>CM060955.1:159570242-160250242 GCA_030765055.1 Mantis religiosa
GTTAGGCCACTTGGAGCAATGAATAAAATGGGTTTAATGGTGCTGAAATAAGTCCAGGCATCCTAAAGCTTATTACCAGAATTCATCTTTCAGGATAAGGGAAAACCTCCAAAGTTAGGCCATACCGGACGATGAATGAAATGCTGTTCAAATCAGTACAGGGTACATAGAGCTCAGAGTTATTTATGTTTCAGAATAAGGAAACATCCAACGTTAGGCCATACCGTAAGATGAATGAAAAGATGTTCAAATCAGTACAGGGTACATAGAGCTTAGAGTTATCTTTCAGAAAAAGGAAAAACTCCAACGTTAACTCATATCGGATAATGAATGAAATGTTGTTCAAATGAGTACAGGTTACATAGGGCTTAGAGTTATTTATCTTTCAGAATGAGGTTAACCTCCAACGTTAGACCATATTGGACGATAAATGAAATGTTGTTCAAATCAGTACAGGGTACATAGAGCTTAGAGTTACCAGACATTCATCTTTCAGAATAAGGGAAAACCTCCGACGTCAAGTCATATCGGACGATGAATGAAATGACGTTGAAATGAGTACAGGTCACATAGAGCTTAGAGTTACCAGATATTCATCTTTCAGGATAAGGAGAAACCTCCAAATTTAAGTCACACCGGACGATGAATGAAATGATGTTCAAATGAGTACAGGGTACATAGAGCTTAGATTACCAGATATTCATCTTTCAGAATAAGGGAAAACCTCTGACGTTAAGTCATATCGGACGATGAAAAAAATGATGTTCACATCAGTACAGGGTACATAGAGCTTAGAGTTACCAGACATTCATTTTAAAGATAAGGGAAAACCTCCAACGTTAAGTCATATCGGACGATGAATGAAATCATGTTTAAATGAGTATAGGGTACATAGAGCTTAGTGTTACCAGACATTCATCTTTCAGGATAAGGGAAAACCTCCAACGTTAAGTCATATCGGACGATGAATGAAATGTTGTTCAACTGAGTACAGGATACGCAGAGCTTAGAGTTACCAGACATTCATCTTTCAGGATAGGGGAAAACTTCCAACGTTAAGTCATATCGGACGATGAATGAAATTATGTTTAAATGAGTACAGGGTACATAGAGCTTAGAGTTACCAGACATTCATCTTTCAGGATAAGGGAAAACCTCCAACGTTAAGTCCTATCGGACGATGAATGAAATCATGTTCAAATGAGTATAGGGTACATAGAGCTTAGAGTTAACAGACATTCATCTTTCAGGATAAGGGAAAACCTCCAACGTTGTCATATCAGTCAGTGATTGAAATGATGTGTTCAAATAAATCCAGTAGAGGTCCGTAGAGCCTTTTATCAGACATTCGTTTTTCAGGATTAGGGAAAACCTCGGAAAAGACCTTACCCAGATAACTAACTCTGACCGATATTCGAACTCGGGACTTCTTGAACGTGAGGCAGGTGTTCTACCACCTACGCTACGCAGACAGGCTCCGTTAAGTTTAAGCACGTCTTCAATTAATAATGTTGATGGACTAGATGGATTACTCATCATTCTTGTACTTTGCTTCCATGCTTTTGTTTGCACCTATTTTTGCTGATGGTAATATGACATCAATGATTTTTCGAACAAGGATGCCAAAACTGTAGATACTTCTCCAGAGTTCTTTTGTTTTTTTAATCGTCAAGCCATCTGGTTTTTCAGGCACCCGCTGAGGAGTAACCTTGGTGTGTTTGTATAAGGTTTATTAGGCAGTTCCAGGGCGAGTTAGAGGTTATCTGATAGCTTTTAATTGCTTTTAGGACTGCTTGGCTATCAGAGAGAATCTAGATGAAGTCCCTCCTTAGATCTTCCTTACACAGGTTTCAATTGCATGTAATTCGGCTTGGAATACAGTTGTATTACAACAAAGTACAAGATAAACACCTCATTTTGGTGCCTCCCCATGTGTTGCAGCGCTTGTCTGTTTTACAGCCGCACTTGTAAACACTACCCTTAATAAATCACCTCACGTTTTACCTTACATTTAACCACCATGGTGTGTGGAACCGTTAATGTATTGATGAAGTAGTTTAGTGACAAAAAACAAAACAAGAACACACCCGTTGAACCTGTTCCGGTCGGAAACCTAAGCCGTTAGTGTCAGACGAAGGCTGTGGTCAGCTGCATCTAATATACGTGTTTGCACAATACCTGCAGAGACGTGCAAAATTACTGCAGCAATGGTGCAGAAACAAGAGTTTGGGCTAGCAATGAGTCATATCGAGGTCACTGTCCCAGGTTCCTACCCTCTCTCATGCCACATGCTCATCATGTGTTCCAGAAGAAAGAATACCTGTTTTAACGACAAGATACAATCATCGTGGTAGTAGAGATGTAGGGCGCCCTAGAAGAAGATGGGAGTAGGTATTCGAACATGAAGACAGAACATATTTAATTCCTGAAGTGAAGAAGAAGATAGAGTTTTGAAATGAACATGTAAATATGGCAATTTAACAAATAGTTGTAGCAATTATTCAGAAAATGAACATTATCGAAACAAGTTTTGTGATGATGGATAGTTTGAAGTTTTTTTTTTTTTATTTCAGCATAAGTAGTTTTAGAAATGTACGGAACCTAAATACCAAATTTTATATTTAAGTAACGTCTTAATTTTTGAGGTAGACAGCATATATTTTTAAATGCTTTCTTTCTTGCTTGCTTGCCCTATTTTTTTTTTTTTTTTTTTTTTTTTTTTTTGCTTTCTTGCCCTCTTTCTTTCTTGCCTTCTTGCTTGCTTTTTTGCCTTCTTGCTTTCTTGCTTACTTCCTTGCCCTCTTGCTTTCTTGCTTACTTTCTTGCCTTCTTTCTTCCTTGTCTTCTTGTTTTCTTGATTTCTTTCTTTCTTGTGTTCTAGCTTTCTTGATTTCTTTTTTGCCTTCTTGCTTTCTTGACTTCTTTTTTTTTCTTACCTCTTTGCTTTCTTGCCTTCTTGCTTTCTTGTCTTCTTGCCTTCTTTCTTCCGTGTCTTATTGTTTTCTTGTCTTCTTGCCTTCTTGCTTTCTGGCCTTCTTGCCTTCTTTCTTGCTTTCTTGCCTTCTTACCGTTTTGCTTTCATGTCTTCTTTCTTGACTTCTTGCTTGCTTTTTTACCTTCTTGCTTTCTTGTCTTCATTCTTCCGTGTCTTATTGTTTTCTTGCCTTCTTGCCTTCTTGCCTTCTTGCCTTCCTTCTTGCTTTCTTGCCTTCTTACCGTTTTGCTTTCATGTCTTCTTTCTTGACTTCTTGCTTGCTTTTTTACCTTCTTGCTTTCTTGCCTTGTTTCTTCCGTGTTTTATTGTTTTCTTGTCTTCTTGCCTTCTAGCTTTCTGGCCTTCTTGCCTTCTTACCTTCTTGCTTTCATGTATTCTTTCTTGACTTCTTGCTTGCTTTTTTACCTTCTTGCTTTCTTGTCTTCATTCTTCCGTGTCTTATTGTTTTCTTGCCTTCTTGCCTTCTTTCTTGCTTTCTTGCCTTCTTACCGTTTTTCTTTCATGTCTTCTTTCTTGACTTCTTGCTTGCTTTTTTACCTTCTTGGTTTCTTGCCTTGTTTCTTCCGTGTTTTATTGTTTTCTTGTCTTCTTGCCTTCTTGCTTTCTGGCCTTCTTGTCTTCTTACCTTCTTGCTTTCATGTATTCTTTCTTGCCTTCTTGCTTGCTTTTTTACCTTCTTGCTTTCTTGCCTTCTTGCTTGCTTTTTTACCTTCTTGCTTTCTTGCCTTCTTTCTTCCGTGTCTTATTGTTTTCTTGCCTTCTTGCTTGCTTTTTTACCTTCTTTCTTGCTTGCTTTCTTGCCTTCTTGCCTTCTTTCTTCCTTGTCTTCTTGCTTTCTTGCCTTCATTTTTTGCCTTATTGCTTTCTTGTCTTCTTTCTTCCGTGTCTTATTGTTTTCTTGCCTTCTTGCTTTCTTGCTTGCTTTCTTGCCTTCTTGCTTTCTTGTCTTCTTTCTTCCTTGTCTTCTTGTTTTCTTGCCTTCTTTTTTTTGCCTTCTTGCTTTCTTGGCTTCTTTTTTCTTGCCTCTTTGCTTTCTTGCCTTCTTGCTTTCTTGTCTTCTTTCTTCCTTGTCTTCTTGCTTGCTTTTTTGCCTTCTTGCTTTCTTGGCTTCTTTTTTTCTTGCTTGTTTTTTTCTCTTCTTGCTTTCTTGCCTTCTTGCCTTCTTTCTTCCTTGTCTTCTTGCTTTCTTGCCTTCTTTTTTTGCCTTATTGCTTTCTTGCCTTCTTTTCTTGCCTCTTTGCTTTCTTGCTTTCTTGCTTTCTTGCCTTCTTGCTTGCTTTCTTGCCTTCTTGCTTTCTTGTCTTCTTCCTTCCGTGTCTTATTGTTTTCTTACCTTCTTGCTTTCTTGCTTGCTTTCTTGCCTTCTTGCTTTCTTGTCTTCTTTCTTCCTTGTCTTCTTGTTTTCTTGCCTTCTTTTTTTGCCTTCTTGCTTTCTTGGCTTCTTTTTTCTTGCCTCTTTGCTTTCTTGCCTTCTTGCTTTCTTGTCTTCTTTCTTCCTTGTCTTCTTGCTTGCTTTTTTGCCTTCTTGCTTTCTTGGCTTCTTTTTTTCTTGCTTGTTTTTTTCTCTTCTTGCTTTCTTGCCTTCTTGCCTTCTTTCTTCCTTGTCTTCTTGCTTTCTTGCCTTCTTTTTTGCCTTATTGCTTTCTTGACTTCTTTTTTCATGCCTCCTTGCTTTCTTGTCTTCTTGCTTTCTTGCCTTCTTTTTTTGCCTTATTGCTTTCTAGCCTTCTTTTCTTGCCTCTTTGCTTTCTTGCCTTCTTGCTTTCTTGCCTTCTTGCTTGCTTTTTTACCTTCTTGCTTTCTTGTCTTCTTTCTTCCGTGTCTTATTGTTTTCTTGCCTTCTTGCTTTCTTACCTTCTTGCTTTCTTGCCTTCTTGCTTTCTTGTCTTCTTTCTTCCTTGTCTTCTTGTTTTCTTGCCTTCTTTTTTTGCCTTATTGCTTTCTTGACTTCTTTTTTCTTGCCTCTTTGCTTTCTTACCTTCTTGCTTTCTTGTTTGCTTTCTTGCCTTCTTGCTTTCTTGTCTTCTTTCTTCCTTGTGTTCTTGCTTTCTTGCCTTCTTTTTTTGCCTTATTGCTTTCTTGACTTCTTTTTTCTTGCCTCTTTGCTTTCATGCCTTCTTGCTTTCTTGTCTTCTTTCTTCCTTGTGTTCTTGCTTTCTTGCCTTCTTTTTTTGCCTTATTGCTTTCTTGACTTCTTTTTTCTTGCCTCTTTGCTTTCTTACCTTCTTGCGTTCTTGTTTGCTTTCTTACCTTCTTGCTTTCTTGTCTTCTTTCTTCCTTGTGTTCTTGCTTTCTTGCCTTCTTTTTTTGCCTTATTGCTTTCTTGACTTCTTTTTTCTTGCCTCTTTGCTTTCTTGCCTTCTTTCTTTCTTGCTTGTTTTTTTCTCTTCTTGCTTTCTTGCCTTCTTGCCTTCTTTCTTCCTTGTCTTCTTGTTTTCTTGCCTTCTTGTCTTCTTTCTTCCTTGTATTCTTTCTTCCTTGTTTTCTTGTTTTCTTACCTTCTTGCCTCCTTGCTTTCTTGCCTTCTTGCTTTCTTGCTTGTTTTCTTGCCTTCTTGTCTTCTTTCTTCCTTGTATTCTTTCCTCGTTGTCTTCTTGTTTTCTTACCTTCTTGCCTCCTTGCTTTCTTGACTTCTTGCCTTCTTTCTTCCTTGTCTTCTTGCTTTCTTGCCTTCTTGCTTTCTTGCCTTCTTGCTTGCTTTCTTACCTTCTTGCTTTCTTGTCTTCTTTCTTCCGTGTCTTATTATTTTCTTGCCTTCTTGACTTCTTGCTTTCTGACCTTCTTGCCTTCTTGCTTGCTTTCTTGCATTCTTGCCTCCTTACCTTCTTGCTTTCTTGCTTGCTTTCTTGCCTTCTTGCTTTCTTGTCTTCTTTCTTCCTTGTCTTCTTGCTTTCTTGCCTTCTTTTTTGCCTTCTTGCTTTCTTGACTTCTTTTTTTCTTGCCTCTTTTCTTTTTTTACCTTCTTGCTTTCTTGCCTTCTTTCTTCCGTGTCTTATTGTTTTCTTGCCTTCTTGCTTGCTTTTTTACCTTCTTTCTTGCTTGCTTTCTTGCCTTCTTGCCTTCTTTCTTCCTTGTCTTCTTGCTTTCTTGCCTTCATTTTTTGCCTTATTGCTTTCTTGACTTCTTTTTTCTTGCCTCTTTGCTTTCTTGCCTTCTTGCTTGCTTTTTTACCTTCTTGCTTTCTTGTCTTCTTTCTTCCGTGTCTTATTGTTTTCTTGCCTTCTTGCTTTCTTGCTTGCTTTCTTGCCTTCTTGCTTTCTTGTCTTCTTTCTTCCTTGTCTTCTTGTTTTCTTGCCTTCTTTTTTTGCCTTCTTGCTTTCTTGGCTTCTTTTTTCTTGCCTCTTTGCTTTCTTGCCTTCTTGCTTTCTTGTCTTCTTTCTTCCTTGTCTTCTTGCTTGCTTTTTTGCCTTCTTGCTTTCTTGGCTTCTTTTTTTCTTGCTTGTTTTTTTCTCTTCTTGCTTTCTTGCCTTCTTGCCTTCTTTCTTCCTTGTCTTCTTGCTTTCTTGCCTTCTTTTTTTGCCTTATTGCTTTCTTGCCTTCTTTTCTTGCCTCTTTGCTTTCTTGCTTTCTTGCTTTCTTGCCTTCTTGCTTGCTTTCTTGCCTTCTTGCTTTCTTGTCTTCTTCCTTCCGTGTCTTATTGTTTTCTTACCTTCTTGCTTTCTTGCTTGCTTTCTTGCCTTCTTGCTTTCTTGTCTTCTTTCTTCCTTGTCTTCTTGTTTTCTTGCCTTCTTTTTTTGCCTTCTTGCTTTCTTGGCTTCTTTTTTCTTGCCTCTTTGCTTTCTTGCCTTCTTGCTTTCTTGTCTTCTTTCTTCCTTGTCTTCTTGCTTGCTTTTTTGCCTTCTTGCTTTCTTGGCTTCTTTTTTTCTTGCTTGTTTTTTTCTCTTCTTGCTTTCTTGCCTTCTTGCCTTCTTTCTTCCTTGTCTTCTTGCTTTCTTGCCTTCTTTTTTGCCTTATTGCTTTCTTGACTTCTTTTTTCATGCCTCCTTGCTTTCTTGTCTTCTTGCTTTCTTGCCTTCTTTTTTTGCCTTATTGCTTTCTAGCCTTCTTTTCTTGCCTCTTTGCTTTCTTGCCTTCTTGCTTTCTTGCCTTCTTGCTTGCTTTTTTACCTTCTTGCTTTCTTGTCTTCTTTCTTCCGTGTCTTATTGTTTTCTTGCCTTCTTGCTTTCTTACCTTCTTGCTTTCTTGCCTTCTTGCTTTCTTGTCTTCTTTCTTCCTTGTCTTCTTGTTTTCTTGCCTTCTTTTTTTGCCTTATTGCTTTCTTGACTTCTTTTTTCTTGCCTCTTTGCTTTCTTACCTTCTTGCTTTCTTGTTTGCTTTCTTGCCTTCTTGCTTTCTTGTCTTCTTTCTTCCTTGTGTTCTTGCTTTCTTGCCTTCTTTTTTTGCCTTATTGCTTTCTTGACTTCTTTTTTCTTGCCTCTTTGCTTTCATGCCTTCTTGCTTTCTTGTCTTCTTTCTTCCTTGTGTTCTTGCTTTCTTGCCTTCTTTTTTTGCCTTATTGCTTTCTTGACTTCTTTTTTCTTGCCTCTTTGCTTTCTTACCTTCTTGCGTTCTTGTTTGCTTTCTTACCTTCTTGCTTTCTTGTCTTCTTTCTTCCTTGTGTTCTTGCTTTCTTGCCTTCTTTTTTTGCCTTATTGCTTTCTTGACTTCTTTTTTCTTGCCTCTTTGCTTTCTTGCCTTCTTTCTTTCTTGCTTGTTTTTTTCTCTTCTTGCTTTCTTGCCTTCTTGCCTTCTTTCTTCCTTGTCTTCTTGTTTTCTTGCCTTCTTGTCTTCTTTCTTCCTTGTATTCTTTCTTCCTGGTTTTCTTGTTTTCTTACCTTCTTGCCTCCTTGCTTTCTTGCCTTCTTGCTTTCTTGCTTGTTTTCTTGCCTTCTTGTCTTCTTTCTTCCTTGTATTCTTTCCTCGTTGTCTTCTTGTTTTCTTACCTTCTTGCCTCCTTGCTTTCTTGACTTCTTGCCTTCTTTCTTCCTTGTCTTCTTGCTTTCTTGCCTTCTTGCTTTCTTGCATTCTTGCTTGCTTTCTTACCTTCTTGCTTTCTTGTCTTCTTTCTTCCGTGTCTTATTATTTTCTTGCCTTCTTGACTTCTTGCTTTCTGACCTTCTTGCCTTCTTGCTTGCTTTCTTGCATTCTTGCCTCCTTACCTTCTTGCTTTCTTGCTTGCTTTCTTGCCTTCTTGCTTTCTTGTCTTCTTTCTTCCTTGTCTTCTTGCTTTCTTGCCTTCTTTTTTGCCTTCTTGCTTTCTTGACTTCTTTTTTTCTTGCCTCTTTGCTTTCTTGCCTTCTTGCTTTCTTGCTTGCTTTCTTGCCTTCTTGTTTTCTTGCCTTCTTTCTTCCTTGTCTTCTTTCTTCCTTGTCTTCTTGCTTTCTTGCCTTCTTTCTTCCTTGTCTTCTTGCTTTCTTGCCTTCTTTTTTGCCTTCTTGCTTTCTTGACTTCTTTTTTTCTTGCCTCTTTGCTTTCTTGCCTTCTTGCTTTCTTGTCTTCTTGCTTTCTTGCCTTCTTGCTTTCTTGCTTTCTTGTCTACTTGCTTTCTTCTCTTCTTGCCTTCTTGTCTTCTTGCTTTCTTGTCTTCTTGCCTTCTTGTCTTCTTGCCTTCTTGCTTTCTTGTCTACTTGCTGTCTTGTCTTCTTGTCTTCTTGCTTGCTTTCTTGCCTTCTTGTCTTCTGTCTTCCTTGTATTCTTTCTTCCTTGTCTTCTTGTTTTCTTACCTTCTTGCCTTCTTGCCTTCTTTCTTCCTTGTATTCTTGTTTTCTTGCCTTCTTCCTTTCTTGCCTTCTTTCTTCCTTGTATTCTTGTTTTCTTGCCTTCTTGCTTTCTTGCCTTCTTTCTTCCTTGTTTTCTTGCCTACTGGTCTTCTTGTTTTCTTGCCTTCTTGCCTTCTTTCTTCCTTGTATTCTTGCTTTCTTGCCTTCTTGCCTTCTTGCTTTCTTTCTTCCTTGTATTCTTGCTTTCTTGCCTTCTTGCCTTCTTGCCTTCTTTCTTCCTTGTATTCTTGCTTTCTTGCCTTCTTGCCTTCTTGCTTTCTTTCTTGCCTCCTTGCTTTCTTGCTTTCTTTCTTTCTTTTTTCTGTCTTTTTCTATCTGTTTCCTTCTCTCTTCCTTTCTTTCTTCCTGTGCTTTTTCATTTTTATTCACGTAAACTTATACTTTTAGTGAACTCTACGTATCGAAGTTCTGAGTGAATTAGAATACATTCTACAAAGTAAATGCGTAGAAGAGAAACCTCTGTTTTAAACCAAGTGGGTTCAATTACTAAGACAAGTCATTAACTCAAACATTGTAATAATTACTGTCCCATTACCCAAAGAATTAACTCGTGTTTCTCCACTTCCCTAAGTGCAGGTTATAAGATCTGATATCAATAGAACATAACAGTACAGAACGTGATACACATAAATATGATAAAATGTGTTCATTTGAGGTAGTTGATATCGTACTTGTATAGTCAAGGTTCAGTCAAACCACCTTGAAAGTAATTCCTATTTACTAGCGTGGTCTTCTTCCGTATTCCTGGTTTGGTTCAATATCCACTATGGATGAAGTAGGACGCAGATCTAATATGACTGCCACATCGGGTTACAACAAACAATACATTGTATCATTACAAATACAGCACCTGGAGTTAACGAACTGCTTGCTCTCTGATTTCATTAGGACTTCTAGTTGTTTTAGCTGCTCTCACTTACAATACATCACTTGCTTTCTGAACATTTTTTTTACTTGTTTCATTTATACCCCGCCTTTAACTCCAATCCGCCGTGCCGTGGCTCAGTGGTTAGACCGCTTGGCTCTCACCAAGGCGGCCCAGGTTCGATAACAGGCGACCACAAAGTGAGATTTGTGGTGGATAACACGGCGCTGAGTTTGTTGTCAAAAGATGTTCTGTCTTCATTGAACTGTCACACCCAGGAACGTACATTAGACACATCCATGGTACCATCTCCACATACCTCACTTAACTGTCTTGGTTTGTTGTTACACGATGTTCTATCTTCATTGAACTTTCGCTCCAGGAACGTACATTAGACACATCCATGGTACCATCACCACATGCCTCACTCAACTGTCTTGGTTTGTTGTCACACGATGTTCTGTCCTCATTGAACTGTCACACCCAGGAACGTACATTAGACACATCCATGGTACCATTACCACGTGCCTCACTTAACTGTCTTGGTTTGTTGTCACACGATGTTCTGTCTTCTTTGAACTGTCACACCCAGGAACGTACATTAGACACATCCATGGTACCATCAACACATGCCTCACTCAACTGTCTTGGTTTGTTGTCACACGATGTTCTGTCTTCATTGAACTGTCACACCCAGGAACGTACATTAGACACATCCATGGTACCATCACCACATACCTCACTTAACTGTCTTGGTTTGTTGTTACACGATGTTCTATCTTCATTGAACTTTCGCTCCAGGAACGTACATTAGACACATCCATGGTACCATCACCACATGCCTCACTCAACTGTCTTGGTTTGTTGTCACACGATGTTCTGTCTTCTTTGAACTGTCACACCCAGGAACGTACATTAGACACATCCATGGTACCATCACCACATGCCTCACTCAACTGTCTTGGTTTGTTGTCACACGATGTTCTGTCTTCATTGAACTGTCACACCCAGGAACGTACATTAGACACATCCATGGTACCATTACCACGTGCCTCACTTAACTGTCTTGGTTTGTTGTCACACGATGTTCTGTCTTCTTTGAACTGTCACACCCAGGAACGTACATTAGACACATCCATGGTACCATCTCCACATACCTCACTTAACTGTCTTGGTTTGTTGTTACACGATGTTCTGTCTTCATTGAACTGTCACACCCAGGAACGTACATTAGACACATCCATGCTACCATCACCACATGCCTCATTTAACTGTCTTGGTTTGTTGTCACACGATGTTCTGTCTTCATTGAACTGTCGCACCCAGGAACGTACATTAGATACATCCATGTTACCATCAGCACATGCCTCACTTAACTGTCTTGGTTTGTTGTCAGACGATGTTCTGTCTTCATTGAACTGTCACACCCAAGAACGTACATCAGACACATCCATGGTACCATCACCACATGCCTCACTTAACTGTCTAGGTTTGTTGTCACACGATGTTCTGTCTTCTTTGAACTGTCACACCCAGGAACGTACATTAGACACATCCATGGTACCATCTCCACATACCTCACTTAACTGTCTTGGTTTGTTGTTACACGATGTTCTATCTTCATTGAACTTTCGCTCCAGGAACGTACATTAGACACATCCATGGTACCATCACCACATGCGTCACTTAACTGGCGATGAATTTCTATAGGTGTCACACCACGGACATGGAGGAAACAAATGATTACACGCTGTTGTTGCAAAAACGTCGCGCATTCACAAAGAGTCCACGTGTATTTAGAAGGAAACCAGAAGTTCTATCTGGTCCCAGCGCTGAACAGAAAAATAGGTGTTATAACTTGAACGCACCTCGTATAAGGCTGCATGAAGCCAGAGGTGATCTTCTTTCAACGTTGCTATCTCAGCAAACCAAAGCATTTCCGCTTTTGTGCGACGTTTCCAGAATTCTTCTTAATTACCCAGCGTAACGTTCCTGGTACCAACCAGATCGGAATCACATGTTTGTAAAACCACAGGCACTGGAGTCTGCGAAGGTATGATGAACCTTGATCGACCGAAATTCAAACTCAGGACCTCTTGAACACGAGGCAGTCACGCTATCACACCTATTAGAGTTTACCAGTTATTCAAAAGTCATTGAGAAAGAAGAGGTTGTTATGCGAAAAAGTCAAGTTATACATCTCATTAGTCAAGAAAAGTTCTTAAGGTATGGCATTTTAATCAACATTTTAGAGCAATTTCTTAGAAAATGAATTAATATCCAAGCTAAAGGGTAGTTTAGTGTGAGTAGTAGTGAAGTAGGGAAGTGTGAATAAATGTACTAAAAGCCGGAATATGTAGTGTGCAGAGGTATTTAGGCAACTGTTGCATGCAGGAGAGCTGACCAATTAGGTCCGTAAGTAACCAGCAGAAAAACCGGTACCTGTTGGTAATAAAAAGGTGCGGTGTCTTACCTTATGTGACATGACCTTTTTAGTGCAGTAATTAAATATCTACACACTTCAATGAGTTTGGTTTAAACGCATTACATAGAAACCATTCTGAACTCATCGAGCGCGTAGTATCCTACAGCTCAATTTAGACAACAAATCTAGTCACAGAGACCCTAGTATAGCGGTACCAACACCAGGCTCAGGCAGTAATGTTTAGGACTCGGTTCGAGCCCCGTGGCTGACCAAAAGACATCCTGCAGTCACTAGGTGAATGCAGGGTTAATTAATACGTAAATTATGAACTTAATTACAGTGAAGCAACACTTTTGTAACATAATACTTCAATTATCTTAAAACAAAATGATGAAAATCATCTTATTAATTGATGATCGCAATTTCCTAAATACTCATTCGCATCATCAGCTCAAACCACTTCGAAAGGATAGTGCCAGACTTAAAAACTCAATGCCATAGCCGGGATTTGGCTCTACCCTTTCATAGTGCGTCCTACACACGGCTAGCGTGAAAGAACAATTAATTTCCATTAATTGTACCTAATAGTGGTCCGAAATATAAAGCCCGAACCTTAAAGTACTTACAGCATAGTAAGTCGCCATTAAGGTAGCTGTCACATGTGTTTATGAGAACTCCTAGTGGTTTACTATAAAGCCCGGACCTTAAAGTACATACAGCATAGTAAGTCGTCATTAAGGTAGTTGTCTCATGTGTTTATGAGAACTCCTAGTGGTTTACTATAAAGCCCGGGTCTTAAAGTACTTACAGCATAGTAAGTCGCCATTAAGGTAGTTGTCTCATGTGTTTATGAGAACTCCTAGTGGTTTACTATAAAGCCCGGGTCTTAAAGTACTTACAGCATAGTAAATCGCCATTAAGGTAGTTGTCTCATGTGTCTATGAGAGCTCCTAGTGGTTTACTATAAAGCCCAGGCCTTAAAGTACTTACAGCATAGTAAGTTGTCATTAAGGTAGTTGTCTCATGTGTTTATGAGAACTCCTAGTGGTTTACTATAAAGCCCGGTTCTTAAAGTACTTACAGTATAGTAAGTCGTCATTAAGGTAGTTGTCTCATGTGTTTATGAGAACTCCTAGTGGTTTACTATAAAGCCCGGACCTTAAAGTACTTACAGCATAGTAAGTCGCCATTAAGGTAGTTGTCTCATGTGTTTATGAGAACTCCTAGTGGTTTACTATAAAGCCCGGGCCTTAAAGTACTTACAGCATAGTAAGTCGTCATTAAGGTAGTTGTCTCATGTGTTTATGAGAACTCCTAGTGGTTTACTATAAAGCCCGGTTCTTAAAGTACTTACAGCATTTTAAGTCACCATTAAGGTAGTTGTCTCATGTGTTTATGAGAACTCCTAGTGGTTAACTATAAAGCCCGGACCTTAAAGTACTTACAGCATAGTAAGTCGTCATTAAGGTAGTTGTCTCATGTGTTTATGAGAACTCCTAGTGGTTTACTATAAAGCCCGGGCCTTAAAGTACTTACAACATAGTAAGTCGTCATTAAGGTAGTTGTCTCATGTGTTTATGAGAACTCCTAGTGGTTTACCGAAAAAAAACACGAGTTAATTGGAGAATTTAATGTCATATTGGCACGTTGCCCATAGTAACTCAATGGTTTAGAGCGACTGGACGAGATGTCCAGAAGATCCGAGGTTCAAATCCTGGCTATGTCGTTGAATTTTTCAGTCTACCTCTATCCTTTCATAGTGCGTCCTACACACGACTAATGTAACAGAACAATTAATTTCAATTAATTAACCTAATAGTGGTTAACTATAAAGCCCGGACCTTAAAGTACTTGAACCACAGTAAGTCGTCATTAAGGTAATTGTCTCATGTGTTTATGAGAACTCCTAGTGGTTTACTATAAAGCCCGGGCCTTAAAGTACGTACAACATAGTAAGTCGTCATTAAGGTAGTTGTCTCATGTGTTTATGAGAACTCTTAGTGGTTTACCGAAAAAAACATGAGTTAATTGGAGAATTTAATGTCATATTGGCACGTTGCCCATAGTAACTCAATGGTTTAGAGCGGCTGGACGGAGACCAGAAGATCCGTGGTTCAAATCCCAGGTAAGGCATTTAATTTTTCAGTCTGGCTCTACCCTTTCATAGTGCGTCCTACACACGGCTAATGTGAAATAACAATTAATTTCCATTAATTAACCTAATAGTGGTTAACTATAAAGCCCGGACCTTAAAGTACTTACAGCATAGTAAGTCGTCATTAAGGTAGTTGTCTCATGTGTTTATGAGAACTCCTAGTGGTTTACTATAAAGCCCGGGTCTTAAAGTACTTACAGCATAGTAAGTCGTCATTAAGGTAGTTGTCTCATGTGTTTATGAGAACTCCTAGTGGTTTACTATAAAGTCCGGGCCTTAAAGTACTTACAGCATAGTAAGTCGCCATTAAGGCAGTTGTCTCATGTGTTTATGAGAACTCCTAGTGGTTTACTATAAAGTCCGGGCCTTAAAGTACTTACAGCATAGTAAGTCGCCATTAAGGTAGTTGTCTCATGTGTTTATGAGAACTCCTAGTGGTTTACTATAAAGCCCGGACCTTAAAGTACTTACAGCATAGTAAGTCGTCATTAAGGTAGTTGTCTCATGTGTTTATGAGAACTCCTAGTGGTTTACTATAAAGCCCGGGCCTTAAAGTACTTACAGCATAGTAAGTCGTCATTAAGGTAGTTGTCTCATGTGTTTATGAGAACTCCTAGTGGTTTACTATAAAGCCCGGGTCTTAAAGTACTTATAGCATAGTAAGTCGTCATTAAGGTAGTTGTCTCATGTGTTTATGAGAACTCCTAGTGGTTTACTATAAAGCCCGGGTCTTAAAGTACACACAGCATAGTAAGGCGTCATTAAGGTAGTTGTCTCATGTGTTTATGAGAACTCCTAGTGGTTTACTATGAAGCCCGGGCCTTAAAGTACTTACAGCATAGTAAGTCGTCATTAAGGTAGTTGTGTCATATGTTTATGAGAACTCCTAGTGGTTTACTATAAAGCCCGGGTCTTAAAGTACTTACAGCATAGTAAGTCGTCATTAAGGTAGTTGTCTCATGTGTTTATGAGAACTCCTAGTGGTTTACTATAAAGCCCGGACCTTAAAGTACTTACAGCATAGTAAATCATCATTAAGGTAGTTGTCTCATATGTTTATGAGAACTCATAGTGGTTTACTATAAAGCCCGGGCCTTAAAGTACTTATAGCATAGTAAGTCGTCATTAAGGTAGTTGTCTCATATGTTTATGAGAACTCCTAGTGGTTTACTATAAAGCCCGGGTCTTAAAGTACTTACAACATAGCAAGTCGTCATTAAGGTAGTTGTCTCATGTGTTTATGAGAACTCCTAGTGGTTAACTATAAAGCCCGGGCCTTAAAGTACTTACAGCATAGTAAGTCGTCATTAAGGTAGTTGTCTCATTTGTTTATGAGAACTCCTAGTCGTTTACTATAAAGCCGGGGCCTTAAAGTACTTACAACATAGTAAGTCGTCATTAAGGTAGTTGTCTCGTGTGTTTATGAGAACTCCTAGTGGTTTACTATAAAGCCCGGGCCTTCAAGTTCTTATAGCATAGTAAGTCGTCATTAAGGTAGTTGTCTCATGTGTTTATGAGAACTCCTAGTGGTTAACTATAAAGCCCGGGCCTTAAAGTACTTACAGCATAGTAAGTCGTCATTAAGGTAGTTGTCTCATGTGTTTATGAGAACTCCTAGTGGTTTACTATAAAGCCCGGGCCTTAAAGTACTTACAGCATAGTAAGTCGTCATTAAGGTAGTTGTCTCGTGTGTTTATGAGAACTCCTAGTGGTTTACTATAAAGCCCGGACCTTAAAGTACTTACAGCATAGTAACTCGTCATTAAGGTAGTTGTCTCATGTGTTTATGAGAACTCCTAGTGGTTTACTATAAAGCCCGGGCCTTAAAGTACTTACAACATAGTAAGTCGTCATTAAGGTAGTTGTCTCATGTGTTTATGAGAACACCTAGTGGTTTACTATAAAGCCCGGGTCTTAAAGTACTTACAACATAGTAAGTCGTCATTAAGGTAGTTGTCTCATGTGTTTATGAGAACTCCTAGTGGTTTACTATAAAGCCCGGGTCTTAAAGTACTTACAACATAGTAAGTCGTCATTAAGGTAGTTGTCTCATGTGTTTATGAGAACTCCTAGTGGTTTACTATAAAGCCCGGGTCTTAAAGTACTTACAACATAGTAAGTCGTCATTAAGGTAGTTGTCTCATGTGTTTATGAGAACTCCTAGTGGTTTACTATAAAGCCCGGATCTTAAAGTACTTACAGCATAGTAAGTCGTCATTAAGGTAGTTGTCTCATGTGTTTATGAGAACTTCTAGTGGTTTACTATAAAGCCCGGGTCTTAAAGTACTTATAGCATAGTAAGTCGTCATTAAGGTTGTTGTCTCATGTGTTTATGAGAACTCCTAGTGGTTTACTATAAAGCCCGGACCTTAAAGTACTTACAGCATAGTAAGTCGTCATTAAGGTAGTTGTCTCATGTGTTTATGAGAACTTCTAGTGGTTTACTATAAAGCCCGGGTCTTAAAGTACTTACAACATAGCAAGTCGTCATTAAGGCAGTTGTCTCATGTGTTTATGAGAACTCCTAGTGGTTTACTATAAAGCCCGGTTCTTAAAGTACTTACAGCATAGTAAGTCGCCATTAAGGTGTGTTTATGAGAACTCCTAGTGGTTTACCGAAAAAAACACGAGTCATTTGGAGAATTTAATGTCATGTCGGCACGTTGGCCATAGTAGCTCAATGGTTTAGAGCGGCTCGACGGAGACCAGAAGATCCGTGGTTCAAATCCCGGCTAAGGCATTGAATTTTTCAGTCTGGCTCTACCCTGTTATAGTGCGTCCTACACACGGCCAGTGTGAACGAACAATTAATTTCCATCAATCATTTCGTTGTCAACGTTACAAACACTAGATGTCACTATGTTTGCTAGTACTACTAAATTCTGAAAATGAAATAAACTTAAAAACAGAATGGACTGCCAGTATTTCAAAATTTATTACGCGGTGTTTATTTTTTAAAATAAATATTTTCCCCAAACCATTTAATTGTTTTAATAATTTAAGTTCTGGATTTATTTCATGGTTAAATGACCAAAATGATCTGCTACGGCCGATTTATTAGTATGTTTATACTTAATGTTACGAAAATGTTCTTTCGTTCTGGTTTCCAAATTACGTTTTGTCTTTCCAATACAAACTTTATCACAATATAAACAATTAAATTGATAAATAACAGATTTTTTACTATACTGAATTTTATCTTTTTTAGAGAAATGTAGTGAAATTTTAATACAATATTTATTTTGAGGAACTAACCGTAGGTGATTAGTTGGAGAAAGAGAGAAATGGTGAAGAATGATTAAGTATAATCAAGAAGTAAGTTTGGAAAATTGGGAACAAGGCATGTAAGAGAGCAGAGGGTCATCACTATACGGAAAACCAGGGGTTGTGTGTATTGAAACAGAAATTTAGGGCAAGCAGGTAGGATATAAGAAAGAAGGTTTGTTATTGTATGATAGGAATGTTGTTAATGGTAATGCATTAATTAATATATGTATGCATAAAGAAAGATCATAAATATTATATTCTATTCCATTCCACTTTACCGTCATTTAATCTTTCCAGAGTCTTAAGTGTCGTCGAAGGCCAAGTAAAGTCTGTTTAGTTAAGGCATGTGTAGTTCGGAGTCAAAGAAACCTGACCCTCCCGCCCATTAATGACCGTGATAAATCTATCTCCACACTTCAGAAATGGAATACTGTCGTTGAGGACCAATAGCAACCCTGATTTTCTCGAAGTGACAGACGCATGTCTACTCCACGTGGAGTCGCAGTTGCCAAAGTTCCAACTTCTAGTTGATCTGCTTCATTACGTGCAGAAATTCGTTGTGTGTCACGATGTGGAGACCGTAGGAGGGAAATGCAGTGGTAAATGCAAATGAAGTAGTAGATAACTTTCAGTCAAGTGAAAATAATCAAAGTGAAGACAGTGTGAATAACTGGGTCAAATTATATTACTGGAAAAGCCTAAAATAATAACAAAGTTATAACGGGAATTGTTTCTAAGCAAGTTCAAGCGCTTGTTTTGAACACATATAAATATGTGCTGAAAAATAATCTTGGTAAGAGGTCATGCAATGAACCTGATGATAAATTCTGGGTATTCACATAAATACAGTAAGAAATATTGTGACGAAAGGAATACCAAAGACGCCGATCAAGTGTGAAAACAAAAGGAAACGTTTCTCTAAAGTAGATAATTTCACGTGCGATTTAATTCGTCGAGAAATTTATAGATTCTGTGCAAATTAAGGGAGAGCGCCCACCTTAGACGAATTGGTTGCACATTTGCAAGAAATTTGTGATTTTCGTTATGGGCGCTTCACTTTGCGCGGTCTCCAAAACTAAGGAAGTTTTGCAGTAATGGACATACGATAATTTATTTAGACGAAACCTCGTACGTTACCCATGACGTATTGAGAAAGGTGGCAACCTTGCAAAACGGTCTGGATGAAGGAGGGTCGGGGGTTGTAAAACGATTATAAGGGTTCGTCAAAGGCAGAAGCCGACGTGCACAAGCGTTAAATAAACAGCTGCTATTCTCGGTACCGGAGTGTGCTGTAGTCGTCTGTCCCTGCGGGGGGTGTCGAGAATACACGAACAAATCTGACGCTGAGATGAATCCTCAGCACACGCTAGGGACCCCATGCTTGACCAGTTTATAGCACGCCGTTTTGCAATTCCCTCTCATGCTATCTCCCGGGGTGTGACACGCAATGGCCTGACTAAAGACTCGGTGTGGAATCCATTACCTATCTCTGCGACTCCCCAGGAGTGAGGCACTAAGCGAAACAACCACAGAATGCTAAAAGCGTACACAGAAAGTTCTCGCTGGATGATATCTCCTACGGCTGACCAAAAACCCATACGACCAAGTAGGCCTTCATTGTTATTGAGGAAAACTCTTTCCTTTGAACAAGCATAAACGTTTAACACGGCTCCTTACCACTATATACGATACATGTTTAGGAAAAATGGCATCCTTCAACGTTACGTCATATTGGACCATGAAGGAAATGATACTTAAATGAGTGCAGGGTCCATAGAGCTTGGAATTATCAGACATTCATATTTAAGGTTAAAGGAAAACACCGAATGAAAACCTTATATAGAGAACTCACCCTGAACTAGATGGAAACACGGAAGCTCTAGAACATAAAGCAAACACGCTGCCACATACGTTACAGAGACGGGTTACTACATAATTTATTGATGAAGTCGAACCCTAAGAGATTACGTGTTTTATTCGCATTGCGTTTTCTAATCAGTGTTCTACTAAACGTTTATTCTTCTACCTCCTTGCTGTAAATCAAGATAAACCTTCCTACACGTCATGTACGTAACAATACAGTAAGTTAAGAGAGTAAATCAAATATTTAAAAGCTTGATCGTCATATGGCTTTGAAGTCCCATGCTCTTTGTACGACCATGAAAAATAAAGAACTTCCTACTCAAAAGGTTAAAGCATGTAAATATTCAAACTCATGATTTGATTTCCTCGGAAATTGCCAACACTATCATTTACATAAATTACGTACTCCGATGAGATATGTATTATTTGTGTAGTGAGATTTTGTCTTACAGAGTATCAGTTATACAAAAGCTATTCATAATGGAGAGTATTTCAAAGGTTATTTACGTAAAATTAAAATATGTATTTTATTTATCCTAAAAGTGCAATATAAACTGCCGTTTGGGCCATGATTACGAGGTATGTTTTTTAAGTCAGTACCTTTTTGGAATTAAAAAAGACGTGCATAGATATCGCAATAATTTTATTTTTATATGAAAGCCTGTACCTTAATCTACTTTTCTACATAATTTCCGTGAATAATGAGGCACTTGTCATAACGTGGCACCAGTTTTTGAATACCCTCCTCATAAAATTCTTCCGCCTGACGTGTTAACCACTGTATCACAACTGTTTTGACTTCGTTATCGTCTTGAAGACGCTGACCGCCCAGATGTTTCTTCAAGTGCAGGAACAAATGGTAGTCGCTGGGCGGCAGGGCAGGGCTGTATGAAGGATGATCTAGAGTTTCCCATTGAAAAGATTTGATGAGATCTTTGGTCCAATTAGCCACATGTGGACGGGCATTGTCATGCAGCAAAACGATACCCTTACTCAACTTGCCACGTATTTTGTTCTGGATTGCACGGCGCAGATTGTCCAGTGTCTCACAATAAGATGCTGCATTGATTGTCTCATTACGAGGCAGAAACTCCACTAGCAATACGCCTTTTCTGTCCCCCCCCGTAGGGGAAGGGATCCGTCCCTTTTAGCTGCCAAAGTGCGGGCGCTACGGACCCCTAGCACTCGTGGTACCTCTGACGTTACTAGAGGAACCTCGGGCCGAACATAACGAGCCCCTCCCGCATGGGAGTTGTTCGGATTGGGTTGGTCTCGAGGGGGCAGTTGGTTCCCGCTACCCACGGGCAATTGGGTACCTCCGGCCAGGTCGCCAGGGCCGCCCGGAGGGGGCAGAGGGTTGTCCTATAAGTCCCGGGGACTAGCCTGCAGAGCTAGTAGCTGGTGAGCTAGATCACCGGCGGCCCTACCAAGGTTATTTGGTAGCTGGTTCATTAAGGACTGGCGCGTATGTGGCGTATCCACATCCGTCCTGTTTGCCGTAAGGCAGACGGGGGGGCAGCTTATAAAGCAGGTGCTGTCCTAATGGAAATAACAGATGAGGCCCGGGTTCCCGGTCCTACGGGGCTGGGGCTTATGGGAAGTAGACCTCGGCGAGTATGTCCCCCCCCCCCAAAAAAAAACTGTACATGATTTTCCGGGCAGAAATTATTTGCTTAAACTTCACTTTTGTGGGTGATGATGAATGTCGCCATTCCATGGATTGTTGTTTTGATTCTGGTGTGACGTAGGCCACCCATGTTTCGTCACCAGTAACAATTTGGTCTAAAAATCTTCACCTTCATTGTGGTACCGCTCAAGGAAAGTCAATGCACTGCCTAAACGTTGGGTTTTGTGCAAATCCGTCAACATTTTCGGAACCCAACGTGAGCACAATTTCCGGTACTTCAAGTTCTCGGTCACAATGCGATACAAAACACTACTAGAATATTGAGGAAAATAGTCGTACAATAATGAAATTGTAAAGCGTCTGTTTTCTCTCACCTTTTCGTACATTTTCTGCACCATATCTTCAGTAACGACCGAAGGACGCCCACTCCGTTCTTCATCATGCACATTTGTGCGGCCATCTTTAAATGCTGTCACCCATTTCCTTACCATTCCATCACTCATTATGTTTTGTCAGTAAACTTCACAGATCTAACGATGAATATCGAATGGTCTTACGCCTTTAGCACTAAGAAATCGTATAACAGCCCTTACTTCACAATGGGCGGGACTCACGATTGTCGCAGGCATCTTAAACACTCAGTAACCAACGTATACAATGAAGAATCAGACTGTAATGGCGACAGTGCGTAGACATGAGATGTAGGTAACCAGCGCGCATGCGCGGAACGCCAACCGTAGCGCTGCGGCAGTGGAATCGCAAAACGGTACTGACTTACAAAACATGCCTCGTATTTTAACAATTTTCGTGCAGCATCATTGGAAGGTAATGAATTTAAATCCTAAGTTTTCATTTTCACTAAATTTCTTATTCCATTTGCTTATCTGTCCCAACTTGCTACTCCCTAGATAAAGCTCAAAGTTCTGATTCCTGCGCTCTGAACTCTTTATTTTAAAACCCAAATATCATTTCCATGAAGTATTAAGGCTAGGTCACAACAGAACGATGCATAACAATGTGAGCATTCACAGTTAACGGGAAACTTCTCGGGTCTCAAAAGAGGCAAACACAATTTACGCAAGTTTTAATAATCACGTTTCCAGGAATGAATGGCATATTAGATCCATTTTCTACTTATTAAGCTCTCAACTGTAAAAATTATTGAATACAGCCATGACATGAAACAGCCACCAGAGCTCTCCTCAGTCGCAAGCTGGGAAAATGAACCATCACACACAGAGGTGTCGTTGAAGAGTCATCCTTCTCCGAGGACAAGGAGCCTTCGACTAATAATAGACGGTGGGTAGATGGTGGTTTTTAATGAACTACCTCAAGTTGTAGGATGGAAGATAGGTTATGTTGTAAATTATAGGAGACTATTGAGGTTATGCTGGGTCCAAGGTGAGTCTGGGACGCTTGTAGGTTTCTCCAGGGTCAATATCATATTCCTCGAGGCCTCTGATAAGTTAATTGAAGCTGTAGGGAAGACCGGAATAGAATTTATGAGAGAGATTGAGGATTTATTCATTTAATTTGGGGAATGATAGGTATGAATTGATGTTTTCATTAGGAATTTAACAATCGGTAGCTGTTACTACTCGAAGGCTTCTGCAGCTGCGCTCCAAATCTGACAGGCGTAGGTTTGATAGAAGGAGCTCATTCCTCAGAGCCATAGATGATTTTCTGCTCTATATAGATAGAACCTCGCTATACGCTTGGATACTCTGGGAGCTAGTAAGGCGTAAATCAAGAAGCATGCCAAGATACTACACTTCTGTGCCCCTTGGTACTTCTGATTCAGCTAAGCACAGTTCAGGTACATCGCATAAGAGGCGGCAAGTAAATGTGACTGTTTAGGACTTGTTGGCATTGATCTTGAGGCGCCAAGCTGTAAACCAGACGGTGAGTATATCCGCATAATACTGGGCACGTTGTACTGCAGTGAAATGATTTGATGATGCCGTGGTTATTTCTGTGTCATCAGCAAATAGAAAAAGGTTGCAGCTTCCGAGGGCAGGGAGGGGAAAATGAACCAGAAGGAAATTCTAGCAGGCACAAGTGAGTTATAACCTCACACCTGACACCTTTCTAGCATGAATATCATATATAGTTTGATTATACGGACGTTAAAACTATTAACTCAAAAACAACAAGCAGCAGGAAAACGTGGAAATTTACAAAGTATAGTAAACAACTTTGATATATGAAGGTTGTTCCACCAGAAATAATACTATATTTGCGGAGTTAGAAAAAGTCACCATATTGATGGAAATAAATTGTTCTTCCACACTAGCCATGTGTAGGCTAAGGAATCTTCCAGTTTTGTGGTTAAAATCTTGGCTATGGCATTCAAAGTTTAGTCTGGGTCTACATATCCCTCACCCAATTGAATTTTAACGTTGATTAGCTGATTTATGTTGGGTGAATTGAAAGATAACGTTGGTCAGATAAAAACAGATGAAATTACAATGTGCAAGTTCGATTTTCCAGTTCATTATCGACATGGCCACCTATATGCATTCCCTTTCTTGTTATAAGCTCTTTGGTTTAGAACGCTTTCTTTTGTTCTTGGATTATTGTGAATCAGCCTTTACTGTTGAATTCCATCAATTTTTAGATACATCATTGTACATTGTCTCCTGTAGCTATGCAAAGAGAATGGAGTTTTGAAGCCCTCATTTAGCGATAGATTTAACTATTCTTAGGTCTGTCACATTAAAGCCATATCTGTTATATACAAGCAACAGTTTCTACAAAGATTTAACCGCTGCTGAACGGATGTTCACTGGGTTCCATTACTTTTAGAAAGTGTCTACAGAAATAAAATATAAGGAACTTTACATATTTATTTTAACAAGATTTTATTAAGAAATTAATCCTTAGGTCTGTAATGATTTTAAACAATGAACAGGGATAATATTGCAGATCAAACGGAATAAACCAGGGCACGATATTCTGCTCACAAGAGCACACATTATGAGACGAAAACTCATTCGAGCTCTCACCAGCTACCGGATCACCTTTGAAGACGTCAAGCACAGTCCTTGGCGAAACGTCGGGAAATAAGTTTAACCTGCAAGACGCTGGCCGTGAAAGCCTCAGCTTGTAAACAAAGGAAAACATAGCCTCGGTAGACTAAATCAAGACAATGCGTCCTGAAATTCGGTGAAAAATCTCAAACATTTGGAGACTTGATTGTATGTCCAAAAATATTTAGGGACTACTATTCGATAATTAATTGACGTTTTTGATACTGGACATATTTAGTTTATATTATCAAACTCTTAAATCTCTCAAATTAAGCTTCTCAGCCCTTTTGTTTGCTTAAAATGTTTCAAATCATGCAAGTTTTACCCAGTACCTCTAAAAGTTAGACATATTCAGACCAGCTAACTATCAAAACTGTACCTAAGCTTTGTGTACTGTGAATAGATTTTGATTTTTATAGCAGAATAAAAACACGCAAAAATATACACAAAAAGGTCAGTTTATTTGTAAACTATTTTCGGTTGAACTAAAAATTCCAAGAAATAGTTACTCGACAACTTGGTGCCGCACGAGTTGGGTGTGTAAAACAAAAGACTATTTAAAGCTTAATCATGGAGAACACTTCGAATAGGAATGTAAAATTTATTTTTAGTTTTTATACTATATGCTTAGAATAATAAATAAGAAAAGCAGTATACTTCACCCAAAAAATTTAATACTAATATTTATTTATGTAACCTTTTTCAGGTGTCCTCAGAAACATTCTGGGAAAAATATTAATATTTATTTGTGTCAGTTAAATACCGAATTTGGTATTTAAATTCAACATTTTTTAAAGATACGACATGAATATTATAAATAAAGACCTCCCATCCAGAAAAATGCCCTAGAAAGAACAATTTTCGACACGTTTTAAAGATATTTTCATGAGAAATGAAATTATATATTGTATTTTATAGAACGTTCCTCAGAAGTCCTCTTCATTCAAAGAAATCTTACTGCATAAGCAATGTAGATTTCGTTCAAACATACTTGGTATGTACCATTTTCTAGATGTTCTCGGTCACTTGCAATTTTTCACTTCTGCTTTTCTCATACGGGAAGTAATTATTTTTTTAATCCAGTGGACATGCAAACTGAAAGCAATTTCACCTGACTCTGTAGAGTGATGGTAGTGTGCTGTCTTACGTTCAACAGGTCCCAAGGTCATGTCTCGGTCAGAATGAATTACCTGGATAAAGACTTTTCCGAAGCTTTCTCTTATTCCTGAAAAATGAATATCAGGTAGCTATAAGCTCTATGGATCCTGCACTCATTTGAATATCATTTCATTCATCGTCCTATATGACTTAACGTTGGAGGTTTTCCCTTATCCTGGAAGATGAATGTCCGGTACTCCATAGACCCTGAGGGTTCATAAGAGCATCGTTCCACTCACTCTGTTATGACTTACGTTGCAGGTTGTTAATTAAAAGATATTGCCTTAAGGCAGCTGAGTCTTTGCTTGAGGATTCTTAGAAGGAACTCAAATATCAATATTCCTACAAACCGCAACTTTATAAGAATTCACAGAACCAGCGTTGACACGATGATGAAATTTCCAGCACGGTTTCAAACCAGTTTTACTGACCCACAGGTAACATTCCACGATCAGACTGCCGCCAATCTTCAGGTAGTATTTTAAAGTGTACAGTCGTGGACAAAACATGAATGATACCTTTCCCCAAATCCTTCACGTCAAAGCGCCTTGTTTACACCATGCTCAGTACAACTGTGTAGCAGCAAGTTCATGTAAGCGCTGTGGACAGACATTGGTTACCTCTGTAGTAAATACCGCAAGTTGGCTAAATTTAAGATTTTCTTTTGTTTAACGGAATTGTTAATTACGGGGATCATATCAACGGGGTGCTGAAGTTCTTCTCCAAAGAGTTTTTTAACATGTTGGTAGATATACTAAAATGGGGCTGCGATCTTGGGATCAATAATCAACTGAAGCACCTAGACAGACACCCATTTCCTACTGGCAAGTTGCAAACACTTTATGTTTATTCTGGTAGATAATAAGTACATAGGAGCTGCTTATTTTCGTAATACAGCATTTTATACTAACATTGCCTAAGGTTAATAGGTTATAATATAAAATACTGTACACGAAATCACGTGATGCGCAGAACGGTGCGTAAACGTATTAGTTCCGAACAGGTTCTCTTTCAGAGAATCATATCGCATTTGCCAACGGTAGAACGTGCACGGAAGATATCTTTTCTTGCACTATACCGATCGCAAAAGTTCAAGGCATATGAACGCTGGTCAGTGCTCAAGCGGAGCGTTGCTGCCAAGCGTGGTGCATGAACCTGCAGAGGTTCCGTGTAAATAAGAACAGCTTTACCCGCCAACAAAGGTTTCGGCTATTCTTCCCGTAATTAAACAACACGTTAAATATTCCCCAAACATTAATGACGATGGATATAGGGGCACTCAACTACAGCGGTTATCAGCGCCCTTTTAAAAACTACTCATGGCAAAAGTCAGATATAAAAAGTTTCTAAAAACTATAATAATGTAAATAAACCTATTAAACCTACATGTATAGAAAGCGGAAAAAAAAATCAAAACCTACTAAAAATATGGTCGCTCTATCCTAAAGTCTAAACGAGAAAAGAATCTAAATACCTTCTCCACTACTGCGTTATCGTCCGCTAGCATTTCTGCAAAGCTGACCGGCAGCTGCAGAGACGTCCTAAGGTCTGCTAGGTGAAAACACTCTAACAGCACGTGTCGTACAGATAACGCTTCTTTACAAAACGGACACAGTGGAGCAGACTCCTTTTTAAATAGAAAACTATGAGTAAAAAAGCAGTGCCCAATACGTAACCGAGCCAAACTCACCTCCTCGCGACGAGATGACCGACAGGAGGTAACCCAGGGAATCGGAAGTTCCTTGACAGATCTAAGTTTATTATTGCGGAGAACGGACCACTCTTCCTGCCAGCAGGTTTGCACAGCTCTCCGCAATACGGCCCTAAAATCTTCCGATGTCACAGATGGTACTGGAACCCTGGGCTTCATGGTAGCCGTCTTGGCTGCCGAATCCGCCATTTCATTCCCCCGCAAGCCTACGTGACCAGGGATCCATGCACACACCAAGCTAATGCCAGAAGCGTGTAAAACGTGGAGGGCATCCTGTATACGCTTCACAAAAGGGTGGTAGTTGTACAGCTGCCGTAGGCTTTGAAGTGCACTGAGGGAATCACTTAGGATTAAGCAGTTCCCCATCTTTCGTCGGTGTACGTGTAAAATGGCCCGGTATATTGCACAAAGCTCTGCAGTAAAATGGAAGTGCTAGTGTGGAATCCGAATGTATAGGGTTCGGTTCCACACACGTAAGCACAACCAACACCATTTGAGTTCTTGGAGCCATCAGTATAAATTATAACATGGTCCTGATATCGCGATAAAAATTCTAAAAAACATGTGCGGATACTAGACATAGACATGGTAGATTTATCATATTTAGTCATGCCCAGATCAACCGGGGACGCTCTGCGCAACCAAGGAGGTTATGTCCTCTCCCCCCTAGGATACATCTTGGGCATTTCAGTATCAAGATGTCTAAGGAGCTCCCGGAAACGAAAACCAGGTGGCTTTGGTTACCTTGACACACGTCACAGCTGTGGAACAACAAGCATGGTTTCCAATCCAGTAACTTGCTTTCCGACTTCATGGAACTTTCCCGGAGATTGAAACACAGGTACGCTCCCTTTTTCTAAGGATGAAGCTGCTTCAACAAATTCGTGACACTGTGTATACACTACCTACACCACAAGGTTAGAGAGTTAATTGCTGGTATTTTGAAAAATGCACAGTTGCCCTATATCCTGGATTGAAGAGCCTTCGTAAAAACTTGTTCATATTAAATATAATCTTTCTGCCCTGAGAATGAATCACTTCACGTTTGTTGATCGAAAAATCACTTGTCCCAGCTTCGAGGGGCTTATTCACGCTCTCGGACCACAAACACTGCATAAAAGATATGTGTATAATAATAATTTAATGTAATATTAACAATATTTCAGCTCAAGGACAACACACGACTTAACAATGCCATTCACTTTAACAAAACGACATCTCTACTCTGAAAACGAACTGAAAATTAATTAACTCTGCTTCAAACTGCGTGACTTCTGTTTTAATAGTAGGTGCATTATTTATTTATACTAGAGATAAATGTTATTAGAAGAGAATGGTGTTTTTCACGCTTATCTGTGTTGAATGGATGGATGTTGGGCAACTATGTGAAGCTGAAACATGCACCGCTCGCGTTATAAAGGATTTTTGTACGGTCATGATCAGAATATAACATTCTTTTGTTATTATAAGACTGGCATCTATAATATTCAAATATTTATCCGTGACATTTAACCATAACATGTGAAGATAAAACGTGCATCGCTCGTGTTCTAAGTATCGTAGAGACAGGATTTTTGTACGGTCATAATCAGAAAGTAAAATTCTTTCTTATTATAAGATAGGCATCTGTAATATTCAAATATTTTACTGTAACATTTAACCATAAACATGTGAAGATAAAACGTGCATCGCTCGTGTTATAAGTATCATAGAGACAGGATTTTTGTACGGTCATGATCAGAAAATAAAATTCTTTCTTATTATAATATTGGCATCTGTAATATTCAAATGTTTCTCCGTAACATTTAACCATAACCATGTGAAGATAAAACGTGCATCGCTCGTGTTCTAAGTATCATAGAGGCAGGATCCTTGTACGGTCATGATCAGAAAATAAAATTCTTTCTTGTTATAAGATAGGCATCTGTAACATTAAAATATTTATCCGTAACATTTAACTATAGCCATGTGAAGATAAAACGTGCATCGCTCGTGTTCTAAGTATCGTAGAGACAGGATTCTTGTACGGTCATGACCAGAAAATAAAATTCTTTCTTGTTATAAGGTTGGCATCTGTTATTTTCAAATATTTATCCGTAACATTTAACCATAACATGTGAAGATAAAATGTACATCGCTCGTGTTCTAAGTATCGTAGAGACAGGATTTTTTTTAGGCCGTGATCAGAAAATAAACATTTCTTATTATAAGATTGGCATCTGTCATTTTCACATATTTATCCGTAACATTTAACCATAACCATGTGAGGATAAAACGTACATCGCTCGTGTTCTAAGTGTCATAGAGGCAGGATTTTTGTACCGTCATGATCAGAAAATAAAATTCTTTCTTATTATAAGATTGTCATCTGTCATTTTCACATATTTATCCGTAACATTTAACCATAACCATATGAAGATAAAATGTGCATCGCTCGTGTTCTAAGTATCATAGAGGCAGGATTTTTGTACCGTCATGATCAGAAAATAAAATTCTTTCTTATTATAAGATTGTCATCTGTCATTTTCACATATTTATCCGTAACATTTAACCAACACCATATGAAGATAAAATGTGCATCGCTCGTGTTCTAAGTATCGTAGAGACAGGATTTTTGTACGGTCATGATCAGAAAATAAACATTTCTTATTATAAGATTGGCATCTGTCACTTTTTCAAAAATTTATCCGTAACATTTAGCATTAAACATGTGAAAGGTAAAAGTGCTTCGCTCGTGTTCTAAGTATCGTAGAGACAGGATTTTTGTAGGTCATGATCAGAAAATAACATTCTCTATTATTCTGTCACTTTTCAAACATTTTTCCGAGCGAATTAATGAATATAATGATCTCAGTTCAGGCGCGCGAGATGCGTCTCCCACATTCGGCAGTGCAAGGCGGCGGAGGCTTAGGAGTCTGCCCCTCTCCATTTACCTTTAACTTTTGCGAAGTAGAAGTCTTATCAGCTTGTGAACCCATAGCTGGTATTGGAGTATCTACAGAAGTGTATAAAGTTATGCAAAGAAGGAATTGGAAACAGTCGTCCTATTATGGGAAGATGTCCACTACCGAAAAGAATAATGAAGGCATATCGCTGTATCAGCTCGAACAGCTCTGCGACATTGTTACAGAATGACAGCTAAAACCGACATCCGACCGATTGCAGAGGAAAATGCCAACCGCAACTGGAATAAAACGATACTCCTACAGGAGATGGCATTGCCTTCTACATGTCAGAGAAACCTGACCGTCTTCTGTCCAAAAGGGTTTCTATATAATATAAAACACGTACTACATGGAAATGCATGCAGGCGTATGCAAACGGAGTTGTTTACGCAAGCCTATTGTACAGACACGGCGAGACAGTGTACGTACACTTTGCAATCACATTAATGTATCATACATCGACAGGCGACAGAAATAATATATATAACCTGATTGATTACACTAGTTGACAAAAATGAACCTTTTTTCTTTCACAAAAATTAAAATAACATTTTCTAGAAGTATTTTTTGTGCTGAATTCAAATATAATTTTAGTTTTTCCCCACCAGGCAGGAATTTTGTGTGATATTGATTTGAATTTTTATAATATTCTAAAAAAATCTGTAACTAGCTATCTAACTCAAAATTATAACTACTCATTCTGATTTACGTAGAAAGTGGTATGTAGTGATTTTCGGGCACATTTTGTATCTGGAATGTCACTCTTCTTGGTCCAACAGTAGTCAGTTAGCATATTGGAACACCACTTGCCTTAGTAACTCTTTTCCATAGTAGAAATTTGCTGATGAAAACGCTCACCTTGCTCATCGCTGACAGCTCCAAGATTTTCGGGGAAGAAGTCGAAGTGAGAGTCCAAGAAGTGAATTCTTAAAGACGTGTTGCATCCTATAGCTTTATACCATTTTCTTCAGAGAAGCAGTCCTTGAAATCACTATAGCAGCCACGATAACTACATATTCTTACTTCCTTTTGGAGTAGATTCCACCCTTTGTGTCTGGAAGTTAAACCTTCAGCTTGCTGTTTAGACAGATTTAAATCCCGAATCAGGTCATTAAGGTCTTTCTGATTGGGAAAGTATGTTCTGATGATCAGGTATTGGCTTCATATTTAGGATCATTTTTATTTTCATCTGAAGCATTTTCAGTTTCAGTTAGGTCAGAATCAATTATCACCTAAGGTCGTATCTGCATATACTGTTACAGGGAACTGTTCATTGTGTAAGACAGATCTTATTGCAGATTGAAAATTCGGATACTTAATTTTATGTTTTGTTTAAGATGTGATTCCTTTTATATTTGTCAAACAGAAATAACAATAACTTAAATGATCCTTCGATTCCCTCCAAATCATAGGAATTGCCAATGGCATACAATATGTACCATTTTTTCACCCAGCCAGCAATCCAACACACGAAACACAGCATGTATTTGGTGCCCAGCTCTTATCAAAATCACCAGCCTGACAGCCAAGTAAAGTTGACAACACTTCCTTTCTTGGAAGTGTTGTTATAATAAATTAAATTTAAAGGGAGTCGATTAATGATACTAAACAACACTTATATACTTTTAAATTTTTCCGGAACATGTTTCAGAGACTTTGCCTCCATCCTCAACCGGCCATCGACTGGTTCTCATTGGTGTAGTTGACAGAGGAGACCTATGACAAAATATTGTCAACTACAATTGCCTTTCAGTGACACAGCGCTGTATTCGTATATTATCTTCAGGCATTGGGTACCATACACCTTTAAAGATATATGAAGTTTACGAGTCTCGCAGTATATAATTGCTGACGTCAGTCCCGGGGACAACATGCAGGGATAGTCACAGCGCGTAGCTTTAGTTTCATTACAACTACTGCTCCCCACGCAGGTAGATCTGTCTTCCAGGGAGTAAAAGGTGTTTGACATATTGTGTTAATAGCATTACTTTCAAAACAGCTATTGGGCAATCTCCATTTTGTAAATAAAAAGTTTTGGGTACTATCAACAACCATTAAACAGCTTTAAGAATGTAATTTAGAGCTGTCTAAAAGCAGTTGAGTATCTGCAAAAATTAACAATATAGAGAATGCACCACCTACCAAACGAACAAAAAATAGTGTCCAATATTCCACAAAAATGGCGGATTTTTAGTGCTGCGTAATATAAGAAATAAACTAAGTCTCGGACAAACACATGAAAATGACTTGACTACTCATATGCACCATTAACGTCATGTGACATTGAACTAACTTTCTCCCAATATTTTATATTGTTTCAGCGAGAGGCGCAGAAAATTCACATTCGACAATTTACGAATGTACATGGTTGTTCACTGTAATTCCCGCATCGAAAGAAATGAGAAGGATGGCATACTGTAACGTACCTACATTACACTTTGTATCCGTACCGGAGTGTACACACACAGCGCTTCGGTATACTTGTTGACAAAGACGTTTGTGATGCCACGCTTGACCTTGTATATATAGTACCTGTGGGCGTACATTGACTGCTAAGGTGTACGCGATCCGATGTCTGGTTATCTTGTTTACATAAGAGGGAAATATTAGTAACTTGGCGTACAGTAACTGACAAAACATAAATAGAGTTTTACGTTTGATAAGAAAGCTTAGCTAATTATTATACAGAAATGTAATGGATAGAGTCAACATGAAAAATTCAATGTCATGACCGGGATTTGAACCACGGATCTCCTGGTTTCCGTCCAGTCACTCTTAACCTTTGAGCTACCATGGCCAACGTGCCCTCCTGACATTAAATTCTCCAGTTGACTCATATATTTCCCCGGTAGACCACTAGGGGCTCTCGAATCCGAGATACACCGTTTGTGGCGACTTACTATCATAAGTACGGGCGCCGGGGTAGCACGGTGGTTTCGTTCGCGGCTCCCGTTCTAAGGGTCCCGAGTTCGATTCCCGGCTCTGGGGTTGGCGATTTTAAGTCGGCCCTATCCACGCCTTCACCTCTGTCTAGCACACGTGAAGTATCCCCTATGCCCAACGTGGTTCGGAGTCCACGGTAAAAACTGTAGGTCCTCTCACCTCACCGCCATCTTCACTATCACCCTATCATCGGAGGTAATGGACACCGCCCTCTGGGTGCCTCCACCTGAGAAATGGGTCCGGTCATCACTTGGTGGGGTGAGGTTACCCCGAAGGCCAAGGTTGCCATGTGGGGAGTGTTAGTAACTAACTATCATAAGTACTTAAGTCCCAGGCTTCATCATTTAAATATATGTAGTACAAGGTAGTTCCATCGCTAACAAGACTGCAGGGAGGTTTCACAAAATATTGCTGTTTTTTTGTGCTTATGGGACAGTACGGCAACTAGCAAGCATTTTATAGTGAAAGAGTGGGGGAAAAGGGAAGACTATACCCCTGGAGCAAGCAATGTTAAGTATGTGCCTCCAGTAGACCCAAACAAAGTTCTTCTCCCCCCACTTCACATAAAGCTCGGGTTAATGAAGAATTCTGTTAAAGGTTTGGAGAAAAGTGGAAGTGCATTTGAGTATTTAAGAAGTATCTTCCCCAAAATAAGTGAATCTAAATTGAAGGAAGGTATATTTGTCGGTCCTCAAATAAGACTACTTCTTAAAGACTGTTTCTGAATCAAAGATTAAACGTGTTGAACTGGCAGCGTGGAAATCATTTAAATCAGTGGTGGAAGGCTTCCTGGGCAATAACAAAGAAGAAAATTATGAAACTTTAGTCTCAGAACTATTAAGGAACTACAAAGAAATGGGTTGCCGTATGTCACTTAAAATCCACTTCTTGCACTCTCACCTTGATAGTTTCCCTACAAACCTAGGAGCTGTAAGTGATGAGCAAGGTGAGCGTTTTCACCAGGATATTTCTGAGATGGAAAGACGTTACCAGGGTATCGCTGGGATTCAGCCATGTTCGGAGACTATTGTTGGTTCCTCAGACGGGAGAGTCAATGCAAAAAAATCAACAGTGAAATAGTTCTGAGATAATTCAGGTATTGGTTTTCATCATTATGTGTTTATTTATTTTAATAATAATTAATAATAATAATTATTATTTTTAATGTTATTTGGCAATAAAATACCTATCATTTTCAATTAATCAAATATGAGTTATCACATCACATTTCTGTAAGTTTTCATAAAAAATTATGAATAACTATAAAGCGTTACGTGATATAGCATTTTGAGGGACATTTTGGAATCAGCAGATCAGTTTACATAAGAATTTGCCTATTTTGTTTCGGGTATATCAAAATAATTTTTTTTTGTTCCCCATTGATATTGTTATTTGGGACCAGTCTGATGAACACTTACAGCAATCAGTCGTTCTTGCGCTCTAGCTGTGTGTAAGCTAAGGTTTGGATGGGTCATGTACGTCATGTTTACATGCTAATCTGTGGTTAGAGGAACTGGACGGAGACCGGAAGATCCGTGGTTCAAATCTCGGCTATAGCACTGCATTTCTCAGTCTGACTCTACCTATGCACACAAGTGGAAAACTTTCAAACTGGTTCTCAGAGAGGCAGGGTATCAGAATGATGACCTGTTCGTCAGGTTTGAAACTTATTGACAATCTGTGGGCTGAAGTGAAAAGCGAACTTTCCCTACATTTGCCCGTAGGATGAAAAACATGACTTATGAGCACAAATTAAAAAAAAAAAAAAAGGAAAAAAACTTGAGATGGTGTAGACAATTCCCCAGATACTGACCACTTATACATAGACTGGGTTCAACAACTATATTTTAATTTAATTTTGTACGTATTTTGGTTTTACAAAATAGCTCTTTTTGTTTCTTTAGTAATTTAAGACGGATGTTTTGGTACAATTATGTCTTCCTGTACTAGATATGTCTAAAACTTCAAGTGTTCTAGATATTCAATTATAAAACTATCATAAAATGCTATTTTTGAACCATTCATATTATATAAAGAATACGAGGTACCGAGTTCAACTCTGGGTCAGAGTAAGTGATCCGAATAAGATTTTCTTCCGGCGTTTTCCCTTACCCTGAAAGGTGAATGCCGAGTAACTCTAAGCCCTATGGATCCTGGACACATTTGAACATCCTTTCATTCATTGTCCGATATGACTTAACGTTGGAGGTTTTTCCTTATCTTGAGATAACTGGCAACTCCAAGCTCTATGAACCCCATACTCATTTCAGTATCATTTCACTTATCGTCCGATATGACTTAACGTTGGAGGTTTTCCCTTATCCTGAAAGATGAATGTCTGGTAACTCTAAGCTCTATGTACCCTGTACTCATTTGAACATCATTTCATTCATCGTCCGATATGACTTAACGTTGGAGGTTTTCCCTTATCCTGAAAGATGAATGTCTGGTAACTCTAAGCTCTATGGGCCCTGTACTCATTTGAACATCATTTCATTCATCGTCCGATATGACTTAACGTTGGAGGTTTTCCCTTATCCTGAAAGATGAATGTCTGGTAACTCTAAGCTCTATGGGCCCTGTACTCATTTGAACATCATTTCACTCATCGTCCGATATGACTTAACGTTGGAGGTTTTCCCTTATCCTGAGAGATGAATGTCTAGTAACTCTAAGCTCTATGGACCCTGTACTCATTTCAACATCATTTCATTTATCGTCCCATATGACTTAACGTTGGAGATTTTCCCTTATCCTGAAAGATGAATGTCTGGTAACTCTAAGCTCTATGGGCCCTGTACTCATTTGAACATATTTTCATTCCTCGTCCGAAATAACTTAACGTTGGAGGTTTTCCCTTATCCTGAAAGATGAATGTCTGGTAACTCTAAGCTCTATGGGCCCTGTACTCATTTGAACATATTTTCATTCATCGTCCGAAATGACTTAACGTTGGAGGTTTTCCCTTATCCTGAAAGATGAATGTCTGGTAACACTAAGCTCTATGTATCCTGTAGCCATTAGAACATCATTTCATTCATCGTCCGATATTACTTAACGTTGGAGGTTTTCTCTTATCCAAAAAGATGAAAATCAGGTAACTGTAAGCTCTACGTGCCCTGGAGTTATTTGAGTAACTTGACTTAATTAATTCATTTTCCGATATAACTTGAAGTTAAAGGTTTTCTCTTATTCTGAAAGATGAATGTCTGGTAACTTTAAGCTCTATGTACCCTGGACTCATTTGAATGTCATTTCATTCTTCGTCCGATATTACTTAACGTTGGAGGTTTTCTCTTATCCTAAAAGATGAGTGTCTGGTAACTCTAAGCTCTATGTACTCTGTACTCATTTGAACATCATTTCATTTATCGTCCGATATGACTTAACGTTGGAGATTTTGTCTTATCCTGAAAGATGAATGTCTGGTAACTCTAAGCTCTATGTATCCTGTAGTCATTAGAACATCATTTTATTCATCGTCCGATATGACTTAACGTTGGAGGTTTTCCCTTATAATGAAATATGAATATCTGGTAACTCTAAGCTCTATGGGCCCTGTACTCATTTGAACATCATTTCATTCCTCGTCCGAAATGACTTAACGTTGGAGCTTTTCCCTTATCCTAAAAGATGAATGTCTGATAACTCTAAGCTCTGTGAACCCTGTACTCATTTGAACATCATTTCCTTCATCGTCCGATATGACTTAACGTTGGAGGTTTTCTCTTATTCTGAAAGATGAATGTCTGGTAACTTTAAGCTCTATGTAGCCTGGACTCATTTGAATGTCATTTCATGCATCGTACGATGTGACTTAACGTTGGAGGACGTAAATTAAAGAGAGAGCTTATATTAGCAGAGAGTACCCTGTTAACGTGTCGACCTCCGCGACGTTAGCTCTGCCAATGTACCGTGCTCTGGTGTCATCATGTTCTACACGGAGGTAATGAAAGAGAGAGAGAAGGGTTAGCTTGGATGAGAACAGGAACAATATTCCTAAGAGGGATAAGAGGTAGGGAAAAGGGGGAAAAGAAAGTATACAGCACTGTGCAACACAATGCGAGGAGGTCGCAATATGGAGAAAAAAGGTTTGGGAGGAAAAATGGGAGAAAGTAGAGGGGTATGGTTGCTATAAAATGTTAAGAGGAAAGGAGGAAAATAAGGGAAGAAGTATTGGTGAGTTCTTACAGAAAATAAAAGAGAAATGGGCCAGAAATGTGAAGAATATAAGAAAGGAAGATGGTTGGGAGAGAAGAAAAGTCTAATTAAGTAACAAGGAGGCATGGAGGTTAAGAGCTAGCTGGTAGGGTAGAGCACCAGGGTGTCATGTAAGCCAAGGTAGCAACAAAGTAAACACAAATAAATGTAGCCTAAAGCTGTACATTGTAACATTTTGGAATATGCAGAATAGATAATTGATTAATTCACAGACTGAGAAGGAAGAAAGTATTGTAAAAGCCTAAGAATTCAGTCAATACAAAAGTAACGAATACCAGAGAATGAAGATTTCAATTACAACTTAATGGTGATTTTAGTTTTTAACAGAGGAAACCTGCAAGTTTATAGTTAAAGGATATTGTTAATTCTACACTTAAGTGAACTGCCATGTCTTAGAAGCAATGAAATATGTTAAGGAACATGGCACAAGGTGGCGCACAGCACGCTCTCTGGTTTTGAAGGCTTGTATTTAATTACTCAGTCAGGAGTGGAAGATAACATCTTGGATCCATTGAATAAAGTATAACCTATAATCAAATAAATATTTATATGAATATTTTGTGAAATTGTGTTATATGTTAAGGGATTTTACGTTTGGCATTAGATTATGAGTACATCTTGGCTTGGGGTAACATGACATTAAGTCCAATAATTAGCAACGGTTGGTTTTCAGGTGAATTCGTAGAAGTAGTTGGGATGGTTACGTTAGTTAGGTTTACAAGCACAGATCATACTAGAGACTGCACGTGCTCTGTTAACACAGTTGCTATGAAGGTACACGAGGAACTCTGATTGGCTCATAACTATCTTCTGCTGACGTGTTTTTGTATATCATTCCTCCTCAGATATTGTGGATAACCAATTGACTGATGAAACTTGACTCTATCATTTAGTTCCCCAGTAAATTAATTTGTCAATAAAAAAATAATTTGTCAATACTTTCTATGACACGTAGGTTCTAGAATTACAGAAACTCCTGAGAGAATCTGGCTTGTCTTATAATAAGATCAAAAGGAACATCTGTCTGCAAGTCAGGTTTCAGGTGGATACATCTAACCTGCTTTGTCGAGAAGCTGGAAAGCTAAATAACTCCTCTAAGTGGAACACAATGGAATTTTCTTCGCTAGGAGAGTGGCATTTGTTTGCCTACAGAATAACAAACATGTATGATAAAACGACTAGCTTATCTGTTCAACAGTGTTAAGTACGCGTGCACTATGACATTCCACGACTGTCGCTTTGTTTGTTTACTATATCCCTTGTAATAAAATGTAACGGGATTTTGTTTTTATGCCCTTTGTAGTGCAGAAACTGTTTATACTCTGTGCAGGAACCACTGTTTTCTACTCCATTGCATTCTCAGACAAAAGTCAAGGTTTCATAGTAAGGATGTTGTTTCATAACTCCAAGGTTTTCAAGTACAGGGCTTTGTAAATATTTATTAATGTTTTGTTGATGTATTAAATCAATTCAAGTGTTTTATATCCGCAGGTTCGTTAGAATGAATTTCGATTTCCAATGGTGAAGTAATTATCTAAATAAATTGAATGGTTTTGGTGATGACTATGTATACGCAGACCATTTTCTATCTTTATAATAATGCCATAGATAATAGTTATTGAACTTGCGAGCTTAGTTGATGTTTATTAGTGAATGAAAAAGTGTAGCATAATACGAGGTACATTCAAGTTAGAACACCTCCCACTTTTATTTCAGGTCTGGGACCAAATAGAAAGTTCTGTTTTTTTTAATACACGTGGACTCTTTGTAAATGCGTGGCAGAGATGGCAGCATTGTACAGTGTATAGAACTATAGTAGCAGCGACTAGAGTTAGGATTGTTTTTGAACTTAAAATGGCGACGTTTTCACTGCAAGAACAGCATATAATCATTCGTTTTCTCAATTTTCATGGTGTGACATCTATTGAAATCCATTGTCAGTTAAGTGAGGCATGTGGTGATGGTACCATGGATGTGTCTAATGTGCGTTCCTGGTTGCGACAGTTCAATGAAGGCTGAACATCGTGTGACAACAAACCAAGACAGTTGACTGAGGCATGTGGTGATGGTACCATGGATGTGTCTAATGTACATTCCTGGGTGCGACAGTTCAATGAAGGCAGAACATCGTGTGACAACAAACCAAGACAGTCACGGCCTTGTATCAGCCCGTCTGAAGATATCCAGCGAGTAGAGAACGTTGCTTTGGAGGATCGTTGATGGGATCTGTGCACACAATCCTGCATGAAGATCTGAATATGTGAAAAGGGGAAGGGAGTGGGAGGGGATCCGTCCCCTTCAGCTTCTGTGGTGCGAGCGCTGCGGAACCTTAGCGCTCGTGATACCTCAGACGTTACCAGAGGAACCTCGGGCCGATCATTCGAGCCCCTCCCTGAGTGGGACATGTTCGGATTAGGTGTTGGATTCGAGGGGACAGTGTGTTCTCGTTACCCGCGGGAGATCGGGTACCTCCGACCAGGCTTCGACCGCCCGGAGGGGGCAGAGGGTTGCGTAAAAGGTCCCGGGTACTAGCCTGTAGAGCTAGTAGAAGGTATGCTAGATCACCAGGCAGCCCTACCGAGGTTTTTCGGTGGTCTTCTCTGCGTGGTTGTATTTCCGTGGGATCTGTGCACACAATCCTACACGAAGATCTGAAAATGCTATATCGGCGATCCGCCAAAACAACGTTTTCCACTCGCTGGATCATGTCATCAGACCGGCTGGTGCGAGGCTGTGACTCTCTTGGTTTGTTGTCACACGATGTTCAGCCTTCACTGAACTGTCACACCCAGGAACGTACATTAGACACATCCATGGTACCATCACTACATGCCTCAAACACTGTCCTGGTTTGTTGTCACACTAAGTTCTGCCTTCACTGAACTGTCACACCCAGGAACGTACATTAGACACATCCATGGTACCATCACCACATGCCTCAAACACTGTCCTGGTTTGTTGTCACACTAAGTTCTGCCTTCATTGAACTGTCGCACCCAGGAACGTACATTAGACACATCCATGGTACCATCACCACATGCCTCACTTAACTGTCTTGGTTTGTTGTCACATGCTGTTCTGTCTTCATTGAACTGTCACACCCAGGAACGTACATTAGACACATCCATGGTACCATCACCACATACCTCACTTAACTGTCTTGGTTTGTTGTCACACGATGTTATGTCTTCATTGAACTGTCGCACCCAGGAACGTACATTAGACACATCCATGGTACCATCACCACATACCTCACTTAACTGTCTTGGTTTGTTGTCACACGATGTTCTGTCTTCATTGAACTGTCGCACCCAGGAACGTACATTAGACACATCCATGGTACCATCACCACATACCTCACTTAACTGTCTTGGTTTGTTGTCACACGATGTTCTGCCTTCATTGAACTGTCACACCCAGGAACGTACATTAGACACATCCATGGTACCATCACCACATACCTCACTTAATTGCCTTGGTTTGTTGTCACACGATGTTCTGTCTTCATTGAACTGTCACACCCAGGAACGTACATTAGACACATCCATGGTACCATCACCACATACCTCACTTAACTGTCTTGGTTTGTTGTCACACGATGTTCTGTCTTCATTGAACTGTCGCACCCAGGAACGTACATTAGACACATACATGGTACCATCACCACATGCCTCACTTAACTGTCTTGGTTTGTTGTCACACGATGTTCTGCCTTCATTGAACTGTCGCACCCAGGAACGCACATGAGATACATCCATGGTACCATCACCACATGCCTCACTCAACTGGCGATGAATTTCAATAGATATCACACCACGAAAATGGAGAAAACAAATGATTACACGCTGTTCTTGCTATGAAAAGTCGCCATTTTAAGCATCAAAAGCATTCCTTACTCTCGTCGCTGACACTACAGTTCTGTGCACTGTACAGTGCTGCCATCTCTGTCACGCTTTCACAAAGAGTTTACGTGTATTTGGAGAAAAAAAAACAGAAGCGCCTATCTGGTTCCAGCCCTGAAAGAGAGGGTGTTGTAACTTGAACGCAGATTATGTCTTGACTAGATGTAAGATGACACTGGAAGCTTTGAATAGCAAAGAATCGTAACTATGGTGATGCAAAAATAATAAATGGTAAACTGTATATCAAAATGAGCGATTCAGGTGACGAAAGTTTTATATCTGAAGAAATTCGAGAAGAAGATGAATTGTTAGTCATTGGTTGCTGCCACAGTCATCTGCAATTTATGACAAACAATGTTTATGTTTTGAGAAATGGCACAGCTCAAAACGTGTTACCAATCTTTTCGAGGAAGTGATTTTAGCAATATTTCAGAGAAATCACAGGTGTAAATTTTTCTAACAACCCTACTTCATCAATGCAAGAATACACCAAGGCAGTGTTCTTGACCTCTGCTGTTCCTAATGTATATCAACACTTTCCCTACCCTCAGAGGCTGCAACCTTTATTTATTTGCTGATGACACTGCAGTAACCTCGACATCATCAAATTATCTCACTGCAGTACAAAGTGCCCAGTGCTACGCGGACACGCTCACCGTCTGGTTTACAACTTGGCGCCTCAAGATTAATGCCAACAAGTCCCAGGCAGTGACATTTACTCGTCGCCACTTAAGGAATGTACCTGAGTTGCGCATAGCTGCATCAGAAGTACCATGCAGCACAGAAGCTCAATATCTCGGAGTGCTACTTGATATGCACCTTACCTGGAAGGCACATATTACATCACTAGCTTCCAGAGTACCCAAGCATATGGCGAGGCTCTATCCACTGTACAACAGGCTCTGAGAAATACGCTCCTTCTATACAAACAAGTAATAAGACCCACCTTCACCTATACCTGTCCCATCTGGGGCAAAGCTGCAAAAACTCACCTCTAAAAACTTCAAATACTTCAGAATTGATACCTTCGTGTAGCATCAGCTGCCGAGTGGTACATTCCTAATGACAACATCCATTCAGACTTATCATTTCGGAAATTAAATGACTGTATCCTCAACCTCTTTTATAAAATTTATTTCTGTCTTCCCTACAGCTTCAATCAACTTATCCGAGGCCTCGGGGAATATGACATTGTCCCCGGGGAAACCTACAAGCGTCCCAGACTCTCCTTAGGCCTATCATAAGCTAAATGGTCTCCTATAATTAACATATACTCTTTATCATCATACAGCTTTTGACACTTCAGTAACAACCAACCAAAAGATAGTGTTGGGGGGGGGGGGAGAAGCACGTTCGAGCGCTGTTCAATAAAGAGAGATCACTTTTTTTTTTTTTTTTTTTTTTTTTTTTTTTTTTGAAAACGTACCTTTACTCATAATTATAATTTTGCTGGTCCTCTCAAAATAGTCTCCCCTGAACGCGATGTACTTGTCCCAGCGTTTCTGCAAGTCTTCAATGATATGCTGGAAACCATATTTTGAGAGATCCTGCAAAATAGCCTCCGCAGCCTTCACCATTGCTTCTGATGATGCATAATGCCTCCCACGAAGGCGTTTCTTCAAGTTAGGCAATAGAAAAAAGTCACACGGGGCTAAATCCGGACTATAGGGAGGGTGAGGGATGCATTTCACGTTTATTTTTGCAAGATATTCAGCAACAACATTGGCAATATGCGGCTGCGCATTATCGTGATGCAGCATTCAGCCAGCTTCACGGAAATATGGTCTTTTGCGCCTACTATGGACTTCCAATGTTTTCAGGACATCCTTAAAGTATGTCCAGTTACTGATATGTGTGCAGGTACAACATGCTGATAAACCATTCCTAGCATATCAAAGAATGAGATGACCATAACTTTCCCAGCAGAAGCAACCACTTTTACCTTTTTGGCGGTTGGTGATGAAGGAGATTTCTACACTGAGCTTTGCTGTTTGCTCTCAGGATCAAAATGATGTAGCCAAGTTTCATCAGCAGTGATTTCGTTTGATAGAAACTCCGGATCTTCCTCTAACATCAACTTTAACTGCATGTTACTTCCATTGCAGCTGTAGGTGATACTGAACATGTCTGAACTTGCCTGGCTCTCACAGGCGGGAAACAGGAGTATCAACAATGAAACTACTACGGCGTGATTGTTTCACATTAAGCTAACAGAATATAATAAGATGGAATTTTAGTGCGAAAAATTATGACCGTAAAAATTATGATCATTCTTTATTGAACAGCCCTCGTAGATGTGTGTAATAAGTCAGGGCGGGAAGGATTTGCCTGGGCAAGGACAGGAGTTAGAAATTTGAAAGGTATTATATATAATAAGGATATAGGAAATACCCAATGTGTGGAGAAGAGGATACAGATTGGCATAGTATACTTAATTGCAAACAAAGATATGGAGAAAACTAATTTGGCAACAAAAGTGGGACAGTTTTAAGAAGGGGGGAGGTACTAATAATAAAGAAAATGTTATTGGTAAAAGGAGAAAAGAATGTAAGAAATATAGGTGAATACCTGGAGAAGTTTAGAGAGAAATGGTTAAGATTAATGAAGAATAATTAACAGTTAAGGGCTGAAAAACTAGAATGAGGGATACAAGGGGTAGGAGGGTCATCATAACACGGAAAACCAGGCATTATGTGTATTGAGATCGAGACTCGAGGCAAACAGGTAGGAAGGGTATGTTAGGTGTGAATAAGTCATTTGTTACTGTATGAAAGAAATATTACAAATGTGAATGTATCAATGAAAATGTATATAGAAGAAAAATGAGAAATAAATGAATGAATGAAAATAAATGAAAATGAACAACCACCGTCGATTACACTGGGCAACAATGTAAATGTTTCGGGTTTAAAAATAGTGACTTTAGATGTATTTCCATCTGCTGAATTAAAATATCACCATAAAAATGATAGATTAGCTCTTGTTTTGAAGAGAAAGTGACATTTTGTTTTTTTATAGCGAAAATTTTAGATTTGGGGGAATTTTTCTTTGGTAGTTCACACAACTGTCAAATAACAAAACACAATCATAGAGAAATTTTGCATATTAAGTGATGCAAAAGTTAAGGAAGGCATTTTTGTCGGACCACAAATAAGAGAACTTGTAAAGGATCCTGCATTTGACCAAATTTTGGAGGGGAAAGAAAAGAAAGCTTGGGAAGCCTTCAAGGGTGTTGTTCATGGATTTTTAGGCAACAAAAGAGATGAAAACTACAAGCATTTGGTGACAGTGCTCCTGCAAAAATACCGTAACCTTGGATGCAACATGTCCCTTAAGATCCATTTTCTCCACTCCCACGTAGACTTTTTCTCTCCTAGTTGTGGATCTGTTAGTGATGAACATGGGGAGAGATTCCATCAGGACATTTCTGTTATGGAACAAAGATATCAGGGCCGTTGGAATGATGTAATGCTTGCGGATTACTGTTGGTCTTTGTATAGGGATTCTGCGGAACTCCATCACAAGAGGCAAGCTAAAAGACGACGAAGTCAATAGGCCACCACATGATTCTCTTCAGACACGACTATCTGCGAAGTATTTTTCCAGCAATTTAGAACACTTAGCATGTAATTACCAGTTAAAAAATCAAATGCACTGTTAGCATGTATGTAATCAAAATGTATCCCTTTCTCTCAATTCGTTAATATGTAATACTACCACCTTGTGTATATCATACAAACTAGAGCTAATAAAATTTTTTCATTGTCATATTTGTTTTTCTCAACCCAAAAATAGTAGGAATTTCCTCACGAAGTGCTCGAAACATTCAAAATTCTTTTTTTCCCAGTGTTATTATAAATCCATCATAATGTCAGTAAGGGACAGAGTCCCAGAATGGCAAAACGTCGAAGGCTCCTTGTCCTCGGGGGATGACTCGTCAACGACACTTCTATGCAAAAATGTATACGCAAGTTTGTTTCTTGTTTTTCAGATAAATAAAGAAAAGTCTGAACATCGGACTAAACCACCTACGAGGTAATCGATACTCAAAGAGATTAAAATGTCTTTCACACTATATTAGTGTAGGCGTTATGTTTTTGTTTTTTGCCTTATACTTCTGATTGACTTGCTATATTGACTTTGGTAAACATAATTCAACTCATTGCAGAGACTATCCATGTGTAACAGTAAAAGATCTATTTTTCAGTAAGAAAAGTGTCACGTAACTCTGCTTTTTTATATTTTCGGATAGATATTATTATCCATATTATAAAAGAAGGTGCATAAAACTTATTGAACACACGTCTGAACAGCCAGGTATCACATCCATCATAACATTTCTGGATTTTAACATTTGATTACACTCACAGCTCTGCGTTCATAAGGAATAATCCCAACCAGGAATCGGACCCGGGATCCCTCCACCCTCAGGCAGATGCTCTACTGTTACAGAGAACATCTGAAATTTACGTTTGCTCTCCAATATAACTTAGTGTTTCCTTTAAGTTAGTAGCCTCTGTGACGAGTTTTAGGCAAGCACTCTAGTACAAAATTACATGCATGTACATGACCAACGCAATGCGCTGCTCGGTTCTCGTTAATCAAGACCAAATAGCCTGAGGCTCCAAACAACAAACAGGATTATCATTTATTTTTGAAGGCCGTTAAGGTACAGTCGTACATGCTTCTATTCATAAGGAAGTCCATAGGCACTGGCCATTTTAATAAACTGTACTTATCAAGACAAAAACAATGCTACTTTAAAACAGATAATTCTTAACTGAAATCAGGAGGGTTCTTCCTTGATGCGTTTAAATCGCCGACTCACCTACTTGTTTTTTAATAACTTACATGGTTATGTTTTACTTTGTAAAGCAACCACTCTCTTGGTACTCGCTCCTCGATAATGCAGTTAGCTTACTTCCCGACTAAGTGATTCGAAGGCCAAGGTGACGTAACACTTGCGGCGAGTGAGGAGAGGTTGGAGAGGCAGAATGCATTGCTGGTTACTATGGCTACGGATTCGATTCATAGAAACCGTATATTCCGCACCAACTCGTGTTGCCAACACAATACAGGACTTTCTTCCTACTTTTTCGTTTATTTGAAAAGAAATTTGTTGGTAGAAGTGATAACCCGCTTGAAGCGAGCCCCACGTATCATGTGCTACTGTTTATTATTAGTTTGCATCATGTGTAAAAACGTAATTTTTTATGTGATCAGTGATTATTGTGATATCTGAAGTGTTTTCTTTTACCCTGTCGCGACAGATCTACCAACTCGACTGCCGGCTTCACGCCCACTTGTGCACGGTAAAGGTGGGCGATCAGCCAACCGATATAGGGAGGAGATGTGGTCAGCATCCCGACATCCCCCAGCCGGAACGTTGGTTTTCGTGCCGCTTACCTAGCGTAAGCTCCTCACTTCCTCACGATGCTGAATGGGCACCGGTCCTATACCCGGGACCTAAAATCCCCACCACATGGGTGGGATAAAACCCGGGCCGCTTTCCGTGACCAGGGACCAAGGAATGCTGCCTTAGACCGCTACGCCACCGCAACACATATGAAGTGTTTAATTTTTTCATATTTAAGGGATTTATAATGAATCCAACACACGACTTGGTGTGTCTCCAAACACTCTTTTCTTTATAGAAAAATGATGACAACCGCGAAGTGGTAAATGTCGGTAGGCCAATACCAGTGCTATGTTTACAAAAACTTTGTGGTGGAGCATCTTCTAAATACACCAGGGCATTTAAGACTCGTTGGTATGAGGAACATGACTGTGCTGGATTGAAGAAGCTGAGAAAAAAAACACTAACAAACTTACAGACGCACTTCGGGTAAGCTCACATCTATATATTGTAAAATACAATGAGAACGTTAAGCTTAACCGACTTTTCATGCAATATCCCATTAGGGAAAATGAAATGAAATGTGTAGTGTTTAACGCCCGCTTTTACTACATACGGCACCGCAGGAGATGACACTGATGATACATGAGATGAAGATGGAGCACCGGTGGAATGAGATGGCGGGGAAAACCGGAGATCCCGGAAAATACCCGCCCCAGCGCTACACTACAAACCTCACTTTGTGGTCGCCTGCGATCGAACCGGGGCCGCCTTGGTCAGAGCCAAGCGGTCTGACTACTGAGCCACGGCGCGGCCTCCCATTAGGGAAGTAGACAAGAAATGACATTTCGTGAACATAATGAAAGCGAAGAAAGGTAATTTTAAGTAACTTTTCGATTCCTATACAGAGGGAAGCCCCATCGAAATTCAAAACCTCGATTCCAGTATAAAATACGTTTTTGCAATGCTGATTTTGCGAATTTATGTTAGCGAATTTTCCGAGTCAGCTAATTAATTCGCCCAGAGCCGCGCCTGAGTGGAATACAAAGTAAGTTGTCACTACATGCAAGTACCTGCCAGTGGGCTGTAGCGTGACAGCTCTGGTTCTCGGGTATTCTTCCTAGATTTCTATTAGGAAACAAAAGCAGTGCAAAAAATCTGTAAGTCGGGGTACCGTGGCCGTTGAGCACTACCCAATGTAAATGTCTATCTCGTATGTGCTTAATAAGTGTAAAAATTCTATCCGCACACTATTTCATAACACGATTTTATACCGGATTTCGTTTTGAGTTCCCTTGAATCATATATTCACATCGTATTTTATTTATTTGTTTATCTTTTTTAAGAAGAAGTCTTGTGTAATGATATCACGAGGGATCTGTTAGAACATATTCGGTCATCCGGGAGCTATCGCATCGGTCGTGCGATGTCTCGGCATCGCTATACCCTGTGTGGCGGTCTGTGATATTTGTTCTCCTGAAGTTGCGTCCTTTTCTAGGCTCTAGTCCTCTCTATCATGCTCTACGCGTGTGAAGTAGGGTAACTGCAGAGCCCCTCCCGTACGGGAGGTGTTCGGTTTGGGTTGGACCCGAGGGGGCAGTTGTTCTCGATACCCGTCTCCGGACGGGGTTCAGGGAAGCCATATATTCCCGCGTACTAGCATGCTTAGCTAGCAAAGACTATCTAGTCAACGCGTGTGCAGTTCGAACTCAAAGGAACCTGACCCTCCCGCCCACTAATGACCGTCATAAATCTATCTCCACACTTCAGAAATGGATCACTGTCGTTGAGGACCAATAGCAACCCTGATTCTCTTGAAATGACAGTCGTATGTTTACTCCACGTGGAGTCTTAGTTGCCAAAGTTCCAACTTCCAGTTGATCTGTTTCATTACGTGCAGAAATTCGTTGTGGTTCACGATGTGGAGACCGTGGGAGGGAAATGCAGTGATAAATGCAAATGAAGTAGTAGACAACTATCGGTCAAGTGAAAATAATCAAAGTGAAGACAATAGTGTGAATTACTGGGCCGAGTTATATCACTGGAAAAGCCTCAAAAAACAAAGTTATAACGGGAACTGTTTCTAAGCAAATTCAAGCGCTTGTTTTGAACACATATAAATATGTGCTAACAAATAATCTTGGTAAGGGGTCATGCAATGAACCTGATGATAAATTCTGGGTACTCACAGAAATATAGTAAGACAAATTGTGACGAAAGGAATACCAAAGACGCCGATCAAGTGTGAAAACAAAAGGATACGTTTCTCTAAAGTGGATAATTTCACATGCGATTTAATTCGTCGAGAAATTTATAGTTTCTATTCAAAAAGGAGAGCGCCCACACCTTAGACGAATTGGTTGAACATTTGCAAGAAATTTGTGATTTTCCTGGTGGACACTGCACTTTGCGCGGTCTCCTAAAGGAGCTGGGTTTTAAATACCACACTTTGAATAAGATAAGGGTTATTATGGAATTCAGTAGAAGTGTATTTGTCAAAATTAAGGAAGTTTTGTAGTAATGGACATAAGATTTATTTAGACGAAACCTCGTACGGTACACATGACGTATCGAGAGTGGTAGCAACCTTAAAGAACGATCTGGGAGAAGGAGGGCCGGGGTTGTAAAACGATTATAAGGGTTCGTCAAATTGGTCGGCCAAACTGCACACGAGTTAACTAAACAGACGTTAGAAGGTGTGCTAAATCACCAGGCGGCCCTACCGAGGTTGATCGGTAGCCTTCACCATTGGGGTTGGCGCGGGTAAGTGGCGTATTCACTTCCATCCCGTCTTGAGTTTTCGGACCACATGGGGGGGGGTGGCTTGTTAATCTCTAGGTCTTTCCCTATGGAAAGTCCCATGGAGGCGCCGGGCGCCATTCAGGGACAGCTCGGTAACTCCCTGGTCTTGAGAGGGGGGTTCGGTCTCACGTTGTGAAGGCTGCTCCAATCTGCTACTGCTCCAGTGTGTACAGAATAAATGTCTTCAAATTATTTATTCTGTATGCAGAAGGTTCCCCGTGAGGTTACTTCACTAGGCTTCATCCCTCCGTAATGTGGAGGATGAAATTAGGCGCCGGGCCACCAAATTTTTCGAGAGCTTACCTCAACATTAGAACGCCCTAGTTAGATCTCTTTGGGACTATTTAACACGTGAACGTCGCTTAAAGCGATGCCGGCTACCACGCATGGCTTACGGACACCAGCGGTAACCGTAAGACACTTACTCCAGCCTAAACAAAATTACAATCACCCAAGATTTTTGTCTGGATACCTAAATTTCTGCTTTTTCTAGTTTATTAATTAATCCACCAGCGACGTAACAGCCGAGTCTTCAGCTGATGAGGAGCAGCATGCTACCTCCTTTCTTGCCCCTACCTAATCATCACCCGACATCCTACAACTTCCACTACGTGGTTAAGCTCTTTCCAGAGCAGGTACACGTCTTAAACCCAACTCCGGCTGTTCCTCAGCCTGCCAACTGCTGTGGATGGAAACATATGAGGGCTGTTCAATAAAGAATGATTATAACTTTCTTACGGTCATAATTTTTCGCACTAAAATTCAATATTATTATGGATAGAGTCAACATGAAAAATTCAATGCTATTCCGGGGATTTGAACCACGGATCTCCTGGTTTCCGTCCAGTCGCTCTTAACCTTTGAGCTACCATGGCCAACGTGCCTTCCTGACATTAAATTCTCTAGTTGACTCGTATATTTCCACGGTAGACCACTAGGGGCTCTTGCATCCGAGATACATCATTTGTGGCGACTTACTATTGTAAGAACTTAAGTCCCAGGCTTCATCATTAAACTCTTATTATTTTAGTTAATTGATGGAAACTAATCATTTCTCCACCCTAGCCATATATAGACTAAGATATTTGATGGATAGAGTCAACATGAAAAATTCAATGCCATGGCCGGGATTTGAACCACGGATATCCTGGTTTCCGTCCAGTCGCTATTAACGTTTGAGCTACCATGGCCAACGTGCCTTCCTGACATTAAATTCTTAATGTCAAACAATCACCCAGTAGTAGTAGTTTTATTGTTGGTACTCCTGCTTCCCGCCTGTGAGAACCAGGCAAGCTCAGACTTGTTCAGTATCGCCTATCGCTGCAATGGAGGTAACATTCAGTTAAAGTTGATGTTAGAGGAAGATACGGAGTTTCTTTCAAACGTAATCACTGCTTAGGAAACATGGCTGCATCATTTTGATCCTGAGAGCAAACAGCAAAGCTCAGTGTGGATATCTCCTTCATCACCAACCCACAAAAAGCAAAAAGTGGTTGCTTCTGCTGGGAAAGTTATGGTCATCTCATTCTTCGATATTCATGGAATGGTTTATCAGCATGTTGTACCTGCACACACATCAGTTACTGGACAATACTACAGGGATGTCCTGAAAACATTGCAAGTTCATATCAGACGCAAAAGACCACATTTCCGTGAAGCAGGCTGGATGCTGCACCATGATAATGCGCGGCTGCATATTGACAATGTTGTTGCTGAATATGTTGCAAAAATCAACGTAAAGTGCATTCCTCACCCTCCCTATAGTCCATATTTAGCCCCATGTGACTTTTTTCTATTCCCTAACTTAAAGAAACGCCTTTGTGGGAGGCATTATCCATCATCAGAAGAAGTGGTGAAGGCTGCGGAGGCGAATTTGAAGGATCTTTCAAAAATGGTTTCCAGCATGTCTTTGAAGACTGACAGAAACGCTGGGACAAGTGCATCGCTTTCAGGGGAGACTATTTTAAGAAGGACCATCAAAATTATGAGAATGAGTAAAGGTACGTTGTCAAAAAAAAAAAAAAAATTGTAATCATTCTTTATTGAACAGACCTCGTATTTAGGTGTGAGGTGGACAGTTGACTTTCTAGGTTTCATCCCTATACGCTGCTGTCACGTGTTCATAGAAACCTTAGGCTAGCAACTGTACCTCCGCTTCTGTGACAAGCACATGATAACTTCAATATAAGACTACTCACACCTTAGTGCTAGACAACTGTGTCGCTGCCTAGCGCATTGTATTATAGATTAAGATGCTGTCTGGTCTATTTTCTTTCATTATCTGTCAGCACATGGTAGGGTATTCTCGTTTGTTTCAGATTTTCAGTGTGAACTTTGGGCTGTTGTACATTCAATCCGGATATTTCTTGGCGACTGAGAGAAACAACGAAAAAATCACACTCGGAGCCAGTTTATAACAAAAATGTTTATTCTGTAGTTAATGACCTTGATGCACATCTGGTCCTGTACATTACCTTTTATGCATAATTTAAGGTTGTGACTAGCACATGTTGAAAAATGTAGAGGGATGTTAACCACATGATTTTGAAGGTTGGTTGTGTCTGGTTTTCATTTATTTATATATTTATTTATTTGTTCTACTTAACGGAAAGGATAAGCTATCTTACCTCTCTAAACAGCTTGTAATGATTTTCAACTTTATATGTAGAAATATTTTTAGTATAAACAACGTGGTTTAAATACTGCACACTTATACGGTAAAACTCATAGGTTAAATTATAACCAGTAGTGAAGCGTGACTTTCAAACCGAGGGAAGCTCCAAATAATAATTTTCATTAAAATAAGAGAAAATAATGACTCAAAGAAATAAGGCTACTCTTCAGTACTCTTTTTATTGTACAGTCACACGTAGGTCAAGTAGCGTGACGTGACTTTCAAAGCGAGGGAAGCTCCAAACAATAATTTTCGTTAAAATAAGAAAGAATAATGACTCAGAGAACTAAGGCTACTGTTCAGTACTCTTTTTATTGTACAGTCACAACTGGGTCCAGTAGCGAGGCGTGACATTCAAAGCGAGGGAAGCACCAAATAATAATTTTCATTAAAATAAGAGAAAATAATGACTCAAAGAACTAAGGCTATAATTCAGTACTCTTTTTATTGTACAGTCACACGTAGGTCCAGTAGCGAGGCGTGACTCTCAAACCGAGGGAAGCTCCAAATAATAATTTTCATTAATATAATAGAGAATAATGACTCAAAGAACTAAGGTTACTCTTCAGTACTCTTTCTATTGTACAGTCACACGTAGGTCCAGTGTCGAGGCGTGACTTTCAAAGCAAGGGAATCTCCAATAATTTTCATTAAAATAAGAGTGTATAAATGACTCAAAGAACTAAGTCTGCTCTTCAGTACTCTTTCTATTGTACAGTCACACGTAGGTCCAGTGTCGAGGCGTGACTTTCAAAGCAAGGGAAGCTCCAATTATAATTATTTTTATTAAAATAAGAGAGTATAATGAGTCAAAGAACTAAGGCTACTCTTCAGTACTCTTTCTATTGTACAGCCACACGTAGGTCCAGTGACGAGGCACGACTTTCAAAGCGAGTGAAGCACCAAATAATAATTTTTATTAAAATAAGAGAGTATAATGACTCAAAGAACTAACACCACTCTTCAGTACTCTTTCTATTGTACAGTCACACGTTGGTCCAGTAGCGAGGCGTGACTTTGAAAGTGAGGGAAGCTAAAAAATAATAATTTTCATTATAATAAGAGAGAATAATGACTCAAAGAACTAAGGCTACTCTTCAGTACTCTTTTTATTGTACAGTCACACGTTGGTCCAGTAGCGAGGCGTGACTTTCAAAGTGAGGGAAGCTAAAAAATAATAATTTTCATTATAATAAGAGAGAATAATGACTCAAAGAACTAAATCTACTCTTCAGTACTCTTTCTATAGTAAAGTCACACGTTGTTCCAGTAGCGAGGCGTGACTTTCAAAGTGAGGGAAGCTAAAAAATAATAGTTTTCATTATAATAAGAGAGAATAATGACTCAAAGAGCTAAGGCAACTCTTCAGTACTCTTTCTATTGTACAGTCACACGTTGGTCCAGTAGCGAGGCGTGACTTTCAAAGTGAGGGAAGCTAAAAAATAATAATTTTCATTTAAATAAGGGAGAATAATCACTCAAAGAACTAAGGCAACCCTACAGAGGAAACAATATATTGTTTGGCATGAGTTTTCTGCGTTTCCCCCCTGCGAAATTCTTGGGCGTGCTTCTCCACTGATTACAACTTACTTTAAATATATACCCTGAGGAGGAATACTTCGGAAATCATTAGATTTTATTCAAACTCCGACATGACAACATAAGAGATAGTAAATTAAAGGAAATTATTAAAAATAAAATATCCATAAACCCATTGTAGCATTACACAACGCTCAAAGCTGACTGCATGCTTTGTGGTCTGGTGTCACTTGCTTCTGTACCCACCTGGTGCACAACTTCCGGAGCAACAGGTGCTTCGTAGGCGTTTCATGCAACAAGGGGTGGGGAAAAGTGAGCGCTAGTTCCATAGCTGTGATTTTCCATTTACATGGACGGCAGCTGAATGTTTTGCTTGCTTGTTGAGGTTACAACTTACGACTATAGACAAGAAGCAGTGAAATTCAATAGGCGCTATGCTGTGTCATTTATCACAACAGACTCGGCGGGAGCTGGCCTTATCTTAAACCCGGCAATGATGGGAACTTGGGAAGTTTGTCTACATGTCAACACGTTACTCCATCATGTGCATGCTGTTGCTTCCAGTAATTAAATGTTTGCTAGCTGTGGAACGCGCCGTAACTTGCACATACCCTTCTTCATTATTACAAAAAGATTAAAAATATTAAATCATGTTGTACTCACATGAATTTCTCAACTCCTGTACAAACTATCCTCTCGAACGCTTGCCTGCCTCTGTAACGTGTCTGCCTCAAGTTCAAAGCGGCGGGGTTCAAATCTCTAGTTACCTGGATAAAGTTTTCCGGAATTCATCCCTTATTCTGAAGGCTCAATTACTGATAAATCTAAGCTCTATGGACCCTGGACTCACATGAACATCATTTCATTCCTCGTCCGATATGACTTAACGTTGGAGGTTTTCCCTTATCCTGAAAGATGAATGTCTGGTAGCTCCAAGCTCTATGTACCCTGTACTCATTTGAACATCATTTCATTCATCCTCAACATGACTCAACGTTCGAGGTTTTCCCTTATCCTGAAGCATGAATGTCTGGAAACTCTAAGCTCTATGTACCCTGTACTCATTCGAACATCATTGCTTTCAACGTCCGATATAACTTTACGTTCGAGGTTTTCCCTTATCCTGAAAGATGAATGTCCGGTAACTAAGCTCTATGGACCCTGTACTCATTTGAACATCATTTCATTCATCGTCAGGTATGACTTAACTTTGCAGGTTTTTCCTTAACCTGAAAGATGGATGTCTGGTAACTCTAAGCTCTATGTGCCCTGTACTCATTTGAACACTTCATTCATCGTCCGATATGACTTAACGTTGCAGGTTTTACCTTATCCTGAAAGATAAATGTCTGGTAACTCTAAGCTTTTGTACCCTGTACTCATTTGAACATCATTTCATTCATCATCCACATGAATTAACGTTGGAGGTTTTCCCTTATCCTGAAACACGAATGTCTGGTAACTCTAAGCTCTATGTACCCTGTACTCATTCGAACATCATTTCTTTCAACGTCCGACATGACTTAACGTTGGAGGTTTTATCTTGCCCTGAAACACGAATGTCTGGTAACTCTAAGCTCTATGTAACCTGTACTCATTTGAACATAATTTCATTCATCGTCCGATATGACTTAACGTTGGAAGTTTTCCCTTATCCTGAAAGATGAATGTCTGGTAAATCTGAGCTCTATGTAACCTGTACTCATTTGAACATCATTTCATTCATCGTCGGATATGACTTAACGTTGGAGGTTTTCCCTTATCCTGAAAGATGAATGTCTGGTAACTCTAAGCTCTATGTAACCTGTACTTATTTGAACATCATTTCATTCATCGTCCGATATGACTTAACGTTGGAGGTTTTCCCTTATCCTGAAAGATGTATGTCTGGTAGCTCCAAGCTCTATGTACCCTGTACTCATTTGAACATCATTTCATTCATCCTCGACATGACTTAACGTTCGAGGTTTTCCCTTATCCTGAAGCATGAATGTCTGGAAACTCTAAGCTCTATGTACCCTGTACTCATTCGAACATCATTGCTTTCAACGTCCGATATAACTTTACGTTCGAGGTTTTCCCTTATCCTGAAAGATGAATGTCCGGTAACTAAGCTCTATGGACCCTGTACTCATTTGAACATCATTTCATTCATCGTCAGGTATGACTTAACTTTGCAGGTTTTTCCTTAACCTGAAAGATGGATGTCTGGTAACTCTAAGCTCTATGTGCCCTGTACTCATTTGAACACTTCATTCATCGTCCGATATGACTTAACGTTGCAGGTTTTACCTTATCCTGAAAGATAAATGTCTGGTAACTCTAAGCTTTTGTACCCTGTACTCATTTGAACATCATTTCATTCATCATCCACATGAATTAACGTTGGAGGTTTTCCCTTATCCTGAAACACGAATGTCTGGTAACTCTAAGCTCTATGTACCCTGTACTCATTCGAACATCATTTCTTTCAACGTCCGACATGACTTAACGTTGGAGGTTTTATCTTGCCCTGAAACACGAATGTCTGGTAACTCTAAGCTCTATGTAACCTGTACTCATTTGAACATAATTTCATTCATCGTCCGATATGACTTAACGTTGGAGGTTTTCCCTTATCCTGAAAGATGAATGTCTGGTAAATCTGAGCTCTATGTAACCTGTACTCATTTGAACATCATTTCATTCATCGTCGGATATGACTTAACGTTGGAGGTTTTCCCTTATCCTGAAAGATGAATGTCTGGTAACTCTAAGCTCTATGTAACCTGTACTTATTTGAACATCATTTCATTCATCGTCCGATATGACTTAACGTTGGAGGTTTTCCCTTATCCTGAAAGATGAATGTCTGGTAGCTCCAAGCTCTATGTACCCTGTACTCATTTGAACATCATTTCATTCATCCTCGACATGACTTAACGTTCGAGGTTTTCCCTTATCCTGAAGCATGAATGTCTGGAAACTCTAAGCTCTATGTACCCTGTACTCATTCGAACATCATTGCTTTCAACGTCCGATATAACTTTACGTTCGAGGTTTTCCTTTATCCTGAAAGATGAATGTCCGGTAACTAAGCTCTATGGACCCTGTACTCATTTGAACATCATTTCATTCATCGTCAGGTATGACTAAACGTTGCAGGTTTTTCCTTACCCTGAAAGATGAATGTCTGGTAACTCTAAGCTCTATGTGATCTGTACTCATTTGAACATCATTTCGTTCACATCCGATATGATTTAACGTTGGAGGTTTTCCCTTATCCTGAAAGATGAATGTCTGGTAACTAAGCTCTATGGACCCTGTAGTCATTTGAACATCATTTCATTCATCGTCAGATATTACTTAACGTTGCATGTTTTCTTTCATCCTGAAAGATGAATGTCTGGTAACTCTAAGCTCTATGTCCGCTCATTGGAGCATCATTTCATTTATCGTCCGATATTAGTTTAATTTGGAGGACAATAATTAAAAAATGTAAGTGCTACGCATCAGGTAATGTCTTTGGTTATATGGACTCCCTGCCAGGAGAAAAACAATGGCTATAAACATGCAAAATGGGTGCATGTTTCACTCAATAGATGGCTCTGCGTGTGTGACCTCATACTAGGGAAGAATATTTGCAGTTACTTACAGAATCTTACAGCATATTTTGGTTATGTTCAATTTTTGCAGCTTATATTTAAATATTTTATTTGTTGCGTAAGGGAGGATTAGCAAGAATTTATATAAACGCATTACCGAACGAATAAATAATAATGTGCACAAACGGATGTATTCCAAAGTCAATATATATCTACGGTTTTCGACTCTGTAAAATATTCCGCCTAATGCAATGCCTCTTTTTCTGATTTTTTGCTTGGGATAGTATTATGTTAATACAAGAGTTCCTGTTTTATCTTCGTTATGGTTCACAGGTGCAGCTGCACCCGAATTTACAACCACCTAATTTTCATCCGCCATCCTACAACTACCACATTCCGCCAGCACATGCCTTAGCCCTATCTAGGGCAGGCCCATATCTGGACCCCAGTCCTCAGTCCGACAACGCCGCCTCTGCTGCTGCTCTGTAAAATATGATTCATGTAGAAATGGGTTGAGAGTTTCATGGATATTCAAATCGGACAAGAAAGATGAACAATCCTATAAATTCTCAATTCTTTACAAATGAGTGGTGAACATTGAGATTAAAAAGTAATTGGCTTTGCTGAGAGGGGCTCATAAGCATTTCCGAAATACGCCATGTGTAACAGAAGCTCGTCTCCGGAAACTCTTCTTCATTTCATGGAATCGGCATATTTGCTTGTTCCTTCCTTACATTACACCTGTATCTCTTCTTTCGCTAGAACTGCATCTTCTCATTAAAACTGGCATTTGTTCTTCACTCATTCTTATAATATTGTGACTTTGTAGGTCCGTAGAATCAAAAGACTTGTTTGCAGAAATTTAAAGTGCTCTTATTACAAGTAAAAACACGCTTTGTACAACCCTGACAGCAGCAGAATCACGTAACATACACAAACGCTGTCTTCAAGGTCACTCGTTGCTTCACTACACGTAAACAAAGAAAAGAAGTTATTTGCGGTACTTTTCTAATAGCTGCACGCACACACAATTAAGACCTCGCTAGCATCTGACTCCGCTCTGACAACAGCTCCACTCATTGTCTTAGAATTCAATGGGTCGTTCGATAACAATCATGATGGCAGCGGTAAATTCCAGACTATCTCTTTCTCTCTCTGTTTCCCTCTAACACTCGGCAAGCCTCCAGCTCCGCACCCACGCACCGGCCGCGGCCCGCCACACAACAATGCCTCGGCGACAATGTTCTTTCCAATTCTGTTTATTCTCTTTAATTTATGTATGCCTAATTCCTCTCTATTTTTTCATTTTTATGAAGTCTCGTCTGACGCATCTCTGTTTCCGTATTTAATTTACTGACGACTATAAATATCTGCGACGCTGTACTCCTAGGAAACTCTAATATCTGTACAAGTTACTCTTAAAAACAATTATTCCATTAACATCTTCACGCTAATCCTCATAAATATGAAAAGCATAATAGACTGCCTTGCTACTTCAAAATACTTTCTATTATATAATGAGAAAATCAGTTTATATTATTTATTATCTAAATGAAATGTTTACAAGCTACATTTTCTTTAGCGTCTACCTCTTATAAATAAGAGTATAGAGTATGGCCAATGACAATAAACTGGGAGACTTAGTGAAAACTATACAACATTATAACCGCTCAAGTCCTCAGGTGAAAAGACAATTAGAAATCGACGTTCGGGACTTAAGTAGCACAGATCTATACAGTTTGATCATCAGGTTAAGTAAATACGTATCTTTGAGCCAATTAATTTTTTATACTGACGCCATCTCACGCCAGTGAAAACAGTCTTTTGTTCGGTGATGGGAATGTTGATAGTGTTTTGTCTTTGTTTATACTTGTGTTATATCTAGTGATTCATTTGTGGTTATAGAATTAATTAAAATATCCTGATGATGGGAGAGATGTACGCTCCCGAAACGTCGACATCTGATCGTCTTTTCACCTGGCTTGCTTCCCGAGAAGGACTTGAGCATATTCGTCGCCAGGAAAGCTTCAGGTCTTATTTTATATATGCCTAATTCCTCTCAAATTCCTCTCCACTGCAATGGAGGCAACATGCAGTTAAAGTTGATGTTAGAGGAAGATCCGGAGTTTCTTTCAAACGTAATCACTGCTAATGAAACTTGGCTACATCATTTTGATCCTGAGAGCAAACAGCAAAGGTCAGTGTGGAAATTTCCTTCATCTCCAACCCCCCAGAGAGCAAAACTGGTTGCTTCTGCTGGGAAAGTTATAGTCATCTCATTTGTGTATTCATGGAATGGTTTATCAGCATGTTGTACCTGCACACACATCAGTAACTGGACAATACTACAGAGATGTCCTGAAAATATTACTAGTCCATATCAGGCGCAAAAGACCACATTTCCGTTAAGCAGACTGGATGCTGCACCACGATAATTCGCGGCCGCATATTGCCAACGTTGTTGCTGAATATCTTGCAGAAATGAACGTGTAGTGCATCCGTCACCCTCCCTACAGTCCGGATTTAGCCCCATGTGACTTTTTTCTATTCCCTATCTTGAAGAAACGCCTTCGTGGGAGGCATTATCCATTATCAGAAGCAGTGTTGAAAGCTGCGGAGGCGATTTTGAAGGATCTCTCAAAAAATGGTTTCCAGCATGTCTTTGAAGACTGGCAGAAACACTGGGACAAGTGCATCGCATTCAGGAGGAGCTATTTCGAGAAGGACCGTCAAAATTATGAGGACGAGTAAAGGTACGTTGTCAAAAAAATTGTGATAATTCTTTATTGAATAGATCTCGTTCGTAATCAGTGCTGCAAACTGGCAAAAACGGATAAAGCGGATTAAGGTAAGGCCGGGGCTTCAATTTATTTTTATTTACGTCCTTCAACGTTAAATCATCTAGTACGATGAATGAAATGGGCGGAATGATGCTCAAAGGAGGCAAGGAAAATGGAGAATGTTACCACGGAATCTGTGTAGGTGTGCTGGGAAAGAAGCAATTCATATAAAGATATGAATATACAAGTATAGAAATATGTTATTTAGTTCTCATGAGTACAATTTGTACTTAAATTGAATGTTCCACCGTTTGTCTTTCTATTCCGATTCGTCCGCTATAACAATCCATTCATCCTCCAACTATGGACGATTAGGATTTGTTTCCGCTCGGAATGAAAACGGAAATATAGAGAAAATCCTTCATTAAAAGATTAGCAGTTGACATAATTTAGAGTGTCCAGGCTTTAATTTAAGGTAAAAGCTTTCATATTTACTTCACAAATAGGGATTTTGTGAAAGATTTTCGGAATATTGATTCGCTTTACCTTATTAACATTCTCGTAGGGGAATCTGAAATAACTGCATAAGTGAACTGTACAATTAATAAGCACTAAACTGCAGTGTCTGATCATGCAAATTACTCTTCCGTAACAAAATGTTTGATTAGATTAGATTGATTTGCGTTCAGTAGGTTCACTTGTAGCCAGAAAAGGCTGTGAACATTGAACATGTCCAGAGGTATAAAGTTTAATAGCATATATATGTACAAAAGTTAACATAAGATACATATTATAGTATACAGGCAATATGAGCAACAATATTGAAAACAAAGCAGGGATAATTATATATGATACAAAATGAAACACTGTTTAAATCAGCTTTCACTTGGGTTATGCCAGTACGTCTCAACCTTTTTGCAATGGATACCATTCTTGTTATTTACTAAATACATATACATTAAAAATAAACTTTCAACATGCATCAAAGATTTATTGTTAATGATTTGTCATTGGAAGAGTTAGATACTACTTACAGAGCTACAGAAGCATTATCAGGATAATTTGTCACTCAGATAATCTTCTACAGAATAAAAAGATTTTGAGCAAAGGTACTCCCTAACAGCTTTTTTAAAAGCACCAAAATTATCAACTTTTTCTTTAAGAACATTAGGAAGTGCGCCAAATATTTTGATAGTTTCATAATACTTGAATACTAATAATTTGAAAAAAGAAAGTTTAGCACTGGGATAATGGATATTATAATTTTGTATACAGTCCAGCCGCTCTATCTCCGGCTCTGACAGTTCTCGAGAGGGGGAAACGCGCTGTTGCCAGTTCTTTAGCGGCAATTTCAAGAAGAGGAACATGTGCATTGTAAATATTTCACGCATTTGTAGATAGCACTTTGATCTGAATAAGAGCATTGCTCCTAGAATAAAACCACGTACACCACCATAATGGAGCAAAATCAGTCTGCTTCCTTTTCCAACTGGCACTTTCATTGTTGCTGCAATAGTGTCATCTGTCCATGCCTTTGTCTTACTGTGTCCTGCATTTACCCACGTTTCATCAAGCCATACGACCGTTTCGGGATGGCTTTTTAGAATTTTCCGAAAAAATCTGCCTCTTCATGCAACAATGTCACTTCTTTCCATTAAAGCTTTCCTCCTAGAAAAAATTTTAAACTGAAAACCTAATTCTTTTAGTACTTTACTTAGGCTGGTTTTTCCGCCATCGAATAAGCCAGCTTCCTTTAAAGAACACAGCAACTTCGCAAGAGTGGGAAATTCCTTTCTCATATAATATTGATATACATGTCGCCTTATAGCATCCTTTTGAAAAGCATCAAGTGAAGCTTTAAGGCTGCCTCGTTGCCTTTGCTTTCCCGGTGTACGCAGAACTGCAGACGGCGAACTTAAATCAGCTGGCACTTTTCCTTGGTCACATTCTTCCCACCTTCAAGGCATCACAAACTCTGTCCAGCACCTTGGTAACAGGTAGTAGAGGTCCACCATTGTCCCGCTCCTTCTCGATGTACTCACGTAGCCTGAATATAAATTCACGGCTTTGGCTCTTATACGAGCCGATTTTTTTCTTGAATTCTGACGAACCAGTAGGCATGTTACTATAATAGCGATATTAATAAGACTTACAGACGCTACAAATTGTAATTCACGCACACAAAAACTTAAAACAAACCAACATCGCGGGATCCAAAAGCAACTAAAATCCACGTGGTCCACACGAATTGCAGCGGCAACACGGTGCTGGATTTGCAAGCCACGCCTAGCAGCGACAACGCTGATGAGCGCTAGCAGACAGTTTTAACTTCCTGACCACGACACCGGATGTTCAGACTCCCAGTACTACCACAAGAAGCTGTTGGTGTGCGTGAAAGGTGTCAACGAAATATTCGAATAGAGTAGTGTTGTAAAGAATATCTTGCATGATAATGAAGTTACAAGTTGGATATCAATGTTTTGAAGCTAATATAGTCCTATACTCTCATTATAAAGATAATTCTGACGATATGTTTTCAATTACTAATTATTATATGTTGGTACTATTACCTTCCCCCTCCAACTCCTGCAGCCACCAAATGTCAGAGCCGGAGATAGAACGGCCGGACTGTAGTGTTTATTCTGTGAATTACATTATTTGTTGCAAATAAGTCACGATTGCATACAAAGAATTTTAGGATCGAGAATATTGTCACCCAATTATCGGAAAGCACGACTTATGACAGCTGAGTAGGGGACCGGAGGCATTTAGTTCACGTCTACCCATTTATCTCGGTCACTGAGAGGATGATTAGGGAAGTGTCACTTGTCGCTGGCCGCCTCTTTCCTCTCCCCCTGGCGTCTGGAACATTCGGGATTATTTTATGAACCGCGAGACTTCCAGAAACAGCGATATCCCTATATAAGGCCTGCAGTGGGCGAGTCAGTTCAGTTCTTGGCGAGCAGCCGTGAGGAGCGCCAAGGTTAGCGAACGGACTGGAAGACGGTGTACGTGTATCAGAGGAGTTGTACGTAATTGTGAGCGTGGAATGGACCTGTGACAGACGAACTGGTGGATTGTAATTGTGTGCGCTAAGTAATTCTATGTAATCGGCAAGTGTTCCAACTGTAATTCGGTGGAAATAAAGAACATTTTGAGTTTGTGGAATTGGACTTTTAATTTCACGAACCCACAAAGTCACAATATATACATGCAAGGAAGCGTTGATATCTTCAATCTTGTAAAAGGATCTTTACAGGAGCATCTGTTGTGAGTGTTAGTAATGATTCTTATAACCTTCTTTTGCATATGAAATATTTGTTTACTTTCTACTGAGTTGTCCCAAAATAATATTCAATATTCCATAATAGAGTTAAAGTATGCATAATATACTGATTTAAGTGTGTCAATAGAACTCACATTAACCAGCTCTTGGATAGCATAACAGGCAGAGCAGAGTTTAGGTAAGATATAATTTATGTGAGCTTTCCAATCTAAACATCTGTCCACTTGAAGGCCCAGAAGTTTTATTCTGTCAATTTCTTCTAATAACATATCTTTAATTCCGATTTCTATTTCAGTATGTGACGAACGACAGTTTATAAATTTGACCACTTTTGTTTTGTCTAGATTCACAGATAATTTGTTCGCTTTAAACCAGCATGATATACATTTCAAAACATACTTCATTTTAAGTATACACTCGTTTAAATTTGTACTGTCACCAGGACACTAGTATCATCAGCAAAAAGAACTGTACTTGCAACTGTACTTGTTTGTGTAGACACTTAACTAGTGTACTCTCTTAAAAGATCTCCTTAGTAAATTTACTAAATTGTACATGTTTTGTGTAATTATATCTTGAGAATAGGTGCATACGTTTCTGATGTCGCAGATAATAATCTCATGAACAAAATTCTGTCGTAATTCATCGCCGTCTTCTATCTTACCTTAATCATAACCACGTTCTTGCGCCTTATCAATTTGGATTTCGTCACAAACATTCCACTACCCATCAGCTTTTACGATTAACTCAGTCAATTGTTCACGGCTTCGAGGCCCATCATATACCACGGCTGTCTTCCTTGATGTGACACAGGCATTCGACAGGGTTTGGCATGATGGTTTGCTCCTTAAGCTCTACCGCATCGGTCTTCCTAATTATTTATCACATCTAATCCACAGTTTCCTCTACGACCGCAGATTTTCAGTACGCATTGTTGGAAAGCTTTCATCCCCACGTAATATTACTGCAAGTGTGCCACAGGGTTCTATCTTGGCCCCGACTGATATTCCTGACTTAGCTCCGACTTCTTTAGCTCTTTACGCTGATGACACAGTACTATATTATTCTCATGTTAATCTCCAGCACGCACAACAAGTAGTACAGCTCTCTTTAGATCGCCTAACTCATTGGTTCAGCACTTGGCGGATCTCATTGAACCCTCAGAAAACCGAAGCTAAAATCTTCACTCTTCGCCGATATACTCCGCTTACTCCGTTGTGTCTCTACAGGAACAATGTCCCTTGGCTCCCCACTACAACTCCCGTTATGGACACTCGACTGACCTGGCGTGCTCATATCGATCGTCTTATATCACTGGCCTCCGGATGACTTTCAAAACTCTCACATCTGTTGCATCGTCGTTCCAGCCTCGGCCTACAGTCTTCATTGTTACTCTACAAATCACTCGTTCGTCCGATTATTACATATGCCTGCCAAGTGTGGGGGGCCGTACACACATGTCATCTGCGTCGTCTTCAGGTCATACAGAATCGCTTCATGCGCATCGCTACCAACGCTCCATGGTTCATCCGTAATCAGCAGCTCCATCACGAACTAGGACTGTTACCTCTTCACGACTACATTCGCAGGATCGCTCGTCGTTTGTTTTCCATACTGCAAGAAGTTCCAGGAGCTGTGCATTATAACGTCGGCGTCCGCACGCGCCAGCCCTCACGCTTGAAGAGGAGACTACCACAGGACCTGCTTCTAAGTGATACATCTGATTCGAGTGATTCTAGTGCTTGATGTCTGTCTTACATCTTCAATATTGACATAATTTCTCAGAGAGTATTATTGGAGTTCTAACTTAATGTAGTTAGGGGGCGGCCTGTTAACCTAACCCTGAGTGTTATTGTTCGTATTGTACTGTTACCTTCTTTTCACTCTGATCTGTAAAGCATTGTACTGCTGATCGATCAATAAAAAATGATAAAAGAAATTCTGTCGTGGTGTCGTGTCTAAATACTTGCAGCAGTAACTTCCGCTTCGCTTTCTTTAGTGGTATGAAGAAGGCTACATGTTCATAACCAAGTATCGAGTGGGTTTTACTACAAATGAAATAAAACCGGGATTGGACATTATTTATGCAGAAGCATCTCCCTCATATTCTGCCGCAAACGAATGGTCAAATGTTTTCGAATGGGTCGGGAAACTATAAGAGCTGGTCCTTGGAGGTGCTTGTTTCTGAAAATATTGCTTTGTGGACGTATAAAATATTAAAGACCGGCTGGGCCTTTCAAAAATAGTCCTTCGAATTATTCATGAACTTTAGAACATGAATAAAGTTAGTGCAACTTGGATGCATACATTTCTTACTTCATTTCTAAAGCAGAAACGAGTCATTTCTTGTCAGGAATTTTTGAAGCTCTACCATGGCAACGAGACATAAGTTGCACCTACTTATAGGGGATAAAATTATGGTGTACTCTTCTCCAAAACGAAATCAACGGAGGCACATAGGACTCTAAAGGCCTAGGTCACTCAACCGACCAAGAAGATCAGGGCCACCATCTTTTGGGACTGTGACTCTTCATTGACTTCAAGGAAAACTGCAGCAAGTGGGAAGTACTATGTTGGCCTAGCGTACACATTACGTGCTTTCACCAAAGAGAGAAGGCGTGGAAAGCGCAGTAGAGGCGTGCACCACGACAACGCGCCTGTGTAAACAGCTTTGAGGAAATGTCCTTTCAAGGAAATCCACCATCTACAGCTAAGATCTAGCTCCCAATGAAGGACCTTCGTTGAAGGAAATTTAAGTATGACGATGAAGTGCTGGATGATGCTTATTGCCATTTTGAAATGTTGATTCAACAATTTGAGAAACGCAGTGCAATAAAGAGTGACTATTGAAATATATATTGTCATACAGAAAATGATTTGCTGGAAATTGATGGATCTACCCTGACATATCTTGCCGTTCACAGTTATGCTAAATCATCCAGAATGAAGAACACTTCAGAGTTCTTTTCAGAAAATTGAATATATACAGTAAAACCCCTCTAAAACGATACGCGATCTTTCCGGAATTTATTTTCCATTTACATGTGTTTCCGTAAATTGATGGAAATAATCGTTTCTTCCACACTAGCCGTGGGTAGGCTAAGGTTTGAATGAGTAGAGTCAGACTGAAAAATTCAATGCCATAGTCGGAATTTGAACCACGGATCTCCCGCTTTCCGTGCGGTTGCCCTAACCATTGAGCTACTATGGCCAACATGCCGACATGACATTAAATTCTCCAATTGACTCATATGTTTCCTGGTAGACCACTAGGGGTTCTCATAAGCTATGGATCTACTTATAGGTTTCCGTGATACAGAGCGTTGTGTTTAAATATAAAGGTATTACGAAATAGTTGCGCAGGTTTACAGTGAAGAAAAATTATAGAATAAAATGTAAATAATAATGGGCTGATAAGTATCATTTACTCTTTTTTCAACCAACACATATGATAATTGTAGTTTATCACCTACTTCCTCTGTTATCAATTTTCCCTTTCCAATCTGCAACTGTCTGCATATCAACATCATTTGTTTCACCACACACAGCATCCAAAACAATGTAAACATTAGAAGCTCTGAAATTATCTTTGCCTAATTTTCTTTCTAACTCTAAAGCTTTAGTCTGAAGTAATGGTCCAGAAATGGGAATTCCTTTAGCACGCGCACTAACAAATCACTCCAACACAGCGAGATTTACCTCATCATAATATGTAGATTTTGTGATGACCTGCTGTTCCTTTTAGCAACTCGTCTTTAATTTATATATTTTCAAATCTGTGTTAAACAACACAGTTATTTTTTTAACAGGACGCTTGTTCTTTTCATGTTCTTCAACAGCCTTAATTTTTTCCTCCAGTGATGTGTTCTTTAACTACTATGGTCATATCGGCGGCCGTTCTCCTTTGGAACATACTGAAGGTGTTAACTCGTTATCTTTGGGTTTTTATCATTACATCACGCACACATTCACACTCTCATTCATACTTCCAGACTCTGGGGAAGATGGGGAATTATCTTGGTCACCCCCACCGCCGGGAATCGAACCCGGGACCCCTAGCCGACTGAGCTACGGGGCCAGCCTAATGTGTTGTATTTAGAACCCATTTTATAGAATTTGTGTACATGCAAACTATGTTTTTAAAAATCATCGAAGTTCACAGTTTTCTTCTACTCGTACTTGATCACATGTATCAGCGAAACTGAGAATGAACACATAATAAAACAGTTGTAGCCTTACCATGTGTGTTGTAAGAGAGTTGACAGAGCTAATGATCTGTTTTCCATTTTCCTGCAAGGATTACAGTTTGACTTTATAAGTACAGTTGCTCTCAAAATTATTGCACCTTTTAAACTACGTACTTTGTATTACTCATTAAGCAATCCACATCCCAAAAATATTTGCGTTTACGCATTAGACAGTTTTCCGGCTTAGAGTATAATTTTACATGGGAAATAGCTACGTTCCGAAATTTATTTTCCGCTTCCGCAGGTCTCCGGCATATAGGCGGTCCGTTTTAGACAGGTTTTACTGCATATATAAAACTTGTCATAAAATATCTTTCATATAAGGCATTTTAATTAAAACTGTTAAAGTTATTGCTTTACAAAAAAAAAAAAAAAAGTGAAAATTAATAGTTCTTTCACACTAGCTATGCGTACAACAAGGTTTGGGTAGATAGAGTCAGACTGAAAAATTTAATGCCATAGTCGGGATTTGAAACATCAATTAACCCAATAGAGGTTAAACTATAAAGCCTGGGACTTAGTACTTACAGCACAGTAAGTCGCCACAAAAGCTGCGTGTCTCAGTGAGTATAAGATCTGCTAGTGATTAAAGGGGAAAATACGAGTCATTTGGAGAATTTAGTGTCCTGCAGGTTGGCCACGGTAGTTCAGTGGTTAAGAACAACCGGTCGTAGACCGGGAAATTTCTAGCTAAAATCCCGGCTATTGCATTTGATTTTTCAGTGTGACTCTACCATTCGAAACCTTTCGAATATTTGTCCACGTAAGGGGTGTTTGAATTGAGGGGCATCGTTTGAAAATCTTACTGTCTGTACTTTAAAGAAAAACTTAACTACCAAGTTGATACCAAAATTATGGATTCAGTAAATTAAGAATCATAATAGATTAGATATAAACTTTGGAAATATTCGTTAAAAGTAAAACAGGATGTTTGTTGAGTTAGGTGTTCTCTGGAGGGAAGACATCGTCGCGGGTGGTCCATCTGGTCGACACTTGGGTAAAGTGGCTTTCTTAAAACCTTCTTTAGTAACTGATGACCATAAAAAAAGATACAGAAGTCCACTTGTAACAAATGGTCGACTTGAGTAAGGGTATTCTGGTATGAATAACTGTTTTCTTGAAAGGATTTACCCACAGCTTGTCTGTCCAGGAAGGAAGACGTGGTTCGAGAAGTATCTGTCCCTACGAAAATAACGAATTACTTGTTATCGGGTAATCTGCGTCTCACATACGGTAACTCCAGACAATATGTCGTAGATTGGTTTCCCTTGGTCGGCAACTTCGCGATTTACGTAATTAAAAAGAGAAGCAGTCACTAAACAAGTTTTTAAATTGGATTCCAGTGTTATAATTGTCATCTTTACTCCTGGATAAACTCACGCAGACCCTGAGGGAAAGCTCTAGCTCAAAGCTGAGGCTAAACCGCGTATTGCTTAAAATTTGCATAACATTTACCGGGAAGATGGCGACAAAGTATTTAACCGCTTTTCATTTTTGAGTTAATCGACACAAAAACAGAAACATATGTTTTATATTCAGGATGTCATATAAGATAATATATTTTTGGTGAAATCTGGGTATTAAATTTACGGATAGAGTGTGCAAATCTTCCTCTATTTACTGTAGGCTACATCTTCATAAAGAGAAAGCCACGATTAATGGGATATTCAGAATGGAGGATGAGTAATTTGAACATCCGGTGCGGCGTGTGTCATACCTGGGTTAATTCCAAGTCCCCGTTCGCCACAGGGATACTACATTCTTTAGCACCACAGCTGCCATGTCATAAAATGTTTTGCTTACTATCGTGAACGTGTTTTTGACACTGTCTGTTCTTATCGCTTTATCTCATTACATGTTTCAGAGGTCCCTCGTGGCATTAAGCTCTTGTTGTTCCTTCAGGTTTTGCATGCACAAACATCTTAACTGTATTCGTCGGTCGAACACTTTGACTTGGGGGTTTTCCCTCGTAGCAGCCAAATGCTGAGGTGGCTTTTCTAACACACCGACTCGTTTCCTTCACCTCCTTCTGTTGGGTCTGATAGGACATAAGCGGGGAAATGGTACAGGTACTTGCGTTGTGAAATACTTCATTTTTTGCCGGTGCCCAAGCCGCGAGTGTCACTCCGGCTAGTTGGCAGTAAAGAATTTCAGTTATGTGCCGGGTGGTTAGGTGTTATCAGCTCCTGCACGTTTCTGTGGCTTGATCTGTCCCCGTCCTGCAGTCTTCCATCGCCTTGGCTCTTCCCCCCCCCCCCCCCTAGGTGGTAGTAGCTCACCATACTGGATCGCATTGCACATCACATCATTAAAATCTCATATGTCCCATTCACCTGACTTGAATGAATACCTCGACGAACTGGAGGAAACACAGGAGGTTACAGGGCGCAGGCGCGCAGAGGCATCTGAGGATTACACGCCTTTTATTTATTTATTTATTTATTTTGTAATTTACGTGCTCTAATGTTATCTAATGTTATCCAATATCGTGACACAGTATTTTAATATCAGGCTGTGTACTAATGCACATAAAAGCGAATTAATTCTATTTGATTTTAAGAGATGTCCTTTCGAATCTCAGCTTAATATAGACAATAGTCTAGTCCAGTGTATAAAAAGTGTAAATATGTTAGGATTAATCCTTGATGACAAGTTAACTTGGAACAGCCACATTGAACAACTAGAAAGTAAATTAAGCTCAGGATTTTTGTTGTTGTTGTTGCTTGTTCCCCGCCTTTAAATGCTATGGTCATATCGGCGGCCGTTCTCCTTTGGAACATACTGAAGGTGTTAACTCGTTATTTTTGGTTTTTTTTTATCAATACATCACGCACACATTCACACTCTCATTCATACTTCCACACTCTGGGGAAGATGGGGAATTATCTTGGTCGGAGAAAAATCCCCACCCCCCCGCCGGGAATCGAACCCGGGACCCCTAGCGCGGTAGGCAGGTGCTCTACCGACTGAGCTACGGGGCCAGCCTCAGGACTTTTCGTGTTCATATACGGGACACACTTCCAAATTAAACTTTAACAGAATTTTTCTCCTACAGAAAAGAGCTATCAGATACTTGGCAAAAATAACAGGTACGAGTTCATGCAGGCCGTATTTTAGAAAATTTAACTTTCTTATTCTTCCCTGCATATTTATTCTGCGAACAATACTTTTTGTACATAAGAGGAATATAGCCTCCACAAATGTCCACACATATGAAACAAGGGAAAGAATAATTATATAGTTAAAGTTCACAGGCCTAAACTTTTTGAACATAAGCCCCAATACTTTGGTCCAAAACTACTTAATAAGCTTCCGGAAAGACTAAAATATACTGTGTCAGCTGCTAAGTTTAAATATAAACTAAGTTTTTGTTAAGCTATATATATATATATATATATATATATATATATATATATATATATATATATATATATATATCTGTGTGTGTGCATGTGTGTGTGTGTGAGAGAGAGAGAGAGAAGATGAATGACAATTTTTTTGACCTTTCCAATCGTTTCTATGAGTTACTGCTCATACGGAAGAAAACATCAACACTGCTGCTGCCATTGTGAGAGAGGGTCGACGAATTACCTTAAGATCACTTTCTGAAATACTGAACATTTCATTGGGTGCCACCCACACGTTGGTGACAGAAACAGTACACATGAGACGTGTTTGTGCGCGATGGGTTCTAGGACTGTTGATTCCCGAACAAAAGGGCATCCACATGCAGGTCTGCATGCAGTTAAAGTTGATGTTAGAGGAAGATCAGAAGTTTCTTTCAAACGTAATCACTGCTGAGGAATCTTGGCTACATCATTTTGATCCTGAGAGAAAACAGCAAAGCTCAGTGTGGAAACTCTCCTTCATCACCAACCTCCAGAAAAGCAGAAGTGGTTGCTTCTGCTGGGAAAGTTATGGTCACCTGATTCTTTGATAGTTATGGAATGGTTTATCAGCATGTTGTACCTGCACATACATCAGTAACTGGACAATACTACAGGGATGTCCTGAAAAAATTGCAAGTCCATATCAGGTCCAAAAGGCCACATTTCCGCGAAGTAGGCTGGATACTGCACCACGATAATGCGCGGTTGCATATTGCCAATGTTGTTGCTTAATATCTTGCAGTAATCAACGTGAAGTGCACCCTCTCGCCCTCCCTATAGTCGGCATTTAGTCCCATGTGACTTTTTTCTATTCCCTAACTTGAAGAAACGCCTTCGTATCATATCATATCTTACTAATCTTTGTGTTTGGAATTTTTCCGGGTATACCACTTCGCTTTGCCATGTAGTAAGTACTTGCGGTATGGCGTACACATATGAAATTACTTCCTGCCATTACAATATTTCCGTAACTTCTTCGACAGCCAATATAAACAGCTGGCGCTGGTAGGGTAGGAACTTAGCGGTATATACTGTTTGTTTGTTCCTTATCTGTAACTTATCTTTTATTGTGGTCGCACAGTTAGGACGAGAGGTCGACAAGTGTTTCGATTTCGTTCCTCGACAAAACCTTCGAGGAATTGCTTACCGCAAAACACGTTCTATGTCTCTGTTTTCGCTCACCTCACCACCAGTTTACCTCCAAGGGCCTAAGCATCAGTTGTTAGCAGTTACAAAGTATATCCTTTCTAGAATAACACAAATTTATACTCAGCTGTAGTAGATAAGCTCACTAAAGTTTATTTTATCACAACCCTGAAATTAAAAGGCTAGAGCCTTCACAAGCGTATTAAAAAAGAATATATCTCAGGAAAACTGGTTTGGACACTAGAGTCGCAGTCTAAACAAACGTCTTCTCTGAAGTGGTAATCTTGCTTCGCGATACTGCTCCAACTTGAAGCTGTAACATCGCTCCACGATATCTTGGAACCAAATCATTGGGATCCGTAGTTAGCCAATGATAATGAAAATAAATTGTCACAATATGTTCCAATGAAATCACGAAACTAATCTGTATAGCCAAGGCAAGAGAAAATTGTTCATCTGTTTCGAAAGAAAGCTTCTCGATAAGGGAACGTGAACAAGTGAACTGAATTCAGACGTTAAACTTCTCCCAATCTCCGCTAGTCGAGCCACCATAGCATGAAAGCGAAACAAAACACACAACAGAATACGCTAAATATAGTGCAATCTATATAAATAACTTCTTTTGAACCAATACCTTTTGAGCCATAACTTTTGAACTAATAATAGGACACACATACGACTTTGATAGAATATATTACATAATTGGGAGATTACATTACACTATTTACATCTCAGAGAAAATGTTGGAAGTGTCCTGCGCCAGCATCTATACATGTTTGTACTCGTCTCACCATATTCTCTGAAGTTTTACGGAGAGTATCCTCGCCAATGTTACTTATTTCGGTTTGAATGGATTCCTTGAGAACATCAATTGTCCATAGCCTATTCTTGTACACTCTATTTTTTAGATACCCTCAAAAGAAAACATCCGGTGAGGTTAGGTCAGGGGATCTGCGGGGCGACACTCCTTTTGAGATTATTCGATTATCAAAGAAACTGGTTAAAAGTTCCATGTGTCCTTAGATGTATGGCACGTTGCTCCATCTTGCTGGAAATAACCTTCTCTCAATTCGATATCATCTCTATACTTCCACTTTAAGTACCTTATAATATGTGCAATTACACTAAAATTTTCTATGTACAAGATATACATTTTACACAAAAATTTAAGTATCCAGGGAGCACATTTTAAGAAATCAAACAGTTTGACACTTCCTGAATTAAAAGAAGGGTTCCTTAGAAGAATGTCTCCAATAATAGGACAAAACAATGATATTCAAGCATTCCACAATATGCTTAAATGGAAAACATTGGGTAAATTTTAATTTTCTAAAAAAATCAACACATTTTGTGAAATTACTACATGTTTAAATAGTTTCACTATAAAGTAATGCATTATTTACATTTCTGGAAGTAGCCTCTGATGAGTTCTTTATTTTACATAACTTGTAAACCGCAAAACCGTAAATATTTTTAAAAGGCAGTTAATATCAAAGAAGGTTTTTTAATATACACCATGCTTTTGGTTTTAATATTTTAATACCCTTCTCAAATAAGACGTCCCTATACCTTTTTATCCATCACAAATGGCCAGCTATTAAAATATTTGACGATTCCCATATTCCTATATACCACTGTACCTACAAGAAATGTGCAATTAAACAGTTTTCCAAATCTTAGAAGAATATGTGTTCGTATGAACAGTTACGGAAAATTGAGTAGAGAAAATCATGTGAGTGAAAATATGTATTTTTAAACAAAAACTGTGATACAATTTTTAAATTTGGTATGGGGTCTCAAGAATTTGTTCTTTCATGCAACCTAGGAGAAATTCAATAGTTTAATTACAACTTTCAAAGAACTTAATTCATGAATAAATGTATATTTTTATATTTAAAAACAATAATATGTATAGTTACTATATTATTCAAGGAAAGTAAACAATTGTAAGTGAAAATAAGCAGACATTGTGTCTAAATGTTTTTGCCAAGTTTCATTACGGCTGGTTTTATATCTTCAGAGGAAAAGATTTGTGAAAAACCAATTTAAGGAACAGTAGAAGAGAGCTTTTAGGAAAAAGACAAGATGTTCAACTGTTTAACTATATGGTATAAATATTCTATAGAAACCTGGGAATCATTATGACCAACATTTCTCACGATTTGTTAGATTTGAAACGTACTGACACGTTCAAAACACCTGCACGCTGTGTTTTAAATCCACCGAGCACTCTTTGTTTTTTGACACGTATAATTATGCACATTAAATTTATTTATTTTGCTCTTATTTGTGTGAGAATTTGTATGCATGATCAAACTTATGCCTTATGACTACTTTATTTATTGGCTGACAAAAACGTAATTTGCATTGGAAATTAAGACATATTAACACAAGCAACTTCGTAACACCAACACATTAATATCAAATTCAAAAAATGCATTCATTTCTCTTCAGTGCACTGAAACGTCACTGTCGTACTTACTTGAGAAATTAGAATGTGAAAGGCAATTTTAGAAGATTTGCATTTGCTTGGCTAATTAAAACCATTACACTGTATTGTCCAAGAACCTATTTGAAGTAGAGCTTTGATATGTTGCAGAATTCTTTCTTCATTTTGCATTTAAATGAGGTACTATCCAAGAGTGTAAACATTATGTAACCATAACAAATCGTTTTCTTCAACACGAGTTGTACTTCTATCCCCTTCGTGTTACTCGAGATGGGCAAATCATTTAAAATTTTATTGCTATGTGAGGGCTTGGAAATTCTGCAGCATTTGGACGATCAGGAGAGATAGAGAGAGAGATCAAAAATAGCGTCAAATTTGAAAAGAAGTATAACTGTAGAAGGCACAAACAAATAAAAAAGATAAATCTTGGAAATGGTTAACCACTCTCTCCCGAAAATAATCGACATAAATGATGTACTGAAACGAAATGTTGTGCAATAAATAAAGTAAGCGCGGTGACTCGGACTAGTTTTTCAAAATGTGCTCCCTAAGGTACGGTAGTGTTGGAACGACCCCTGTGGACCAAGAAGTTAACTACCTGAGACAGTTTACTGTGTAATACGATTGTGTTTGTTCAGTCTAAGTGATAAAAAGAGCTTCGTTTTCGTAAAAGAGGTATGCAATTGCTCCATTTCTGCCACGTTGTTATTTTTTAAGTTAGTTTAAGACAAATTTATAAAGAATGTGCATTGAAATTGCTACAGAAACTTTTACAATCAGAAAATACAGACTTTCATACATCCATAATCCTCCTTGTTGTTATGATAGTTATGAAGAGGGCATCTGAGGACATTTCCAGGAAGTTCAGTGTAGACAATTAACTTGTTTTTAAAATTATTTAAGGTTAAGTTTGAAACAACACGAATAAACAGAGTTGCAGATACAACATAAGCGTCTAACTCTAAGTAATGTTACCCTAATTGTATGTTGACATTGAAGGTCTAATGGTTTATAGGTATATGCGTAATGTTACTATCCAATTCACCTTGATTTGGACAACTATCACATGAGATTTCGGCTCCGCTGAGGACAACAGTTTTACTTTCATTTATTTAATTCCGGTCCCTCATTGCTTGCGCAAGCAACTCGCAACACTTTCTGATTATATCTTCAAGGATTACTGAGTTTATTTTGCAAGCTGCATATTAATCGGCGTCAAACTTTTTGCATAAATCCTCACAATGTTAGACCAGAAAAATCTTTTCTTCACGATCGCACTTCAAATTATTTGAAACAGAAAAGTTTGAAGGGCGATGGTTCGATAGCAGTGTTTCTCGATACTCAATACCAGTACACGATATTTTGTATGATACGCGATATTTCGATACTGTCATTTGTGCTTCTAGTTTCAATTCAAAATACAATGCTGGGAGAACTGCGTAATGTAAAAATAATTAATTAGGTGCACATATTTATGAGACAAAAGCTTAAAACCATCAGTTTTCTTATTTTAAAACTCTACATTACACATTTAAGAGCAAAACAGTCCACTTTTATTAGTTTTTGTTCTAAAATACAGAGCGATCCATAAAAACCTGAACCATCTCAATAGGCCATAACGCTTAAACCAATAATAGGACACACTTGTCCTGTGACTTTGTGGGTTCGTGAAATTAAAAGTCCAGTTGCACAAACTCAAAAGTTCTTTATTTCCACCGAATTACAGTTGGTACACTTACAAATCATAGCAGAATCACGTATCACACACAATTACGTACAACTCTTTCTAGAGCTGACTAAAAACTCAGAACTGGAAACTGAGAACTGCATGAGTCGTCCAAAGCGTCGCTTATATAGGCAGATCACTGCATCTCGAAGCTTCGCGGCTTGGAACAACCACCCCGATTGTTCCAGACATCAGGGGGGAGGGGAAAGAGACGGCACAGTGGCTCATGATACTTTTCTAACCATTCCCTCAGTGAGCGCCACACAGATAAATGGGTAGGCGTGGGCTAAACGGTTCCCGTCGCCCCTTTCTGCCAGCTGGTTCTATCGGGAATTCCGATGTTCGGGTGACAATACTGTGACTTTGTGGGTACGTAGAATAAAAAGTCCGAGTTCCATGTTCTTTATTTCCGTAGAAATACACTCTATTCTTACAGTAGTCACATTAGGTCACATACACAATCACAATCTACCAAGGTCGATGACAATAGAAACATCAGCTCTCGTTACAGCAACACTCTACAGCTGTTTACTGCTTAGAACTCTCGCGGCTGACTCTTGGCGCGTCGTCGCCTTCTTAAATACCTCATTGATAGATTCTAGATAATTCCGGAACAATAAAAAAAACCGAAAAAAATATCAATCAAGATTTCACCGGAAATTTCCATTTATTTCAGTTTGCATCGGCAGACCTTTATCTCGCGCCACTCCAAGTCCAAGTCGTGTACTGACAGGCTGTTAACAGCCAGAAGATTTTTGCTGCGTACCCACCCAGGTTTTGGGTCTGACCGCAGGTTGTTAACTGTGGTATTTGTAGGATGATGAGATATTTTTATCACACTGAAAACACCAGAACCAGAAATGGGTTTAGATAATTTCCCCACATAGCTTCCTATCCGCTCTGATCGTGCTGTTTTCATTCCGACCTCCTTCAAGCGGAGAGTCGGGTGAGGACGGCCTTGGGAATATATACCCCAGGCGGCAGCCTGAGCGGCTTAACCCAATAGATCAGAGAAACCTATGCCCCGACATAAACGCTTGAGACAAAAGACAGAAGACTACTACACCACCCAGATAAAGCCGAAGTAAGCGGCTAGGTGCTGGGCGAAAACATTCCGTCCAGGTAAACTTGGACGACTCGATTCTTCTGCTGGTTCTGCTGCGTCCCTTGCGCCATGCAGTTGGAGTCTATTAACGAAATGCTTTTGATGGCTGTTGCCCAGGCTGAGCTAAATTGAAGTCCGGAGTCCCTATTGAAATTGTGTGGATGTGATTTTATCTGGATAGCCTCCTTAATAATCCTGTCGAAGTAATTGTCGGTGCGTTCCAGGACTGTTGTGTTCTTGAAATCAATTCTATGGACCTGCTCAATGCAATGTTGGGCGACTGCGGATTTTTCCTGTTGTAGGAGCCTGATGTTGCGCTGGTGCTCCTTGCAGCTTTCCTCGATCGTCCGTCCTGTTTGTCCTACATAAACCTGTCCACATTCGCATGGGATTTTGTAAACTCCTGAAACCTTAAGCGAAAGTGCATCTCTCACCTGCCTCAGGTACTGTTGCGTTTTCTTGGGAGCGAGGAAGTAGGTGCGGATGTTGAATCTGGAGAGGATTCGAGCAATTTTGTTCGATAGGGAACCATAAAACGGGATGACGGCTTTTCTGAGGTATTTATCAGTGCTGCTGGTGTGTGACGGGTCCGGGCAATTGGTCCTGTTGCGAAACACTCTTCTCTGGGCCTCCCTGATGTCACGGTTACTGTAGCCATTCAGTAGGAGGGTACTACAGAGATATTGTGTCTCCCGGTCAATGTTGTCTGCATCTGATATGTCCAGTGCCCGGTGGAACAGGGTCGAGATGACTGTCTTCTTCTGCGTCGGATGATGGTGACTGGAGGCATCTAAGTATCGCTTTGTGTAGGTGGACTTCCTGTATACTTTAAGTCCCAAGCTGCCATCCGGATTCCTGGATGTGCTGGTCAGGGGATCTGGGCCACATGCGTTCTAAGATTATTCGATTATCAAAGAAACTGGTTACAAGTTCCATGGTGTCATTAGATGTATGTCACGTTGCTTCATCTTGCAGGAAATAACCTTCTCTCAATTCGATATTATCTCCGTAAAACTTCAGAGAATATGGTGAGACGAGTACAAACATGTATAGATGCTGGCGCAGGACACTTCCAACATTTTCTCTGAGATGTAAATAGTGTAATGTAATCTCCCAATTGTGCATCATATTCTCCCAAAGTTGCACGTGTGTCCCATTATTGGTTCTAAAGTTATGACCTATTGAAGTGGTTCAGATATACAGGATGTTACAAAAAGGTACGGCCAAACTTTCAGGAAACATTCCTCACACACAAAGAAAGAAAATATGTTATGTGGACATGTGACCGGAAACGCTAAATTTCCATGTTAGAGCTCATTTTAGTATTTCTCTTAAAATGTAAATTGAAATCATTCGTGCAGACAAATTTCAAAATACCCCATTGTGGTTCATGCACGATGGAGCTCCTGCACATTTCAGTCGAAGTGTTCGTACACTTCTCAACAACATATTCGGTGACCAATAGATTGGTAGAGGCGGACCAATTCCATGGCCTCCACGCTCTCCTGACCTCAACCCTCTTGACTTTCATTTATGGGGGCATTTGAAAGCTCTTGTCTACACAACCCAGGTACCAAATGTAGAGACTCTTCGTGCTCGTATTGTGGACGGCTGTTCTCCAGGGCTGCATCAGCGCATCAGGGATTCCATGCGACGGAGGATGGATGCATGCAACCTCGCTAACGGAGGACATTTTGAACATTTCCTGTAATAAAGTGTTTGAAGTCACGCTGGTACGTTCTGCTGTCGTGTGTTTCCATTCCATGATTAATGTGATTTGAAGAGAAGTAATAAAATGAGCTCTAACATGGAAATTAAGCGTTTCCGGACACATGTCCGCATAACATATTTTCTTCCTTTGTGTGTGAGGAATGTTTCCTGAAAGTTTGGCAGTACCTTTTTGTAATATCCTGTATATATGGATCACACTATACTAGCATTTTAGCTCTTTCGGGGTCAAGTTTACTTCTTTTCTGTCATGTATGAGTCCTGCTGTCCTAAAATGTCTTTCACAGAATACTGTCACCCAAACGTCGGAACTCCCTATAGAACCGGCCAGTGTTAGGGCCAGACGGGAAGCATTCTGAGCACGCCTACCCATTTGTCTCGTGTCACTAATTGAAGGGATAATTAGGGGAGCGGCGCGAGCCCTGTACCGTCTCTTTCCCCTCCCACGAGACGTCTCGAAAACTCGGGATAATTGTGCGCGCCACGAACCTTCCGGAAACGGCGATCTTCCCTATATAAGGCCTGTAGTTGGCGAGTCAGTTCAGTTCTTGGCGAGCAGCCCTGAGGAGCGCCCAGTGAGAGAACGAACTGGAAGACTGTATACGTGCACGGAGGAGTGTACGTAATTGCGAGTGCAAAGTGGAACTGTAACGGACGAACTGGTGAATCGTAATTATGTGCATTACGTAATTCTGTGTAATTGGCAAGTGTTTAACTGTAATTCGGTGGAAATAAAGAACATTTTGAGTTTGTGCAAATGGACTTTTAATTTCACGAACCTACAAAGTCACAATACTTTTGCAGATGGAATACACAAATATTTAGTGACTAATTTTTATTTAGTTCTGTAAACTTTGAACTTGTTTCCCAGTAATCAACTTCACTAGAAGAGAAGTTGACAAATCTATTTTTTAGATAGCCCCACAAGAAAAAATCCGGTGGAGTTAGATCAGGGGATCTAGGGGGCCACACACCTTCTGAGATTATTCCATTATCAAAGAAACTGTACAATAGAGTGTACAAGAATAGGCCACGGACAACTGATGTTCTCAAGGAGTCCCTTCGAACCGAAATAAGTAACATTGGCGAAGATACTCTCCGTAAAACTTCAGAGAATATGGTGAGACGAGTGCAAACATGTATAGATGCTGGTGGAGGACACTCCAACATTTTCTCTGAGATGTTAATAGTGTAATGGAATCTCCAAATTGTGTATTATATTCTCACAAAGTTGTACATATGTTATGACCTATGACCTATTGAAATGGTTCAGTTTTATATGGATCACACTTTAAAACATCGCTGTAGGAATTATATTAACTAATAATAAACAACTATAAGCGATGGCCAAATCTTTTAAGAGCTGTTCATTATGTAGTATCTTTAAAACTCTGTTATATCGGGACGACCAGGAGGAGAAAAATGAATAACCATTTCCTAATTCAGAAAGATATAAATTAAATTTAAACCAATAAAAGAAATGCTTCAGATACAGCTAACATTTAAAAAAACATATCTTACATAAATTGTGCGGTTTAAAGAGGTATTGTTATTCCTTGTACTAGTCTGTTTGATTTTCTCATATTAATGCTCCAAAACAATACCACAAATTGCTCAGAGCACTAAAAAAGAGTTTCTTTATCCCACATAGTAGAAGGTAAATGAGATTTTGACAAACATTGAGCAGAATCATGGCCGTGATTGGTTGACTCGTCATTATCCCTCATTTTTGGAGAGTTAAGTGGTCTTAGTAATTCAGGTTGTGTGAAATACCCACGACGATGGTCAAGGAGAGAAACTCTGTGTTTTATACGTAATCAGTAACTTTCCGCACTCAGCAATTGCGTAGTGTTTCCTCGTTTGCCCTACTTTTGCCAGAGTACGATAATAAGCTGTGTTGTTCAATCCGCCAACTTGAATTATCACTAATCCCGTATAGAGTTACGTATATTTACTTCCATCTCACTGAGATTACACTTGTTCTTCTTTACTTAACCAAAAGGAAGCACTCAACAAACAAGATGTAATCCATAATCCTCAAGATTTACATATTCAGGACTCCTTACAAGGCAGTAAAGATCCGAAAATAGTAGCGTTCTATAACAATTGCCGGCTAAGGTTAATATATATTATTATAAAAACAAATAGTAGCAGTATAGATAAATAGCTGAAAAACAATTTCTGTATTCACACCTCGGCCGCTAATGGTGCATCATCTTGGCCGAACAAAAGCATTGCGTGCCGTCTTTCTCCTCTCGAAGATTGGCTAGGGCCTTTTCTATAGATGCTGTCTCATAAGTAATATAGTTTTTTTTAAGAATATCAATTATTTGACTAATTTTCAGAGTAGAGACCATCAGATTCTATGGTCTTGCACCATCGTTCATCGAGGTTCATTACTCCCCGATGTCTTAAGGTGAAAGAAGAAAAAGAACTGTCAAGCAGATCAGTGTTATGGATCTCCATAGGGGACATGTATCAAAATGGGGGAACTGTCTGTATTGCCACACCCAACTACTGTATCAGAGCTCTATGATCCAAATGTGTTTAGGAAACTAGGTTGGGGTATAGAAGTGTTGGAAAATAAGTATGGGAAAGTTGAAATAATAATTGTAAGTGATTTAAATGCAAGAATAGGGGAACACCAGGTTAAGTGGATTAATCCAAGTGATGAAGCTAAGAAGATACTTGAAATAGAGATGAGGCATAGTAAAGACAAAGTTACCAATAATGAAGGGAGGAAACTTTCAGATTTCTGTGAGGAGAATAATCTTATGATCTGTAATGTCCTGAAAGCGGGTGACAAAGAAGGGGAATTCACATTTGCTAATAAAAATGGCCAAAGTGTGGTAGATATTTTAATGTATTGTGTAGGAATTGATGAATGGATCCTAGATTTTGAAGTTATGAATGTTTCAACATCAAGCTGTCACATTCCATTAAGATTAGAGTTGATGAAGAATGTCTCAGTGTGGTGGAAGTGTATAAGTGGAAAGAAGAGTTGCATAAAACATTTGTTAATGAATTGAATTCAGAGAGTAGTAAAATCTTACAAGTTAGGGTCCAAAGCTTAACTGAGAATAAAATAGAGCAAGCCTTAGAGGCACTGGAATATATTGTTAAAAGGGCAGGGGCCGGTATGCCATTGTATATTAAATTGTAGTCAAACAAAGATATGGAGAGAGCAGGCTTGGCTACGTAAATGGGACAATTTGGGGGGTGAAGTACTAATTAGAAAAATGTTGTCAGTAAAAGGGGAAAAGAATTATTTAGGGAAAGTTAAAGAGAGATGGCTAAGAACAATTAAGAGAAAAATGTAGAGTGGGATAGGTGAAATGCCAGAAAGTGTAAAAAGGAGTAGAGGGCCTCCATTACACAAAAACCTAGGGCTAGGTGTATGGGGACTGAATTACTATTCAATGGTGGGCAATATAACATGATAGGATTTTCAGGATTTAGGAATATATGGCATATTTCAGAATAGATTTTATAATTGTAATCTTGATTTTGTATTTCATTTGTCGATGTAGAAGGAAAGATGAGAAAATAAATTACTATGTACAAATTACTAGGTACTCCACGATTGTACCAGTCTGGTTTTTGATGCGAAGAATTCGGTAACACCAACTTTAACTGCCTTAAAGTTGTCAAACTTCCTTTCACGTAGAAAATCGGTCATGGATCGAAAACGATGTTAATCTGATCGTACGAAATCAGGGATGTATGCTGGGTATGGTAGCAGTTTGATTCCTTCCAATTCCTGAACATTTTCCATTGTTGTTCGTGCAGTATAGGGTGCTACATTGTCCTGTTGCAATATAACTCGCTCCAATTGTTGAGAATAATGATACACATCAATCCCCGCTCGTTTGGAAAAAACTCTCAGTGAATCACATCTTCAAAATTCCACCAGACATAGAACATTACTTTGGGACCGAAATATTTTTAACGATGACTTTGCCAGGTTGGCGAGCATCAAGTCACTGTTTTGAGGCATCAGGATTTCGGTAATATACACATTTTTCATAATAAATGAAAATTTTCCTGTCAAATCTATCATCCATGGTATTACAAATAAGCTGACGACAGCTATCCACTTAACGTTCAGCCTGTTGAGATGTCAGTTCATGGCGTACATATCTACAGCTCTTGTAGGATTTTCCAAGTGTCTTAATGTGGCGATGGATGGTGTCTTTTGATGCCCCAAGCTTTGCTGAAAGGCTAAGGGCCCTATTTCGTGGATTTTCTGGCAAAACTTGGCGTGTATCCTCGATATTCCATACTTTAGTTCTTATAGAAATGATAAATCTTTAGTGTTTTCCTCAGCATTGTTGAAACGTTGTAACCATCGTTGTGCCACACGATCACTAAGGACATCTTCTCCTTCCACTTTACATATTCTTCGAGCTGCGACAGCGACTTTATAATCTTGTTTCTAGTAGTGTTTTAGAAGTACTCTAGTTCAAACTTTGTTACCTCCATTATGTGATTGTTTATTAACAACTGAAGAGTGATACATGCTCGGAATACACGCAATACTAGCAGCCTTTAAATAGCATTGCCAAACAAAAGAAGTCCAATAAATTTTCCAAAACACCAAAACCGACATTATTTATGAAAGAACCTATTACGCCTTCATCTTTCAGAAGGTTCCATTACTACTACTACTGCTGCTGCTGCTGCTGCTGCTGCTGCTGCTGCTGCTGCTGCTGCTGCTGCTGCTGCTGCTGCTGCTGCTGCTGCTGCTGCTGCTGCTGCTGCTGCTGCTGCTGCTGCTGCTGCTGCTGCTGCTGCTGCTGCTGCTGCTGCTGCTGCTGCTGCTGCTGCTGCTGCTGCTGCTGCTGCTGCTGCTGCTGCTGCTGCTGCTGCTGCTGCTGCTGCTGCTGCTGCTGCTGCTGCTGCTGCTGCTGCTGCTGCTGCTGCTGCTGCTGCTGCTGCTGCTGCTGCTGCTGCTGCTGCTGCTGCTGCTGCTGCTGCTGCTGCTGCTGCTGCTGCTGCTGCTGCTGCTGCTGCTGCTGCTGCTGCTGCTGCTGCTGCTGCTGCTGCTGCTGCTGCTGCTGCTGCTGCTGCTGCTGCTGCTGCTGCTGCTGCTGCTGCTGCTGCTGCTGCTGCTGCTGCTGCTGCTGCTGCTGCTGCTGCTGCTGCTGCTGCTGCTGCTGCTGCTGCTGCTGCTGCTGCTGCTGCTGCTGCTGCTGCTGCTGCTGCTGCTGCTGCTGCTGCTGCTGCTGCTGCTGCTGCTGCTGCTGCTGCTGCTGCTGCTGCTGCTGCTGCTGCTGCTGCTGCTGCTGCTGCTGCTGCTGCTGCTGCTGCTGCTGCTGCTGCTGCTGCTGCTGCTACTACTACTACTACTACTACTACTACTACTACTACTACTACTACTACTACTACTACTACTACTACTACTACTACTACTACTACTACTACTACTACTACTACTACTACTACTACTACTACTACTACTACTACTACTACTACTACTACTACTACTACTACTACTACTACTACTACTACTACTACTACTACTACTACTACTACTACTACTACTACTACTACTACTACTACTACTACTACTACTACTACTACTACTACTACTACTACTACTACTACTACTACTACTACTACTACTACTACTACTACTACTACTACTACTACTACTACTACTACTACTACTACTACTACTACTACTACTACTACTACTACTACTACTACTACTACTACTACTACTACTACTACTACTACTACTACTACTACTACTACTACTACTACTACTACTACTACTACTACTACTACTACTACTACTACTACTACTACTACTACTAGGAGGGTTCTGAGTTTATTTCACCTAAGGCTGCTTCAGGGCTTATTTCGCCCTCTTCAACTAGCATGCTAATTGGTTTTGGGGGAGGGAGAGATGACTCTATTTTCTTCTTTTTTATTGCTTATAGTATTTACATAGCTTTTTATTATTATTTTATATATGTACATTTTATTTTGTTTATTTTACTATATATATTTTTTATTTTATATATATTATTTTAATCTATATAATATGTATTTATTTTCCGTGAGGTCGTCAGTTGGATGTACCTTCTTCATTGCAGGAGTTGTCGTAGGTGCTGTTGTATTTGTTGCTCTTCTTCTTTTGCTATTTTGTGTTCTCTAATGATGGTTAATATTCTTTTCTTGGTGTATTTGGGTTTTCTTGATTTATTTTGCGGCGTTGATGATCTGTTTGCCTGTGTGGTCGGTCTTTTGCGTTGTCCATGTAAGGTTCCATTTGTGTTCGGGCCGTTTATAAGGAGCGACTCTCGGCACGTATTGGCACAGACAGTTGAGAGTCGTCAATGTAAATTGAGTTTATTTGACTATAAGAGCTTATAGTTTCTTTAGTAGCCAGTTGACAGTGAGAGGCGGCGCCGTGGTCGAGTGGTTAGATCGCTCGCCTCTCACCAAGGTGCGGGTTAAGTTCCTGGAGACCGTGTTTAGGACTTTTGATACACGAAATGGTAGCTTGGCGATTTTTCTCCGGTTTGTGCTGCTTGCATCAACAGCTTCAACATCATGTTTGCCTTCATTTCATATCACCTCCTTCCTCTATCTCATAAGAGCTGCAGTACCATTTCCATTCTGTGCCTAGGACCGTTACTTATAGTGCAGTTGCAACTAAGCCGGTGCATAGACGTCAAATCGCAACACAAACTAGCAACATAAACGGGGCAGTAATATCCTAAAGAACGATTACACCAAGATCACAGCCAAAGCAACAGACACCAGCACGAACAACAGTGGCCAAGTCCAGTCCTATGAAGAACGTTCCAGCCAAGTCACCGCAGAAAGCATCTACCTCAGGAATACGTGAACCAGTAATATACACGAGCTGTTCAATAAAGAATGATCATAATTTTTTACAGTCATAATTTTTCGCACTAAAATTCAATTTTATTATATTCTATTAGCTTAATGTGAAACAAACACGCCGTAGTAGTTTCATTGTTGGTACTCCTGGTTCCCGCCTGTGAGAACCAGGCAAGTTCAGACATGTTCAATATCGCCTACCGCTGCAATGGAGGTAACATGCAGTTAAGTTTATGTTAGAGGAAGATCCGGATCTTCTTTCAAACGTAATCACTGCTGATGAAACTTGGCTACATCATTTTGATCCTGAGAGCAAACAGTAAAGCTCAGTGTGGAAATCTGCTTCATCACCAACCCCCCAAAAAGCAAAAGTGGTTGCTTCTGCTGGGAAAGTTATGGTCATCTCATTCTTTGATATTCATGAAATGGTTTATCAGCATGTTGTACCTGCACACACATCAGTAACTGGACAATACAACAGGGATGTCCTGAAAACATTGCAAGTTCATATCAGGCGCAAAAGACCACATTTCCGTGAAGCAGGCTGGATGCTGCACCACGATAATCCGCGGCCGCATATTGCCAATGTTGTTGCTAAATATCTTCCAAAAGTCAACATGAAGTGCATCCGTCACCCTTCCTATAGTTCGGATTTAGCACCATGTGACTTTTTTCTATTCCCTAACTTTCAGAAACGCCTTGGTGGGAGGCATTATCCATCATCAGAAGCAGTGGTGAAGCCTGCGGAGGCGATTTTGAAGGATCTCTCAAAAATGGTTACCAGTTTGTCTTTGAAGACTGGCAGAAACGCTGGGAGAAGTGCATCGCATTCAGGGGAGACTATTTTGAGAAGGACCATAAAAATGATGAGGATGACTAAAGGTACGCTGTCAATAAAACTTGTGATCATTCTTTATTGAACAGCCCTCGTGTAATACATGGCTCAGAAGCTTCAAGACCTCGTATAAAAGAAGTGACTTCCTCAGAGAGAATAAGAAGGCTAGTGCCAAGCAAAACGGGCGTAAAAGTCCACGACCATCTCTCCGAGAAGATCTTCTGAGGAATCATCCGAGAGGTTTCAGATCGGCGGCTCTCAACTTCGTCGATCGTAGTTTGCGATCGCTTCGAGAAACTCGAGTCGAAGTTACCAGTAGGAAAGCGGTCCTCCTACATTCAGGATGTGGAGCCGGAAGATCCTGTCCTCACTGCAGAAACGACAGTGAGGAAAAGGCAGGATAAACATGCCGAAAAGGCTAGACCAGCCTCTAAGAAAAGGAAAAAATTGATTCGATCACCACTGGGCAGGTACTTTGTTTTGTAAATGAGAGTTAATATTGGAAACGGCTTTTTATGCCTTTGGTATTATATTGTTAATTATACATTTTTATTGGGTTTATCCTCATTTGGGTTTGTTTATTTTGTAACTTTGTTTTGATCTTTTCTTTTAATTTTGAGTAATTTATTTGTGGCTGTTGCCATGATTTAGTTTTTGTTAGGGCGCTGATGACCAAAGATCATCATCATCATCATCTGCAGTGCCATGGAGTTTAATTTGATTTTTGACATTGAGAGTTCAGTGGCCACCGACAAGTGCAGTTCATTTGAGAGTAATGACTCAGCGATCAGCTATGTTTGTTCAGTCCACTACTTTTTACGATCACACAGGCCTTCCAGTCTCTCAATTCTGTTGAGTCACTAAAGGTATTAAGATTTCACCAATCAAATAAGTAGAACGCCCCAACATCCTTCATATTGATAGAGCATTAATTACACTGGGCAACAAAAACTTTTTTTTGAATGCTTCGAGCACTTCATGAGGTTGAGAAAAACAAACATGACAATGAACATTTTTTATTAGCTCTAGTATTTATGATATACCCAAGGTATATACATGCTAACAACAATGAAAGTGCATTTGATTTTTTAAACTGGCAATTACATACGAAGAGTTCTAAATTGCTGTAAAAATACTTCGCAGATAGTCCTGTCTGAAGAGAATCATGCGGTGGCCTATTGACTTCGTCGTCTTTTAGCTTGCCTCTTGTGAAGGAGTTCCGCAGAATCCCTATACAAAGATTAACAGTAATCCGCAAGCATTACTTCATTCCAACGGTCCTGATATCTTTGTTCCATAACAGAAATGTCCTGATGGAATCTCTCCCCATGTTCATCACTAACAGCGCCACAACTAGGAGGGAAAAAGTCTAGGTGGGAGTGGAGAAAATGGATCTTAAGGGACATGTTGCATCCAAGGTTACGGTATTTTTGCAGGAGCACTGTCACCAAATGCTTGTAGTTGTGATCTCTTTTGTTGCCTAAAAATCCATGAGCAACACCCTTGAAGGCTTCCCAAGCTTTCTTTTCTTTCCCCTCCAAAATTTAGTCAAATGCAGGATCCTTTACAAGTTCTCTTATATGTCGTCCGAAAAAATGCCTTCCTTAGCTTTTGCATCACTTAGTTTCCAAAATTTCTCTCTGGTTGTGTTTTGTTATTTGACAGGTTTGCCAACTCCCAAAAAATTCCCCCAAATTTAAAATCTTCACTCTAAAAAATGAAATGTCACTTTATCTTCAAAACAAGAGCTAATCTATCATTTTTATGGTGATTTTTGTTTTCAGCAGATGGAAATACATGTAAATTCACTATTTTTAACACACTGGAGGGCGCAAAAACCACCTAATACAGAGGCAAACGCAATGCCACTAAGAAAGTGCATAGCACTTAAGAAAGAAATGTTTGGATTGAATTCTAATGAGAGACTCTGATTAAGGGAAGTTTCACGTGCACGAATGATGTCCCAGGAAGAGGTTCTTTGCAGGTCATTTGGGCATATTCAACCACTAACCGCGATTTCATGATATGTGGCTAAGAATGAAACTTGAACCTAAGTTTGATCCAGCAACCAGTTTAGCGAGAAAACAACAAAATGAATAGAGAGGAAGTTCCAACTGTTGACCTCAAAGATGAAAGGTGATGGCCTCCATACTTAGGAATTTAAAAGGTAATAATTGTAGAAGGACAGCTACATACAAATTTTGACACTTCACTTCATTTACAATCCTACGCCTCTGTGGTGTGAGGGTTGCCTTACATTAGAGAAGTGGCGAAATCGAATCTCGGTTATGGTGAAGTGGCAGTTTTCAGGGTTTTTACTTATCCGAAACCAGGAATTTCGGGTAAATTAAAGCTCTAAGATTCCGGGCTCATATGAGTATCGCTTCATCCATTTAGTTAATTTAACGTCATCTATGATTTAACCGTGTAAAGGACGCCAAAAAAGACAATATATCCAACATAGATATGGCATGGCCGGGATTTCAACCACAGAACTTCTGATTTCCATCCAGTCGCTCTTACCCTTTGAGCTACCATGGCCAACTTGCAGTCATGACATTAAACTCCCCAATTGACTCATATATCCCCGGTAAACCAGTAGGGGCTCTCACATTCGAGATACAACGTTCGTGGCGACTTACTATCGTAAGTACTTGGAGAGTTTAATATCTGCGGTTTCTAGAAACAATGGCTTTTCACTTGTTTACGTGCGGCGGAGCACTGAGTCGACCTTGAGGACAGCTGATTGTCAATTTCACATCTTTTTACTGCAGAAAAGTGTGTTCTAAATTTCTACAAACCAGACTTTTGATTCTACGTAATTCTCACAGTCACATTATTGTTTTCTCTAGTATCTGAAGAGGAGGCCTAACTAATACATGTTAATTATAGGGCACTATAGGCCAGAAAATGGAGAATTTTATTTGTCCTTTCCCCTTTAGCTATTGTATGTATACATGTATGTATTTATTGACTGCAATTGGGTACTACCCGGTGACAGAGTTAAGAATACAGATCAAATTACAAATACTAGATTTACAACAATAACACAATAAACAATACAAACATGATATTATTTTAACTTTAGTCACTTAAAACATATCTAATCACTTCTCTATTTACATATTATATACCATTATAATTTAAAAGTTAAACTATAAACCATCTAGATTTTTTTTTCTAAATTTCTTCATCGACAGGGGACAGCCCTGAAAGACTGCTACAGGCAATTCATTCCATTCTTCAATGGTTCTATTAACAAAATAAAATTTTCCTACGTCGGTTCTGTATCTTCTACCCTTAATTTTATACCTATGATCGTTTCGTCCATAATAATCCGGATTATCTAACCTTACACTAACGTCCACCCATGCCTTTACACCAGCATTAGCTTTGAATAATGCTACCAACCTATGTTTTTTACGCCTAATTCTTAATTCCTTCCATTTAGTCTCATCTCCTTTTATATGCCCAAAATACTTGCCTCTTTTTATGAATTTTATTGCCCTCTTCTGTATTTTTTCTAATGGATCGATTTGGTTAGCTCTATACGGGTCCCAGCATGCTACTCCATATTCCATAACCGGCCGCACTAAGGCCTTGTAGGCAATTTCCCTGGAACTAGCGCTCCCCTTTTTCAATATTCTCATTACAAAATGTAATGCCTTCCACGCATTCCTAGATGTGGAATTTACTTGTTCGTCCCATCCATCATTACTTGCCAGGTCCACTCCCAAGTATTTGCAGCTGTCCACCTGTGGAATTTGCACCCCTCCCATGTGATAGTTAACAATAATTTTGCCCTTAGTTCTACTAAAAACAATGGACTTACTTTTCTTGGCATTGACATTTTGTTAGCCACAGCCCAATTACAGATTTTATTTAAATCATCCTGAAGAGCGGTTTCATGAATTGTATTCCGAATTTTATTGTAAATGATACAATCGTCTGCAAAAAACCTTATCTGGCAGTTAATATTAACAGCAATATCATTAACAAAAACGAGAAACAGTAAAGGTCCTAGTACTGAGCCTTGCGGCACACCCGAACTTACGGTTCCACTATCGGACAGCTCTTTACCTACTTTAACTTTTTGCGTTCTTCCTTTAAAAAATGTTTAACCCATAATACTACGCGTTTGTCAATTCCAGTATTAGCTAGCTTACAAATAAGTAAACTATGTGGCACTACATCAAAAGCTTTAGAAAAGTCAATTACCACTGCATCAGTTCTTCCACCTGCATCTATCTCATCTGCCAAATCTTGAAATAATGAAGTAATTTGACTTTCGCACGAATACCCAGGTCTAAATCCATGTTGCGCTTCATTAAACCACTTTTTATTTTCTAACTCCTCTCGTATATATTCTGCAATTAAATGCTCCATTAATTTACATACTACTGAAGTTATACTAACTGGCCGATAATTATTTATTTCTGTTTTATTACCCCCTTTATAAATCGGCTCTATAATAGCTGTTTTCCAGTCTTCCGGTAAGGCACAGTTGTTAATTGACATGTTGAACAAGATGCTTTCTTTTAAGATTTCTATTTACCCTGTTTGTCTTTTGGCTATTTTTTTATTTAAAAGTCCTTTTTAGAATTTTTATTTACTCTTTTAGCTTTTTGGCCTTTTTTTCATTTAAAAGTCCCTTTTACAGCATTTTTGTTTCTTTTTCTTCTCGTAACTTTAACTTCTTTTGACTATCTTCTTCCTGACAAACAAAGTCTCGTTAAATTCTAATTTCTTTTAACTAATACGCACTGCTAAGACTGGCTACACAAGGTAACAAGTGGGAGAAACCTTTCTATTGTATTCAAGTCATTAGTATGAACAGGGAACCACATTATTTTTCACCTGTTTCAAGTATATACTAATGACATCTGTTTATATGAAGAGAAGTTTTTCAATGTTTTCAGAACTTGCTGTCAGAAAACAAACAAATATCAAGACGACTGTTGTAATATACTGCAACGCCATTTGAGGTAAGCTTTCTGTAACCCGAGGGTGCTTAAGCCAAGTACGATTTAATTATATATATATTCCAATTTCTTTCCTCAAAATGTCCATTGCCGGTTGCTGAATCAAAGAAGCATTTCTTACGTGTAGTTTTTCTTGCTCTATATGTTACATATCACTTGAATGTCATACTTTCAAACATATTCATTAAATATCTAACTGAAGATTAATTTATTAATTTGTATTTTAACTACTTTACATCATTTTTTACACCTTTATGTCCTTTTTGTAATATTTCATGTCTTTTTAAGCTTCCTTTTTGGACAGTTTATAGGTCCTCACCTTCCTAGCCGTACTGATAACCCTGTATGAGCAAAGGCGATGCTTTGGTTGGATTGTAGGATCCCAATCACCGTCGACTTTTATAAAATATACTCATCTATTTCTATTACTTTCAGAAGTGACATCAACTTAAAGACTCAATTAAGCTTTCGGACGTGCCATTAGTGTCGTATTGATGACGCACCCCCGAATCCTACTTTATTATTCATAGACGGGAACCTGTTCTTGTGTTCACAACAGTTTTTGAGTGGGCGGAAGAATTATCTAGCGCCATCGTTCAACGACGTGACAAGTGCTGAAACTTGTTCTCCAGCCCGTTGTCTTAATTAATATAGTGCGGGGTTCCTTTGTTCTCAAAGACAAGTCGGAGCGATGACCTTTCAAAGTAACAATAGTCCAGTTAATATGAGGCTTCAATATTGGGGGAGAATTCTGGAATTGACTGAGTAATGAAGAAAACTCCACGAAGAGTTACATTTGTAGAATTTTCTCTACACATCTTGCAACAAAACAATTTTTCCTTGTAGGTACAATAGGTATAGGTGAACACAAGGCTTAAGGAATAGAAACGTCCCGTCAGAGCTGGTTTCTATGTGATAGCTTGAAATTCCATTATATTTGTATCCCAGAAGAAAAGCGAATGAGAAGAGGATAACTTTTCCAAAATTCAAACTATTAAAAATAAATATTTTAAAACGATTAACTCCACAACAAAGGAGAAATTGTGAGCTTGAAGGCATTCTACAGCTTTTTACATTAAGAATTTGTACGTCTTACGTATTTATGGACCTGTGGGTCCGGAAGGAAGAGGATCCCAGAGGTAATTCTAGAAAATTCAAAATGTTCGTTTCATTTGCCACGAAAATAACTTTAAAAAGTGATACAGATGTTAATATGTCAAATGCCAGAACGATGCTATATTTATTCATTTGTTTTTCATATTTATATATTTAAAATGATGAGAGTTTTGTTTTGAATTAATGAGTTATATAGATGTCCACAACCGAATAGAATAGGTCACAGACAGGTAAAGATAAACGTAAATATCTAATCTAGATAAATGGTAAATATGATAAATTAAATAGAAAGATAAAATTATAAAAGAAAATCCTTTAGGACTTTATATTTGGAAAATTAGAATATTATGTAATTCAAAATTAATGTATTGGACACAGGGAAAACTGATGTAGACAAGAATATTTAGTTACCATGGTGATAAGGGAAAGATCAATAAATGAAAGGGAGAAGTTAGCATCTTTTATGTCGTGATCGAAAAACGAGCAGACCCGTGTGCTAACTTTTGAATGTTAATGCAAAAAGCAGGCTGTAAACCTGAGATTTAGAACAGTTATAGTTATTTATCAACGTCAGTAGAAGCTTCGATATAGTGCAAGTTAAAATATATGGAAAACTAATCTCTGAAAAGCGTGTAAAGATAACAGAAATATGAGAAAATGATGGTATCAAGATAGTAATAATTAGAATTGTATGAGAATATTTTGTGATCATTACAGAAGATGGACCTTCGTGAATTGCAATGACTAATATTAAGAAATAATTCTTCGCATCGTGTAGGAGAATAAGAAACTGTCGCCGCAACGTGATGCAGAGCTTCGAGAACATAACAACGAGTACACCATCTCCACCACATACGCATGTGTAGTAATACGGCTACCGTATTATAAACAAATACACTCCCGGGAGGCCAGGTGAACGTACCGCCGAATTGCTCAACACGTGGGGCGTGAAGTCTCCACAGTACATCGATGTTGTAGCCGTGGTTGGCGGAAGGTGCATGTGCCCGTCGACCTGGGACCGGACGGCAGCGACGCACGGATGCACGCCAAGACCGTCGGATCCTACGCAATGCCGTAGGGGACCGCACCGCCACTTCCCAGCAAATTAGGGACACTGTTGCTCCTGGGGTATCGGCGAGGACCATTCGCAACTGCCTCCATGAAGCTGGGCTACGGTCCCGCGCACCATTAGGCCGTCTTCCGCTCACGTCCCAACACCGTGCAGCCCGCCTCCAGTGGTATCACGACAGGCGTGAATGGAGGGACGAATGGAGACGTGTCGTCTTCAGCGATGAGAGTCGCTTCTGCCTTGGTGCCAATGATGGTCGTATGCGTGTTTTCCGCCGTGCAGGTGAGCGCCACAATCAGGACTGCATACGACCGAGGCACACAGGGCTAATACCCGGCATTATGGTGTGGGGAGCGATCTCCTACACTGGCCGTACACCTCTGGTGATCGTCGAGGGGACACTGAATAGTGCACGGTACATCCAAACCGTCATCGAACCCATCGTTCTACCATTCATAGACCGGCAAGGGAACTTGCTGTTCCAACAGGACAATGCACGTCCGCATGTATCCCGTGCCACCCAACGTGCTCTAGAAGGTGTAAGTCAACTACCCTGGTCAGCAAGATCTCCTGATCTGTCCCCCATTGAGCATGTTTGGAACTGGATGAAACGTCGTCTCATGCGGTCTGCACGTCCAGCACGAACGCTGGTCCAACTGAGGCGCCAGCTGGAAATGGCATGGCAAGCCGTTCCACAGGACTACATCCAACATCTCTACGATCGTCTTCATGGGAGAATAGCATGGTGGATATACACGGTACTAGTGCCGACATTGTGCATGCTCTGTTGCCTGTGTCTATGTGCCTACGGTTCTGTCAGTGTGATCATGTGACGTATCTGACCCCAGGAATGTGTCAATAAAGTTTCCCCTTCCTGTGACATTAAATTCACGGTGTTCTTATTTCAATTTCCAGGAGTGTACCTGCGTTAGGGAGGTTCGGGTTCACTTCCCGTGGCCGACCTACCTGACACAAGGTCTTTTCGGGGATTTGCCCGAGACGCCATGCAAATGCTAGGTAAAGTAATTACATTCCACAACTTTCCTGTCCCTCCATTTTCATCTCCATTATTATTTCACATCATCTCTCATCTGAAAGTCTCTTTCAGCGTAGAACTGTCAGCGAGTGTCTCGGTGTTGCATGGTAGTATGATATACTACTGGTAAATATCTCCTCCGATGGGGCAGTTTCGGTCTCCGGGCCAATTCTGGACCACATGTGGCATGCTGGTTGTACTGCCCCGGCGAGGAGCTTCCAAGTGGTCAATAGTAGGGACGGCATACAGCACTCTGCAGTGTCGTCATTCCTTAGGACTGTCCCCTCTGTCTCCTCTACCCTTATCCTTCCTCCCGGGAATGCTCCACTTGGGACTTAGGTACAATAAACCACGGGTTTCGGTGCCAAATCCCCTCCATAGTAGCTAATACTAATTCTAATACAAAGGACAGTTTGGGTGGGTAAATAAACCTGACTCAGTCCGCAGGTTGAAAATGAAACAGAGGTGTTTCGAAACCTGTCCCAAAGGATATTAAATAAAGATAAGTAATAGTAAACTTGTGTTGCTATATTGTTTAGTTACTCTTAATACTTAATTAAAATTAATTGTTCTTTCACACTAGCCGAGTGTAGGACACACTATGAAAGAGTAGAGCCGAACTGAATAATTCAATGTTTCATGTGTATATGAGAACTCCTATTGGTTTACCGGAGAAAACACGAGTCAGTTGGAGAATTCAATGTCATGTGGGCACGTTGGCCGTTGTAAGCACACTGGTTTAGAGCGGGTGGACGACAACCAAAAGATCCGTGGTTCAAATCCCGGCTAGGGCATTCAATGTTTGAATCTGACTGTTAATAGCTATTTTATGAAGTTTACTGTTTTACCAAATTTCTCTTTTGAGTTATGCTGTTTCACAGGCATAGATACCTTCAGGCTTTTTTTTTTTTTCTAAATATGCTTCCTTTTTTTGGAGGAACTCCACTAACCTAATGTCTTTGCGCTAAAACCTCATTTAGGTGGAATGCAAACCCGTCTCTGCAGTGTAGGCAGTAGCGCGTCTTTTTCACCTCCACGATGTCCCGAGTTCAAATCTCGGTCAGGGTAACATCTGAATAACGTTATTTGCCGGGGCTTTTCCATATTCTGAAAGATAAATGTCTGTTAACTGTAAGCTCTATATACCCTGTACTCTTTTGAACATCATTTCATTCCTCGTCCCATATGACTTAACGTTGGAGGTTTTCCTTTATCCTGAAAGATGAATGTCTGGTAACCCTAAGCTCTATGTACCCTGCACTCATTTGAACATCATTTCATTCATCGTCCGATATGACTTAACGTTGGAGGTTTTCCTTTATCCTGACAGATGAATGTCTGGTAACTCTAAGCTCTATGAACCCTGTACTCTTTTGAACGTCATTTCATTCATCATCCGATAGGACTTAACGTTGGAGGTTTTCCTTTATCCTGACAGATGAATGTCTGGTAACTCTAAGCTCTATGTACCCTGTACTCTTTTGAACGTTATTTCATTCATCGTCCGATATGACTTAACGTTGGAGGTTTTCTCTTATCCTGAAAGATGAATGTCTGGTAACTCTAAGCTCTATGTACCCTGTACTCTTTTGAACGTCATTTCATTGATCGTCCGATATGACTTAACGTTGGAGGTTTTCTCTTATCCTGAAAGATGAATGTCTGGTAACTCTAAGCTCTATGTACCCTGTACTCTTTTGAAAGTCATTTCATTCATCGTCCGATAGGACTTAACGTTGGTGGTTTTCCTTTATCCTGAAAGATGAATGTCTGGTAACTCTAAGCTCTATGTACCCTGTACTCATTTGAACGTCATTTCATTCATCGTCCGATATGACTTAACGTTGGAGGTTTTCTCTTATCCTGAAAGATGAATGTCTGGTAACTCTAAGCTCTATGTACCCTGTACTCATTTGAACGTCATTTCATTGATCGTCCGATATGACTTAACGTTGGAGGTTTTCCCTTATCCTGAAAGATGAATGTCTGGTAACTCTAAGCTCTATGTACCCTGTAATCTTTTGAACGTCATTTCATTCATCGTCCGATAGGACTTAACGTTGGAGGTTTTCCTTTATCCTGAAAGCTGAATGTCTGGTAACTCTAAGCTCTATGTACCATTTACTCTTTTGAACGTCATTTCATTCATCGTCCGATATGACTTAACTTTGGAGGTTTTCCCTTATCCTGAACGATGAATGTCTGGTAACTCTGAGCTCTATGTACCCTGTACTGATTTGAACATCATTTCATTCATCGTCCGATATGACTTAACGTTGGAGGTTTTCCCTTATCCTGAAAGATGAATGTCTGGTAACCCTAAGCTCAATGTACCCTGTACTCATTTGAACATCACTTCATTCATCGTGCGGTATGACTTAACGTTGGGGGTTTTCGCTTTTCTTAAAAAGTGAACATCTGGTAACTTTAAGCTGTATGACAAGTTTGGAGGAGGTTAAAAAGAACCTCTATACGTACTATGGACATGAGTACGAACATAAAGACAGAAAATTGTTAAGAAATATTTCAGATTTTGGTTACCTTTCTTCTGGATTACAAGTTTCTCGGGGACATAAGGATAAACTCTTTTTAATTCCGAGAAAGGATCATAAAAGACTAAAGAAAGCTGGGTGCAGCATGTTCTAAGGAGAATTAGTGATGTTTGCCAAAAAATATTAACAGAATACAAAGCATTAAAGTCATGTTTCATTAATGTAGATGTAGCCGGTCTTGGACGTCATCCAAACCTTGAAGATGACAATGATTTTGGTGTAGGAAAGTGGTGAACGAAGTGGTGTATCCTTTTACTTCGCCTGAGTTATAGGCAGGCCACAAGCCACTGGCCTCGTGCTGGCAGTTTCCTTTATGAATGGAGTAGGTAACCTTTAATGAATGTCACAGTTTATGAGGCGACACCCGATACTTCATTTCGCAGTGCGGTGGTAGTGAAAACTAATTTGCACTTCACTTTTAATTTGTCCTGCCACATGACAATGAAATCAAAGGAAGTTGTCGCAGCTCTCAAAGTATCAAAACACATACTACATAGCGATCTGCGGCGGCATAAAATCCAATTTCTGTCCTTGTTTTGTTGAAGTGAAAGGAGATGACATTACGAAGTGAGCCCACATCCTGTTTATTACTAATAAACATCCTTGCAGCCGAAATACTGGTCCACTTGAGGACTCACATGATTTTGGTTACTCCTCTTGTATGAACTATTTTATATACCATTCTTCCTTGATTTACTACAATTTATGATAAACATTTACATAAATGATTTCATTACATGTTTTCTTCTAAGTGCATTCGTAACAGTCATGTATGTATTTATTCACGGCGATTGGGTACTACCCGGTGGCAGAGTTAAGAATACAGATCAAATTACAAATACTAGATTTACAACAATAACACAATAAACAATACAAACATGATATTATTTTAACTTGAGTCACTTAAAACATATCTAATTACTTCTCTATTTACATATTATATACCATTATAATTCAAAAGTTAAACTATAAACCATTTAGATTTTTTCTAAATTTGTTCAGCGACAGGGGACAGCCCTGAAAGACTGCTACAGGCAATTCATTCCATTCTTCAATGGTTCTATTAACAAAAGAAAATTTTCCTACGACCGTTCTGTATGTTCTACTCTTAATTTTATACCTGTGATCGTTTCGTCCATAATAATCCGGATTATCTAACCTTACACTAACGTTCACCCATGCCTTTACACCAGCATTAGCTTTAAATAATGCCACCAACCTATGTTTTTTATGCCTAATTCTTAATTCCTCCCATTTAGTCTCATCTCCTTTTATAAACCCAAAATACTTGCCTCTTTTTATGAATTTTATTGCCCTCTTCTGTATTTTTTCTAATGGATCTATTTGGTTAGCTCTCTACGGGTCCCAGCATGCTACTCCATATTCCATAACCGGCCGCACTAAGGCCTTGTAGGCAATTTCCCTGGACCTAGCGCTCCCCTTTTTCAATATTCTCATTACGAAATGTAATGCCTTCCACGCATTCCTAGATGTGGAATTTACTTGTTCGTCCCATCCAGCATTACTTGCCAGGTACACTCCCAAGTATTTGCAGCTGTCCACCTGTGAAATTTGCACCCCTCCCATGTGATAGTTAACAATAACTTTGCCCTTAGTTCTACTAAAACAATTGACTTACTTTTCTTGGCATTAATTGACATTTTGTTAGCCGCAACCCAATTACAGATTTCATTTAAATCATCCTGAAGAGCGGTTTCATGCACTGCATTCCGAATTTTATTATAAATGATACAATCGTCTGCAAACAACCTTATCTGGCTGTTAATATTAACAGCAATGTCATTAACAAAAACGAGAAACAGTAAAGGTCCTAGTACTGAGCCTTGCGGCACACCCGAACTTACGGCTCCCCTATCGGACAGCTCTTTACCTACTTTAACTTTTTGCGTTCTCCCTTTCAAAAAATGTTTAACCCATAATACTACGCGTTTGTCAATTCCTGCCACTGCCAGGATTTGAACTACGGATCTCCTGGTTTCTGTCCAGTCGCTCTAACCCATTGAGCTACCACATAGTGCGATACTATATAGTGCGAACCATATAAATCTGAACCATTTCAATAGTCCATAGCTTTTGGACCAATAATATGATACACGTGTAACTTTTGGAGTATGAATACACAATTGGGAGATTACATGGGGGGAGGGGTTTATTGCTGAAGCTCCGACTGCTACATTTCTATATGTGCTGGAAGAAGCAATGTATCCCAGAAGATTGGTTTATGGCCCAAACCATCTCTATCTTTAAGAGAGGGAAACGAAATGACTGTAGCAATTACAGAGGAATATGTTTACTGGATACGGCCTATAAAATATTTGCTAAAATAATAAACAAAAAGTTGCAGAATATATCTGAATGTCTTCTCTCGGAAGAACAAAGTGGATTTAGAAGAGGCAGATCCTGTGTAGATAACATTTTCATTGTTAAACAGCTAATTGAAAAGCATAGGGAGTTTAATAAAGAAACTCATATGGCGTTTATTGACTTTGAAAAAGCCTTTGATAGGGTAAACCGATGCAAAATGTGGCAAATATTGGAAGAACGAGGATACCCACAGCAATTAGTAAAAATGATACAATTGTCCTACGTCCAAACAAAAATAAATGTGAGGAACAATGGTAAAATTTCTAAAAAAAAAGTTCTTACTAATCAGGGTGTCAGACAAGGGTGTACTTTATCAACTACACTTTTTAGTATTTATATTGACGACCTAGTGTGCAAATGGAAGCAGCTAGTGAATGTAGGTTTTAAGATTTCAAATAAAAACTTTTTAAAGACTTTATTGTTTGCTGGGGACTTAGTTATTATACAAAATAGCGAGTCTGCCCTGCAAAAATCTATTTTTAAACTTAGTGAACTTTGTAAGCAATTTAATATGAAAATTTCTTTCATAAAATCAAAGGTAATTAATGAATGGAATTCATTGGGAAAGAGCCAATTGGAACAAAAATAGTTATAAATAATCGTTGCATTGAACAGGTAAGACATTTTAACTACTTGGGAACTGCTGTTAGTTATGACAATAAAATATGTAAATTTCAAAGAGAATGTGGAACAATAGATAGAGCATTTAGAAACAAAATACGTAAAGAAACAAAATTAAGGTTCTACAAAGTTATGGCTGTACCTATACTGGCATACGGAAGTGAGACTTGGACGTTAACTAAAAAGCAACAGAGTAAAATACAGGCTTCAGAAATGAAATTCTTGAGAAGTGTGAAAGGATGCACGAAGAGGGACTTAATAAGAAATGAAAATTTAAGAGAAGAGCTGGACATTTTTAGTATGAATGATAAGTTAAAAGATCTCAAACAAAAACTGAAGGAACATGTTGAAAGAATGCCAGATAATAGACGTACAAAACAAATATTACAGTATCATCCTAAAGGTAGGAGATCGGTGTGCAGGCCCAGGAAACGATGGCTGGAGGACTTCGAAGGCGGAACAGGCAGTTGATTGCCTATGCCATGAAGTGAAGAAGAAGACATTACATTACACTATTTACATCTCAGAGAAAATGTTTGAAGTGTCCTCCACCAGCATCTATACATGTTTGTACTCGTCTCACCATATTCTGTGAGGTTTTACGCAGAGCATCCTTGCTAATGTTTCTTATTTCATATGGAAAGATAGAATCAGACTGAAGAATTGAATGCCATAGCCGGGATTTGAACCACAGAACTTCTGGTTGCCGTCCAGCCGCTCTAACCATTGAGCTACTATGGCCAACGTGCCGATATGACACTAAATTTTTCAACTGACTCCAATTTTTATCGGTAAATCACTTGAGAGTTCTCATAATCACATGAAACAACTACCTTAATAGCGACTTACAACTTGTAAGTACTTTAAGGCCCGGGCTTTTTATTATTAACCACTATTAAATAAATTAATATTAACATTTTTAGTAACATCCTCCATTTAAAAGCATATTGTAATTTAATTATACAAGTTTTGAGGGAAAAAATTAAAATGTTAGAACATTATCCCATGTAAAAGACAGTGTGAATAGGTTTATTTAGAAAACTTTGGAAAATATTGTTTAAAGAATGAATTTAGTCTGAGTGGCGTTGCGACAGCCAGTTGAAAGATATGATTTTGTGTCAGCGTTGGAAATATTTTGAAAGAAATTATATGTTGTTGGAGGAGAAGACTTGGAAATTACGAAGGTGTAATCAAATTAAGGTGGCCCATGAAGAATCTCATCTCAGATCGATGTCTTGGATTTATGTCTTTGTTGAACATTTGGTTCACTTTTCGGAATAAAATAATTATAGTTTTGCTTTTTCTTTATTGTAAATTTAATACCTGATCATTTGATGCAAAATGATGCAACACAAACTTAATTTTAATCACTTAATACATTCACTACGTCAAATTACTCACATCATTTCACAGCAGTTACTGAAGATTATCGATTGTTATCCCTATAGCAACCACTCTTTTTTATACCCACGTCACCAGTAGCAACCAATTTACATATCTTTTATTTATTTATTTATTTATTTATTTATTTATTTATTTATTTATTTATTTATTTATTTATTTATTTATTTATTTATTTATTTATTTATTTATTTATTTATTTATTTATTTATTTATTTATTTATTTATTCATTTATTTATTTATTTATTTATTTATTTATTTATTTATTTATTTATTTATTTATTTATTATTATTATTATTACAATTATTATTATTATTAATATTATTTATTATTATTGTTATTATTATTATTATTATTATTATTATTATTATTATTATTATTATTATTATTATTATTATTATTATTATTATTATTATTATTATTATTATTATTATTATTATTATTATTATTATTATTATTATTATTATTATTATTATTATTATTATTATTATTATTATTATTATTATTATTATTATTATTATTATTATTATTATTATTATTATTATTATTATTATTATTATTATTATTATTATTATTATTATTATTATTATTATTATTATTATTATTAATATTATTTATTATTATTGTTATTATTACTATTATTATGACTATGATTATCATTATCATCATTATCATTATCATCATTATCATTATCATTATTTTTATAACTATTATTATTATTATTATTATTATTATTATTATTATTATTATTATTATTATTATTATTATTATTATTATTATTATTATTATTATTATTATTATTATTATTATTATTATTATTATTATTATTATTATTATTATTATTATTATTATTATTATTATTATTATTATTATTATTATTATTATTATTATTATTATTATTATTATTATTATTATTATTATTATTATTATTATTATTATTATTATTATTAGTATGTAAATTACGTCCTTTAACTTTTTCAAAGTCAGAATATTGAAAAAGGGGGGCGCTAGGTCCAGGGAAATTGCCTACAAGGCCTTAGTGCGGCCGGTTATGGAATATGGAGTAGCATGCTGGGACCCGTATAGAGCTAACCAAATCAATCCGTTAGAAAAAATACAGAAGAGGGCAATAAACTTCATAAAAAGAGGCAAGTATTTTGGGCATGAGGCTAAATGGGAGGAATTAAGAATTAGGCGTAAAAAACATAGGTTGGTAGCATTATTCAAAGCTAATGCTGGTGTAAAGGCATGGGTGGACGTTAGTGTAAGGTTAGATAATCCGGCTTATTATGGACGAAACGATCATAGGTATAAAATTAAGGGTAGAAAATACAGAACTGACGTAGGAAAATTTTCTTTTGTTAATAGAACCATTGAAGAATGGAATGAATTGCCTGTAGCAGTCTTTCAGGGCTGTCCCCTGTCGCTGAAGAAATTTAGAAAAAAATCTAGATGGTTTATAGTTTAACTTTTGAATTATAATGGTATATAATATGTAAATAGAGAAGTAATTACATATGTTTTAAGTGACTAAAGTTAAAATAATATCATGTTTGTATTGTTTATTGTGTTAGTGTTGTAAATCTAGTATTTGTAATTTGATCTGTATTCTTAACTCTGCCACCGGGTAGTACCCAATTGCAGTGAATAAATAAATAAATAAATAAATAAATAAATAAATAAATAAATAAATACATACATAACGGACAATGAATGAGATGGGTAAAATGATGCTCAAATGGTCCCAGGGTCCATGGAGCTTAGAGCTAGCCGACATTCGTCTTTTAGGACATGGGAAAACCCCGGAAAAAGCTTATCCAGGTAACTCACCTTTACCGAGATTCGAACTCGGGACCTCTTAGACGTCAGGCAGACCACCACGCTATCGAAACTGACTTTACATATCTTGTTTACATATATACGAGTATATATATATTCTGTTTTTACAATTTCACTTCCACACACTTAATATTTTGAAACTTTAAACATTACCAAATAAATAAACAACATTTATTTTTCACAGCCAAATATCAACCAACTGTTATATATGCTTTGAAAAGAGGCTTTAGCTATTTCATTTATTCAATTACCATCTGTAAGGTATAACGGAAGTATGACTATATCTTGAATCTCATACCATTAATCTCTGAGGTCCTCTTAAATATGAATGAGTTTTACTTTACGTAATATTACCATGAAGTGGCATTTCCCTCATTCTTGAAATGTGAATACCGAGGCAAATTTAGCCAGTTCTAAAAAAATCTGAAATATCAAGTGGGTTGACCTTTTTGATTAAAAACCACCAAATAAACATTGTCTCAGAGTTTCTCTTGTAACTCAGTATGAGACTGAAGGTAAACAACTCCGACAGGAAACAAGATACTTCATGACATGAAGGTTAGGTATGGTTACATCGGCATGATTGGAGACCTTGCTCCTGAGTGTAGACACTACGGCTAAACTATTTATAAATGTCTCTTAACACAGGAAGCACAACAATGATCACAAAATAATACATTTAGATTGGAAGAAATTGTTTTGTAGGTACAACGAAAATATGGGGATAAAGTAAACTTAAGCGAAGAGATAAGCGGATTAAGAACTGGTGAATATGAGATAGCTTTGAAATTCCGTTCCGTTCACATTAGCGAGACAGAGAAAATTATTATTGTTATTATTATCATTATCATCATCATATCTAAACTTTACATATTTTAAAGCAATAACATATTGAAAAGAATTTACTATCGCATTTAGTTATTTTCTTATTCCTATACGCATAGCCAAATGTGAATATTACTTAAGTTTCATCTAGAATTACAGGAGCTAAATGCAAGTACAAACTTGTCCAAGAATTAATAAAGTCACGTAAATGCATCACATGTGAGCCTTTTTGGTACTGTGGTAAGTCGATAGTGGATGTCTAAGATGTTTAAGTGAAGCCGAAACATTGCCAAATGAACTTCTAATGTTAAAGCGGATGTGAGATAAGTGATACACTAAACTGGGACAGCAGAAGCTCACTGCTGTTATGACCCACACACAAGCAGTAACAAACATAGAGAAATTGATGTTTTATTTCGCGAGTCAAGCCGAAACATTGCCAAATGAACGTCTAATGTTAAAGCAGATGTGAGATAAGCGATACACTAAACTGGGACAGCAGAAGCTCACTGCTGTTATGACCAACACACAAGCAGTAACAAACATAGAGAAATTGATGCTTTATTTCGAGTGTCAAGCCAAAACATTGTCAAATGAACTTCTAATGTTAAAGCGGATGTGAGATAAGCGATACACTAAACTGAGGCAGTAGAAGCTCACTGGTGTTATGATCCACACACAAGTAGTAACAAACATAGAGAAATTGATGCTTTATTTAGAGAGTCAAGCCGAAACATTGACAAATGAACTTCTAATGTTAAAGCGGAAGTGAGATCGCGCTACTCGTAACCGATACACTAAACTGAGACAACAGAAGCTCACTGCTGTTATGACCCACGCACAAGCAGTAACAAACATAGAGAAATTGATGTTTTATTTCGAGAGTCAAGCCGAAACATTGCCAAATGAACTTCTGATGTTGAAGCGGATGTGAGATCGCGTTGCTTGTAAGCAATACACTAAACTGAGACAGCAGAAGCTCACTGCTGTTATGACCCACGCACAAGTAGTAACAAACATAGAGAAATTGATGTTTTATTTCGAGAGTCAAGTCGAAACATTGCCAAATGAACTTCTAATGTTAAAGCGGGTGTGAGATCGCGTTGCTCGTAAGTGATACACTAAACTCAGACAGCAGAAGCTCACTGCTGTTATGACCCACGCACAAGCAGTAACAAGCATAGAGAAATTGATGTTTTATTTCGAGAGTCAAGTCGAAACATTGCCAAATGAACTTCTAATGTCAAAGCGGGTGTGAGATCGCGTTGCTCGTAAGTGATACACTAAACTGAGACAGCAGAAGCTCACTGCTGTTATGACCCACGCACAAGCAGTAACAAACATAGAGAAATTGATGTTTTATTTCGAGAGTCAAGTCGAAACATTGCCAAATGAACTTCTAATGTTAAAGCGGAAGTGAGATCGCGCTAGTCGTAAGTGATACACTAAACTGAGATAACAGAAGCTCACTGCTGTTATGACCCACGCACAAACAGTAACAAACATAGAGAAATTGATGTTTTATTTCGAGAGTCAAGTCGAAACATTGCCAAATGAACTTCTAATGTTAAAGCGGAAGTGAGATCGCGCTAGTCGTAACCGATACACTAAACTGAGATAACAGAAGCTCACTGCTGTTATGACCCACGCACAAACAGTAACAAACATAGAGAAATTTATGTTTTATTTCGAGAGTCAAGCCGAAACATTGCCAAATGAACTTCTAATGTTAAAGCGGATGTGAGATCACGCTACTCGTAACCGATACATTAAACTGAGATAACAGAAGCTCACTGCTGTTATGACCCACTCATAAGCAGTAACAAACATAGAGAAATAGATGTTTTATTTCGAGAGTAGAGCCGAAACATTGCCAAATGAAGTTCTAATGTTAAAGCGGAAGTGAGATCGCGCTAGTCGTAACCGATACACTAAACTGAGATAACAGAAGCTCACTGCTGTTATGACCCACTCATAAGCAGTAACAAACATAGAGAAATAGATGTTTTATTTCGAGAGTAGAGCCGAAACATTGCCAAATGAACTTCTAATGTTAAAGCGGAAGTGAGATCGCGCTAGTCGTAACCGATACACTAAACTGAGATAACAGAAGCTCACTGCTGTTATGACCCACGCACAAACAGTAACAAACATAGAGAAATTTATGTTTTATTTCGAGAGTCAAGCCGAAACATTGCCAAATGAACTTCTAATGTTAAAGCGGAAGTGAGATCGCGCTAGTCGTAACCGATACACTAAACTGAGATAACAGAAGCTCACTGCTGTTATGACCCACGCACAAACAGTAACAAACATAGAGAAATTTATGTTTTATTTCGAGAGTCAAGCCGAAACATTGCCAAATGAACTTCTAATGTTAAAGCGGATGTGAGATCACGCTACTCGTAACCGATACACTAAACTGAGATAACAGAAGCTCACTGCTGTTATGACCCACTCATAAGCAGTAACAAACATAGAGAAATAGATGTTTTATTTCGAGAGTAGGGCCGAAACATTGCCAAATGAACTTCTAATGTTAAAGCGGATGTGAGGTAACGTTGCTCGTAAGCAATACACTAAACTGAGACAGCACAAGCTTACTACTGTTATGACCCACCCACAGGCAGTAACAAACATAGAGAACTTCATGCTTGAGTTCGAGAGTCAAGCCGAAACATTGTCAAATGAACTTATAATGTTAAAGCGGATGTGAGATAAGCGATACACTAAACAGAGACAGCAGAAGCTCACTGCTGTTATGACCCACACATAAGCAGTAACAGACATAGAGAAAGTGATGCTTTATTTCGAGAGTCAAGCCGAAACATTGTCAAATGAACTTATAATGTTAAAGTGGATGTGAGATCATGCTACTCGTAAGCGATACACTAAACTGAGACAGCAGAAGCTCACTGCTGTTATGATCCACGTACAAGCATTAACAAGCATAGAGAAATTGATGCTTTATTTCTAGAGTCAAGCCGAAACATTGCCAAATGAACTTCTAATGTTAAAGCGGATGTGAGATCCTGCTGCTCGTAAGCGATACACTAACCTGAGACAGCAGAAACTCACTGCTGTTATGATCCACACATAAACAGTAACAAACATAGAGAAATTGTTGCTTTGTTTCGAGAGTCAATTCGAAGCATTGGCAAATGAACTTTTAATGTTAAAGCGGATGTGAGATCACGCTACTCATAAGCGATACACTAAACTGAGACAGAAAAGGCTGACTACCTTTTATTACTACTGACTAGTTTGTAGTAATATTGTGTACAGTACAAATACATAGGCTATCACAGTGCATTCAGTGAATGTGTTTTTAGGCGAAAGTGTGCCAATAGTAATTTCTAAATTCGAATAAAATATAATGATCTTTTACATCATGTACATCATTTTTCCATTATTCTTTGGATAACCCGAAAGTTTTTCTTTTACTCGCATAGGTCCTAGTACCAGTTGATAGGAGTAACCTTGGTCCTACTGTCTATAGAAATCATTAAAATTAAGAGCATTTGAAAGGCTATTTGTAGAAAGTTCAAGTAGTTTTTTTGTTGTTGTTATGAATCTTCCTTAAGAATGCAATACTATAAGCAGAATCAATAAAATTGATTTTGTAAAGGATAGGATATTGTCGTAGGTACGCGATTTCTAGTAAAATAACAGCAACAGTACGGTAACCCTCCACTCATCACTCATCCTTCGCGAGAGACATTCTCCGCAAGGTCGCCCGGCTAAACGCTTATGGCTGTTAAGAAATGCCCCCCCATTCAATCATTGTTAGTTGTAGGTCAGTCACGAGAGAGGGAGGATCCAATCATAAGCCGTGATTTCACGGTTCCTCCTTTCTTGCCCACTATCTCTGCCTTATCCCCACTGCCTTTGATTCTTAGTGGGCTGTCAGTCAAAGTAAATGTCATGGTTCGGAGTAGGGACGTGCGTGTAGCTGTTTGTTATAACAGTAGGGATTACGTTGTCTTACCTGCTATCACGTTCTCAGTTACATTACATTAATGGTTACAAACTGAAGCAATATCTTCATGTGCTTTTTTAATAGAATTAACTCCTCCGACGTAAAGTCATATCGAACGATGAATGAAATGATGTTCAAATGAGTACAGGGTACATACAGCTTAGGGTTACCAGACATTCATTTTTCAGGATAAGTGAAATCCTCACGCTAAGTCATATTGGAGGATCAATGAAATGATGTTCAAATAACTACAGGGTACATAGAGCTTGGAGTTACCAGACATTCATCTTTCAGGTTAAAAGAAAACCTCCAACGTTAAGTCATATCGGACGATGAATCAAATGATGTTCAAATGAGTACAGGGTACATAGAGCTTAGAGTTACCAGACATTCATCTTTCAGGTTAAGAGAAAACCTCCAACGTTAAGTCATATCGGACGATGAATCAAATGATGTTCAAATGAGTACAGGGTACATAGAGCTTGGTGTTACCAGACATTCATCTTTCAGGATAAGGGAAAACCTCCAACGTTAACTCATATCGGACGATGAATGAAATGATGTTCAAATGAGTACAGGGTACATGAAGCTTAGAGTTACCACACATTCATCTTTCAGGATAAGAGAAAACCTCCAATGTTAAGTCACATCGGACGTTGAATAAAGTGATGTTCAAATAAGTACAGGGTACATAGAGCTTAGAGCTACCAGACATTCATCGTTCAGTGTAAGAGAAAACACCAAAAAAATCCTTGTCCAAATAATTCATCCTGATCGGGATTCGAAGTCGGGAATGTGAGGCAGAGACGGTGCCACGTATATTACGGGGATGAGGCAATATTTCACATCTCTGCATATAATTTTTTCAGTAAAGGCCACTGGTAATTGTCGGTATTTAGATTTGAAGTGCGGTACTTCGGTTCGCTGTCAGAGAATTCGCCAGGGTTTGATACCACATTTCGGGTTGTGGATTTGAAGCGATACACACTCAGCATCTGCGAATGCCAGTCTAAGAAAGCGAACGGGAGATGCCGAAATGTCCTGCACATCTCCTCTCCCTGACTCGGGTTGATGATCACCCATCTTTGCCTTTCGTATGTGGGCCGGCAGTCGGGTTAGCTTGCGGGTTTTTACGCCGTGGATTATTATTAAGAGTAGAAATGTCCCGGGACAACATTTTACTTTTGAACTATAATATATAAAATTGGAATCTTAAGGAAGTTTTTATTTCATAATTAAATTATATTTTTCCCACGCAGGACTATCCCTATAAATTACAATTTCACACTTACTATTTATACAGAAAGCAATTCTTCCATTAGCTTACGTTCAGTATGATATAATATTTTAATACCTTCTGGACATATTTTTAAAAACAAGTGCATACGTTACCTATCTTATATTTTATGTTATATAAATTATATCAGTTTTATATTTTGATTTGTGCCTACAACATTTATTTCATTATTAAAAGCTATTCTTACAAACACTTATTCCGCTATCTGGTTCAGGTGAATCGATGAAAAATGATCTTCTTGCTTACTTTCTTGTACGCTCAAGGGAATATGGGGATACAGTAGACTTTAAGTGATAGTCAAATGTTTTTCACTGCACGCTCAGTTATAGCTTTGCATGTTCCAGAGATTAGACAGTAAATAACTTCTTCCGGTTTGGGAAATTAAAAAACAATAAAATATATCTTACAAATGGCAAACTCCACAAAATATTGTAGTGGATACAAATTGAGCATTTTAACGAGCTCTATTGTTTTTGTGTATTAATATTTTGTTTATCCCTTACGGTTTATCAGTTATATAAAAGTCATTCAGAACATCACCCTATGATATATCTTGTGTTGGTTGAACAGGACGTTTGACGGCATTCACAAACAATTATAGATGTACATTTCCTTTGAAAGGGAAATAGCTTAAATTTGTGACATTTTAATAAGAGAAATCGTTAGAAATGGTGAACGTTTCAACGTGTACCTATGGTTTAACGATTTCTAAATTTGTGTAGTGGGTGTTGCCTATTTCTTAAGGTTTACAAGTTATGTAAAGATCATATAAACTAAAGCTAACCTCACACTAGTCCTAGAAAATTTAATATATAGTATCATTTGTCTTATTCAATTTTAATCTCATCTTTAGTCATTTTCATAAAATGAAACGCTTGTAAAGTATCTTTCGTGTAAAGTATAACTAGCGGTGGGGGCATTTTCTTGCGAAAAGTGACGCGTCTTGGGAAGATATTGAACTTAAATACAAGTTTGATATTCATAAAAAACTTAATTGTGTTTTATTTATAGACAGTCATTAACTTCTATGCTTTCGGCGTACTGTTCCAATTGGGCGTCAAGGACCACTTAATTATACCCAAAGGCCACTTTGTCAGGCTTCAGATTGTTTCACGTGTAGTAAATTTACCACATGGGACCATCGACTTTACTTCCTTTCCGCAGAAAGTCATACTCAAGATTCTTTGGCGCGGAAAACTATCCATAGGTCTCCGTCGGTTTACCATTTTACTCCTAAAGCACGTTGGACGACGGTGTTTATTTCACTTTTGGTTTTTTCAGTTAACTGCGCGCGCGCACACACAGACTTTTTTCTTCCAAAAACGCTTTTATTATATCTTAGGTCCTCAAAACATGTATTTTCTATTATCTATCGATATATCATTTCGGACGGAATGAATGAAGCACTCAAATTCAGAAGTTTTTAAGTCAATGTTTTTGAGAAATCCTGTTAAACACACAATAAGTACTATGAATACCAGTTCTGTAATAGTGCTAAAATATTTGCGGATCAGAAGATATAAGCTCCAACATATTATGCCCCTGGCATGTTGAATGGGCATCAATTTCAGAAATAAAAGTTGTTAAGTCAGCCTTTTCGAGTTAGATGTTGTTAAGTCATGTAGTTGTCGCATTAGCCGTTTGGTGGTGCAACTACACTGTCTCTCTTTGATATCATATGTTGATATTTTTAGATTAGAAATTTATCATTAGACATTTTTAGACATTCCTCAAATGTATTTTAAGAAATGTTATATGTACTTCTCAATACCAGGGCACTATTTTATGCTTACTGACAGAATTTTTTGGCAATATTGAGAAGAAGTAAGGATCAATAGATAAAGTCTTAGTCTCTTCCACATGTGTGAAACTGATCAAAGATTCACTACAGAAGTAGCCCATTGATGTTGTCCACGTCAAACATCCACTGACCGATAACGGGGAACACGATGGCACTCCAGTTGAAGTTTTTGACTTCAAATTGCCCTCGACCATATCCTTGTAAGGAGTATTCCTGAATTCACTTTAATCTGGGCTGTGTATTTCCAAAGAGGATGTGTACCAGAAGTTCGTCACACAATGTCTTCCTCACTTATTGTCCCCAGTCTCTTATGAGGAGAGTAGTGATGTTGCAAACCTTACACAAGACATGTGATAGTGCGAAAAACACATCAGATAGGCTTCTATAGATTAAGAAGGCAAAATATTACGATGTTCGTTCACTAATGGAACATGTCACTCTGCCAGAAGATATCACATTTTATAACATAATGACATACGGAAGTGAGGTAGAAGATGATGTTAGAGGTGGTGTGACAATGTTGTATGCCAATCCATGAAGTGCATACTGGATTAGTCTATAGTAGAGATGTATTGGTAAAAATAAAGTAATAGTTTACCCATGGCTACATATCATAATATTGTATAATGGAAAAACTCTATCATTAAGAATCAGAAGCTGTTAAGTCAAGTGACTTAACAACTGTCCATCCATTTTAAGTCCAAAGTTGTTAAATCCCACATGCTACATATGTCAAACCGTGAGAAACACATCAACACAGTACTTTACCTCCAAACGGATCCAGCACATAACATTCTTTCTTTTGTATTATTATTTTGATATTTAAAATTACATATGAAAATTTGAGCAGGTCTCCTGCACAATTTTGAAACAGTGACTTAGCAACTTCTGCTTCTGACCGCTTCGAATACGATGCAAGTGGTACAGCCACTAAAAAGAGAAAGCTATAAATTATGAACTTCTAAGCACAAAATATTAAATTCAAATCTGATTGGTGAATAAGACTTAAATGCGCTCGCAGTTAAGAACATAATGCAGGTTTTATTATTTCAAACATAGTAAAGAGGTAACGTTATCTCAAGTTACACGATTTAAAATAGATTAGCGATGTCCAATCTTAAGTAAAAGAGGAAAGGGCGGATTTGCCTCCACCTATTGTTCACCAAGATATGATGTATTCATGGGACTCAAAAACAAAACACTTTACTGCTTGATCACGAGTGAGTGAAGGGGAAATGCGTGATGTACAAAACGAGGGAGATGGGGCAGAGCGATAGGGTGACGTCATGTGTACATAAGAACCAAGGTTGGCCATCGTGCAGTAAAATAGAAGACAGGTTGGATTACCAGCACTGGATAAGCAAATTAACATGCCACCACGACAGCATATAAAAACATTATCGACAGAAGTCTTACATAGTGAGTAGAATACCTGAACAGTACAACACGAATTGGCAGTTTGGACATGTACCACACGAGGATTTGAACGACGCAAACATATGGTGTAGGTCTACGTTATCTCCTGTTTTCAGAATCGTTACTCATTTACAATCAAAATCCGGATGTAAAAAGTTCCCTTTCTGGTTCTGATTGTGTGTAAATCATTTCGCAGAAGTCATGGACATTCCGCTGCAGTGATTAGCAACGACGTTGCACTTTAGCTATAAACAAGTTCCCATGGAATGCAGTCCATATCCTTGAGAACTCGTTTGCAGAACCTGCACTCCGTGTTGTTTAGTCTTATGTGTTTGATTAAAGAACATCAACAACTTTTCTCGTGTATCACAAATCTTCGAACCTCAATAAATGAAGATTGTGTTTCCAGGGCGTTTCACCAACGGTTATGTTGAGAAATAATTCTCCTACATTTTTTGGAGAAGGGTGTCTATGACTGGAGAGACTTCGTCAGCAGACTTTTCGCTTACATTTATTTTGATGTATTGCTGCAACTACCGCTTAAAGCGTCTCCTAAGGATTATGATACACTTGAGCATCGCTTGTATAACTGTCAGCGGGCTGACTTGATTTGAACCTTCCTCCGAGACGCACTATATAAACTTCGTCCAGAAGAACGGTTACGTTCAGTACCACAGTTGGTACAACTGGAGTTTCGCTTCAAAGACACGAAATTTCATAATTTTGCAGTGTGGTTGTTTGCTGGTACTCTACATTGGCTGATGAAAGTACGGCGAGGAGACACTGTGCTAGGAAAGTACTTACGTATATTTTTAAAGGAGCAGAGATGGACCTATATACGGAAGAACACCTTACGTTCTCTGGAGCCATACATTTATCACTTGGAACAAATGCAGATCTAATAACCATTTAAGCAAATAGAACCCTTCATTTGTCTCACAGTACAAGCCAATAAAACAAGAAATATTCTAAACGACTTACCCTGTACCCGTTCCAGTCTTTTTTTTTTTTTTTTTTTTTTTTTTTTTTTTTTTTTAAAGGAAATCCGTAACTGATAAATCCACAGTTATGTATTTTAAACTCATATCCTGAATGGTGCAATTCATTGGAATTGTGCGTATATTTACCCGTTAAAAATCATTAATTGCTGAGGCTAAAAAAAAGTTAAAAGAATATAATAATAATAATAATAATAATAATAATAATAATAATAATAATAATAATAATAATAATAATAATAATAATAATAATAATAATAATAATAATAATAATAATAATAATAATAATAATAATAATAATAATAATAATAATAATAATAATAATAATAATAATAATAATAATAATAATAATAATAATAATAATAATAATAATAATAATAATAATAATAATAATAATAATAATAATAATAATAATAATAATAATAATAATAATAATAATAATAATAATAATAATAATAATAATAATAATAATAATAATAATAATAATAATAATAATAATAATAATAATAATAATAATAATAATAATAATAATAATAATAATAATAAATTGTATATAAAATAAATAAAAAAATAAAAAATAGGATACACTATTTCAATAGCCTTTCTTTCCTTAGAGATATTTAAAATGATTACTTAAGACAATTATACAAAGAGTGAAGTAACAAAGAGAGAGAGAGGGAGAGAGAGAGAGAGAGAGAGAGAGAGAGAGAGAGAGAGAGAGAGAGAGAGAGAGAGAGAGAGAGAGAGAGAGAGAGAGAGAGAGAGAGAGAGAGAGAGAGAGAGAGAGAGAGAGAGAGAGAGAGAGAGAGAGAGAGAGAGAGAGAGAGAGAGAGAGAGAAAGAGAAGAGAAATTTCGGAAGACCACGAAGGTCATGGATTAACCACTTTTAAAAAAAATACTATAGATATACAATTCTAAAAAACTAATTTTTCATAGGGTTTGAAAAACGCCATTATTGGAAGGATTCCAAAACCTGAGAACAAATGACTCGTGATCCAAGAATGTACCGCCCAATTAGTCTTCTTCCTCTCTTGTCCAATATATGTGAAATGTGTGTAGTGTTTAACGCCCGCTTTTACTACACACGGCACCGCAGGCGGTGACACTGATGATACATGAAATGAAGATGGAGCACCGGTGGAATGAGATGGCGGGGGAAACCGGAGGTCCCGGAGAAAACCCGCCCCAGCACGGTGTTGTCCACCACAAATCTCACTTTGCGGTCACCTGGGATCGAACCCGGGCCGCCTTGGTGAGAGCCAAGCGGTCTAACCACTGAGCCACGGCGCGGCCTCAATATATGTGAATATCTAGTACAGCCTGTGAGGTTTAAGTTGACATTTTCTCTACTGTCCTTGTCTAACACAGAATGCTGTCCTTGTCTAGCATAGGGTAGTGAAAGTGGATGGATCAGCAAACACAGCTTTGTTGAGATTCATGGAAATTCCGGACACTTGGATGCTCGGAACCGTCATTTCCATTGTGTGTTGATTGAAAATTCTCAGTGACGTATAAGCTATAGAACTACGAATTTATTGTTTTGTGGAGTTACACGATACACAAAATATGTTCAGTGTTGCAACATATGGATATAATTTTGAATTATTTTCTTGTAGTTTTAGTTGGGTTTGTGTTGTTTCAAGTTGGATATGGAGGGAAAGTTCTAAAATCAAATTGTACGAAAATTGTAGTCAAAGTTCACAGTTTCTTCAGTGATGAATGTGACGATTTGAAACGTGGAAAACCGACTACTTCAGTGATGAATATAGTTGAGAGAACTGCAGCTGCTACAGGTATTTCTTCTGGTTCCGTCCAACGAATTTTAAAAGAAAGGGTAGAGATAGGCTGAAAAATTCAATGCCATAGCCGGAATTTGAACCAGGGATCTTCTGGTTTCCGTCCAGCCGCTCTAACCATTTGAGCTGCTATGGCCAATGTGCCAACATGACGTTAAATTCTCCAACTGACTCGTGTTTCTCCCGGTAAACCACTAGGTGTTCTCATAACTCGTGGGAGTATGTTAATCGACATCAATATTTAGGAAAACTGTTTATTCATATTTTCTGACAGATGTAAGGAAATTAAGAGAACACAGTGATATCAAGTGATCGTAAAATGTTTTAGGAGCAGGACATATATGATAGCTTTAAACTGCATTGTCTTTACATACCTAAGATCTTGAAAAGGAAAGAAAGAGAAAAAAGTTGTACAAATTTCCTGAAGTAAAAGTTTGTCTCTTATCTCTTACCTTTTACCCGTTACACGAAAGCCATCCAGATGCAGACATTCCTAGAAAATTAAAGATACATATTAACTTTATCATAAAAATATCTTAAATATTTAGTATTTAATCAAAACTGTTAAAGTAATTTATGAGAAAATACAGCTTTTTGGATACTGAACCTAATATGAGAATACTGTGAGCTCAAGCGATGTTCAAATGTTTCAAGAGCTTTGGAATTCTATTCTCTTTACTCGCAAGAGGAGGATACGTAAAGAATGATTAAGTACTTCTCATTTGAGAAAACTCTTAAGTGTTGTACCAGTTCAAAAAAATAACGAGGAAAGATTAACTCCATAAAAAGTGTTAGATCTAAATTGTGTGTATACTTTGTCCATCCGTTACGGTTTACCAGTTACGCAGAGGTTATTAGAAATGTAGAAGGTATCTTTGTCAAATGCATTTCTAAGCTAATCTTCATAATACATATACTTTAATGACCATTTAAAATGTTTAAAAAATGAAAATGTTCTGCATTAAAATTCATTTTTAGGTAATACGAAATCGTAATCTCAAAATTTATCAAAGTATTGGCGTAAATCTGTCAAAGTACACGTAATAAAGTAGAAAATTATTTTGGAATTTGGGGTACCGCGTTTCAGACAGTGAGAATTCCGTTCTCAGAAGAAAAACAGTAGTTCCAAAACTTGTCATACAGAGGACGAAACCGCGAAATGGAACAAATGTAAATAGAACCTTATTTTTTCATTTTTGACCCGATTTTGCCGAGCTAACCTCGTGACTGCGGTCACAAGTGAAGGGGCATGTAACAAGCGTTTAATAACCGAAATCTAAACCTGGCTCGTGCGAAGTGCACGAGTTACAAGGACGTGGTAAATAGTTATCAAGTTTCTTGTGAGGTAAATGTAGAACTATTCAAATGTACAATGTGTGACAATAATGTGGAACGTGCTAAACTGCTTGATGTCAAGGTTAGTGGAAATATTTGCAAATGGTGTTGCACGTGCACGTGTCTATGATGTTGACCAATGGCATCACGACTATCAGACACCTTTCACTCTAGTCTGCTGCGCACACGACGTAATTCCGCTGCTTGCACTTAGCCTTGACTGTTGCTGATTCAGTGCTCATCAGAAGTCGGGCAAGATACCCGTCCATTACCTAACAGATAATCGCACACCCTTCTCGAGAACTTTATTGTTTCAGGCAAACCATTTCGAATTCTGTACACGGCAGCAGTTATACACGTGTTTGGACAGAGCTATCTGATACCTGAGGGTTAACGTAATTAGTTTCTGTATACCGAGCGATTGGTTCCATGGTAATATGGGACGTTCGCATTCTAGAGACCCTGGATTCGATTCCAGGAGTTGGTCATTGTCATTGGCAAGGTGAACTGCTGGCGTGACTTCTCTTATACCAAGTCAGTTTGGATGACTCAGCTGTTTAAGACCTGCCCTTCTGAATGACAGCTTCAGGTCTGTAGCTGTACTGTCATGTAAAATAATGTCATATCAATGGGAGACTTATTTTACCCATAAATAATTGTATATGATGTCATTTAACAGATAAACATAGCGCAGAGCTAAAAGGCTGCCAAAACAAATAAAGTTAGATCATTCTAATCCTTGTTTCACGTAAGGTTGCCCCGTATCTCTTAACGGTCATGTGACTTTATCACCCCTCATTGGCTGCTATTGTGGTGCAGACTGATGTGCGGTACAAAATTAGTTCGTTATTTAACATGGTGATATATGTTTATATGTGCATGTAGTATTCCTAAGGAATGGGGCATTCCAGGTAAAAAAAAAAAGTTTATATGTTGAAAGAGAATTGTCAAATTTATATTTTCGTAACTGTTTTAATGAAATATGTTACGCAACAGAGTTGATTTATCTGAAATGCATGTCAATTCTTAAACGAAGTGAAGAGGAGGTTCCTTTACTCTCAAGCACATGGCACGATAGCACGTGATTTAGCGGTAGTGATGACATACTTGTTTATATGAATTTTATCATTGACCTTGTTTTTAAGGGTATGTATGACTGAAATTTTCAAATTCTGAACTAATAATGCTAGATTTTTCAAATTTACACCATAGGTGTAGTATTATGTAAACATGTAACAACCTAAATTTAAACCATTTTTCTCCAGCAGTTTAGAAATTATGATAAATTTTGTATGTTTTTGTTACGTCACTAAAAATGTCCCTTGCGACAAAATATTTTGAATTTTGGTCTAATATTTTAACCATATGTTCATAATACACATACTTTTTGAAATTGCTCTGGGTTTTTCTGTGTCTCCTTTAGTTTAGGTCACAAAAATTTTTTAATTTACAAATATTCTTTTTTTGTCTAAAAAACTGTAAGTTTTATGTTTGAAAATTAAAAATATATGCTTATATACATTTCACAATAGAACCTAGGCCAATTTCCATTCCTCATGGTATTCTGAACCTGTGTAGGAAATTTCATGAATGTAGTACAAAAACTGCATCGCAAGGAGCATTTTACAGGAAGAAAAATGCTGAAAATATGAACATTGAGAAAACAGCGATTAAAGATTTGATTGCATAACTCACATTGAAATCCACCAGGCTGATAGGTTGGACCCTCAGATTTCTTTTTCCTCTCCTCTGTTGCTGCTTTTTCCACCTTTTTCTTCTTTAGATGTTGCTTTTCTTCTGCACAACTTCGCTTCTTGCTTTGCAGGATACGAGTCTGATCTCGCTGCACTGAAGTTTTCCTTGCTGAGTCTACTACACTTTCACCTCTGATATTTCGCTGCAGCTCCAATGACTTAAGACTACCCATGTTAAACTCACTGATGCTTTTAATAACAGCAAGATCCAATTTTTGTTTTGATATGAAAACTTCCTTTGGGCACTTATTCCATATGACATGATGCAAAGATTCATTGGCATTCTGTGTTTTTCCTGTTTTGCACCTCTCTAGTAATGTTGTAGATGCCAGCCTCTGATATATTGGCAACATTTTAGGAACTATTTTGTCTGAAAGCCTTATTTTTCTTTTCTTGAATTGAAAATTTAAGAACGGAAAACAGACAAAGAATGTGGATGTAGGCAAAAGAGGGCGTGACTCTGACAGAGTTTAAAGGCCACCGACATTTAAATAAGCATTTAAAAATGGCGTCCGGAGGCAAATTATGCATTTTTCACATTCGGGAATGTCTAAATTATTCTATAGAATTAAAATAAAAAATGTCGTTATTTTCACGATTTTCATGAAATTTCAGTCATACGTACCCTTAACTGGATTAGTCATATATCGCCATTCGACGCTGTGCTATGCCGAGTGCGAGAGCTAAATTATTGTATTGGTCATTTATTTTGTGCGTCTACTTATTATACGTATAATGGCAGAATCTATTGCCAGTTTTTCGCTGAAGCATCGCGAGGGAAAACCTTTACAAAGAGGATAAGAAAGAATTGTGTTGCATGTGTTTAATGCACTCACAGAGAAGAATCCGTCTTTGTCATTCAGAGATGTCGAACAGCTGTGCTCTTAACTTAAAGGTGTGTTAGATGCGTAAGAACATCGCGACATGTAATTGAGACAACAGTGGCGATATTGCTGTGTGGTGAAGACGTTATTTAAGGACAAGCAGACTGTACCGAGACACAAGTCGCAAAATATACTACCTTGACGAGACTTGGGTGAATGAAGAACACACGACAAGTATGAGGTGACACGTCTTTTAAGACTGAGAGACAAGGCATGTGTGCTGGTTTTAAAATATTCCAGTGTAAAGGCCGAAGGCCTTTAATTATTCACTTGTTTCAGTTTCATTGCTCATTCATTGTTTCAACTTGCTCAGTTTCATTATAAACTTCATTATTTTTACATGCCTTCACATTCTTATTTGTATGATTTTATCTGTCTTCCTGGCAATTATTATGTCGTTCACTGCAGGTTTAAATGTGACGGGAAGGCACCGCCTATGGCCTATGGCGCGAAAGCATTAGCCAATTAGGATGAGGGGGAAGGTAGTTGCTCGCGGAGTGGTACAGGTCAGCGGGGCAAGGTTATATGAAACAGAGATTATCTTACAGAACATTCGATTTCTTGTTTGTTCCAGAAATATCTAGTAATATGAGTAGTGGTATATATTTAAGGAAGCTGTGACTTGCCAGAGGACAGTTGTAAAGACAGCCGTAAACAGCAATTGTAACAAGAGTGTTGCAAACAATGGCAGTAAACTCTTTGTTGTAGTCAACGACCTTGGTAGATTGTAATTGTGTATGTGACGTCATCCTGCTACTGTACGTGTATTTCTACGGAAATAAAGGACATTTTGAATTTCTGCAACCTGGACTTTTAATTCTACGAACCCATAAAGTCAAAATATACAAGGTGTTCATTTTTATATGCAATTTTACCGCGCAAAATTTGACGTCATCAATAGCATCGCTGATGGAGCGACTTTATATATGATTCACCTAGCGGCTTGCGATCGTATTAGATGTGTTGACAGTAGCTTTGAGGCCTCCCTCTACCGGCAGTTGCATATACTATTTGAGATATGGGTCTGCCCGCGTAATATAAAGGTGCGTAATTTTGCCTGGTACGTAGATACGATAACTGTATTAAAACAAACTTGGAATAGGAATTTGGGACTATTCGTAGTTAATTTCTCTCCATCTTCATCAGTCACACGTTCGGCCGCAATTTGGTGCGGGATTTCTATGTTTGAGATGGGATGCACGTTGACTTTTCGAAGACCCACGTCGAGAAGCCACAGGGTTAATTCGTTATATTTTGATTTTTTGGGGCCCATTTGGGACAGGAATTTTTTATCCGTAGTTAATTTATCTCCGTCTTCATCAGACATTTCGATAAATTCTTACTTAGTTATATTTAAACAGTTCCAAATATTACATAAAAGTTCTGGATCTTACACCACTATTCATCACACTCCCCATTACAAAACATCTCTACCAAGATTATTGATTTTTCGTAACTATCGTTACTCCTCTCTTAATTTTGTGATTAGCCGATTTAATTCCTCGTCACAACATTACTACGGCCAATCACAAAACTACATATATTTTTTATAAATTTATAAACTTTTCATACCTTTTCTAAATATAACTCAAAACTACTGTTACAAACTATATACTGCAATGAATGCACTGCAAAGCTAATTATGCAACCATAAAAGCATACCATGAAGAATATACGAAATGATAAGTCAATGAACATTTCACAATGAACATCTGTTTTTCTGTTATAGTAGACATATATTATAAATCTGTCACATAAAATATAAATACTTCAATTTGATCTCTATTCTTTTCTATCACCCACAGTTTCCTCACAATGTAACTTCATAACAAACCAGAAAATTAGCAGAACATGTTCTAGGAATGAAAAATAAATTAGTGTTACAATATGTAAAAAGCTTTTATCCAAGTCTAAACAAGAAAATATCTCTAGTACATAGTCTTATGTGTTCATTTTCTTATATTTCCTTTCTCTCTCCCCCTTAAACACTGTCTTGCGAGAAGGTATGCTTGAGGCCTGCCTGTCATTATTTATTACTTCTAGATTGGGACCAGTCACTTTATAGCGTCCAGTGTCTCTGTTTTTGCGAGTAACCGATCCTATATCTTGGAAATGTTTGATGTACCTATTGATTTTAAAAGACATAAGGATACCAACATTAATAGACATTTTAATTAAGTGTGAGAATGACAAGAAGTTTATATCGTATACTGATAAAACGTAAGACGTTTCTGTTACAAACAAAAGAATGTCAATTTGACGGTACCTTGACACTTTTGACAACATTAAACTCCGAGGGACTTGTCTGAATGCTGGAGAGCGTTGCATAAGCTCCTCTATGCAGAGGTTTAAATTATATTTATATGTCGCACCAATATTAATACCGGTACGAAAGTAGCATTCAACCATGAAGGCGCGGTGGTCTGTGTTCATATCCACGGGAAGCTGGTTGTATTAGTTACGAGAGCAACCACACTGAGAGCGCCTGTAATTTGCTTACTGTTCCGCAAAATTGACCGCTTCTTCTCTGTAGAGGGCACTATGATTTCAAGTTAGACTCAGTCAATTATGACGTCATTCTTGCTAAATTGGAGGGCGGGAAATAACGAATTAAAATGAACACCGTGTATGTAATACTGTAATTTTCAAAATGGTAAATTCTACATCTAGAAAATATAAAACCATTCCTTGTTCCGTAGTCTCCCAGGGTTTACAACTGTCATTTTGGGCTATCGAGCTGGATGAAAATAAAGCAATTTGAAAGCGAACTCTTCGTGAGTTTTTGTCATGGTACTTTAATTCCGAATAATTGCAGTACAATTGTGAATATTAGACTGACCCGCCAGGAGCATTTTTTAACCTAGACGTGTGTTAAATGAAAGTAAATAGAAGTACATTTGCATGATGTGCATCGTTACTACAGTTCCTATCTCCTCGACTTTTTATCTCCGCTCCCTCTTACCTAGCATAAGAAAAGATCCTTCTGGCTACCCTGAGGTAGCCCTAGTCGGGGTAAATAATCACTTAGAAACCGCCGAACGAAAATCTACCAAGACAGCCATCCGGACCAGAAAGGAAGCTGAGAAAGCTAGTCTCAAAATTAGAAAACTATGGGATAAGACGCACTCCAATGGATAAGTTCATACCTCCACAACAGACAGCAATGCGTCGAGATAATATATAACATAGAAGGAGACTTGAAAAAAATTAAATCAATGTTTAAACCGATAACACATGGAGTCCCGCAGGGGTCTAAATTGGGGCCATATCTATTTATACTGTACATAAATTACTTGTTCAAAAAAATACAGGATGCAGGAGGATTAGCTATTGGGTATGCGGATGATACTACCATAGTGGTAACAGGAAAACAGCAGCAGAGGTCCAAAATAAAGCAAACAGGTTATTAGAGGTAGTTAGAATATATTTATCACAGCTAGGAATGTTACTAAACACAAATAAAACAGAATGGATGCAAATTGGAGTAAATAATAAAATGCAGACAAACATAACTTTAGTAATCCAAAATGAGCAAATTCAACAAGTAATGCAAAGAAACTTTTTAGGACTAGTTATTGATAGTAATTTAAAATGGAATAAACATATTGAAAAAATTTGCAACAAAATAAATAAGGGCATATACTTAATGTGTTAAAGCAAGTAATACAAATCATGGACGAGAGTAGTGCCCTGCTTTTGTACACTTTCATCTAAATTATGGGATTATCTTATGGGGAGCAGCAGGAAAGAAACAGAAGTTAAGAATATTTAGGTTACAGAAACGAGCTATAAGTTTAATTTAAAAAAATTCAAGAAGAAACTCATGCAAAAGTAGTTTTAAAAATCTTGCAATACTTACACTAGCCTGCTTATATATATATATATATATATATATATATATATATATATATATATATATATATATATATACACACACACACACACACACACACACACACACACACACACACACACACACACTCCTGGAAATTGAAATAAGAACACCGTGAATTTATTGTCCCAGGAAGGGAAAACTTCATTGACACATTCCTGGGGTCAGATACATCACATGATCACCCTGACAGAACCATAGGCACATAGACAAAGGCAACTGAGCATGCACAATGTCGGCATTAGTACCGTGTATATCCACCTTTCGCAGCAACGCAGGCTGCTATTCTCCCATGGAGACGATCGTAGAGATGCTGGATGTAGTCCTGTGGAACGGCTTGCCATGCCATTTCCAGCTGGCGCCTCAGTTGGACCAGCGTTCGTGCTGCACGTGCAGACCGCATGAGACGACCTTTCATCCAGTCCCAAACATGCTCAATGGGGGACAGATCCGGAGATCTTGCTGGCCAGGGTAATTGACTTACACCTTCTAGAGCACGTTGGGTGGCACGGGATACATGCGGACGTGAATTTTCCTGTTGGAACAGCAAGTTCCCTTGCCGGTCTAGGAATGGTAGAACGATGGGTTCGATGACGGTTTGGATGTACCGTGCACTATTCAGTGTCCCCTCGACGATCACCAGAGGTGTACGGCCAATGTAGGAGATCGCTCCCCACACCATGATGCTGGGTGTTGGCCTGTGTGCCTCGGTCGTATGCAGTCCTGATTGTGGCGCTCACCTGCACGGCGCCAAACACGCATCATTGGCACCAAGGCAGAAGTGACTCTCATCGCTGAAGACGACACGTCTCCATTCGTCCCTCCATTCACGCCTGTCACGACACCACTGGAGGCGGGCTGCACGATGTTGGGGTGTGAGCGGAAGACGACCTAACGGTGCGCGGGACCGTAGCCCAGCTTCATGGAGACGGTTGCGAATGGTCCTCGCCGATACCCCAGGAGCAACAGCGTCCCTAATTTGCTGGGAAGTGGCGGTGCGGTTCCCTATGGCACTGCGTAGGATCCGACGGTCTTGGCGTGCATCCGTGCGTCGCTGCGGTCCGGTCCCAGGTCGACAGGCACGTGCACCTTCCGCCGACCACTGGCGACATCATCGATGTACTGTGGAGACCACACGTCCCACGTTTTGAGCAATGCGGCAGTACGTCCAACCGGCCTCCCGCATGCCCACTATACGCCCTCGCTCAAAGTCCGTCAACTGCACATACGGTTCACGTCCACGATGTCGCGGCATGCTACCAGTGTTAAAGACTGCGATGGAGCTGCATGTGCTACGGCAAACTGATTGACACTGAGAGCGGCGGTACCCAAACGCTGCGTAGCTAGCGCCATTCGATTTCCAACACCGCGGTTCCTGGCGTGTCCGCTGTGCCGTGCGTGTGGTCATTGCTTGTACAGCCCTCTCGCAGTGTCCGGAGCAAGTCTGACACACTGGCGTCAATGTGTTCTTATTTCCATTTCCAGGAGTGTATTTTAGAAACAGACTAAGAGGCACACTAGGTAACAAGTGTATTGAAAACAATGCAAAGGATTTATACAATCATTTACCTCACCTCATCAAGGAAATAAATTCAAGGGTGAAGAAAATTGAGGCAATTAAGACATACCTGTTAAAAATGCCTTCTATTCAATTGAGTATAAAATATCACATGTCAATAGTAGTTAGTCATGCAATATAAAGATTTATAGTACTAATGTATGTAAATTATTGTACAGTTCTTATTTATGTTTAATGTATTTCTGACGAAGCCTTGTAAAATTCTTTTGCAAATGGTGAATAAAATCTGAATCTGAAAAAAAAAAAAAAAAACGGGTGACCCCAAAGTGCCGAGTCAGCGCGCAGGTACGAAAGTCTGCTGTTACAGTTAATCACAGAGGCACTCCGCGTGTCGGTTTACTGATATGGCCCTGACAGAGACGTTAACAAAAAAACATATATTTATCTTGTGCCACAAATTTCTCTTCCTATAATTTCGCTTCTCTAGAAGGCTTTTAGTTGTCCGAAAAGTGGAGCGTGCACATACTTGCTTCCTTGGAAAGTTTTTCTTTGCGCTGCCAAACGACGACCTTCTCTGAACCAGCTCAGTTGTTTTGAATTCTCCAAGGTTTCTCTAGAGCGAAGAAATTACGTATCTGACTATTTTCTCTGATATTGATGTTAATACAAATATTAAAACTAAAACGAAAAAGATTAAATGTGACATTTCATAATAATATACACATTGTCCCATAAGTAATTTTTTAAGAAAAATTGTTATTTGAAGTGTGTTCTGACAAGGAATTAACGAATTTTCAAAGTATAGACTATAAGATTCTTTGTACTTAAGCCATCGTTCAGCGAGACTTATTATCACACGATGGTACAAGTCTATGGTTTTTGATGCGAAGAATTCGTTGCACCCACTTGCACTGCAAGTGGAATATGGTGTAGGATGGATATGGTGTAGGTTTTGAGGTTGATGAATTTTGTGAGGCTACAATTTTTGTACCTTCGGGATGAAAGGACAATACCCAGCACCCTGGTGTTTTTATTTTAGTTTAAGTTGCCAAACAACTTAGGAGATTATGTGGAGCTCAGCTTTAGCTGCCGTTAGGATTAGCTCCTGGGTTATCTTGGGTGCCGGCATGCCATGCGGGGGACCCGAATGTTTGCATATATACAGTGCGATCCATATAAACCTGAACTACTACTTCAATACGCGATAATTTCCCTTTGAAAGGTCGTAGAATGTAGAAATCTGTTTTAATGACCTCAGTGGCTCTGGGAGAATTGTCAACACTGACAATTGTTGACATTTGACAGTCTTAAAATGTCCATTTTCTTTGATACGACTGTAGACACTGAAGTTTCTATGAGCATCTTCAAGACATTTGTGAAGCAGCTGGATGATATCGAATTGAGAGAAGGTTATTTCTAGCAACGTGCCATACATCTAATGTCACCATGGAACTTGTAACCAGTTTCTTTGATAATCGAATAATCTCTAAAGGTCTGTGTCCTCCCATATCCCCTGACCTAACCTCACCGGATTATTTATTGTGGAGGTATCTAAAAATAGTGTACAAGAATATGCCACAAACAATTGATGTTCTCAAGGAATCCATTCGAACCGAAGTAAGTAACATTGGCGAGAATACTCTCCGTAAAACTTCAGAGAATATGGTGAGACGAGTGCAAACATGTATAGATGCTGGTGGAGGATACTTCCAGAATTTTCTCTGAGATGTAAATAGTCTAATGTAATCTCCCAATTGTGTATTATGTTCTGCCAAAGTTGTACGTGTGTTCTATTATTGGTTGAAAAGTCATGGCATATTGAAATGGTTCAGATTTATATGGATCGCACTGTACATATGTGGTGTGTGTGTGTGTGTGTGTGTGTGTGTGTGTGTGTGTGTGTGTGTTTGTAAGTGTACTTAGGTTCAGCATTTCCTAAGCATGTGTCAGGAGATCTTCAAGAAAATTCTCTAACACAGAGTACATTCTACACGGAGCATTTGTTTAAAAATGTTTTTCTCAGAAATGACTCCACTTGGCTCTCACCAAGGCGACCCGGGTTCGATCCCAGGCGACGGCAAAGTGAGATTTGTGGTGGACAACACGGCGCTGGGGCGCGTTTTCTCCGGGACCTCCGGTTTCCCCCGCCATCTCATTCCACCGGTGCTCCATCTTCATCTCATGTATCATCAGTGTCACCGCCTGCGGTGCCGTATGTAGTAAAGGCGGGCGTTAAACACTACACATCTTATCTCAGAAATTACTGTAATAATTTAAATTAAAACACCGTATGTTTTAGGCATTTTCGTGACAAATGAATTGTATATCTTGAATTTTCTGGGATTGCTCTTCGAAGTCCTCTTCATTACGGGTGACTTTGCAAGAGAGACAAAATATTACTACACAGAATATGTTCATCTGTTAAAATGCACAATTGATGTCAAATATATTTTTGTGTAGAGTAAACCATTTTCGATATATTCCTTTTTATTGTTTTGACTTTTGAGATATTTGTACTTCTCTCAGATATAAATCTGTACTTTTTTAGATCACTGGTTTCTTATTGAGGTGTGTAGTCTGCTTGAAGTTGAAGTAGATGTGAATACACTATAGATAAACAGTACAATAAAGGTAGAGCGCATTGTAAGATTTACCGAACTTGTCGCTTGTTTCAAACTTTACATAAAGTGTTGTCAAAGTTGTAATAATCTCACACAAAGTTGTAAAATACTGATGCTTAATACGGTCAGCTGGTTGTGCCAGATCACGTCAGTGGATGTTTAATTGCCGTGACTTAAGCGAGTTCAACATTATGTGCACTAAACGGCTGAACGTAAGCCATAATTTTCCGGACAAATAAACATGTCCAACTGGATTTTCGTAAGGCGCATGTCCGTAGGTTCCTGGCGTCAAGGTCCACAAAACCTTGACAGTGTTTCTGCACGTGCACGTGGACTGTCATCTTGACCAATGGCACTGCGCACAATTACTCTCATATCTCATGTCTTGTAGTGATTTATTGAGTATAAAACTCTGTAAAGGCAACTTCCTCATTAGGTATGGTGGAACCATATTTTGTTTTTACTGACGAGTTAATTGCACCGGCAGTTAGAAAAATCCTGGTCCTTCACAATGTTTTGCAGAGAGGTAATGGCTACACCAGAGGGACTGGACTGGACTACGCTGTGGAGGGGATTTAGCACTGAGGTCCAAACTCGTCTGCTGTACCTCTCTCCAAATGGGGCATCCCCTGGAGAAAGGATGAGCCTAGAGGAGAAAGAGGGCTGCTGTTCCAAGAAGTCACGAGAGTGCACAGGGCAGCGTCCCTGCAATGTATCAGTTGGAAACTCCCCGTCAGTCTAGTACAACCGTCATGCCGCCCTACTGTGGTCCTGAAACGACCCCACAAGACCTGGTTCGGGGTCCGTCCTACCGGAGTGGGAAGTTTTACCAAAAACATATCATCGTGCCATGCAACGCCGATACACAGTTAAATGCAGAGTTAGTACCCGCATTAGTCCTGGACCCGTAGGACCTAGGACCCGGGCCTTCTTCTACCTGGGAGCGATGGATACTCCGGGGATCCTTTCTTAGGTCAGTACCTGATTTCTTAAAAAGCACCCCCCCCCCGCTGAGCACAACGTCAAGACGGGATGGAAGTAGTTACGCCACTTACGCGTGTCAATCCCGCAGGGAAGACTACCGAAAACCTCGGTGGGGCCGCCTGGTGATCTAGCACACCTTCTACTAGCTCTGCAGGCTAGTACCCGGGACTTCTTAGGCAAACCTCTACCCCTTCCGGGCGGCCGTAGCCTGGCCGGAGGTACCCGATTCCCCGTGAGAGTCCGGAACACACTGCCCCCTCGAGTGCAACCCAATCCGAACAACTCCCCTACGGTAGGGGCTCGGCAGTTCGGCCCGAGTTTCCTCTGGTAACGTCAAAGGTACCACGAGTGCTAAGGGACCGCAGCGCCCGCACCACTGCAGCTGAAGGGGACGGATCCGCTCCCCTACGGGAAACGCCGACACTTCTATATCTAATGATATAGAGATAGAAAGGAGGGACAGAAAACTCGGGGGATGTAATTCACCTACGTGGCGACCCGCGAAAACTCCCGAAAAATCAGAGGTTAGGGAGGTCGACCACGAGAATCGAAACCGGGCCTACCGAGCGCGGGCCACAAAGGAAATCGCTTGAGCCATCCCACTCTGTTGGATATGTAAAATAGAAGATAATTTAAAGACATAAGAATGGTTGATTTCTGGAAAACTGGCGTTCTGCACGCCTCGGTAGCGTAGATGGTCGCGTGTCTACCTCACGTTCAAGATGTACCGAGTTTGAATCTCGGTCAGGGTGACTTACCTGGATAAGGTTTTTTTACCGGGGTTTTCTCTTATCCTTAAAGACGAATGTCAGATAACTCTAAGCTCCATGGACCCTGGACTCATTTGAGCATCATTTAACTCATTTTATTCATCGTCCGATATGACTTAACAATGGAGGACTTAAAAAGCACTGGCATTCAAAATAGAATAGGATCGCGGAAAGAAGTTACACTAAAAGTTAAAGATATAGAGATCTAAGGGTTACTTTTAGAGGTAAAAGTGTAGAAAATAATTCCACGCAGGGGAGGGGATGCATCCCCTTCAGCTGCCGTGGTGCGGGCGCTGCGGTCCCTTAGCCCACGTGGTACCTCTGACGTTACTAGAAGAATCTCGGGCGGAACTGCCGAGCCCCTCCCGTCGGGGAGCTGTTCGGATTGGGTTGGACTCGAGGGGGCAGTGTGTTCCCGACACCCACGGGAAATTGGATACCTCCGGCCAGGCTACGGCCGCCCGGAGGGGGTAGAGGGTTGCCTAAAAAGTCCCGGGTACTACCACGCAGAGCTAGTAGAAAGTGTGATAGATCACCAGGCGGACCCACCGAGGTTTTCGGTAGTCTTCCCTGCGGGGTTGACGCGTGTAAGTGGCGTATCCACTTCCACCCGTCTTGATTTTCAAGTCGATGGGGGGGGGGGGGGTCTTGAGATATTGCCCTATGGAAAGAGCCCCGGAGCTTCGGCTCCCGGGTAGATAGGAGGCCGGGGTCCTCGGGTCCAGGACTAATGAGAGTAGAACCTCTGCACTTAACTGTAGAAAATAATTAAATAGATTGAGGGAGAGAAATAGTTTGGTTTCTATGTTATATTCGAGAGAGAAGGCCTAGCTTGGATACGTTCATACAAAAGACCTTTGGATTTTTAGTAATGCCCTCCGCCTTCTTTCTGGTGTATTTCATTTATCTTTCGTTATGGAATTTTTGGGCCACTATTATGTACGTGATAGAGTAAAATGTTGATAATTAAATTACACATTTGGTATCATATTTTTGTGGTACTAACCAGTTCTGACATATTCCTTGTTATACGTCTGCACTGTCAAATATTCTGTACACTTCGCTATTCTTTTTTATTTCTCGCATTGTTGCAAGGAGCTCTCTGAAAGCCAGCGTTCGATTTGGATTGTTTTATATTCCTGCTTTTCCAATGCTGTGTCACAACCTACTATAATGACATCATGGTGTATTTAGTTATGAATATATATATATATATATATATATATATATATATATATATATATATATATATATATATATATACTACATGGCAAAGCGAGCCCGCCTCGGTAGCTTGGTGGTAGAGTGTCTGCCTCACGCTTAAGAGGTCCCGAGTTCGAATCTCGGTCAAGGTGAGTTATCTTGATAAGGTTTTTTCCGGGTTTTTCCCTTGTCCTGAAAGACGATGTCGGGTTACTCTAGCTCTATGGACCCTGGGCTCATTTGAGCATAATTCCATTCATTCCATTTATCGTCCGATATGACTTAACGTTGGAGGACTTAAGGGACACTGGGACTGAAAAATGGGCCAAAAATCTCAAAATTTACGATTTTTAGATTTATACGTATAAATGTTCCCCAAACCTTCCTATATTGAATTGTGTAAGAGTTTTTGATTTCTGCCATTTTTAAAGGTCTAGTGCAGGGTTTAAATGCTCGGAGCCTGGCCATTTAAACGCCCCCTTTCTTCCTTATCCAGCATGATGGACTCTTTTTGCCAATTTTAATCGTTTTTTGGCTGGTTTTTCCTCTAAAATTGTGTTATAATCTTGCAGCAGAGCTTTTTGCTGCTATCTGGCGACACTTCGGTGAACTATTACTACGTATTATATACAAAGTCTTTACTCAGAAAATATCAAAGCATAAATGCCATACAAAAAATTGTCAACATATTTTGAGTGTTCTCGCAACTAAGAAAATGCAAAACAACTCTTAATCTATGTGATTATTCTGTGTTTTTTGCAATAAACTTAGAGAATACTTGTTGATTCATTCTTGTTTTGACTCCTGTGTTTGGTTCAATGTATTATGGCGTCCTCCTTTAGAGAAATGTGCTTTTGTTTACATGTGCTTCTGTTTATGAAATAAGTATGTAAGCAAGTTAGTTGATTTTTCTAAGGTGTAGTGTGTTGTGAAATATATAAACAGCATAATGCATGCTACTTCTTCACGTTGGCATAAGCCGGTGAGTAGAAATAACAAAAAAAGAGACCTTGCAAAAAAACGTGGTTTAGCCAGATGGAATAAGAAACCTGTAGACCAGATTTCCATCTCAAATACACAGTTGGACACAGAAGAACATGCTAGTACTTCATCTTCACATTTGGAAATGGACATAGGTGAGCAGGCTACTGTAATTGAAACTGTAAGTATTTGTAAAACGCAGGAGAAATTTTCAAGATTTCAGAGAGATGACAGTGTAAATAGTGAATATATTTGTGGTAATGCAGGGGCAAACAGTGAGTATATTTTGGTGCACAGCAGTTCTCTGAATCAACTTCTGAGCAATGTAAAGTGTGGGGAGTGTACTAAATGCTCACTTACACTGCAATTTAGAGAAAAATATGGCTTTGCAGTAAAGTTAGTGCTAAAGTGCAGTGAGTGTGGTTTCAGCCCAGGGCAGAGTTATTCTAGTCCTAGAGTTGAGGATGAAAAGTCTAAGAGACCTCCCTTTGAAGTGAACAGGAAAATTGTGGATGCTTTTTTGGGATTGGGTGTAGGTCACAGTGGCTTAGAAAAATTTTGTTGTGCATTAGGTATGTCTGGTATGGATTCCAAAACATTTACCAGTCATATGAAGGAGGTGGCTTTTTACAGTAAAAAACTAAAAGAAAAAGCTCTCCTTCAGTCCAGGGAGGTAGTGAGAAGAGCGTACATGAAGTTAAATGGTGCTGATGAAACTGCAGATGAGAACAATGTAATTGATGTTTCTGTAAGTTATGATGGTTCATGGCACAAGCGGGGATATACATCCAACTATAATGTAGGAATTGTGATGGACATTCTAACTGGAATGGTGCTGGACTACACAGTAGTTTCCAAATATTGTGCAATGTGTGCCATTACAGCCACAGAATTGGGACATGATTCACCAGAGTTTTGCATTTGGTTTGAGGGACATTCATCTAGTGGTGAATGCAACAAAAATTATGAGGGCTCATCCACATCAATGGAGGTTTTTGCTGCAGACATACTATGGAAACGTTCAGTGTCAGAGTGTAAGATGCGCTACACAACTGTACTATCAGATGGTGATTCAAAAACATTTAATCATTTATCAAATGAAAACATATATGGTAACACAGTTGTCCTGCACAAAGAGGAGTGCATAAACCATGTTGCTAAAAGAATGGGAAGTGGGCTGCGAAACACTGTAGAAACATGGAAGAAAAAGGGAGTAAAACTTGGTGGGCGAGGATCTGGGACACTTACCAATGCCACCATTACCAAATTAACTAATTATTATAGACATGCCATAGTGAACAACATACCTAGTGTCCCTAAAATGAAAGAAGCCATTTATGCAACCCTTAGTCATTATGTTTCAACGGATTCCAAGCCTCAACATAGCAAGTGTCCCCAAGGTGTCGACTCCTGGTGTTTTTACAATAAAAGCATTGCACAAGGAAAGACACCCATGAGCCATCAGAAGATGCCTGTTAAACTAACAGAGCAGTTAGTTTGCAAAATATTACCTGTTTATCAAAGACTAGCAAGTGATGAACTGTTGTCAAGGTGTGTGCGTGGTGCTACTCAAAATCAAAATGAGTCACTACATGCACTAATTTGGAGAAAATGTCCCAAAATTACTTTTGTATCCTGCAGGAGAATAGAAATTGCAGCAGCAATTGCAGTAGCAGAGTTTAATATGGGCTGTTCTGCAACTCAGGAACTAAAATGTGAGCTAACCACCATTGCAGTGACAAGTGTGCAGAAGAAAATTGTGAAGAGACGTGACAAACGCAGAATATACGAGAGCACGCGATCTTCATTGCAACATAAGAAAACAGCTCGCCTCAAAGAAAAACAGACAAAAATGCAGAGAGAGCTTGCCAGACAAAAGAGGGAGGGTCTCACATATGCTTCAGGGCAATTATAATGTAGTAAGGTACTGTTCACTTTATTTTTGGTGCATGTTTTTAGAAAAATTGATTTTTCTCCACTTTACATTTTTTAATACATTATCTGATCCACACGCATTAATTTTTGAGCTATGGCTCTGAATTTCTTTCAGCATGTGCTTCATGTATGGGTCTACAACTTCAGTCTCTGGCTATAGGATTTAAGACTTGGTTTGGCTGTAACAAAATTTTAAATGCAAAAAAATGTTTAAAAAATTCAATTCAATGTTCTGCATAATTAAAAAAATAATTTCCCTAAAAGTAATGTATTGTTCTTCCAGACAGAGACTGCAGTTGTTTATATAGTTAGTGGGCATGAAAAAATAACAGAGTTATTGCAATAGAATAATTAGTGATGCGCATGCATTAATTTTAATACTGCGATAAAATTTAATTAAAACAATAATAAAAAATTAATTCCTTCAAAACTAATCATCAGAAATTACTGAAACTTGGTGTGGTGTTTTCTAATATAAAACCCTTTAGGCATGCAGAATTTGAAGTTTGTAGGTATAGAAATATAGAAAATAGAAATTTCAGTCCCGGTGTCCCTTAAGTTAAAAAAAAATGCAAAGCGAGAAGGCGTATCGGAAAAAATTCGCAACACAGAGATGTTTACCTCAGCTTATCCCAGATACACGGCAAGTCCAGTATATGTATACTCTGTTCAGATATAATCATGTCTTCTGGACAGCAACGTGTAACACATCGACAGTCGCGAGAAGACATATCATATAGACACACGCAGCTTCCAATCGCTCTATTTGTAACTCTTAACTTACTGTACATCAACTTACTATTATTTCACTCTTCTAATCGACCAAATAAGACTCGATAAGAGACGATCACAGCGCTGGTCACATGACGGTCAATACGCCTTAACACTCTGTCGAGTAATATGTCTACACATTTAATGATAATTCAAAAACTTTCTTACTCTACAGAAATATAGACAGACATTATGAACAAGTTCACATACGAAGGCTGTTCAATAAAGAATGATCATAATTTTTTACGATCATAATTTTTCGCACTAAAATTCAATCTTATTATATTCTGTTAGCTTAATGTGAAACAAACACGCCGTAGTAGTTTCATTGTTGGTACTCCCAGTTCCCGCCTGTAAGAACCAGTTCAGACATGTTCAGTATCGGCTATCGCTGCAATGGAGGTAACATGTAGTTAAAGTTGATGTTAGAGGAAGATCCGGAGTTTCTTTCAAACGTAGTCACTGCTGATGAAACTTGGCTACAACATTTTGATCCTGAGAGCAAACAGCAAAGCTCACTGTGGAAATCTCCTTCATCACCAACCCCCCCCCCCCCCAAAAAAAAAAGCAAAAGTGATTGCTTCTGCTGGGAAAGTTATGGTCATTTCATTCTTTGATATTTATGGAATGGTTTATCAGTATGTTGTACCTGCACACACATCAGTAGCTGGACAATACTATAGGGATGTCCTGAAAAAATTGCAAGTCCATATCAGGCGCAAAAGACCACATTTCAGTGAAGCAGGCTGGATGCTGCAGCACGATAATGCGCGGCCGCATATTGCCAATTTTGTTGCTGAATATCTTACAAAAATCAACATGAAGTGCATCCCTCACCCTCCCTATAGTCCGGATTTAGCTCCACGTGACTCTTTTCTATTCCCTAACTTGAAGAAACGCCTTCGAGGGAGACATTATCCATCATAAGAAGTAGTGGTGAAGGCTGCAGAGGCGATTTTGAAGGATCTCTCAGAAAATGGTTTCCAGCATATCTTTGAAGACTGGCAGAAACGCTGGGACAAGTACATCGCATTTAGGGGAGAATATTTTGAGAAGGACCATCAAAATTATGTTGAGTAAAGGTACGTTGTCTAAAAAAGATTTGTCAAACTCTTTTGCTATAATTTCCATTAAGGCTAATGTATCTATGAAATTTAAAAGAAATTGTGTCAAAACGAAAATTCTTTTACAAATAAATAATCATTTCTTCTTAGGTTTCTGTCAAATGCTTTTTGACTTCACCATTTACCGCACCCAAAATTTTCACTTCAGCTAAGAATACAGATATAAAGATATGCATGTGTTTCTTAATTTTAAAGCTTAAGAATTGTAAGAAAGTTATTAAATTTATTAAGTTCTTAAATGTAACCTAATTGAATTATTTAATATGTTTTAATTTAAATTAAATTAAATTAAAAGATGAATAAAATAAAAAAGCCTGTAAATCTCTGGAAGGTAAAGGCCTGCTCCGCAGGGAGTAACAATTGAGAAGTTCATTAGGGTTGCAACTTCTAAGAGCCTTACGCAGTTGCTGTGCTCCACTAAGGGCGTACTACAGTGTTATCGGCACTGTCATTGTTTACTTCACACACTGAACACAGACACACCATTGTTGTGCACATTTAGGTTTGATAGATACACATTTTTAGTTTATGGCACCTGGGTGGCTGCTTTCTCCATTGTCCTCTATGTAGCTCTGTTCTTGGCTTGGGTTGACCACTGTATTCCTGCTATCTTTTTTGAAGCTACCTGTCCATCTCCTCTTTGGTCTCCCTGCCGTTTGACATAGTATTCTGACGTGCCATATTGACATGCGTTGCGTCCATCTAACGACCTACCCTCCCATCTACATTTCAGCTGTTGCGCCCGTGAAGCCACGCCGGTCATTTCTGTCTTTCTCCTGACTTCCTTGTTTGTCATTCTATCCTTCCTTGTTACATGTAATAACCGAGCGGGATGGCTCAGTGGTCCACATTCGGGAAGCCCGGGTTCGATTCCCGTGGTTGAACTACCTGACCCATGGTTTTTTCGGGGGTTTTCCCAGATTGCTAGACAAATGCTGGGTAGGTTAATTACCTCCCCCGAATTTCCTGTCCCTCCATTTCATCTCCATTGTCATTTCATATTATCTCTCACCTGATGGTCTCTTTCAGGGTAGAAGTGTCGGCTGGTATCTCGGTGGTGCATGGCAGGATGCTATGCTCTGAGGAAAACTACTTCCTCCTCCGGTAGGTCGGTTGCCGGTCTCCGCTGCTCTGCTGGGACTATTTCGGGACCGCCAACCAGAGACCTTTGGGGCTCTGATCGCCTGCTTTGGGACCATTAGGGCTCGGCTGCTGGGCTCATTGTCGTCCCGCTGTGGGGGAGCGAGTTCATAGTCCTGGCCTGTCAGGGGAAGTCTCTATGCAAGTAAACTGTACGGACCCTGCCCTCTGTACTGTCGTCGCTCTTTGGTTCGGCCGCCCTCTGCTTCCTTCACCTCATCCTTCCTCCCGGGGGTGTCCTACTTGAGGACATAGGAACATCGGCCCACCATGGTTGCCTACGTACCAAATCCCCACATGTAGTATCTTCCGCTCCAATTTGTGCTGACAGCTTTGTGACATGGTCTCTGTTCTTTTGTTAGAGACCAACTTTGACATGACTGGCCCCGTAGCTCAGTCAGTAGAGCACCCGCCTGCCGTGATAGGGGTTCCGGGTTCTATTTCCGGCTGGGGTTGGGGATTTTTCTTCAACCAAGATAATTCCCCATCTTCCCCAGAGTCTGGAAGTATGAATGAGAGTGCGAATGTGTGTGTGATGTAATGATTAAAACTCAACGAATACGAGTTAACACCTTCAATATGTTCCAAAGAAGAACGGCCGCCGATATGACCATTGTAGTTAAGGGTGGGGTATAAATGTGTACGTGATCTAATGATTAAAACCCAACGAATACAAGTTAACACCTTCGATATGTTCCAAAGGAGAACTACCGCCAATATGACCATTGTAGTTAAAGGTGGGGTATAAATGTGTACGTGATCCAATAATTAAAACCCAACGAATACAAGTTAACACCTTCCATATGTTCCAAAGGAGAACGACCGCCGATATGACCATTGCAGTTAAAGGTGGGGTATAATAGTGTACGTGATCTAATGATTAAAACCCAACGAACACGAGTTAACACCTTCGATATGTTCCAAAGAAGAACGGCCGCCGATATGACCATTGTAGTTAAGGGTGGGGTATAAATGTGTACGTGATCTAATGATTAAAACCCAACGAATACAAGTTAACACCTTCGATATGTTCCAAAGGAGAACTACCGCCAATATGACCATTGTAGTTAAAGGTGGGGTATAAATGTGTACGTGATCTAATAATTAAAACCCAACGAATACAAGTTAACACCTTCGATATGTTCCAAAGGAGAACTACCGCCAATATGACCATTGTAGTTAAAGGTGGGGTATAAATGTGTACGTGATCCAATAATTAAAACCCAACGAATACAAGTTAACACCTTCCATATGTTCCAAAGGAGAACGACCGCCGATATGACCATTGCAGTTAAAGGTGGGGTATAATAGTGTACGTGATCTAATGATTAAAACCCAACGAACACGAGTTAACACCTTCGACATGTTCCAAAGGAGAACGCCGCCGATATGACCATTGCAGTTAAAGGCGGGGTATAATAGTGTACGTGATCTAATAATTAAAACCCAACGAATACAAGTTAACACCTTCGATATGTTCCAAAGGAGAACTACCGCCAATATGACCATTGTAGTTAAAGGTGGGGTATAAATGTGTACGTGATCCAATAATTAAAACCCAACGAATACAAGTTAACACCTTCCATATGTTCCAAAGGAGAACGACCGCCGATATGACCATTGCAGTTAAAGGTGGGGTATAATAGTGTACGTGATCTAATGATTAAAACCCAACGAACACGAGTTAACACCTTCGACATGTTCCAAAGGAGAACGCCGCCGATATGACCATTGCAGTTAAAGGCGGGGTATAAATGTGTACGTGATCTAATGATTAAAACTCAACGAATGAAAGTTAAGACCTTCGATATGTTCGAAAGAAGAACGGCCGCCGATATGACCATTGTAGTTAAAGGCGGGGTATAAATGTGTACGTGATCTAATGATTAAGACCCAACGAATACGAGTTAACACCTTCGATATGTTCCAAAGGAGAACGGCCGCCGATATAACCATTGTAGTTAAAGACGGGGTATAAATGTGTACGTGATCCAATGATTAAAACCCAACGAATACGAGTTAACACCTTCGATATGTTCCAAAGGAGAACGGCCGCCGATATGACCATTGCAGTTAAAGGTGGGGTATAATTGGAGGAAAAAAAATTGATATCCATATAACAACACCGATAGTGCACAGGTTTCGATGACTTCTTTCTTTATACTTTGCATTTGGAACCTATCTTCTAGGATGTACTTGAGACTCCAGTCTTTTTTCTATTCCTGATTGATACGCCTTTTTATTTCCGTTGTAGACTTATTGCAAAAGGATACTGTTTGTCCTAAGTGTATATATATATATATATATATATATATATATATATATATATATATATATATATATATATATATATATATATTCTCTGACATACTCCAAGTGCTCCCCCTTGACTCTGTTTTGCTCCTTCATATCGTTTATAATTATTTTAGTGGTCTTTTTTAGTTAACAGTTTATTCAGCTTCTCAACTAAACCTGCCCAGCTTCACCAACATTGATTGTAGTTTGTTTTTCCTTCAGAATTTACCAGCTTCTGCTTAAAGATCGTTTATAGACGTTTTAATGAGTGCACAAAAATGTTTAAATCTATATTTCTGGAAGCTTATCTGAAAATTTAAATTTAAATCAGTGATAAACTATGCCCCAAAAAGCATTTTGAACTGTAAAAATTGACTAAAAAGAAGCATCTAAATAGAACTAGTTTATTTAAATGATAAAGGGCCAACGGAATTGTATTTGTGGTTTTATAATTGACGGGTCCACTGAAAAATGTTACAGCGATTTTATGAATTTGGTACAGGTAGAGAATTAATGTCATTCTTTAACATAACTAGAAACTTCTAGCAGAAGAATATATGTCCATTCCTTAAAATACAGCATTATATATTAGCTAATTTACATGACAGATACATTCCCAGTAGGAGAAGTTCTCATGCCTTTAGTTTCTCAAGGTTTTATTAGTCGAAGCTTGTCATTGGATGGCTTGGTTTCAAACAACCAATCAGAAAGCATTTGCCGAAATACAGTCTCATGTATGATTTAGCGAACTTATAGGCTGACAGTTCGTAAGGCAGTCAAGTACAACGACCTTGGAAGTTTGCTAAAAGTTGTGGCAAAAGAACTTCACGCCTTTGTCAGTAATTGATGATCCAATGGAACCAGAAAATGATGAAGAGTATGACCTGCTATGTAAAGCAGGTAAAGCTATATATATATATATATATACTTACAGATATAAATCGCTTACAGATCCAAACAATACCTATTTAACAAAATTATTACAACTTCATCTGACACAAGTGTATCGTGGCTGGGTCCGTAGCTCAGTATGTAGGGCAACTGCCATGCTAGCGGTCCCGGGTTCGATTCCAGGCTGTGAGGGTGGGGATTTTTCTCCGACCAAGATAATTCCATATCTACAACAGAGTTTGGAAGTATGGATGTGTGTGTGTGTGATCTAATGACAAAAAACAACGAATACGAGTTAAGACCTTCAATATATACCAAAGGAAAACGGCCGCCGATATGACCATTGGAGTTAAAGGAGGGGTATAAATGGAAGAAATAAAAAAGGTGTATCGTGAAGAAAAGGTCACAAACCTTTTAAGGGTTGGAAAGGTAGAGCCAGACTGAAAAATTCAATGCCATAGCCGGGATTTGAACCACGGATGTTCTGGTCTCCGTCCAGCCGCTCTAAACCATTGAGCTATTATGGCCAACGTGACAACATGACATTAAATTCTCCAACTGACTCGTGTTTTTCCCGGTAAACCACTTAGGAGTTCTCATAAACATATGAGACAACTACCTTAATGGCGACTTACTATGCTGTAAGTACTTTAAGACCCGGGCTTTATAGTAAACCACTAGGAGTTCTCATAAACACATGAGACAACTACCTTAATGGCGACTTACTATGCTGTAAGTACTTTAAGACCCGGGCTTTATAGTAAACCACTAGGAGTTCTCATAAACACATGAGACAACTACCTTAATGACGACTTACTATGCTGTAAGTACTTTAAGGCCCGGGCTTTATAGTAAACCACTAGGAGTTCTCATAAACACATGAGACAACTACCTTAATGACGACTTACTATGCTGTAAGTACTTTAAGACCCGGGCTTTATAGTAAACCACTAGGAGTTCTCATAAACACACAAGACAACTACCTTAATGACGACTTACTATGCTGTAAGTACTTTAAGGCCCGGGCTTTATAGTAAACCACTAGGAGTTCTCATAAACACATAAGACAACTACCTTAATGACGACTTACTATGCTGTAAGTACTTTAAGACCCGGGCTTTATAGTAAACCACTAGGAGTTCTCATAAACACATGAGACAACTACCTTAATGGTGACTTACTGTGCTGTAAGTACTTTAAGACCCGGGCTTTATAGTAAACCGCTAGGAGTTCTCATAAACACATGAGACAACTACCTTAATGGTGACTTACTATGCTGTAAGTACTTTAAGACCCGGGCTTTATAGTAAACCACTAGGAGTTCTCATAAACACATAAGACAACTACCTTAATGACGACTTACTATGCTGTAAGTACTTTAAGGCCCGGGATTTATAGTAAACCACTAGGAGTTCTCATAAACACATGAGACAACTACCTTAATGACGACTTACTATGCTGTAAGTACTTTAAGACCCGGGCTTTATAGTAAACCACTAGGAGTACTCATAAACACATGAGACAACTATCTTAATGGCGACTTACTATGCTGTAAGTACTTTAAGACCCGGGCTTTATAGTAAACCACTAGGAGTTCTCATAAACACATGAGACAACTACCTTAATGGTGACTTACTATGCTGTAAGTACTTTAAGACCCGGGCTTTATAGTAAACCACTAGGAGTTCTCATAAACACATAAGACAACTACCTTAATGACGACTTACTATGCTGTAAGTACTTTAAGACACGGGCTTTATAGTAAACCACTAGGAGTTCTCATAAACACATGAGACAACTACCTTAATGGTGACTTACTATGCTGTAAGTACTTTAAGACCCGGGCTTTATAGTAAACCACTAGGAGTTCTCATAAACACATAAGACAACTACCTTAATGACGACTTACTATGCTGTAAGTACTTTTAGACCCGGGCTTTATAGTAAACCACTAGGAGTTCTCATAAACACATGAGACAACTACCTTAATGACGACTTACTATGCTGTAAGTACTTTAAGGCCCGGACTTTATAGTAAACCACTAGGAGTTCTCATAAACACATAAGACAACTACCTTAATGACGACTTACTATGCTGTAAGTACTTTAAGACCCGGGCTTTATTGTAAACCACTAGGAGTTCTCATAAACACATAAGACAACTACCTTAATGACGACTTACTATGCTGTAAGTACTTTAAGACCCGGGCTTTATAGTAAACCACTAGGAGTTCTCATAAACACATAAGACAACTACCTTAATGACGACTTACTATGCTGTAAGTACTTTAAGACCCGGGCTTTATAGTAAACCACTAGGAGTTCTCATAAACACATGAGACAACTACCTTAATGACGACTTACTATGCTGTAAGTACTTTAAGGCCCGGGCTTTATAGTAAACCACTAGGAGTTCTCATAAACACATGAGACAACTACCTTAATGGCGACTTACTATGCTGTAAGTACTTTAAGGCCCGGGATTTATAGTAAACCACTAGGAGTTCTCATAAACACATGAGACAACTACCTTAATGACGACTTACTATGCTGTAAGTACTTTAAGACCCGGGCTTTATAGTAAACCACTAGGAGTTCTCATAAACACATGAGACAACTATCTTAATGGCGACTTACTATGCTGTAAGTACTTTAAGGTCCGGGCTTTATAGTAAACCACTAGGAGTTCTCATAAACACATGAGACAACTACCTTAATGGCGACTTACTATGCTGTAAGTACTTTAAGACCCGGGCTTTATAGTAAACCACTAGGAGTTCTCATAAACACATGAGACAACTACCTTAATGACGACTTACTATGCTGTAAGTACTTTAAGGCCCGGGCTTTATAGTAAACCACTAGGAGTTCTCATAAACACATGAGACAACTACCTTAATGACGACTTACTATGCTGTAAGTACTTTAAGGCCCGGGCTTTATAGTAAACCACTAGGAGTTCTCATAAATACATGAGACAACTACCTTAATGGCGACTTACTATGCTGTAAGTACTTTAAGGCCCGGGATTTATAGCAAACCACTAGGAGTTCTCATAAACACATGAGACAACTACCTTAATGACGACTTACTATGCTGTAAGTACTTTAAGACCCGGGCTTTATAGTAAACCACTAGGAGTTCTCATAAACACATGAGACAACTATCTTAATGGCGACTTACTATGCTGTAAGTACTTTAAGGTCCGGGCTTTATAGTAAACCACTAGGAGTTCTCATAAACACATGAGACAACTACCTTAATGGCGACTTACTATGCTGTAAGTACTTTAAGACCCGGGCTTTATAGTAAACCACTAGGAGTTCTCATAAACACATGAGACAACTACCTTAATGACGACTTACTATGCTGTAAGTACTTTAAGGCCCGGGCTTTATAGTAAACCACTAGGAGTTCTCATAAACACATGAGACAACTACCTTAATGACGACTTACTATGTTGTAAGTACTTTAAGACCCGGGCTTTATAGTAAACCACTAGGAGTTCTCATAAACACATGAGACAACTATCTTAATGGCGACTTACTATGCTGTAAGTACTTTAAGGCCCGGGCTTTATAGTAAACCACTAGGAGTTCTCATAAACACATGAGACAACTACCTTAATGGCGACTTACTATGCTGTAAGTACTTTAAGACCCGGGCTTTATAGTAAACCACTAGGAGTTCTCATAAACACATGAGACAACTACCTTAATGACGACTTATTATGCTGTAAGTACTTTAAGGTCCGGATTTATAGTAAACCACTAGCAGTTCTCATAAACACATGAGACAACTACCTTAATGACTACTTACTATGCTGTAAGTACTTTAAGGCCCTGGCTTTATAGTAAACCACTAGGAGTTCTCATAAACACACGAGACAACTACCTTAATGACGACTTACTATGTTGTAAGTACTTTAAGATCCGGGCTTTATAGTAAACTACTAGGAGTTCTCATAAACACATGAGACAACTACCTTAATGGTGACTTACTATGCTGTAAGTACTTCAAGGCCCGGGCTTTATACTTCGGGCCACTATTAGGTACAATTAATGGAAAGTAATTGTTCTTTCACAGTTGCCGTGTGTAGGACGCACTATGAAAGGGTAGAGCCAGACTGAAAATTTCAATGTCATAGCCGGGATTTGAACCACGGATTCTCTGGTCTCAATCCAGCCGCTCTAAACCATTGAGCTACTATGACCTTGTCGACATGACATTAAGCTCTCCAACTGACTCATGTTTTTAAGCGTTCATTTTTAATCATTGATCTTAACCTTTTATAAAATGGCAATGCGAAGCCTAATACTATGCTCTATTTGAAAAAAAGTCTAGTTTATATATCAGATGTGTATGAAAAATATAACAAAAACGAAATTCTTGAGGAATATTATCAATCCGGACATTTAAGTTGAATAATTTTCAATAAATTCTTCGAGGATCAAACTCCCACTATCCTAAACTAGTCTATATAAGGAAAATTTTTCGATGCTCTCTAGTTTCTGAAAAATGACTTACGATTTGGGCTAAACTGTTGGAAGTTAGAGATATCTACATGTCAGATGACTGAATATCCAGAATTTTCTTTTTTTTTAGAAAATTTTGGGAATTGCTCTTCCTTGTCAATTGCAGTCTGGTAACTAAGTTTTTTGGACCCTGGACTCATTTCAGCACCACTTCATACACTCATAGTTCGATATGACCTTTATTTTTAGAAAACAAGTATTTGTAAATGAGCACAACACCAGGGTTCATTTAGGATAAGTGGCTATTCATTTCTTTTTGTTGACACGCTAAGACATGGAAAATATTCATAATGAAAGTTTAACTTGATTTACACAGAATAAGCTTTTGTGACTTTAGTTTAAGGAAGGTTGGGTAGAGGAGTCATGTGACTGCTCTAAGACATACATACAAATGCTGGTATCCATGTGAAGCAGAATTTATTAGGTAAACTTGGCCAAGGTCTTTGTCTCAGCGTTCTGTACCGCCAGGCGTTAGTGTGGACAAACTTTCAGTTTTACTTGGCACACTTCCATATAGAATTAGACAAATGAAAGGTTCTGTAAATGTCGAAGCATCACACCATTCTTTAGAGCCATTTTACTGCATTGTCAAAGAATGATTCAAATTCGTGTTATTAGTAGACCCTACCAAATATGGACTTCGTTAACTTAATACAAGCTTTATATAACTTCAAAGAAGGCGAAACTGCCTGAGTTAGTATCACTTACTTGGATAAATTACTTTTAATTTGTTTTTTCGTAGTTTTCCATTATTCCCGAAAAGGCGAATATCGGTAAACACTTAACATTACTCGGAGAACCAGAAACCTCTTCGCTGCCACCAGAGGTTAGCAAGAGCCCATGAGATAACATCTGAAGCCGACCCGGCAACCGTAGACTGTTATCTTCAGAAGTTTGGCTGGATGGATACCAACATAGCAACAAGGGTAATGAGCTAAACCAAAGACAGGTGTGCACAGTGAAATCCAACCCCACGTTTTAAAACGACTTCTCCGTAATTCATTTGTTTATGTTTGACATTTGTCTATGTTCTTCCTTTGTTTAGAATCGCAGGCATAGTCCATTATGACTTTAGAAGTATCCTTGGTTTCTCATATATAGATACACACTGTATTTCTGCTGTTATGAATTTTATATTATTGTGACTTTGTGGGTTTGTAGAACTAAAATCCAAATGTAACTTATTCTTGGATAATTAAATGGTAATATTTTGTCTTTTTAAGAGTTACGAGGGTGGTCTGGAACGCTTCCGACCTAATAAATATACAAGACTATTTTTTTCTCAGAATTTTTAATTTTTATTTTTCAACATAGTCTCCTTGTCACTATGCACACTTCTCCCAGCGATGCTCCCATCTCTGTTACCCGTCCAAATAGTACTCGACGTTTTTCAACATAGTCTCCTTGTAACTCTACACACTTCTCCCAGCGATGTTGCCATCTCTGTAACTCGTCCAAATAGTACTCGGCGTTTTTCAACATTGTCTCCTTGTAACTCTACACACTTCTCCCAACGATGCTCCCATCTCTGTAACCCGTCCAAATAGTACTCGGCGTTTTTCAACATAGTCTCCATGTAACTCTACACACTTCTCCCAGCGATGCTCCCATCTCTGTAACCCGTCCAAATAGTACTCGGCGTTTTTCAACATAGTCTCCTTGTAACTCTACACACTTCTCCCAGCGATGTTCCCATCTCTGTAACCCGTCCAAATAGTACTCGGCGTTTTTCAACATAGTCTCCTTGTAACTCTACACACTTCTCCCAGCGATGCTCCCATCTCTGTAACACGTCCAAATAGTACTCGGCGTTTTTCAACATAGTTTCCTTGTAACTCTACACACTTCTCCCAGCGATGCTCCCATCTCTGTAACACGTCCAAATAGTACTCGGCGTTTTTTAACATAGTCTCCTTGTAACTCTACACACTTCTCCCAATAATGCTCCCATCTCTGTAATCCGTCCAAATAGTACTCGGCGTTTTCAACATAGTCTCCTTGTAACTCTACACACTTCTTCCAGCCATGCTCCCAACTCTGTAACCCGTCCAAATAGCACTCGACGTTTTTCAACATAGATTCCTTGTAACTCTACACACTTCTCCAAGCGATGCTCCCATCTCTGTAACACGTCCAAATAGTACTCGGCGTTTTTCAACATAGTCTCCTTGTAACTCTACACACTTCTCCCAGTGATGTTCCCATCTCTGTAATCCGTCCAAATAGTACTCGGCGTTTTCAACATAGTCTCCTTGTAACTCTACACACTCCTCCCAGTGATGTTCCCATCTCTGTAATCCGTCCAAATAGTACTCGGCGTTTTCAACATAGTCTCCTTGTAACTCTACACACTTCTCCCAGCGATGTTCCCATCTCTGTAACCCGTCCAAATAGTACTCGGCGTTTGTCAACATAGTCTCCTTGAAACTCTACACACTTCTCCCAGCGATGCTCCCATCTCTGTAACACGTCCAAATAGTACTCGGCGTTTTTTAACATAGTCTCCTTGTAACTCTACACTCTTCTCCCAATAATGCTCCCATCTCTGTAATCCGTCCAAATAGTACTCGTCGTTTTCAACACAGTCTCCTTGTAACTCTACACACTTCTTCCAGCGATGCTCCCAACTCTGTAACCCGTCCAAATAGCACTCGGCGTATTTCAACATAGTCTTCTTGTAACTCTACACACTTCTCCAAGCGATGCTCCCATCTCTGTAACCCGTCCAAATAGTACTCGGCGTTTTTCAACATAGTCTCCTTGTAACTCTATACACTTCTCCCAGTGATGCTCCCATCCCTGTAACCCGTCCAAATAGTACTCGGCGTTTTTCAACATAGTCTCCTTGTAACTCTACAAACTTCTCCAAGCGATGCTCCCATCTCTGTAACCCGTCCAAATAGTACTCGGCGTTTTTCAACATAGTCTCCTTGTAACTCTATACACTTCTCCCAGTGATGCTCCCATCCCTGTAACCCGTCCAAATAGTACTCGGCGTTTTTCAACATAGTCTCCTTGTAACTCTATACACTTCTCCCAGTGATGCTCCCATCCCTGTAACCCGTCCAAATAGTACTCGGCGTTTTTCAACATAGTTTCCTTGTAACTCTACACACTTCTCACAGCGATGCTCCCATCTCTGTAACACGTCCAAATAGTACTCGGCGTTTTTCAACATAGTTCCCTTGTAACTCTACACACTTCTCCCAGCGATGCTCCCATCTCTGTAACACGTCCAAATAGTACTCGGCGTTTTTTAACATAGTCTCCTTGTAACTCTACACACTTCTCCCAATAATGCTCCCATCTCTGTAATCCGTCCAAATAGTACTCGGCGTTTTCAACATAGTCTCCTTGTAACTCTACACACTTCTTCCAGCCATGCTCCCAACTCTGTAACCCGTCCAAATAGCACTCGACGTCTTTCAACATAGATTCCTTGTAACTCTACATACCTCTCCAAGCGATGCTCCCATCTCTGTAACACGTCCAAATAGTACTCGGCGTTTTTCAACATAGTCTCCTTGTAAATCTACACACTTCTCCCAGTGATGTTCCCATCTCTGTAATCCGTCCAAATAGTACTCGGCGTTTTCAACATAGTCTCCTTGTAACTCTACACACTTCTCCCAGCGATGTTCCCATCTCTGTAATCCGTCCAAATAGTACTCGGCGTTTTCAACATAGTCTCCTTGTAACTCTACACACTTCTCCCAGCGATGTTCCTATCTCTGTAACCCGTCCAAATAGTACTCGGCGTTTTTCAACATAGTCTCCTTGTAACTCTACACACTTCTCCCAGCGATGTTCCTATCTCTGTAACCCGTCCAAATAGTACTCGACGTTTTTCAACATAGTCTCCTTGTAACTCTACACACTTCTCCCAGCGATGTTGCCATCTCTGTAACTCGTCCAAATAGTACTCGGCGTTTTTCAACATTGTCTCCTTGTAACTCTACACACTTCCCCAACGATGCTCCCATCTCTGTAACCCGTCCAAATAGTACTCGGCGTTTTTCAACATAGTCTCCATGTAACTCTACACACTTCTCCCAGCGATGCTCCCATCTCTGTAACCCGTCCAAATAGTACTCGGCGTTTTTCAACATAGTCTCCTTGTAACTCTACACACTTCTCCCAGCGATGTTCCCATCTCTGTAACCCGTCCAAATAGTACTCGGCGTTTTTCAACATAGTCTCCTTGTAACTCTACACACTTCTCCCAGCGATGCTCCCATCTCTGTAACACGTCCAAATAGTACTCGGCGTTTTTCAACATAGTTTCCTTGTAACTCTACACACTTCTCCCAGCGATGCTCCCATCTCTGTAACACGTCCAAATAGTACTCGGCGTTTTTTAACATAGTCTCCTTGTAACTCTACACACTTCTCCCAATAATGCTCCCATCTCTGTAATCCGTCCAAATAGTACTCGGCGTTTTCAACATAGTCTCCTTGTAACTCTACACACTTCTTCCAGCCATGCTCCCAACTCTGTAACCCGTCCAAATAGCACTCGACGTTTTTCAACATAGATTCCTTGTAACTCTACACACTTCTCCAAGCGATGCTCCCATCTCTGTAACACGTCCAAATAGTACTCGGCGTTTTTCAACATAGTCTCCTTGTAACTCTACACACTTCTCCCAGTGATGTTCCCATCTCTGTAATCCGTCCAAATAGTACTCGGCGTTTTCAACATAGTCTCCTTGTAACTCTACACACTCCTCCCAGCGATGTTCCCATCTCTGTAACCCGTCCAAATAGTACTCGGCGTTTGTCAACATAGTCTCCTTGAAACTCTACACACTTCTCCCAGCGATGCTCCCATCTCTGTAACACGTCCAAATAGTACTCGGCGTTTTTTAACATAGTCTCCTTGTAACTCTACACTCTTCTCCCAATAATGCTCCCATCTCTGTAATCCGTCCAAATAGTACTCTTTGTTTTCAACATAGTCTCCTTGTAACTCTACACACTTCTTCCAGCGATGCTCCCAACTCTGTAACCCGTCCAAATAGCACTCGGCGTTTTTCAACATAGTCTTCTTGTAACTCTACACACTTCTCCAAGCGATGCTCCCATCTCTGTAACCCGTCCAAATAGTACTCGGCGTTTTTCAACATAGTCTCCTTGTAACTCTATACACTTCTCCCAGTGATGCTCCCATCCCTGTAACCCGTCCAAATAGTACTCGGCGTTTTTCAACATAGTCTCCTTGTAACTCTACAAACTTCTCCAAGCGATGCTCCCATCTCTGTAACCCGTCCAAATAGTACTCGGCGTTTTTCAACATAGTCTCCTTGTAACTCTATACACTTCTCCCAGTGATGCTCCCATCCCTGTAACCCGTCCAAATAGTACTCGGCGTTTTTCAACATAGTCTCCTTGTAACTCTATACACTTCTCCCAGTGATGCTCCCATCCCTGTAACCCGTCCAAATCGTAATCGGCGTTTTTCAACATAGTTTCCTTGTAACTCTACACACTTCTCCCAGCGATGCTCCCATCTCTGTAACACGTCCAAATAGTACTCGGCGTTTTTCAACATAGTTTCCTTGTAACTCTACACACTTCTCCCAGCGATGCTCCCATCTCTGTAACACGTCCAAATAGTACTCGGCGTTTTTTAACATAGTCTCCTTGTAATTCTACACACTTCTCCCAATAATGCTCCCATCTCTGTAATCCGTCCAAATAGTACTCGGCGTTTTCAACATAGTCTCCTTGTAACTCTACACACTTCTTCCAGCCATGCTCCCAACTCTGTAACCCGTCCAAATAGCACTCGACGTTTTTCAACATAGATTCCTTGTAACTCTACACACCTCTCCAAGCGATGCTCCCATCTCTGTAACACATCCAAATAGTACTCGGCGTTTTTCAACATAGTCTCCTTGTAACTCTACACACTTCTCCCAGTGATGATCCCATCTCTGTAATCCGTCCAAATAGTACTCGGCGTTTTCAACATAGTCTCCTTGTAACTCTACACACTTCTCCCAGCGATGTTCCCATCTCTGTAATCCGTCCAAATAGTACTCGGCGTTTTCAACATAGTCTCCTTGTAACTCTACACACTTCTCCCAGCGATGTTCCTATCTCTGTAACCCGTCCAAATAGTACTCGGCGTTTTTCAACATAGTCTCCTTGTAACTCTACACACTTCTCCCAGCGATGCTCCCATCTCTGTAACACGTCCAAATAGTACTCGGCGTTTTTCAACATAGTCTCCTTGTAACTCTACACACTTCTCCCAGCGATGCTCCCATCTCTGTAACACGTCCAAATAGTACTCGGCGTTTTTTAACATAGTCTCCTTGTAACTCTACACTCTTCTCCCAATAATGCTCCCATCTCTGTAATCCGTCCAAATAGTACTCGTCGTTTTCAACATAGTCTCCTTGTAACTCTACACACTTCTTCCAGCGATGCTCCCAACTCTGTAACCCGTCCAAATAGTACTCGGCGTTTTTCAACATAGTCTTCTTGTAACTCTACACACTTCTCCAAGCGATGCTCCCATCTCTGTAACCCGTCCAAATAGTACTCGGCGTTTTTCAACATAGTCTCCTTGTAACTCTATACACTTCTCCCAGTGATGCTCCCATCCCTGTAACCCGTCCAAATAGTACTCGGCGTTTTTCAACATAGTCTCCTTGTAACTCTACAAACTTCTCCAAGCGATGCTCCCATCTCTGTAACCCGTCCAAATAGTACTCGGCGTTTTTCAACATAGTCTCCTTGTAACTCTATACACTTCTCCCAGTGATGCTCCCATCCCTGTAACCCGTCCAAATAGTACTCGGCGTTTTTCAACATAGTCTCCTTGTAACTCTATACACTTCTCCCAGTGATGCTCCCATCCCTGTAACTCGTCCAAATAGTACTCGGCGTTTTTCAACATAGTCTCCTTGTAACTCTACACACTTCTCCCAGCTATGTTCCCATGTCTGTAACCCGTCCAAATAGTACTCGGCGTTTTTCAACATAGTCTCCTTGTAACTCTACACACTTCTCCCAGCGATGTTCCCATCTCTGTAACCCGTCCAAATAGTACTCGGCGTTTTTCAACATAGTCTCCTTGTAACTCTATACACTTCTCCCAATGATGCTCCCATCCCTGTAACCCGTCCAAATAGTACTCGGCGTTTTTCAACATAGTCTCCTTGTAACTCTACACACTTCTCCAAGCGATGCTCCCATCTCTGTAACACGTCCAAATAGTACTCGGCGTTTTTCAACACAGTCTCCTTGTAACTATATACACTTCTCCCAGGGATGCTCCCATCCCTGTAACCCGTCCAAATAGTACTCGGCGTTTTTCAACATAGTCTCCTTGTAACTCTATACACTTCTCCCAGTGATGCTCCCATCCCTGTAATCCGTCCAAATAGTACTCGGCGTTTCTCAACATAGTCTCCTTGTAACACTATACAGTTCTTCCAGCGATGTTCCCATCTCTGTAACACGTCCAAGTAGTACTCGGCGTTTTTCAACATAGTCTCCTTGTAACTCTACACACTTCTCCCAGCGATGCTCCCATCTCTGTAACACGTCCAAATAGTACTCGGCGTTTTTCAACATAGTCTTCTTGTAACTCTACACACTTCTCCAAGCGATGCTCCCATCTCTGTAACCCGTCCAAATAGTACTCGGCGTTTTTCAACATAGTCTCCTTGTAACTCTATACACTTCTCCCAGTGATGCTCCCATCCCTGTAACCCGTCCAAATAGTACTCGGCGTTTTTCAACATAGTCTCCTTGTAACTCTACAAACTTCTCCAAGCGATGCTCCCATCTCTGTAACCCGTACAAATAGTACTCGGCGTTTTTCAACATAGTCTCCTTGTAACTCTATACACTTCTCCCAGTGATGCTCCCATCCCTGTAACCCGTCCAAATAGTACTCGGCGTTTTTCAACATAGTCTCCTTGTAACTCTATACACTTCTCCCAGTGATGCTCCCATCCCTGTAACCCGTCCAAATAGTACTCGGCGTTTTTCAACATAGTCTCCTTGTAACTCTACACACTTCTCCCAGCGATGTTCCCATGTCTGTAACTCGTCCAAATAGTACTCGGCGTTTTTCAACATAGTCTCCTTGTAACTCTACACACTTCTCCCAGCGATGTTCCCATCTCTGTAACCCGTCCAAATAGTACTCGGCGTTTTTCAACATAGTCTCCTTGTAACTCTATACACTTCTCCCAGTGATGCTCCCATCCCTGTAACCCGTCCAAATAGTACTCGGCGTTTTTCAACATAGTCTCCTTGTAACTCTACACACTTCTCCAAGCGATGCTCCCATCTCTGTAACACGTCCAAATAGTACTCGGCGTTTTTCAACACAGTCTCCTTGTAACTCTATACACTTCTCCCAGGGATGCTCCCATCCCTGTAACCGTGCAAATAGTACTCGGCGTTTTTCAACATAGTCTCCTTGTAACTCTATACACTTCTCCCAGTGATGCTCCCATCCCTGTAACCCGTCCAAATAGTACTCGGCGTTTCGCAACATAGTCTCCTTGTAACACTATACAGTTCTTCCAGCGATGTTCCCATCTCTGTAACACGTCCAAATAGTACTCGGCGTTTTTCAACATAGTCTCCTTGTAACTCTACACACTTCTCCCAGCGATGTTCCCATCTCTGTAACACGTCCAAATAGTACTCGACGTTTTTCAACATAGTCTCCTTGTAACTCTACACACTTCTCCCAGGGATGCTCCCATCTCTGTAACCCGTCCAAATAGTACTCGGCGTTTTTCAACATAGTCTCCTTGTAACTCTACACACTTCTCCCAGCGATGTTCTCATCTCTGTAACCCGTCCAAATTGCACTCGGCGTTTGTCTGCAAAATAATTGTTCACGAAGGTGATTGCCTCCTCATTTGACGAAGAGGCAATTCCGAGCGCAATTTTCAGATGAGGGAACAAAAAGAAGTTGCTTGGGGCTAGATCTGGTGAGTTAGGCGGATGGTGAAGCAGTTCAAACCGTAATTGGTGGTTTTTCGCCATTGCTACCGCTGAGGTCTGAGACGCTGCATTGTCTTGGTGAAACAGGATTTTCTTTTTCTGCAAATGTGGCCGTTTTCCCGCAAGTTCTGCCTTCAGCTTGTCAAGTAATGATGCGTAGTATGCTCCTGTAATGATTTTTCATTTTTTAACATAATCGATTAAAATAACTTCATGACTATTCCAAAAAACAGTAGCCATAACTTTCATGGCCGAAAAAAAAAAAACAGTTTTTGCTTTTCTTGGAGCCGCTTTCCTCTTTGCAATCCACTTTTTGGACTGTATTTTGTTTAGGGCGTATAATGGTGTATCCAAGTTTCATCTACAGTAATTAATCGGCGCCAAAACTCCAATTTATTACGCCCAAACTGCGCCAACAGAGCGTTGGAAATGTTTAATGGAACAGGTTTTTAGTTTAACGTGAGCAAACGCGGCACACAGCGCGCGTACAGCTTTCTCATATCTAAATGTTGATTTAATATGTAAAAAACACATTCTTTTGAGACGTTCATAGTCTCTGCTATCTGTCTCACTTCAATTCGGCGGTCGTCTAGCACCATTTGGTGAACTTTGGCGATGTTTTCGTCGATAATTTTTTTTTTTTTTGACGTCCCGAACGTTCATCGTCTCCCAAGCACTTATGGCCACGCTTAAATTGAGCTGCACAAAATGTCACTGTGGCAAATGATGGTGCAGAGCCCCCATACACAGAATCCAACTCTCTGATTTGCGTAGGCGTATTGCCTTTTAAAAACAAATATTTAATGACAGCTCTTTACTCGATTTTGTCCATTTTCATAAAAACACTTACATCAACTCACTCAAACTACTCTTACATAACAACTGAGCGTTCAAAATGGCTCTAACTTTGGTGAGTAACTGTCAACAGATGAACAGCGAAATTCGTATCCCAAGCTCTTACAGCCACGTTTAAATTCCGCTGTCCAAAACTTTAATGTGGTAAATAATGGTGCAGAGCCCCCATACACAGAATCCAACTCTTCTTTGATTTGCGTAAGTGCATTGTCTTTCAAAAACAAATGTATAACAACAGCTCGATACTCGAGTTTGTCCATTTGCATAAAAACAATCAAATCAACTCACTCAAACGACTGTTTCATAACAACTGAGCGTCCAAAATGGCTGTAACTTTGGTGATTAACTGTCAAATGAGTATCAACGAAATAAACTAGCTTTTATATACGAGTGCTGCCATCTTCCTGTTGGAATTGGAAACCTTTCAGACGACCCTCGTATGGTAAAATTTTGGAAATTTAATCATGCTTCCACACTAGCTTTGAATAGGGTCAGACTGAAAGCTACACTGAAACTATAAAGCCTGGATTTGAAGTACAAAAGAATTAGTAGGTCACCACAAAAGGTGCGTATTTCATTGTATATGAGAGCTTCTAGAGGTTTACTGGAAAACATTCGAGTCAGTTGGAGAATTTAATGTCATGACGGCATGTTGGCCATGGCAGCTCAGTGGTTAAGAGCGACCGAATGGTGACGGAGAGAACCGTGGTACAAATCCCGGCTATGGCATTGAATATTTCAGTCTGGCTCTATACAAGTCTTGGCCTACACACGGCTAGTGTGGAAGAACGATTAAAGTTCCAATAATTAACTTAAAAGTGGTTACTATGAAGCTTAGGGCTTAAGTGCTTACAGAGTTAGTATGTTGCCACAAAAGGAGTATATCTAATTGTATATGAGAACCCCTAGTGGTTTATCGGAAAACATGCGAGTCAGTTGGAGAATTTGTCACGACGGCCCTTTGGCCATAGTAGCTATGGTTAAGAGCTACTGGACGGAGACCTGGAAATCCGTGTTGCAAATCCCGGCCATGGCAATGAATTTTTTTTCTGTCAGATTTCGTGACGAAATGCCTGACTCTATCTGTTCAAAAATTTTCTAAAGAAATTTCTCCCTTTCACTTGCATTTGAATTGTGAGTAAAGAAGAAGGTTTCAAAGCACAGGGCTTTGTTGGGGGTTATAGAAATGTTATTTATTTTAAAATTTGCATGAGGTTTCCATTGTTAAACTATTCAGAACTAGGCTACTTTAGGGTTCATAAGCTGAAGTAAAGAGAAGCATATGAGAAAACAATTCACAGCTTACTTAGTTACATAATGGTAATTTGAATAAATAAAAAAGCATGCCACTATATATTTAACGTGGCGAGAAGCTATCCAAGGCAATCCGTCCAAACAGTTGGACGTTCGTGCAGCTAACGGCAGGTCTCTGTAATAGTCCGAATAGAGCGATAGTCAGGATGCAGTTTTCTCCTCCAGATGATTCGTTTTGGCCACTTAAAGAGGTTATTTTCTAAGAACCTTCCCTTTGTATTCGAGGCCTATATAAGGAGTTTGCAGTGTTCGGCATGGACAGTTTAGCAGACAGTTGAAGGTAAGAGTTTACTAGACAAAGTCCAGTTCATTTGTGATTCGATGGACTGGTTATGTTTTATTCTAAGTGTGTGCAACAGTGCCTCAATGTAACTTTTGCATTAAGCTAAGCATGTAATTGATAAATATAGCAACTGTATTTTCATTTCTGAAGATATAATTCAAATTAAAGTTTTTAACTATTTTTGGCCATAAATCTAGTTATAGAGACGCTTTTAATTTTGACTAAATTTTTGTTAGTGTAGCCCTGTGGATTACGACGTGTGAAACAGAATCCAGATAAAATTACGCAAATATATTGTGGTTTTTGCAACAGAGTGTAAAATAATCTTTTCTCTATACTTGTCCCAACATACTGGTTTAGCACGACTGAAGCCACAATAAAGTCAATCGATATTTGGCTACAAACATACCGTGTAATAAAATACAGGTATTCGAAAGGTTTCCTAAGTTGAAGAGAACTTATCTTTGTTGCCGGACTCCTCTCCAAGATGACAATAAAGCTATTACCTCACCCAAATCCGTGACAAAGGAAGAGAGAGAGAACACAGCACAGTCTGGCAGAGCTCAATAATGTAAACATACTTAGCCAAGAAACGACCATTGCAAACATTAAAGCAAGGCGACCTGCCTATTTTGAGCTTGAATCTGTAAATTCGTAGTATTTAGAAGAAATAGGTATGCAATGTAACAGTTTTTTTTAACCTTTTTTCCATTGCATTTAAATTGCAATCAAGTTGGTTAGCAGGAGTGCTGAAGAGAGAAGGATACTTACATTAGAAACCACAGAACCGGTATTTTATATTAACTGCAGATTATTCCATCAGAGAATTATTCTATCGCCAAAGGGCTGCATTTTTATAACTTGAAAGACTCTCGTGGGAAGGTTAAGGAAGTCAAACAGGAAATTGATGTTTATCTTTTGCGTATTGGTGAGTTTTATATTCACTATTCGGAATATTCGGATATCTGCAACATTAAAATTTAAGGGGCTAAATGAAAGGACTGGCAATAAAAACCCTCCTTCTAGCACGCCTTAATTCCATTAGCTAACTAAATTACCTGATAGATAGAGTCAACATGAAAAATTCAATGCCATGGTCGGGATTTGAACCACGGATCTCTTGGTTTCCGTCCAGTCGCTCTAACCCATTGAGCTACCATGGCCAACTTGCCGTACTGACATTAAATTCTCCAATTAAATCATATACTTCCCCGGTAAACTACTAGGGGCTCTCGTATTCGAGATACACCATTTGTGGCGACTTACTATCGTAAGTACTTGAATCCCACGCTTCATCATTTAATCTTATTATTTTAGTTACTTGATGGAAATTAATCATTTCTTCACACTAGCCGTATATAGGTTGAAGCTTTTGCTAGAGTCAACATGAAAAATTCAATGCCATGGCCGCGATTTGAACCACGGATCTCCTGGTTTTTGCCCAGTTGCTCTAACCTATTGAGCTACCATGACCAAATTACCGTCATGATATTCCTTGGACTCAAGTACTTACGATAGTAACTCCCCACAAACGGTGTATATCGGATGCGACAGCTCCCAGTGGTTAACCAGGAAAATATACGATTCAATTGGAGAATTTAATGTCATAGGGATAAGGGAAAACCTCCAACGTTAAGTCACATAAGACCATGAATGAAATGATGTTAAAGTGAGTGGAGGGTCCATGGAGCTTAGAGCTACCAGACATTCATCTTTCTTAAGGGAAAACCTCCAAAGTTAAGTCACATCGGACAATGCATGAAATGATATTCAAATGAGAACAGGGTACATATAGCTTATAGTTACCAGACATTCATATTTCAGGATAAGGGAAACCTCCAACGTTAAGTCATATCGGACGATGAATGATTGATGTTCAAATGAGTACTGGGTACATAGAGCTTAGAGTTACCAGACATTCATCATTCAGGATAAAGGAAAACCTCCAACGTTAAGTCATATCGGACGATGAATGAAATGATGTTCAAATGAGTACAGGGTACATAGAGCTTACAGTTACCAGACATTCCTCTTTCAGGATAAGGGAAAACCTCCAACGTTAAGTCATATCGGACGATGAATAAAATGATGTTCAAATGAGCATAGGGTACATAGAGCTTATAGTTACCAGACATTCATGTTTCAGGATAAGGGAAACCTCCAACGTTAAGTCATATCGGACGATAAATGAAATGATGTTCAAATGAGTACAGGGTACATAGAGCATAGAGTTACCAGACATTCATCTTTCAGGATAGGCGTAAACCTCCAACGTTAAGTCATATCGGACGATGAATGAAATGGTGTTCAAATGAGTACAGGGTACATCGAGCTTATAGTTACCCGACATTCATCTTTCAGGATAGGCGTAAACCTCCAACGTTAAGTCATATCGGACGATGAATGAAATGATGTTCAAATGAGTACAGGGTACGCAGAGCTTAGAGTTACAATCATCTTTCAGGATAAGGGAAAACCTCCAACTTTAAGGCATGGGACAATTGAATGAAATAATGTTTAAATGAGTACAGGGCCCATAGAGCTTAGAGTTATCAGACATTCATATTTCAGGATAAGAGAAAACCTCCAACGTTAAGTCATATCGGACGATGAATGAAATGGTGTTCATATGAATACAGGGTATATAGAGCTTAGAGTTTCCTGACTTGTATTTTGAGGATAAGGGAAAACCGTGCAAAAATCGTTATCCAGAACCCCTCGAGCGTGAAGCATAAATGCTACCAATTATGAGTTATTGTTGTTATTTCATGGTAAGTGGCAATTGTTTGCGTGAAAGTTGTTCGTCGCATTTCAGAGTGTGGCATGCAGAATTACCTGCAAATGTCGAATTTATGTGTTTTATTGCACTAATTTCCCTAGGAGACATCAGGAATGCTTCAAGACGCCAGTAGCAATAAGAGGATAATTAGGTCTATAATTTTCTGAAGGGCATGCAATTATTATCAAAGAAGATCAGTGCTCTGGTCTACCTTCTAATATAATTATTAAAGAAACCAACATTCAGCGTGTGTTAGGTGCCATTAGGGATGAATGTTGAGTGTCTAGCTATTAAAGAACTATCAGGAGAGATTGGAATTTTTCTGCAGAAATTCTGAAAAAAAAAAAGCATTACATTAGAGACAAATTGCTTGCAAAAAATGTTGACTTCTGCACAAAAAGAAAAAGAAGTAATTCTTGTTGGTGACTTAATCAGTACGGCTGATCAAACTGGCAATAAAGTTGTAACCTGGATGACAGGGGGGTAATAAACAAAAAGTAGCTCGTTTTCGCAAAACCAGATAGTGTAGCCATCGGCCATCTGTTGGGGCCCTTAAAAATATTAACAGAAGTGCAATTTTGTAGCAATTTGCATTTGTTGTTTGAAAATTGTATCCCTGGATGTTCCATAAGGCTGACTTTAATGAAAACATAGAAATTATACCGTTCGAAAAAGCTAAAGGCATGTGTACGCGGCCAATGTTCAACCGGAGCGATGTTGCCAAGCGTAGTACGTGTACCGGCAGAGGTTCTGTACATAAGAGCAGTTTTACCTGCCAGCAGTGGTTTTGCCTATTTTCCCCGTAATTAAGCATCACATTATTAAGCAATATCCCTAAAACGCTAAACTCTTACATTGAAGTGGATCAGCAACCACGGTTTCCAACTTTGTAGGTCTTTCCCGGAGTTTGAAACACAGGCACGCTCCCTTTATATAAGGACGAAGCTGCTTCTCCACAAATTCGTGACTGTGTGTATTACTCGACAGAGCGTTGAGGCATATTGACCTCCAGGTGACCAGCGCTGTGATCGTCTTTTATCAGGTTTTATCTGGTCGATTAGAAGAGTGAAATATTAGTAACTTGATGTACAATAACATAAATAGAGCGATTGGAAGCTGCGTGTGTCTATGTGATATTGTCGCCAGGCCATTGTTGATTGGAGGCGGCGCGGGCAACAAGTTGAAAGAGACGGCAGCGCAGTGCGGAGATTAAAGCTCGCCGAAAAGGTGGGCGGGAGGAGACAGACTTCTCTAGAGTTCGCCTTTGTTCTAGCCAGCTCTCGATTGTTTGAGAAATTTCTGGAATGTTAGTAAACTATAAAATGGCAGCCCACCCGCCAAAGTGAGTCAGACTGGCTCAAGGTCTGAGTTCTAGGAGCCGAACAGAGCGGACGTGCCGACTAGAACTTCTCCAGCCAGCGCGTTGCCACAGCGGAAACGACCTTTGGGCAGTTTCCGGCAATTGCAGCTTGCATCTTGGGATCTGCTTCGAGAGAACCTCGGAGAAAACAACTGCCTTCATCTGAGGGACAACCAACAGCCAGCTTGCCCACCAGTGCCTGCACTTCTAGAACGGGAAGCCAGCATAAGGTAGCGGGTTGCCACTAACGGCCAAAGCCATCCGACACTTATAATCGGGTAAGGCGCATTCTGGGAGTCCAGGTGTTCGGTCCTATTAGTGGCACGCTTCTCAGCCCCTGCTACCTTCAGGTGAGGGCACACGTTCGTGTGTTTATTGCACTGCAACTCTCGTGCAGTGCTTTTAGTACCTGTCTGACCCTAGTCAGCTATCCCACTAGTGATGGAACCTATCCCATCCACTAGCTTTGCTCCTGACGGGCTAGCCAACTCGGCCGCAACGGCCTTAACCAGCACCTCTACTGGTGCTACCAGGAAGAGAAAACCTCGCCAACAACGCCGCGGCGAAGAAGGCAAGGTAGTACTTTTCGAAACAACCAACCAGGGTGACTCACGCGAGCCAGTTCCTCGTTTAGGTGAAATTTTGGGGTCTAACTCCGAGGTCGAGTGTGCCAGTGTTCGCACCTCCTTTTCTTGCCGTAGTGGTAGGACCACTACGTACTCCAACTACTGCTCGACATACGAGGGTGCCTCAGAACACAGCTCGTCGGACATATCCACGGATGGCGAGCAGGACGGGGAGTTTCGTGAGGTTAAGTCACGGAAGACCAAGTGCGCTGAGAGACTGGCTGCAGAGGGCGTGCCCTCTGGCCAGTCCAGCCGTCGAACCCCTGCCAATGCTGGCAGAGGTCAGAATTGTGGGGGTCAACGGAAACACGTTCCTCCGATAATTGGGATGACTTCTCCGGGGCTGTTGGCTTCCTAAAAGAAGTCATGCCGACCCTGGCGCAGACGTGCACAGTACGGAGGAAAAAAAGCCGCTATATCTTCCAGGCTAAAGCGGTGGAAGATTACAGCCTATTACTGCAGCACCTCAAGAAAAGAGGGATTTCCCACTTCACCTTTGGGCTAGAGAAAGCCCATGATGTACGTCGGGTTATCCGCGGGTTGCCGGTGCATACCTCAGTGGAAGACATCAGGACAGATCTCGTCCGCCAGGGTATCAGCCCCAGAGTGATCAAGCAGCTGACAAGGCCAGCTCCAGATCGCCAAGGAACTAAATTCCCCCTCCCACTGTTCCTTGTAGTGGTGGAGCGAACCACTGACCCGGAAATCAAGTTGGACGGTGTCACAATCATCTGCTACCTCCGGGTTCAGTTGGAACCAGCAAAGGGCTCTGGCGGCCCCCCTCAATGTTACAGATGCCTGGGGTTTAACCACTCCAGCAACTTCTGCCACCGTAACCCACGCTGCTTACGGTGCGGTGGCACCCATACCAAAGATGTCTGTCCGCGTGCCATCACTGAGGTACCCACCTGCGCTAACTGCAAGGGTGATCACATTGCTTGCTACGGGGGCTGCCCGACTAGGAAGGCTGTGATAGCCTCTAGGAGGGAGCCAGCACCATCATTGGCTAGGCAGAATGACACACATCGTGCTGACCCTCAGTCAGCCGTCAGCTGCTTGAATGAATGAAAAAAAAAGTGAGTCAGTCGGTAATTGAACGCGTGCGGGAAAACAGCTGTGTTTGTTGACCTTGTATGTTGTATTCTGTATGTGTGCGAAGCGTATTTCTACGGAAATAAAGTGCAATTTTTTGTGTTTGTAGCCTGAACTTTTGATTTCACGAACCCATAAAGTCACAATATGTTTTCTCGCGCCTGCCGATGAATGACACATTGTTGTCCAGAAGGCATGATTATATCTGAACAGGCTATACTTACACTGGAATCACCGTGTAAGTGCGATAAACTGAGGTAAACATCTCTGTATTGTGAATTTTTGTCGATACGCCTTCTCGCTTTGTCATGTAGTACACTGGACTCGCCGTGTATGTGCGATTAACTGAGGTAAACATCTCTGTATTGTGAATTTTTGTCGATACGCCTTCTCGCTTTGTCATGTAGTACACTGGACTCGCCGTGTATGTGCGATAAGCTGAGGTAAACATCTCTGTGTTGTGAATTTTTGTCGATACGCTTTCTCGCTTTGCCATGTACACTGGACTCGCCGTGTATGTGCGATAAGCTGAGGTAAACATCTCTGTATTGCGAATTTTTCCTTACGTCTTCTCGCTTTGCCATGTAGTACACTGCACTCATCGTCTATGTGCGATAAGCTGAGGTAAACATCTCTGTATTGCGAATTTTTGTCGATACGCTTTCTCGCTTTGCCATGTAGTACACTGGACTCACCGTGTATGTGCGATAAGCTGAGGTAAACATCTCTGTGTTGCGAATTTTTGTCGATACGCCTTCTCGCTCTGCCATGTAGTACACTAGACTCACCGTGTATGTGCGATAAGCTGAGGTAAACATCTCTGTGTTGTGAATTTTTGTCGATACGCCTTCTCGCTTTGCCATGTAGTACACTGTACTCGTCGTGTATGTGCGATAACCTGAGGTAAACATCTCTGTGTTGCGAATTTTTGTCGATACACTTTCTCGCTTTGCCATGTAGTACACTGTACTCGTCGTGTATGTGCGATAACCTGAGGTAAACATCTCTGTGTTGCGAATTTTTGTCGATACACTTTCTCGCTTTGCCATGTGGTACACTGGACTCATCGTGTATGTGCGATAAGCTGAGGTAAACATCTCTGTATTGCGAATTTTTGTCGATACGCCTTCTCGCTTTGCCATGTGGTACACTGGACTCGCCGTGTATGTGCGATAAGCTGAGGTAAACATCTCTGTATTGCGAATTTTTGTCGATACGCTTTCTCGCTTTGCCATGTAGTAACTACCTACACCACAAGCTTCTACATTTTAATGCTAGGTTCTTGAAAGCTCTACAGTTGCCCTACATTCTGGAATGAATAGCTTTCGTAAAAACTTGTTCACATAAATATAATTTTTCTGCCCTGAGAATGAATCACTTCATGTTTCTTGATCGAAAAGTCATTGGTGCCAACCTCGAGGGACATATTCACGCACTCGAATCACAAACACTGGGAAAAAACATATGTGTATAATAATAAAATAATGTAATATTAACATTTCAGCTCGAATTCAACACACGACTTAAGGATGCCATTAACTTTAACACTTTAGCAAAACGACACCTCTACTCTACTCTGTTTCAAACTGCGTGACTTATGATTTAATAGTAGGTGTATTATTTATTTATGCTTGAGATATTATGAGGTAAGAATGATGTTTTTTCAGGCTTATCTGTGTTGAATGGATGGATGTTGGGTGTAACCATAACATGTGAAGATAAAACGTGCACCGCTCGTGTTCTAAGTATCGTAGAGACAGGATTTTTGTATGGTCATGATCAGAAAGTAACATTCTTTCTTATTATAATATTGGCATTTGGCTGGCCCCGTAGCTCAGTGGGTAGAGCACCTGCCTGCCGTGCTAGAGGTCCCGGGTTCGATTCCCGGCGGTGGGGATCGGGATTTTTCTCCGATCAAGATAATTCCCCATCTTCCCCATCTTCCCCAGAGTCTGGAAGTATGAATGAGAGTCTGAATGAGTGTGTGTGTTTGTACGGGTTTAACACCTTCAGTATGTTGACCATTGTAGTTAAAGGCGGGATATAAATGGAACAAGTAAAAAAAAAAAAAAAAAAAAAGAAAAAAAGATTGACATCCGTAATTTTCAAACTACTACTACTAGGGGGATTTTTGGATTATTTCACCCAAGGCTGCATCAGGTCTTATTGCGCCCTCTTCAGCCAACATGCTTGTTTATTTTGGGCGAGGGAGAGATGGCTCTTTTTGCATTTGAATCTAATTTGCATAATATGTATTATTTGAGTGGCATACTATTTACATTTGTATATATATATATATATATATATATATATATATATATATATATATATATATATATACGTACGCGGTATGTCCAGAAAGTAAGTTCTGTTTGGTAATAAAATTAAATTGTGTACAGATACAGAAAAATTATTTATTGCGCAAAATTCTACAACTCTTAAACTACTTTTCCTCTTAACTGCCGAAATTTTGCAGGCATTTGTCATAGGAAGGCACCAGTTTTTGTATACCTTCTTCATAGAAGTTTGCCGCCTGTGTCTTCAACCAGTTGGAAACATTTTCTTTCAGCTCTTAGTCATTGTTAAAGTGGTAACCGCCAAGGAAAGATTTGAGGTGCAAGACAGATGAAAGTCGCTAGGAGCGAGGTCAGGGCTGTACGGGGGGTGGTCAAACACATCCCAGCCAAATCCCTGTAGGATGTTTTTCGTCGCATTTGCAGTGTGTGGTCGTGCGTTGTCGTGAAGAAACACAACACCATTTGGCAGCATTCCTCGGTGCTTATTCTGTATTGCACGGCGCAATTTCCTAAGTGTCTCGCAAGTGGCGGCTTTTTCAATCAACACCGACATTGTAAACAACCACAAGCTATTTATATATGGTTATTAATTTGTTTACTGTTTTTTTAATACTGTTTAGTATTTCTGTGTCCGTAAGGTCGTCATGGCGGTGTTCTATGCCTTCGTAATTTATCCGTAACATTTAACCATAACCATGAAAATATAAAACGTGTATCGCTCGTGTTCTAAGTATCTTAGAGAGAGGATTTTTGTACGCTTATGATCAGAAAATAAAATTCTTTCCTATTATAAGATTCACATCTGTCATTTTCTAACATTTAGCAGAACATAATTAATTAGTATGGTAATATAAAATATTTGACTATTTTTTATAAATTACCAGACATTTAACATTTTTTCGAAAAAATATTGTTATCTTTTCAAAATTATAAATAGGATTAATATTAGGATTTGACTACAGAGGGGATTCCGTACGTAGGCCATGCTGGGCTCCCACTAATCAGTCAAGTTCACACGGCCCGCTGGGAAGAATGGACACCACCTGGAGACATTGCTACGGTCCAAAGCATCCTCCCTATACACGCGACACATTTCTTTGTAAATTTCGTTCGGTTTATACCCTTACGCCCATAAAAATGGAACTGCACTTAGCTGTTCTTCAAATGTGTACCATAGTAGCATGTGCGCCATTTTTATTGCATGGTTCACGCTCTTCCCGTTAGAGCGGCACGTGAGCAAAAATAAACCTCTTGTAGAGAAAGCTTCAAACTACATTTGTGTGAAATTTCAACATTTCAGCTGCAATACCATGGCAGAAAAAAAAATGTTGTGTGACACTTTTCGATCCACCCTCATATTTGTCTATTTCACATGCAACAGTCTTTTTAAAACTATTTATCACAGCAGGACAATATATAACAAAAAGAAAGAAGTATACTTGACACCGACCGAGTGAAAATGCTAGTTTCCCTGAGGAGCAACAAGCTACCCCCCTACACTTACCCCACTTAACATACACCCGTCATTCTGCAACATCCACATCCCGCCACTACGTGGTTAAGCTCTTCCCAGAGCAGGTACACGATTTGACCACCCTTCGGGCTGTTCCAAACAGCCCGCCAGCATGGAGTTGAGTTCAGTTGAGTTGAAAATGCTAGTATGTTTAAACGAAAAATTATAAAAATAGTCTGTTTTGGTTTTAAACGTCTTACGTAGAGTTTAAAAATAAGAACACTGAGGGTTTTTAGTTCTCTCTCACTAAATATAGGCAGCTATTTCATTTTATTCCCATTACATAGCTCTCCATGTAACAGTTATTTCATATTTTTTCATACATTTGGGAATTTGTGCTGGATTATTCTATAAAATGTCATTTGTATAAAATAGAAAGTGAAACTGGGTAGGCCACAGAATAACAAAACTTACGTAACAGTGTTCCTATTGGTTATTATAATAACGTGATTACGTCATGTTGTGACGTAGACCAATAGGATAAAAGATCATCGACGTGTTAAGACATGTTTTCTTTGGTGTCTTTTACAAGTCTGCAAAAACTTGAAGTGCAACGGTACAGTATTAATTATTTTATAAAAGGACATGATCTAGAAAGTTTAACATTGTGATAAGTTATATTAATGGTTTATGCGGAATAAATTCCAATATTTTTAAAGAAGAGAAAAGTTGTTAATTTCTACCATAAAATCATAAAAATTATCCTCCTGTGATACTACGACCAGAGATAATACTCATCGCTCCAGAGCGCCGAGAACAAGAAATCTACCAGATTGACACAAAAGGTGAGAACAGTTAATCATAGGAGCTGTAACGTTAGTAGAATTGCAGAAGGCAATAAATGAAATCCATAAATTCTATGAAGAGTGGGGAGTAAAAATAAACATAAATAAGTCGATAGTTATGGGATTCAAGAAGGGAGTTAAAATAAAAAAGATGCAAAGTGGATACTAAATGGCAAAAGGGTAGAAGTGGGCAATGAATTTGAATACTCAGGAGTAAGGCTGAATAACAATGGAAAATGGGGAGCACACAGGAGAAAAATGGAAGCAAAAGGAACGGCGGTAATGAATGGAATAAGAATATGCAAATATAAGCTAGAAATGACAACCAAGTGGTTAAAAACAATGTACCAGCGCCTAGTTGAATCCAAAATGTTTGCTCGCACTGGAGATATGGGGGTCACAGAGGTAAACAAAACGTGGTCCAAACCTACAGAAGGTTTTGAAAATTAGGAAATTAGGAAAGACAAGAGGAAATGGAATATTAATGGAAAGAATAATAAGATTTTGTTATAGGTGTATGACCAAAGAAGAAGGGGAAATTATGAAATTATGCATGAGACAGCAAAAAAGATTATTGAACTCAAATAGTTGATGGGCAGAGAATTATGGGGAAAAAATAGGAATGGGAGATATATAGAGATTAGAGGAAAGGAAAATGAAATGTGTAGTGTTTAACGCCCGCTTTTACTACATACGGCACCGCAGGCGATGACACTGATGATACATGAGATGAAGATGGAGCAACGGTGGAATGAGATGGCGGGGGAAACTGGAGATCCCGGAGAAAACCCGCCCCAGCGCCGTGCTGTCCACCACAAATCTCACTTTGCGGTCGCCTGGGATCGAACCCGGGCCGCCTAGGTGAGAGCCAAGTGGTCTAACCCCTGAGCCACGGCGTGGCCTAGAGGAGGAAAGGAATACAAGCGATGTGGGTTAATTGATAAAATGCAGAATAGAAGATATAGAAAGACAGGAAATATGGGGAAGTCTAGAAAATATGAAATTACAATTTTACAAACAAATAAAAAGAAATTGGGGACGAGAAGCATATGTAGATTACTGCAATAGACAAGAGAGAGAAGGGCTAGCTTGGGTGACAACAAGAACAATATTTCAAAGAGGGATAAGAGCTAGGGAAAAGGGTGTTTGTGAATTGTGTGGGGAAAAAGAACGCATAGAACACTATGTAACATAATGCGAGGAGGTTGCAATATAGAGAACAAAGGTTTGGGAGGTAACATGGGAGAAAGTAAAGAAAGGGAAAATTGCTATAAAAATGTTAACAGGAAAGGAGGAAAATAAGGTAAGAACTATTGGCGAGTTCTCGCAGAAATTAAAAGAAAAATATGTCAGAAATATAGAGAATATAAGGAAGGAAGATGGGGGAGTAAAGGGGCTAATTAAGTAACGAGGAGACATGGAGGTTATGAGATACCTGACAGAGCAAAAGACCAGGGTGTCGTGTAAGCCAAGGTAGCAACAAGGCCAAGATAAATAAATGTAGCCTAAAGTTGTAAATTGTAAAACTTTGGAATATGCACAATAAATAACCTAATCATCATTCTATCCCTCGTGCCGTTTGTAAACATTATTCTGATGCATCCCAAATATTTATTTTTACTAAAACTAGAAGACGACAGAGTCGATGTCGAAGTATCGGATATAATGCAAAATATCGTATATCGTAAGCGACAATCGAGCTTCGAGAAAAACTGCTATCAACGCATTGCAAGTCCTAACTTTTCGGTAACTTCTTCTGTTTTAGTTTCTAAGCAACGTGTAGTACGTACAAGTTATTGCATTTTCCCAAAATTTGGGGTCGATATTTCACTGGAAATACAGGTTTGCGGTCCCCGTTTTAGGGAAAGGTCCGTCTGCGTCCTTGAATATATATCTGCGAGCAACATAACTCAAAAACTAGAAGCGGAATGCATACCAAACTTGACAGCCATTTCCCAGCTATTTCTTGTTATGGCATGTAAAGCATAAGACGATGTCCTTTTGAAATAAATTACCTGAGATAATCATAATTCCCTTTCGCCCATTCTACACTTGCAAAATAGTACAAGGAATTTTGCGATAACGTTCACCTTGCCACGTGCCGAAAGTTAAGAAACATAATAGCTGCACAAGGCTAATCGTTGCATTGCTTATCCAAGTGACCTGAAAACTAAATACACTCATACGACTGTCTCGTGACTTTAGATTAATACGTTCACGTTGACATCCCTGTAATAACCAAAACAGATTGCGCTCTAGGTTTTCTACTATGTAATTACAAAGATAAAATAAATTCTATCATATACCTTACATTTGAAAAGCCAATCACATGCAAGAATGCATTAGAAACGTTCAGCAAAATGCACCCCTTTCTATAAAGTTTCATATCGATTAATATTAATAGTTTGTAGTAACCATAAGCTGTGCATAAAACTAAATAAGTCAGACTGAGGTTTTTAACAACATTTTGCATTAATACATAATCTACAACACAAAATACATATTAATTTGACAATTGTCTTCTTGAACTATTCGTAAATACATACAAAACACATTTACTGTGTATTTCCAATTATATTTACACAGAAAGGAATTTAAAATTACGATATATTAACAATACGTTTAGAAAGAAATTTACATGCACTTCTTATTCTGGTCATGGCTTCCTTTAATGTAGGACTTAGACCCCTCCCATGCCTACCTATGTAGCGTGATGTTAGCGTGTCTGCCTCAAGCTCAACAGGTCCCGAGCTCAAATCTCGGTCAGGGTGTTTACTGGAGAAAGTCCTTTCCAAGTTCACCCTAACAAATGAATGTCAGGCAATTCTAAACTCTGAGGACTTACATAGCTCTGAAAACATTTGAGCATCATTATATCCATCGTCCGATATGACTTAACGTTGGAGGTTTTCCCTTATCCTGAAAGATGAATGTCTGATAACTCTAAGCTATATGCACTCTGTACTCACTTCAACATCATTTCATTCTTCATTGAGATTTTCTCTTATACTGAAAGATGAATGTCTGGTAACTCTAAGCTCTATGGTCCCTGAACTCATTTGAACATCATTTCATTCATCGACCGAAATGACTTAACTTTGGAGCTTTTCTCTCATCCTGAAATATGAATGCCTGGTAACTCAAAGCTCTATGTATCCTGTACTCATTTGAACATCATTTCATTCGTCGTCCGATATGACTTAACGTTGGAGATTTTCTTTAATCCTGAAAGATGAATGTCTGGTAAATCAAAGCTCTATGTATCCTGTACTCATTTGTGCATCATTTTATTTATCGTCCGATATGACTTAACGTTGGAGATTTTCCCTCATTCTGAAATATGAATGCCTGGTAACTCAAAGCTCTATGTATCCTGTACTCATTCAAACATCATTTCATTCATCGTCCGATATGACTTAATGTCGGAGATTTTCTCTTATCCTGAAATATGAATGTCTCGTAACTCTAAGCTCTATGTACTCTGGACTCATTTGAACATCATTTCATTCATGTCCGATATGACAACGTTGGAGATTTTCCCTTATCCTGAAAGATGTATATCTGGTAACTCTAAGCTCTATGTACCCTGTACTCATTTGAGGATCATTTTGTTCAGAGTCCAATATGATTTAACGTTGGAGGTTTTCACTTATCATGAAAGATGAATGTCTGGTAACTCTAAGCTCTATGTACCCTCTACTCATTTGAACATCATTTTGTTCAGAGTACGATATGATTTAACGTTGGAAGTTTTCCCTTATCCTGAAAGATGAATGTCTTGTAACTCTAAGCTCTATGTACACTGTACTCATTTGAGGATCATTTTGTTCAGAGTCCGATATGACAACGTTGGAGATTTTCCCTTATCCTGAAAGATGAATGTCTGGTAACTCTAAGCTCTATGTACCCTGTACTCATTTGAGGATCATTTTGTTCATCGTCCGATATGACTTAACTTTAGAGGTTTTCTCTTATCTTGAAAGACGAATGTCTGATAACTGTAAGCTCTATGGAATCTGGGCTTATTTGATTTTCATTGATAGTTCGATATAACCTACGTCCGAAATGGGTGAAATGAATGGCGGGGGAAACCGTGTCATTCGAAGAAAACTCACCCAAATGCCGTTTTGTCCACCACATTTCCTGGGGATCAAACCGGGTTCTCCAAGTGGTTGAACCACTCGACAAGGCGTGGAAACTGCTATCAACCAAACAAATTGCTGATTGTGAAAATGCAATTTACACTAGAACTGGAAGTAAAACACGTTTGGCTGCTTTATTTACATTTTTTAGCGATCAGAAATAACGTATTACATTAAATAGCACGCTTCTAACATAATAAATTTTGTCACATTTACGTTATTGAAAACGAACTCTGTAATTATTGAAGGTGAATGAACATTTTATATTTGTTTCTAAATTGTTAAAGTGTCAATGACGCCCAACCAATTATTCTTGCCTCCTCAAAATCTCTTTCTCTCTCTTTATAATACACTTGATATTCCTCTTAAAATATGAATTTCTATTATCATTCTATAATTATTTAGAGTTGTGAATCAATGGATGCAAAGCGTCCAAAATTATAAAATCTTACTTAGTCACCTTATTAGATGGGTAGGTAAGTGGAGTATTTCACGTTAAGACTGCAGTTACACTATGTATTGTATGACACTGCAAATATGTGTGTGGTCCCTAACTGTTCTGAATATTCAACTTAGCACCAAGTTCATTCCTGGTATCGACACCGCCCCGCACAAGGCGCACAAGATCCATAACGTCGCACCTGCGCAGCTGCACCACACTCCTGTTCGCCGACACCTGCGTCTGGATAAAATTATATGATTATAAAATGAAATGAAGAAGGGATGCTGAACTGCCTGGTTGATGATGAGTAAATCCATCAGAAATTGTTTGCTTATTTTCTGATACTTGAAGTGATAATAATTGGGAAGGAAATGTTCCCGAAATTTGCCGGCTACGAGGACTTAGAGAAACCTGGGAAAAGTCTCAGTCAATTAGAATAATTCTGGTGCAATTTAAACCACAACCCATGTCTGTTAACCATTTCTTTTACATTAGATTATCCTGTTGAACTCCAAAGTACTTATTTCTCTTTTACTTTTAGTTCTAACTCATCTGTAACTGCTTGCTTAGAAGACAACTCATTGCTTCTAAACAAATTTTTGTAAAGGCAATATCAGTTGCAATGGTGTTCCATATTTCTATCATAGTTTACTTTGGATATGCGGCACTATCCAGTAGATTGGGATGATACAGGCGTTTTCCTCTGTGGCCGGCATTCGATTCCCGTGGCCGACCTACCTGACACATGGTTTTTTCAGTGTTTTTTTTTTCCTACCAGGCGAATGCTGGTTAGTTAATTACATATGTATTTTTATATCTTGACAGATGGAGAGCGATGCGCAGTGGTATCTGGACGAGTCCACTTCAAAACGGTTGCAACTGGAGGGGAGGGTAGGTCAGTTGCGTATCAGTTGCGAGCAACTAAACACGTGCAGAGCTACTCGGTAACACTACAGCTTGTTTCAAAATGTGCTTGTCTCCTGGTTCCAAGAGAGCATTTATAAATGACGCCTCCTAGCAGCACATTAGGAAATAGAGTGCTACATTTAAAACCACTAGAAGTAATAACCAATGTTTATAGATTTATAAAAAAGGAACAATGGTCTGGGTCAGCTATAAAAATCTGGGGAAAGGTATCTGAGGCAACAGTTGTGTCTGAAAGCAGTTTTGGTGAGTTATTAAGGAAAGAAAAGCCATTGGTGCTAGTGCAACAACGTCCTTCTCTATGCCCAGTAAACAAAGATTAAGAACATTCACAGAATCTAATTTGGATGTTTTAATTCAGAAGTAGTTAGGCGAATTGCGAATAACTTTTAAAACACAAAAAAACAAAGACCAACTCTGAAGAAAGACTTATGAAGCTTCAAAATTATACTGACTTCCAAGGCAGTGTCTGACATTAAGAAGAGTTCTTTTGAAGCTAAGGTTTATATCGAACATCGTACCATACGCGCAAAAAGGCTTAAGTATTTACGAAATATTCAGAGATATCAGAGTGAAGTTTATATACATTATATGTGTGAAACTTAATTCAGTACATACTAGACCATATGCCTGGAGTGAAATTCATTACTGGGACTCTGCAGCGATATTGAAAGGCCGGCAGTTGTTTATCATGCCTGCTGGAGGAGAACAGGGTTTTGTTCCAAACGTCTATGTACTATTTAAGATCCAAGAAAAGCGTGGAGATTACTACCATAGTAAGAATTACACCGTAGTTTATATGAGCTGCCATACTGGCTTTGAGAGTGAGATATTTTTAGACATCTTATGCACCGCCCTCCTCTCTCATAATCTTAGGCGTGTGACGCATTGTGGCGATAGGTACACTATCCCCACCTCAGTTGCTGCTCATCCCTACTACGCGCCGCCTCGGTAGCGTGGTGGTAGCATGTCTGCCTCACGTTCAAGAGGTCCCGAGTTCGAATCTCGGTCAGGGTGGGTTATCTGGATAAGGTTTTTTCCGGGGTTTTCCCTATTCTTCAAGACGAATGTCGGGTAACTCTAAGCTCCATGGACCCTGGGCTCGTTAGTGTAAGGTTAGATAATCCGGATTATTATGGACGAAACGATCATAGGTATAAAATTAAGAGTAGAAGATACAGAACCGACGTAGGAAAATTTTCTTTTGTCAATAGAACCATTGAAGAATGGAATGAATTGCCTGTAGCAGTCTTTCAGGGCTGTCCCCTGTCGCTGAAGAAATTTAGAAAAAATCTAGATGGCTTATAGTTTAACTTTTAAATTGTAATTGGATATAATATGTAAATAGAGAAGTAATTAGATATGTTTTAAGTGACTAAAGTAAAATAATATCATGTTTGTATAGTTTATTGTGTTATTGTTGTAAATCTAGTATTTGTAATTTGATCTGTATTCTTAACCAATTCCATGGAAACAATATGCAATTTCTTAACTGAAAAAATCCTGTTTGTACTTTCAACTACATTTTTAATAAATGTAATTATGCAAAGGGTTATATAGTAGATAAAACTAATAGTAATATAATATTAAGGATATCAGGTAGAGAAATAGAACACGTGTTGCCATTCCACACGGAATACCTTGTATTTAATTTAACAAGGTTAATTGCCTTTCACCACTCGTGTATCGTTTTATTTTGTTCTTCATTTGTGGTTTTTTAATTAACATATATTTGGACTGATGTAGAAACTTTAATGCTTATTCAAGGTGAGTGAAAGGTCTCCCTTCATTATTACTTTTTCCAACAAAATCAGCAGTTGCCAATGATAGCTTAAAATACTTTACGGAAGCGTATCGCTGGTCCACTTTGCAACACATTTTAGCACAGAGATAAGAAGAAAATATAAACTTGTAAATATATTAGACTCGTTACATAAACAGAACAGATCAATAAACTGGATATTAGAACGAGACATTAGAACCTATCAAAACCGGTATTACGTATCAGAGTTCAATTTTGCATAATTAAGTGCACAAGGTTTGCAGACAGTTGAAGTGTTAGCTTGAAGACAAGTTAATATTCAACAGTCCTTGTAGAGTTGTGAGCTACGAGAGACCAAAGCAAAATAATTTTAGAAGCCATCTTTCTTTTTTAAGAAAAAATATTTTTTTTCTATCCGACACTTGCTTCAAATGTCTTGCAAGTTTTTTGCCGTGTAGATCGGTTTGTTCTCCTAGCTTTTTATTATGCTGATTCAACGATTTTTCGAGGGCTGTTTAATAAAGAATGATCAGAATTTTTTTGACAACATACCTTTACTCATCCTCATAATTTTGATGGTTCTTCTCAAAATAGTCTCCACTGAATGCGATGCACTTATCCCAGCGTTTCTGCCAGTCTTCAAAGACATACTGGAAACCATTTTTTTGAGAAATCCTTGAAAATCGCCTCCGAAACCTTCATCACTGCTTCTGAATGCCTCCCACGAAGGCGTTTCTTCAAGTTAGGGAATAGAAAAAAGTCACATGGGGCTAAATCCGGAATATAGGGAGGGTGAGGGATGCCCTTCACGTTGATTTTTGCAAGATATTCAGCAGCAACTTTGGCAATATGCGGCCGCGCAATATCGAGGTGCAGCATCCAGCTTGCTTCACGGAAATGTGGTCTTTTGCGCATGATATGGTCTTGCAATGTTTTCAGGACATCCCTGTAGTATTGTCCAGTTAGTGATGTGTGTGCAGGTAAAACATGCTGATAAACCATTCCATGAATATCAAAGAATGAGATGACTATAACTTTCCCAGCAGAAGCAACCACTTTTGCTTTTCTGGGGGTTGGTGATGAAGGAGATTTCCACACTGAGCTTTGCTATTTGCTCTCAAGATCAAAATGATGTAGTCAAGTTTCATCAGCAGTGATTACGTTTGAAAGTAACTCCGGATCTTCCTCTAACATCAACTTTAACTGCATGTTACCTCCATTGCAGCAGTATGCGATACTGAACATGTCTGAACTTGTCTGGTTCTAACAGGCGGGAACCAGGAGTACTATCAATGAAACTACTATGGCGTGTTTGTTTCACATTAAGCTAACTGAATATGATACGATTGAATTTTACTGATAAAAATTATGAATGTAAAAATTATGATCATTCTTTATTGAACAGCCGTGGTATATCCTCTAAATGAATTTTAATAAGTAACATTTCTGAACTATAAAAAGGATATTAAATTGTCATCGGACAAAATGATATCAATACTTAAACATGACTATCGACAGATTCCACGTAAACTAACTCCCGATCAAAGGGCCACGTGCTGGCCATGTAGCTCAGTAGGTAGAGTACCTGCCTGCCGCGCTAGGGTCCTAGGTTCGATTCCCGGTTGGGGATACGAATGCTTCTCTGACCAAGAAAATTCCTCATCTTCCCTAGAGTCTGGAAGTATAAATGAGAGTGGGAATGTGTGTGTGTGTGTGTGTGTGTGTGTGTGTGTGTGTGTGTGTGTGTGTGTGTGTGTGTGTGTGTGTGTGTGTGTGTGTGATCTAATGATTAAAACCCAACGAACACGAGTTAACACCTTCGATATGTTCCAAAGGAGAACGGCCGCCGATATGACCATTGCAGTTAAAGGCGGGGTATAAATGTGTGCGTGATCTAATGATTAAAACCCAACGAACACGAGTTAACACCTTCGATATGTTCCAAAGGAGAACGGCCGCCGATATGTCCATTGCAGTTAAAGGCGGGGTATACATGTGTGCGTGATCTAATGATTAAAACCCAACAGATACGAGTTAATACCTTCGGTATATTCCAAAGGAGAACGGCCGCGGATATGACCATTGTAGTTAAAGGCGAGGTATAAATGTGTACGTGATCTAATGATTAAAACCCAACGAATACGAGTTAACACCTTCGATATGTTCCAAAGGAGAACGCCCGCTAATATCACCATTGCAGTTAAAGGCGGGTTATAAATGGAACAACAAAAAAATGTATTGGTTGTTGCGCAGAATGGATCACCTTATTACCCTAGGATTAGCACATACAAGTACTGTTACTTGTGATTGGCACAAAAATGTCTGTTTAGACATTTTTTTTTAAAACTTCTTGAAAGACGTCTATAGATAAATAGTTATTTATAATACAAGGATTAAAAATATTTTATTTTTTGAGTAAGCGTAATTCTGAAACGAAATTTACGAACTAAATAAACTCCTGACCATCTCTGCAGTCAAAGTGTTGAGAACCTGACCTCTGCACTGTCGTGACTCTTTGGGATGGCCGCCCTCTGCTCCTCTCTCCTCATCCTTCCCACCGGGGATGTCTCACTTGGGGGCATAGGTACAATAAACCATACGTTTCTGTTTGAGTCCGCTCCGAAGCGTAATCCAATACAGTCCAAGCCATTGAAGTACCGAACGAAACAATGGACACAGAAGTAATGACAATAAATGCATAAAAGAGACTCTGCCAGTTGTACAGAAGCTTGTCCATGGATTTCATGGGAGATATGCTTGAACTCAACATACCACGAACGAAAAGAGACGGTGTACGAAACTAATCATGTTTCAAATATCATTTAGTGGACTCTGGAAGTACTGAACACACAAACCAAGGACTTGTGAGAGCCATAACGACATTTAATCTGTACAATATATGCACATTGTGTTTAATAAATGTTCTTAAATTAAATCATTAAACTTTAGAGCTCTAGAGACAATATTAGAGACATTTCAAGATTCCTTTACGTTAAATACAGGGTGCACTCGCGGCTTCTCTAAACTGAGCGAAAGAAGTGAGAGTATCCGGAGAAATTGCAAATTATCTAGGGGACGTCAAACGTCAGCTTATGTCTTTGATTTGTTGTTGAAATGCATGCTCGTTTCAGGTGAACACAGAACAGATATGAGACGCGAGACAATGCATTCAAGGGAACTACTTTCATATAATTGTAAATCATGCGTATGTTTTGTACCGCGTGCCAGCGTACTCTAGAAACGAGTTATAAATCACAATCAAGTGACAGTCAGTACTTCGACTACATTTCAAGTAGATCCTTCACCTCATTGCACAGAAAAATCCAGGTTGCTGTCACATGCCTTTCTCTACTCATTATTTTACAAATGATTCTTACAAACATTTATTCTTCTATGTATCTCTTGTAAATCGAGATACGCATTCGTAAAACTGTATTACTGCAAATTTTCTTATAGAAGTACGTGGCGGAACCCAGAAACCAAAACAGGTACCGTCCAAGTACGAGGGCTGTTCAATAAAGAATTATCATAATGTTTTTACGGTCACAATTTTTAGCACTAAAATTCAATCTTATTATATTCTGTTAGCTTAATGTGAAACAAACACACCGTAGTAGTTGCATTGTTGGTACTCCTGGTTCCCGCCTGTGAGAACCAGGCAAGTTCAGACATGTTCAGTATCGCCTACCGCTGCAATGGAGGTAACATACAGTTAAAGTTGATGTTAGAGGAAGATCCAGAGTTTCTTTCGAACGTAATCACTGCTGATGAAACTTGGCTACATCATTTTGATCCTGAGAGCAAACAGCAGAGCTCAGCGTGGAAATCTCCATCATCACCAACACCCAAAAAAGCAAAAGTGGTTGCTTCTGTTGGGAAAGTTATGGCCATCTCATTCTTTGATATTCATGGAATGGCTTATCAGCATATTGTACCTGCACACACATCAGTAACTGGACAATACTACAGGGATGTACTGAAAATATTGCAAGTCTATATCAGGCGCAAAGATCACATTTCCGTGAAGCAGGCTGGATGCTGAACCACGATAATGCGCGGCCGCAAATTGTCAATGTTGTTGCAAGTGAAGTGCATCCCTCACCCTCCCTATAGTCCGGATTTAGCCCCGTGTGACGTTTTTCTATTCCCTAACTTGAAGAAACGCCTTCGTGGGAGACATTATCCATCATCAGAAGCAGTGGTGAAGACTGCGGAGGCGATTTTGAAGGATCTCTCAAAAATGGTTTCCAGCATGTCTTTGAAGACTGGCAGAAACGCTGGGACAAGTGCATCGCATTCAGGGGAGACTATTTTGAGAAGGATCATCAAAATTATGAGGATGAGTAAAGGTACATTGTCAAAAAGAAATTGTGATCATTCTTTATTACAATGAAAGTTGTCGTATTGCAGTGTATATATGCAATAGACAAAGGATGATTCACATGATCACAGTAGGCATGTACGTACACTAATGCGGCAAATACTCTATGCGGCATAGCTCACGGCATGAGGAACACTTAATAAGCTTCCTCTAGTAGGAGGCCCTTGCCCTTAATGGGACATCGCGGTCTTGTACATTCACAATGCGAACAGGAGAATACGGCAGGGTTAAGCAGTTCTCAGATCTTTAAAGGGCTGGTCACTATGTGATGCCCTTAACACTTCATTCTTTTTATAAGGCCTGTAACAAATAAAACTAAAAACGAATAACAGCTTCCCATTTGAGGAAAGTATAAGTGTTGCAAAATTCGAATTAACAAGGAATATATAAAAATGGTTAAGTAAACAAAAAATACAATTGATATATTGTACTTTAACAATATCAACATACCGTCCAAAATTCATTTAAAACAAAAATAACTTCAGAGGTTATTCCCAATGCATTTGAATTATCATGAAATATCTCAAACATATAGAATTTAATCAAAATAATTAGAGCAGCTTTGAGAAAATGAAGAGTTTACAAAACTATTTCATGTAAAGAGTAATTTAGAATGGAATGACATTTTATTTTTTGTTTCTTGTTTGTTTTTGGAAATCTTGTTTTCACACCTTTTAAAGCAGTTGAACTTAAAATGAAATGTGTAGTGTTTAACGCCCGCTTTTACTGTATACGGCACCGCAGGCGGTGACACTGATGATACATGAGATGAAGATGGAGCACCGGTGGAATGAGATGGCGGGGGAAACCGGAGGTCCCGGAGAAAACCCGCCCCAACGCCGTGTTGTCCACCACAAATATCACTTTGCGGTTGCCTGGGATCGAACCCGGGCCGCCTTGGTGAGAGCCAAGCGGTCTAACCACTGAGCCACGGCGCGGCCTTGTTGAACTTAAATAACAATTGGTTATTTAATCTTTTTTTTCCTTTTTAACTTATGCGGTTTAAAAAGACACATTCAGACCCTTCTCCCTCATATTTATTCAAGAAGGCTGAAAGTGTACCTTGTGCCACACCGACACTACAAGTACACTACGCAAGACCGCACTAAAGATAACATTCAAACAACATTGCACATAACAAGAGAAAATCGTTTTGTTTCCCGAAGAAAAACAGCGTAAGAGAAACATTTAAAGTCTTACAATGTATTGCGTTCAATACCTTTTTGCCTTTAAGTCATTCTAATTTGTTAATAATATCTATTTGCAACAATGTCGAGGGTATGGTACAGAAATTATAAAAACAACTTGCTATTTCGATTTTAGCATTCTATGTGACTTTGGCTCTTCTAAATTTATTTTAGCAAGTAAATGTTATTACTAATTACGTAAAAACAACAGAATGTAGAGTTTTGTTTCGTCTGACAATTCTATTTTAGCAATTTTGATATAGGTACATGAATATTAAAATTGCATCCACCTCGATCCTTCACTGCTATCATAGCAAGCATCACAGCTCCAGACATGGCGTTTATCTTGGTTTCTTCTGGATAGTTAATATTTATATAATTTAGGGTGATAGTTGTTTTTTTACTTAAACTATATAGCTATTATGACAATATTAATATTTGGAAAAGCCCTCTCTACTTGCAAATTGTGTCAAAGATTAATTTTGTAAATGAATATGTTGATGCTTTTTCTCTTTTCTTTTTCCATTCTGACAACGTGCCAACTTGGTATGATAATTTGGTCTTACCTTACCTGTCGGAATACACCTATTGATTTAATTACTTTCCTATATGATCTATTTATCATTATTGATGCTGCATTCAAAACGATTATTTAACTTTACCACGTAGAGGGAAGTTATTGCATTGCACTCAAATATTTGGAAATCAAGCATTTCACCGTAAATAATACCTGAGACCCTTGGAGTAACAGCAATCACATAAATCACAAATAAAAACTGGGGTAAATACCACAAAATATCTGTTCATTCAAAATTACAACGCTTTAAACGTGTTCTTATTTGGAGCGATAGAGACAGACTGAAAAATTCAATGTCATATCTGGGATTTGAAGCATGGATCCACCAGGCTCAATTCGGTTGCTCAAAACACTGAGCTACCATAGCAACATGCCAGTACGACTTAAATTCTCCAGCTGACTCACAATTAATCTCAATTTAAATTAATATCCACAATTCTTTTATTTTATCCAATGGCTGTGTGACATTTAGCTGGGAATGTACCCGACTCCTCCACCATGTGTTTCGTTCGGGGGTGAACGTTGTAGGAGTTATTTTTATACCTCCTGTTGTTAGGAATAGTCAAAGATATTAGTATTTATAATAAAATAAAGAAGTGATGTAAAGTGGGTAATGGTGTAACCATGGCAACGAACCACGGTGAGTAGATGAATATTTTAAAAAGAGTTTGTTCTTCTGTTTCTTAAAGTATTAGGGATGGGATGTATAGTTGTCTATCCGAGTGTATAACAGAAATAATTTTGTGTATGCACAAAGAAGTATAAGTAGCCTGTGCGGAAAAAAAGATATAGTTCACTGTGGAATATACCGCTGGTAGTAAAAACACTACATTAATACTATTTGTGATTGTTTCAAAGAATTTAAAATTGTTTATGAGAAGTTAAAATTCAAACTTTGAACGAGAAGAGTATTTTTCATTTTTTCTTAAATAGCAATACTATCTTTATGAGCTCCGTTACCACGATCCCGGGAAAGAAAAAGATCTCATCGCTCAACGATTATAGATGCGCCTAATTATCCAGAGTTGCAGGAGAAACTTCCAGATTTATTCAAGATCGTCACCAAAATTGAGAAATTAATCTGTATCCACCATCATTGCGTCATAAACCATCCCAACGAAATCCGCTTCAACGTGTCAAACAGTTGCGACTAGATATTGACGCCGAGTAACAAGTGACTAACTCTGTAGCTCTCATATAAGTAATATAAACAAAAGTCAGTAATCTTCATAACGTGGATTGATCATTAACGAGCAGCTGAGATTTCTGACATCTCAATCCTGGAAGATAGTTAAAGCGAACTTTAACAAATAGAGTGTTCCTCTAAGCATGTGCTTGAAGTCCCTCCCTAAGCCAAATTTCGAGGTTTTGAAATATTAAAATTATACCTGACAATGGCTCAGTGAAGCCTTTCAGCACACTTCAGCTAAGCTGGTGGCGAGAAAGCATGATTCTCAAGGACTCGCAATCTATTAATGTAACATAAGCTTCCGGTAAACAACAGGAAGTCGCATGTCTGCACCTGAATATTAATTTATATTCCGAATATGTATAAACTTATACTTGTCAAGGACACAAAAATATTATTGTCACATTGTTAATAGGACAATTACAGCTTATATATTAAATTTTCTGAGGATAGTCTGCAGTGTTCTTCGTTCCAATGGCACATTGTAGAATTTTGTATAACTGGTAAACGTTATGACAAATGGGGAACAATGGTTTCTTAGTTATATTAAAATTTAATCTTTAAGCTTGTTTCGTATTCGTGTTTCACTTAATGATTGGATGTTTTTGAAGTGTAAGTCGTGTGCAGTGGGCAGTACGGATTAGTAACTGTTGACATTCATTAGTATGAGGTGCGTTCAGGTTATCACACCACCTACTTTTTCAGGATTGGAACTAGATAGCAACTTTCTTTTTTTTTAAATACACATGGGCTCTTTGGGAATGCATTACAGAGATGGAAGCACTATACAGTGCATAGAATTCTAGTGGCAGCGACGAGAGTTCGGAGCGCTTTTGATACATAAAATGGCGACGTTTTCATTGCAAGAACAGCGTGTAAGTCATTCGTTTTCTCAACTTTCGTGGTGTGACACCCATTGAAATTCATCGCCAGTTGAGTGAGGCATATGGTGATGGTACCATGGATGTGTCTAATGTGTGTTCCTGGGTGCGACAGTTCAATGAAGACAAAACATCGTGTGACAACAAACCAAGACAGTCACGGCCTCGTACCAGCCCGTCGGACGAAATGATCCAGCGAGTAGAGAACGTTGTTTTAGAGGATCGCCGATTGAGCATTTTGAGAACTTCATGCAGGATTGTGTGCACAAATCCCACGGAAATACCACTTTTGGAGGCGATGTCTGAAACTTTCATTTCTTCGCACAGCATCGTGAAGCACACATTACTATTTCAAATATAATAGTTCCCTTGAATAAAAACGTAAATTTCAGATCTTAAACTGCTTAGCAAATTCCCTGATTACAAAGAAAGGATGTACGAGGGCTGTTCATTAAATGATGATTATAATTTTTTACGGCCATAGTTTAACGCACTAAAATTCACACTTACTATATTCTGTTAGCTTAATGTGAAACAAACACGCCGTAGTAGTTTCATTTTCGGTACTCCTGGTTCCCACCGGTGAGAACCAGGCAGGTTCAGAGATGTTCAGTATCGCCTACCACTGCAATCGAGGTAATACGCGAGGAAATTCTGCTTTCGTCTCAACAAATCGCCAGTTGAGGCCTATACAAAGTTACAGGAAGCCTATGGAGAGTCTGTTCTTCCCTACAGCACAGTTTGAAGGTGGTTTAAAATGTTTAAAGAGGGAAGACAATGAATTTCAAAGGAAGGTGGACCCGGTGCTCCAGTTACTGCTCTTACGGAAGAAAACATCAACACTGCTGCTACCAGTGTGAGAGAGGTTCGACGAATTACCTTAAGATCACTTTCTGAAATATTGAACATTTCATTGGGTGCCACCCACACGTTGGTGACAGAAAAATTACACATGAGACGTGTTTGTGCGCGATGGGTTCCAAGACTGTTGATTCCCGAACAAAAGGACATTCGCATGCAGGTCTGCTTGCAGTTAAAGTTGGTGTTAGAAGAAGATCCGACACTACTTTCAAAGTAATCACTACTGATGAAACTTGGCTACATCGTTTTGATCCTGAGAGTAAACAGCAAAGCTCAGTGTGGAAATCTTCTTCATCACCAAACCCCCAAAAAGAAAAAGTGGTTTCTTCTGCTAGGAAAGTTATGTTCTTCTCATTCTTTGATATTCATGGACTGGTTTATCAGCATGTTGTAACTGCACACGCATCAGTAATTGGGCAATACTACAGGGATGTCCTGAAAACATTGCAAGTCCATATTAGGCGCAAAAGACCACATTTCCATGAAGCAGGCTGGATGCTGCACCACGATAATGCGCGGCCGCATATTGCCAATTTTGTTGCTGAATATCTTGCAAAAAACAACGTGAAGTGCATCCCTAACCCTCCATATAGTCCGGATTTAGCCCCATGTGAGTGTTTTCTATTCCCTAACTTGAAGAAACGCCTTCGCGGGAGGCATTATGCAGCATCAGAAGCAGTGGTGAAGGCTGCGGAGGCGATTTTGAAGGATCTCTCAAAAATGGTTTGCAGCATGTCTTTGAAGGTTGGCAGAAAAACTGATACAAGTGCATTGCATTCAGGGGAGACTATTTTGAGTAGGACCATCAAAATTATGAGGATGAGTAAAGGTACGTTGTGAAAATATTGTGATCATTCTTTATTGAACAGCTTTCGTATTAAGTTTGAATAGGCCATTGTTGGAATTGTCATCCTGATAATTTGAAGGTTAAGGCCATTTAAAAGACTGCTAACTTCGACATAACAGATGTCTTTACATTCCTTTAATCCTAAATAGGTAATTGATAGTGGTTGAATGACTGACGTAAGGCGCGCTAAAGCAACATTCTTTCGCTGAGCCATGTCACCTGTGAATTCCGCAAGGTAACTTATGAAGTCTTTTACAACGTTGTAGTGCCGCTTTTTGCCAGCCGCCTATTTCGTAACGTTTAAGTGTGTGACATCTTATTTCTGTCCAATACCTAATGTGTCGTTTTCCTCACATCATCACACGTTCCAGTATTCCTCGAGAACAATAAATCCCTATTTTAATGACATCAATTGGTTTGTTTTGTTTTGTGCTTTTTTATAATTTACAATAAATAGAGAACTAGTGTGACACATCAAACAATTTCGTATCGGGATTTCAACGAAAATTTATGTTTTGAGTCTCCCTCATTGTTTTTAGATGGTGATTGTATTGTATTGTTTAGATTAAACATAAAAATTGTATTTTAAGTTCAAGTCTTCCAATAATAACACACGAAGATTTAAAAAAATTCCTCATCTCAAAGTAGCATTCACCTAGAAGTGCCTTCTAAAATGTTCATATTTTCAAAAGTAACTCTAAATATTTTATTAAATTTGTACCAAGGTTATCGGTGGTCCACCCTGGGAAGTCGAAATTTTAAACAGATAAGCCGCGTTCTCGCCAGATAACTAGAAATTTCTGGATGATTTACCGTCTGAAACTGCAAGGAAACTTTCAGTGGGTATATAAGCGAATCAGTCTAGTGGAGTGAGTTGGCGAGTGTATTATGGTGCCACAAAAATTGCTACTCTCCGAGCAACTGCAATGCCCTTCAAGGAATTAGAGAAATACTATGTGCGACGCGTCAGCAAGAAAACTGTCCGGAAGAAGCGGCTGCATCGGGCGTATTCCCTTACTCGCTACCTAACTGGAGAAAGTGAACTTAATTTGGAAACGATGTGATGTGAACTAAGCGAAGCTCACTGGAAATTATGCTACTAAGTGACAGTGAAAACTGAGTCAAATAATACTTGGAATACGAGCGAAGTCACACATAATTTCAGATATTTTCATGACAAATTAATGTTTATCTGGATTTTTTGGTGGAATAGACTCCAACATTCTTTTAATTCTGGATGACTTTTGTATAACTAGTAAACCGTAAGAGCTAGACAAAATAATATTAATTAGAGTACACAATTTAAGTAAATAATTTTTGTAGACTTTACCAATTCACGGATACCTCATGTTAGAGTTTGAATTTTCGAGTAGCTGGGAAATCGAAATTCCTTTTTTTCTCTCTGCCAGTCAACAGAACGGAATTTCAAAGTTATCACTTGACAACCAGCTCTTAAAAAAATTTGACCATTGCTTAAAGGCTACCGTAATCCCTTATTGACATTCTGTCTATAAGACCATTTGTAATAAGACATATTTGCAATGGTTTATCTCCATTAACCTAAAGTACGAGGGCTGTTCAATAAAGAATGATCACAATTTTTCTTTTATCAACGTACCTTTACTCATCCTCATAATTTTGATGTTCCTTCTCAAAATAGTCTCCCCTAAATGCGATGCACTCGTCCCAGCGTTTCTGCCAGCCTTCAAAGACATGCTGGAAACAAATTTTTGAGAGATCCTTCAAAATGGCCTCCGCAGCCTTCACCACTGCATCTGATGATGGATAATGCCTCCCACGAAGGTGTTTCTTCAAGTTAGGGAATAGAAAAAAGTCATATAGGACTGAATCCGGACTATATGGAGGGTGAGGGATGCACTTCACGTTGATTTTTGCAAGATATTCAGCAACAACATTGGCAACTTGTGGCCGCGCATTATCGTGGTGCAGCATCCAGCCTGCTTCGCGGAAATGTGGTCTTTTGCGCCTGATATGGACTTGCAATGTTTTCAGAACATCCCTGTAGTATTGTCCGGTTACTGATGTGTGTGGATATACAACATGCTGATAAACCATTCCACGAATATCAAAGAATGAGATGACCACAGCTTTCGCAGCAGAAGCAACCATTTCTTTTTTTTGGTGGTTGGTGATGAGGGAGATTTCAGCTTTGCAGTTTTCTCTCAGGATGAAAATGATGTAGGGAAGTTTCATCAGCAGTGATTACGTTTGAAAGAAACTCCGGATCTTCCTCTAACATCAACTTTAACGGCATGCAGACCTGCATGCGTATGTCCTGTTATTCGGGAATCAACAGTCTTGGAACCCATCGCGCACAAACACGTCTCATGTGTAATGTTTCTGTCAGCAACGTGTGGGTGGCACCCTATGAAATGTTCAGTACTTCAGAAAGTGATCTTAAGGTAATTGTTCGATCCTCTCTCACAATGGCAGCAGCAGTGTTGATGTTTGCTTCCGTAAGAGCAGTAACTGGAGCACCGGGTCAAACTTCCTTTGATTTTCTCCCCACTTTAAACATTTTAAAGCACCTTCGAGCTGTTCTGTAGGGAAGACCAGACTCTCCAAAGGCCTCTTGTAACATTGTATAGGCCTTAACTGACAATTTGTTGAGACGAAAGCATAATTTCAAAGCCGCATATTGCTCTTCGCGTTTTACCTCCATTGCGGTGGTAGGCGATACTGAACATATCTGAACTTGCCTGGTTCTCACAGGCGGGAACAAGGAGTACCAGCAATGAAACTACTATGGCACGTTTGTTTCACATTAAGCTAACAGAATATAATAAGATAGAATTTTAATGCGAAAAATTATGACCGTAAAAATTATCATTCTTTATTGAACAGCCCTCGTAGATATAGGAAAAAATACTTTTTGTATAGTTTGTACAAGGGTGGCAAAATCAAATGGTAAGGCATATAATTTTCCTAAAGTTATAACATTTTAAATACAGGAAAGCTTAAGTTTGGTATTTAATCAAATTGTCCACATTATAAAATTTTCGAGCCCGAATGTCCTAACTGTCGACGAGTCCTTGAATTATATCCACCCATTCACTCATCAATTCATCCACTCACTGATTCTACATAACAGCACATTTAGGTCTCCGTTACCGTCGACACAAAGAACGAGAGGTATAATGTAACCATAGAATGAGCCTGGGTGGTAGTGTGGTGTGGTGCAGTAAGTTTAAGGAGAACCTAGCAGAAGTTAATGATACAGATCAGGGTTGGTAAGGAAGGTCCTATAAATGTGAATTTACCCTCCTTCTCGGCCCCACTCCACTCCACAGTACAACTAAACCAGTTATAGTCACGTGTCAATGCAGTGGTGGCTTGTATGTGCAACGTAAGTGAAGGAGGAATGTTTAATCGGTACTAGGAGAAAATTGTTCTTTTACAAGATGGTAAGATGTCCTACTAACATTGATAAATTATGAACTTCACCCTGAGAAAGCATTTCAATGCGGCTTACGCTGAAACCTGTAAACCGTTTGCGCAGTTCAGGAAAGTATGGTTTGGATTTGTACAGATTACTGCCGGAAACTTTATGACTGCGTCACTATCTGAATGTACCTGTTAACAATTAGGAATGCAATATAGAAAGGATTTAAATGTCTTTAGCAACATAAGATAAATACTTAGCAATGCATAATAACTATTATGCAGAGTGATTTATATAGAACACAATTCTTTCTTTAATTATTCCATAGGACATTCATTCAATAACGCAATTTTAGCATCAAATTAAGCAGAATGTTCTGGCGTTTTGATTTCTTGTCACTAGATGCGCAGATGTTTATGTTATATTCCTAATTGCTATTGTTAGCAGCTGTTTTTGACATTTTTTTTAGTCAAAATCGAAATGTAGTACACATTAAATCAATTACTCTTCCTTGTGAAGCAAAACTGGATTACGAATTTAATTACAGTTACTCAAAGGGCTTACAAGAGAGAATTTGGTGTTTGCAATCCTTCCAAAAGAAACACAATACTGGGACTGATAAACAAATTGGAAATAACTTGATGTGTAGTCTTCCGGCAGTTGTTGTGGACGTAAGAGCACGACTGGAGCAGTAACCCAAAAAATCATTAAGACGTTTGACGCAGGAGACTCAGTGTGTCAGAGAACTGCGAAAAGTGCAGACTTAACGCCAGATAGGGTTATGGTTGTTCATCAGCTACAGGAATCAGACAAGGATAAAAGATTGAATTATTGTCGTTGGTTTCAGACGTCCATTGTGTAAAATCCTGCCATGTTGTCCATCACATAGTTCATATATGAAGCATGGTTCCATTTATCCCGTTATGTGATTAGGCGGTCCTTGCCCGTTAAGTACCTCGTTGAGCCCTCCCGGCACTCAGTACCTCATAAGATAGGATAGGTGATAGGTGAGGACTACGGATGGGAGGTTTCCAACAGGTCGCGGTTTTCTCAGCGTAGATCTGCATGAATACTCGCTTTTGAGTTCCAGGGAGTGGGTGCGTCCTGACAGTGTGTGGGTATTATCACATAGAAGACACCACGACCTTTGAATGTCAAGTTTATTGTTACAATTAGTCCTCTCCACTCGCCTCTGTTGACGATGTTATTCGCACATTAGGCGCGAGATTTGAGATTTGCCCGTTGCTGCGCGCATGACACGACTGATATGTATCTGTGTACGCGTTGTTCCTGAACGTCGGTAGTGAATTACTTCACACAACGTAGTATTTCCGGAGGATTATTAAACAAAAACGGAGTTTGGTGAAACCTTAATGATGTTGTAATGTGTGCAGGTTCTCTCATTCGCTAACACAGGGTGTTCGATAACCACCTAATGTGAGTTACTCCGTCCATCCACGAACGCGGACTCTGATGAACTTTTTAGTACTCATTGCCCCCTTCACTCGCCGAAACAGAGTGTTTTTCCTAGCGAACATCGAACGTCACCATTGCACAAATTTCCCCTTCCTTTCGCCGAATTTTGGAAACTTTAGGGGTCATGTGACCTGTTGCTTGTTCCTTATAGGTTGTGTTTCATCCCTACTTTTAAATTTAATAGCGATTTCCACTGTATGAGGCATGTATTCCACGCGATTTTTACCTTCCCACAGTTCAGCCAATTAATGCATAAGCATGTTTGAAAATGTGTATCTTAAATCCCAGTGTCTATTCTCTCATCACGTATCATATGCTGACCAAGGCATGGGCTAGCGACGAGGGTCTATCCTTGGACAATGCCACCTTTGTCGGCAAGAAGCACAAAGGAACTACCTGTGAGGGAATATGTTCATTTTACTCTCTCCCTTAACACGATGGGTTCATGCTTTTAATAATATATATCGGGATTGCCTGTTTAGTATCCGCACTTGTATATTTAATCATTATCCTCTATATTTATTATAAATTTGTTTAATTCATATTGTGGTATCTATCCGCCCTTAATTATGCATGTAATAAGACTTTCGGGGTTATTATGACAATGTTATGCCTAACAGAGACGGTATCAGTGAGCTCACAGAGCTCATGCAATTGGGTCATCGAAAAGCTATATGTCATCCATGAAGCACCTATGCACCCCGTTAAAATACCCGATATACCGCACAGAGAATAGTGGGGCCTATTTTTGTTTTTGTTTGTTTGTTTAACCGGACTGTGAACACCGCAAAGCTCCGACTGGTTTTCATGGAGTTTGTTGAGCAACTGGACAATGTAGAGCTCAGTCAAGGATATTTTCAGCAAGATGGCACTACATGTCATACATCAAATAAATCCATGGAACTAGGAAGTTTCTTTGACGACCAGACAATTTCCAGAAACCTATGGCTGCCAAGATTCTTCGGATTTGACATCGCCAGACTTCTTTCTATGAGGTTACTTAAAAGACAGGGCTTACACTACACGTCTCCAGACATTGCACATATATATCACCCTGTATAACAAAAAACGCAGGTACTAAGTTCGTTAATTATATAGAACTGCTTTTGTCAGCCAAAGGTTTGGCTAAGGTCAGTAATATGGCGAGGGGCCTGTTTCTCACGCGCTGCCAATCATTGCCAAAACGTGCTTTACTCGTATTCTCTTTGTGCTTTCTTAACCAATCCTTGAGTTCAAAGATCAGAAGACATTTCATCCAAAACTCGAACGTGAGACAGCTCACCTCCCTGTTTGCCTGCTAGGTAGAACAAAAGAGTAAGGGGTGATTGTAGAGGTAACACTTTCCAACTTACGATGCTCATTTTGCCAATCCTGGGACCCTAGACCTAGCACTTCAGTGTCAGATGAAGAACAGATTAGGTACAGTCTTTTCACTACAATCACGTTTTCATTTCGTGTCATTGCGCCTCCTTGCTCTACCCTCAAACAGGTGCTTTCAAGTGTACCAGCACTTTGCATGTGTCATGCACTTAATTGAGATTTATGCAGACCATTTGTTTCGAGGGATATTCCTCTATTTAAAGTAAACAAGGTCGTCAAGTGAACATGGAAGGCCATCAAGTATATATTGAGCATGTCTCATGCACTAACTGCAATACTGACTTCATGTGACCTGGACCCAATGCTGGGCAATGCTCTAGAGAAGGCGTATATCGTGCACGCTGTCATTATTTCATTAATTGGAGATGTTTAAACAGTTTTTCTAAGAACTTTCTCAGTAATGCAAAATGAAGGAGAATATTTGCTGTCTCTTAGTAAATATTTTTAAGTTTAAGTTTATTTTCTACTTCATTTTATTTGAAATAGGTACATTACACATTTCGTAATAAACAAAAAGAGAATAACAATTGTTTTGCAAGTGGATGATAAAAGGATGCATGATGTTTTATGACGTATGATATTTTAACAAAAATATGTATTATTATAAAAAATTTCAGGCAGCAAACGTCGCAATTATGTGCCTAAGGTTTCTCTCCAAGACAGAAAAAGAAGGACTGTCTTCCAACACACTAATACAGTTGTATAAAACAATAATTAGACCGACGATTACGTACGCAGAAATAGCGCTATGGCCCAACTCCTGCCAAACCACAATGAACAGATCGCCAGGTTTGAACGGAAATGTCTAAGAATATCAATGAAACTATCACCAGGGACAAAAGAGCGCTGAAATACATGACATGTCTAAGACTGCACCAATAACAGAAGAAATAAGAAAATATACCTTCAGGAAAACGCAAGAGACGGGCCATACAGATATAGATTTATTGAAAAAGCCAAAGAATACAAACCAGTACAATTACGACTGAGGGCAACACCATGCGATCCACTCTAAGACCATCATTAAAGACTACGAAGAAATCAAAGAGGACGAACAAGAACAAATTCAAGAATATCTGGAAATCCTGCTGAGACAAACTAGAGCAAACTGATACGACAGAATACAAACATGACCAAAGAAAACGATAAACATATAAATTAAAAAAATATAATAAATAATACATACACATATCTCCAAGCTAGTTAATAAATCAAGATAACTTCTTTACCAAATACCCTTAATGAAGTAAACAAAAATGGTCAACTGCCCTTCCCGTTAAAAATAATGATAGAGCCAACTGCCCTTCCCATTTTTTTTAAAAAAGTCATCTCTCTCCACCTATAAGAAAATAAAATAATCATGCTGGCTGAAGAGAGCGAGATAAGCCCTGAAGCAGCTTTGGTTGAAGTAAACCCAAAATCCCCCATAGTAGTAGTAGATATTTTATGAAAATATTGAAAAAAATGCAAAGCAGAATGCATTCCTTGTTATTGTATCAATGCTCCATAAAATCATTTGGGGTCTTTTATTCACTAAAGTAGGCAATAATGATCACTCTGTGTAGCCTTTAATCAATCCTGCAAAGCAGTAACTGAACAGAAATTTATTGCATATTTCTAGGCTATTTTGTTATCCTTAAAAGCCTTTGAGTTAAAATTGTTGAATGATTAACTCCTCACTTTCAGTAAATCTTCATGAATGTAGCAGACTTATACAGTCTTTTTAAAATTGAATTATGTTTTCCATAGCCTCATACTCATAAAATTCTCTTTATTTATTGTTTTTATTTATCTAATGTTGGTAGAATCTCCTTATTCGTGTGCCACACCAGTCCTGGTGCCGAACAGCGAAAGTAGAAGTTCAAAACATTTTATCTCAAATGGTCGGAAGACGTGCTTCGTCATGACCGGCCACACCAGCCCATCTAGTCCACGTGTTGTTAGTTTGAAGTCAAAAGTCTGGCACTCAAACTACTAATGAACAAAGGCCCGTTTTAGGTTCAAAACGAAAGGCAAATTCAGCTGTAAAACAGATATTAAAGGGCAGCAGGTCTGGGCGTGACAAAGACCTCTAGTATGTCCTTACCGACAATAATCTAATGTATTTATAGGACAACGTGGAAAACAGCTCAGCAGGTGTTAGTAAATCTTTCTCACTGACAAAAGATATAAAATGTCGTAAATTAAGGGCTAAAACGGATTTATAAAGTCTATGGATTGTAAAGAAACATGCTTACAAAATAAAAAGGCTTTAACGTTTATTGTGAATACTATGAAGTAGAAAATATGATCCATTCTACAGAAAACATATGTAAAGTAAGACAGATGTCACCGATGTTCCATTCTAAGCAAAATGCAGGATTTAGCAGCTACCAAAACGCACCACCTGCCTACGGGTAGATAATTATATGTGCAGAGAGGATTTCTAATATTAGAAATCAGAGATGTGACGTTCTATAACTAACGGATCGATGGTCGCTATTTTTCTTTTGCAAAGAGGTTAATTTGGTGGTCTGGAAATGCAGAATTTTGTAGATTTAAAAGCTAGCGGTACTACAAGGTACTCAGGATGGACCATAACTCCAGTTTTAGTCTTCTCAAGGCATAAACCTTGCCTTAAATATAGTTTCAGACTTGTTTTTGGAGCACTATGCTCAGCATTCCATCGGTTTTTAGGGAGGCCACCGGATGTGCTGATGTTAGCCTTGGCGGTATTAAAACTCCTTATATCCTTGTAGGGAGAAAACCTTCAGTTTACATTAGTATGCAGTCTGATACTTCGAATTTGTCAATGATTCCAACGGCCCTTTCCAAATAGACAAGTGGGAAGTGTTTTACTCTCCAGCGAATCAGATGCTGTTAATTTGTGTAAACGCCCAATCACTGGTGCACACTCCAGTGCAAGCTATATTAAGTATTCACAAGTTTTAGCAATATATTGATGAGTACAGTTTTAAAGTCCAATCGATTTCTGCTCTTCTTCGACAAGAGACACCTACTGAAGGTCATTGCACGAACTCACGACTGCTCTATTGCCACTTAAATCACAAACTAGTTATACAGATATGTAGCAATGAGTAAGTCAAGGTTTACTCGTCATAAATATGTCATGACTGACGTTCTCCAGGTCTCTTTAGCAGGCTACCACAGAGGGGAAATAAACAAATCCTGGAGCCTGGCATTTCAATTAAATAAGCCTAGACCTTCACCACCTTCGTGTGAAGTAGAATAGAATAATCATCCAAAAATGACTGAAGCCACGTGTTTATACCAAAATAATTGATTTATCAGTCCTAATCCTATAAGTAGTAGCTTTATTGTGCCTAAGTAGATACTATTTTCTTATTACATAGTTGCTCTGAAAAGTTTCCGACCTAATAAGCCATTTTTATCACATTTTTCTTTTTAATTTTTCAACATAGTCTCCTTGTAACTCTACACACTTCTACCAGCGATGCTCACATTTCTGTAACCCATCCAAATAGTACTCGGCGTTTTTCAACATAGTCTCCTTGTAACTCTACGCAATTCTCCCAGCGATACTCCCATCTCTGTAACCCGTCCAAATAGTACTCGGCGTTTTTCAACATAGTCTCCTTGTAACTCTACACACTTCTCCCAGCGATGCTCCCATCTCTGTAACCCGTCCAAATAGTACTCGGCGTTTTTCAACACAGTCTCCTTGTAACTCTACACACTTCTCCCAGCGATATTCCCATCTCTGTAACCCGTCCAAATAGTACTTGGGCTTTTTCAACATAGTCTCCTTGTAACTCTACACACTTCTCCCAGCGATGCTCCCATCTCTGTAACCCGTCCAAATAGTACTCGACGTTTTTCAACATAGTCTCCTTGTAACTCTACACACTTCTCCCAGCGATACTCCCATCTCTGTAACCCGTCCAAATAGTACTTGGGCTTTTTCAACATAGTCTCCTTGTAACTCTACACACTTCTCCCAGCGATGCTCCCATCTCTGTAACCCGTCCAAATAGTACTCGGCGTTTTTCAACATAGTCTCCTTGTAACTCTACACACTTCTCCCAGCGATATTCCCATCTCTGTAACCCGTCCAAATAGTACTTGGGCTTTTTCAACATAGTCTCCTTGTAACTCTACACACTTCTCCCAGCGATGCTCCCATCTCTGTAACCCGTCCAAATAGTACTCGACGTTTTTCAACATAGTCTCCTTGTAACTCTACGCAATTCTCCCAGCGATACTCCCATCTCTGTAACCCGTCCAAATAGTACTCGACGTTTTTCAACATAGTCTCCTTGTAACTCTACACACTTCTCCCAGCGATGCTCCCATCTCTGTAACCCGTCCAAATAGTACTCAGCGTTTTTCAACATTGTCTCCTGGTAACTCTACACATTTCTCCCAGCGATGCTCTCATCTCTGTAACCCGTCCAAATAGTACTCGGCGTTTGTCAACATGGTCTCCTTGTAACTCTACACATTTCTCCCAGAGATGCTCCCATCTCTGTAGCCCGTCCAAATAGTACTCGGTGTTTTTCAACATAGTCTCTTTGTAACTCTACACACTTCTCTCAGCGATGCTCCCAACTCTGTAACCCGTCCATATATTACTCGGCGTTTTTCAACATAGTCTCCTTGTAACCCTACACACTTCTCCTAGCGATGCTCTCATCTCTGTAACACGTCCAAATAGTACTCGGCGTTTTTCAATATAGTCTCCTTGTCACTCTACACACTTCTCCCAGCGATGTTCTCATCTCTGTAACCCGCCCAAATAGTACTGGACGTTTTTCAACATAGTCTTCTTGTAACACTACATACTTCTCCCAGAGATGTTCTCATCTCTGTAAACCGTCCAAATAGTACTCGGCGTTTTTCAACATAGTCTCCTTGTAACTCTACACACTTCTCCCAGCGATGCTCCCATCTCTGTTACCCGTCCAAATAGTACTGGACGTTTTTCAATATAGTCTCCTTGTAACTCTAACACTTCTCCCAGCGATGCTCCCATCTCTGTAACACGTCCAAATAGTACTCGGCGTTTTTCAACATAGTCTTCTTGTAACTCTACATACTTCTCCCAGAGATGTTCTCATCTCTGTAAACCGTCCAAATAGTACTCGACGTTTTTCAGCATATATCCTTGTAACTCTACACACTTCTCCCAACGATGCTTCCGTCTCGTAACCCGTCCAAATAGTACTCGACGTTATTCAGCATAGTCTCCTTATAACTCTACATACTTCTCCCAGCGATGCTCACATCTCTGTAACCCCTCCAAATAGTACTCAGTGTTTTTCAACATAGTTACCTTGTAACTGTACACACTTCTCCCAGCGATGCTCACATCTCTGTAACCCATCCAAATAGTACTCGGCGTCTTTCAACATAGTCTCCTTGTAACTTTACACACTTCTCCCAGCGATGCTCCCATCTCTGTAACCCGTCCAAATAGTTCTCAGCGTTTTTCAACATAGTCTCCCTGTAACTCTGCACACTTCTCCCAGCGATGCTCACATCTCTGTAACCCGTCCAAATAGTACTCGGTGCTTTTCAACATAGTCTCCTTGTAACTCTACACACTTCTCCCAGCGATGTTCCAATCTCTGTAACCCGTCCAAATAGTACTCGGTGTTTTTCAACATAGTCTCCTTGTAACTCTGCACACTTCTCCCAGCGATGCTCACATCTCTGTAATCCGTCCAAATAGTACTCGGCGTTTTTGAACATAGTCTCCTTGTAGCTCTGCACACTTCTCCCAGCGATGCTCACATCTCTGTAATCCGTCCAAATAGTACTCGGCGTTTTTGAACATAGTCTCCTTGTAGCTCTGCACACTTCTCCCAGCGATGCTCCCATCTCTGTAACCCGTCCAAATAGTACTCGGCGTTTTTCAACATGGTCTCCTTGTAACTCTACACACTTCTCCTAGCGATGCTACCATCTCTGTAACCCGTCCAAATAGTACTCGGCGTTTTTCAACATAGTCTCCCTGTAACTCTACACACTTCTCCCAGCGATGCTCCCATCTCTGTAACCCGTCCAAATAGTACTCGACGTTTTTCAACATAGTCTCCTTGTAACTCTACACACTTCTCCCAGCGATGCTCCCATCTCTGTAACCCGTCCAAATAGTACTCGGCGTTTTTCAACATAGTCTCCTTGTAACTCTATACACTTCTCCCAGCGATGCTCCCACCTCTGTAACCCGTCCAAATAGTACTCGGCGCTTTTCAACATAGTCTCCTTGTAACTCTATACACTTCTCCCAGCGATGCTCCCACCTCTGTAACCCGTCCAAATAGTACTCGGCGTTTTTCAACATAGTCTCCTTGTAACTCTATACATTTCTCCCAGCGATGCTGCCATCTCTGTAATCCGTCCAAATAGTACTCGGCGTTTTTCAACATAGTCTCCTTGTAACTCTATACACTTTCCCCAGCGATGCTCCCATCTCTGTAACCCGTCCAAATAGAACTCGGCTTTTTCTCGGCAAAATAATTGTTCACGAAGGTGATTGCCTCTTCATTTGACGAAAATGTCTGTCCTCTGAGCGCAATTTTCAGATGAGGGAACAAACAGAATTCACTTGAGGCTATATCTGGTGGGTCAAGCAGTTCAAGCTGTAATTCGTGGAGTTTCGCCATTGCAACCTCCAAGGTGTGAGACGGTACGTTGTCTTGGTGAAACAGAATTTTCTTTTTCTGCAAATGTGGCCGATTTTCCACAAGTTCTGCCTTCAGCTTGTCAACTAATGATGCGTAGTATGCTCCTGTAATGTTTTTTTTTCTTTTTGAACATAATCGATTAAAATAACTCCATGACTATCCCAAAAATAGTCGCCATCACTTTCCCAGCCGAAAAAAAACAGTCTTTGCTTTCCTTTGGAGCCGCTTCTCCCTTTGTATTCTACTGTTTGGACTGTATTTTTGTTTCGGGTGTATGATGGTGTATCCAAGTTTCATCTACAGTAATTAATCGGTGCCGGATTCATTGCGCCTAAACTGCGCCAACAGAGCGTTGGAAATGTTCATTTGAACACGTTTCTGGTCTAACGTGAGTAAACGCGGCACTCAACGCGCGGACAGCTTTCTCATGTCTAAATGTTGATCTAATATGTGACAAACACTTTCTTTTGACATGTTAATAGCCTCTGCTATCTCTCTCACTTAAATTTGGTGGTCATCTAGCACCATTTGGTGAACTTTGGCGATGTTTTAGTTGGTAGTTGCAGTTTTTGGACGTCACAAACTTTTATCATCTCCCAAGCTCTTACGGCCACGTTTAAATTCAGTTGCCCAAAATTTCACTGTGGTAAATGATGGTGCAGAGTCTCCATACACAGAATCCAATTTGCGTTGGCGTAGTGCCTTTCAAAAACAAATATTTAATGACAGCTCGGTACCCGATTTTGTCCATTTTTATAAAATACATCAACTCATAACAAATGAGCGTCCAAAATGGCTGTAAATTTGTTGAGTAACTGTCAACAGATGAACAGCGAAATTCACTAGCTTTTATTTAGGAGTTTCATCTTCATTTTGAGACCACTATCGTACATATCGCTGACCCAAGGAAAGATGCCGGTGATACAAAATACCTCAAGTACGTTGTCAAAATGACTTATTAGCTCAGATCACGAAATAATAATGATAACTAATATCTCATTAGTAAATAATATTAACGAATAATCGTCTATAAGTTAGAGCGAAACCTCGAAACAAAACATATATTAAGCTATTAAAAGGCACACACTATGATAACACTCAACGTAGTATAAGACCACTGCATTTTGCTTCAGTAAAGATGAAATATGCTTATGCATATAAAGCATATGGTATTAAGCATATTAAATAGGAAATGTGTTAATTATTTTAAAAGCCCCTGAATTTTTTTTAATGTTCCACAGATTTAACACATAGTTATCTTTAAAACATTTTGTTTAACAAGAGAAGTTACTCTAAGTTCCACAAATCATCACAAGGCCACTGTTTGCCCCACATTTCTAGAAGCTTTTCGTTGTAAAGTTACTCTACGGATGTGCACGACCAGGGGCCGACGTGCCTGCATCTCTTTAACCAACCTGTTCTCAAAGAGACCATTACAACTTGCAGTGGTTGTAAATAAACATTTAAAAGTCTATAGCGGTTCTTTAAAGTATATTTTCTTGCCACTTTATAAACAAAACACTCCGGATTTATGATCGTAAAGTAAAAAGGAGTTTCAAAATGTTGTAACTTGATAACGACTCAATTAAGACTAAATAGACAGTAAATTGACCACCGACTTGGTAATTAAAATATGCTGAACGCAGGTAAATCGAACAGTTCTTGGGAAATCTCAATCTCGATAACATGGGACGCATTGCATGAAATACAGAGCGATCCATATAAACCTGAACCACCATAACTTTTGAACCAATAATAGGATGCACATGCAACTCTGGCAGAATATAATATACAGTTGGGAGATTACATTGTACTATTTAAATCACAGAGAAAATGTTGGAAGTGTCCTCTACCAGCATCTATACATGTTTGTACTTGTCTCACCATATTCTCTGAAGTTTTACGGAGAGTCTCCTCGTCAATGTTACTTATTTCAGTTCGAATGGATTCCTTGAGAACATCTATTGTCCGTGGCCTATTCTTGTACACTCTATTTTTTTAGATATCCCCAACAAGAAAGAAATCCGGTGAGGTTAGGGGATCTGGGGGGCCACATACCTTTTGAGATTATTCGATTATCAAAGAAACTGGTTACAAGTTCCATGGTGTCATTAGATGTATGGCACGTTGTTCCATCTTGCTGGTAATAACCTTCTCTCAATTCGATATCATCTCCGTAAAACTTCAGAGAATATGGTAAGACGAGTACAAACATGTATAGATGCTGTTGGTCACTTCCAACATTTTCTCTGAGATGTAAATAGTGTAATGTAATCTCCCAATTGTGTATTATATTCTACCAAAGTTGTACGTGTGTCCTATTATTGGTTCAAAAGTTATGGCCTACTGAAATGGTTCAGGTATATATGGATCGCACTGTACTTTGAAATTTCATGTAGGAATACAGTAGCAAAGGTTTGAGTTTATATGTATAATGAACACGCTAATTGCATGTTGGGTATTGGCAATAGTGTATCCTTTGAAACTCTAGGACTCTTGCCAAATTCGATTAAGAATACGATAATATACCAAATGTTTGTAATGCCCTATTATTTTAACAATGGCTGTCGTTTTGTTAACATAACTGAAATGTCCAACCTAAGAATTCAACGAGGTTAAATGAATGAATAATGAATAATTAATTAATAAATTATTCGTGCAGTTTCTTTTTAACAGACTTTTACATTATGCCTTATAACTGTTTATCTATCCTACACTATTTCATCTAATACCTTGTTGCTACCTTGGTTTACATGACACCCTGGTCTTCTACTCTGTCAGGTTCTCTCTCTCTCTCTCTCTCTCTCTCTCTCTCTCTCTCTCTCTCTCTCTCTCTCTCTCTCTCTCTCTCTCTCTCTCTCTCTCATGAAGCGTCAGCGCTCGCCCACGCGCCGGCTGCAGCTTGCGCCAGTGGTATAACAATACCTCGGCGACAATATTATATAGATGCAATAAATAACAATGGCAATATATATTTTTAAGTTTCTAAATGAAAACGAAAAAGATTCTCTATACATCACATCACACGATGGGAGCAAATTTAGACCAAAACGACGTGCATTTTTGTTCCAATATGTGAGTGACATTTACTCTAGAATCTTCTACAAATTTGTCGCACAGCTTCAAGCATTTCTTGTTGTCTCAGATGATAATACGAGGCATGTTTTTTAAGTCATTACCGTTTTGCGATTCCACCGCCGTAGCGCTACGGTCGGCGTTCCGCGCATGCGCGCTGGTTACCATCACAGTCTGATTCTTCATTGTATACGTTGGTTACTGAGTGTTTAAGATGCCTCCGACAATCGCGAGTCCCGCCGATTGTGAAGTACGGGCTGTTATAAGATTTCTTAGTGCTAAAGGCGTAAAACCGATCGATATTCATCGTAAGATCTGTGAAGTTTGCGGACAAAACATTATGAGTGATGGAATGGTAAGGAAATGGGTGAGAGCATTTAAAGATGGCCGGACAAATGTGCATGAGGAAGATCGGAGTGGGCGTCCTTCGCTCGTTACTGAAGATTTGGTGCAGAAAGTGGACGAAAATGTGAGAGAAAACAAACGCTTTACAATTTCATCATTGTGCGACTATTTTCCTCAATATTCTCGTAGTGTTTTGTATCGCATTGTGACCGAGAACTTGAAGTACCGGAAATTGTGTTCACGTTGGGTTCCAAAAATGTTGACGGATTTGCACAAAACCCAACGTTCAGGCAGTGCATTGACTTTCCTTGAGCGGTACCACAATGATAGTGAAGATTTTTTAAACCAAATTGTTACTGGTGACGAAACATGGGTGGCCTACGTCACACCAGAATCGAAACAACAATCCATGGAATGGCGACATTCATCATCACCCACAAAAGTGAAGTTTAAGCAAACAATTTCTGCCCGGAAAATCATGTGCAGAGTTTTTTGGGACAGAAAAGGAGTATTGCTAGTGAAGTTTCTGCCTCGTAATGAGACAATCAATGCAGCGTCTTACTGTGAGACTTTGAACAATCTGCGCCATAAAATCCAGAACAAAAGACGTGGCAAGTTGAGTAAGGGTATCGTTTTGCTGCATAACAATGCCCGTCCACGTGTGGCTAATCGTACCAAAGATCTCATCAAATCTTTTCAATGTGAAACTCTAGATCATCCTCCATACAGCCGTGATCTGGCGCCCAGCGACTACCATTTGTTCCTGCACTTGAAGAAACATCTGGGCGGTCAGCGTCTTCAAGACGATAACGAAGTCAAAACAGTTGTGATACAGTGGTTAACACGTCAGGCGGCAGAATTTTTTGAGGAGGGAATACAAAAACTGGTGTCACGTTATGACAAGTGCCTCAATATTAACGTAAAGTATGTAGAAAAGTAGATTAAGGTACAGGATTTCATGTAAAAATAAAATTATTGCGATATCTATGCCCGTCTTTTTTAATTCCAAAACGGTACTGACTTAAAAAACATGTCTCGTATATACTTATTTGGAAGCTGTTTGTAGCGATTTTCCACTTTACAGAATACCTGCACCCAACACCGTGTTACACAGATAACAAAAAGAGGTATTTTGTCTGCCTTAACGTTAACATATTTTCCTCCTTCCTTCCCTGTTTATATAACGCCAGGTGTTTTATATATAATGAAATGTTGGTTTATATATCTATTATACCCCTTCCTTGTGTTTGTTGTGCCTAAATTAATATTCCGTCTATGAGACTAAACACACTCACCGCCTAATTTACCAATAATAATGCATCTTTTGTGATTGATTTATAGACGTCCTCGCTTATGCGTGATTTGCTTTCTCACGAAGCGTACCTACCTGTTGGCCGAAGTCAATGAAGCGTGACTTGCCTCAGAAGCACTGCTTAATTGCTAACTCAGATACCAATCTACACCTTGCGCACAATCGGTTTGATAAATGTTTGGCTAAACCTCCGGACCTTAAGTACAGGTGTGATTAAATAACCAGATACCTTTATGAACTATTAAATTGTATATCTTGAATTTTCTGGGAATGGCCTGTGACACACGAGGTGCGTTCAAGTTATAACACCTATTTCAGGCTTGAGACCAGACAGGAACTTCTTCTTTACAGAATTACACGTGGACTCTTTGTGAATGCATGACAGATATTTGGTACTTAAAATGGCGACGTTTTCATCGCAAGAACAGCGTGTAATCATTCGTTTTCTCCATTTTCGTGGTGTGACAGTTATTGAAATTCATCGCCAGTTGAGTGAGGCATGTGGTGATGGTACCATGGATGTGCCTAATGTATGTTCCTGGGTGTGACAGTTCAATGAAGGCAGAACATCGTGTGACAACAAACCAAGACAGTCGCGGCCTTGCGACATGATCCACCGAGTTGAGAACATTGTTTTGGAGGATCGCCGATTGAGCGTTGCAGCCATCACCTCCAAAATTGGAATTTCCGTGGGACCTGTGCACACAACCTTGCAGGAAGATCTGAAAATGCGAAGTGTTCTGCCTTCATTGAACTGTCGCACCCAGGAACGTACATTAGACACATCCATGGTACCATCATCACATGCCTCACTTAACTGTCTTGGTTTGTTGCCACACGATGTTCTGTCTTCATTGAACTGTCGCACCCAGGAACGTACATTAGACACATCCATGGTACCATCATCACATGCCTCACTCAACTGTCTTGGTTTGTTGTCACACGATGTTCTGTCTTCATTGAACTGTCACACCCAGGAACGTACATTAGACACATCCATGGTACCATCATCACATGCCTCACTCAACTGTCTTGGTTTGTTGTCACACGATGTTCTGTCTTCATTGAACTGTCGCACCCAGGAACGTACATTAGACACATCCATGGTACCATCACCACATGCCTCACTCAACTGACGATGAATTTCAATAGGTGTCACACCACGAAAACGGAGACAAAGAATGATTAACGCTGTTCTTGCAATGAAAACGTATCAAAAACACTTCTAACTCTCGTCGCTGCCACTACAGTTCTATGCACTATACAGTGCTGCCAGTTTTGTGTGAATACGTGACAGAGTCCACGTGTATTTTTTTAAAACAAACAGAAGTTCCTATGTGATTTTAGCCCTGAAATAAAATAGATGTTACAACTTGAACGCACCTCGTGGTTTTCCTTATGAATACCTTTTTGTATAACTGCTAAACTATAAAATATAGATGCAACTACTGCACAAAATGTAGATAGTTATAGAAAAAACATTTATTTGACCATTTCTGACCTATAACCTTTATAAGAATTTTACAATACTGATGCTTTTCCGAAATGCAAAGTCGTTATAGTTCTTTTTCCCCCTTCTTTCTGTTTTGTTTTCGATACGGCTACAAAGAGAAGAGAAATTTCATAGAAACTAGCTATTAAAAGATTTAACTTAAGCCTAATGGGTATTTGCTTGGATTATCGTGAAGTAGATACAATAATAAGTGGGGTAACCCTCAGTAGCAATGTCCCTGAGGGAGACGTTCAGATGATATACTGTTTTATAAGCGACAAGCTGTGAGGTCATTGCGGTCATGGGCGCGGACTGACCAGGCCGGCTATCTATGTAATGGCCGGCCGTGTGCTATTTTGCACCTTCAAGGGGTTAGTTTTAACCCTTTCGAAAACATTTCTTTCCCAGAATAGTCCCCTGTTCAAGTTCGTCTCGAGGGAAATAAGAAATTTCATAACCACAAATGAAATACTGGATATAAAACAAATGTAAAGAAAGACAAAACACTATCAACATTTACATTAGTGAACAAAAGACTGTCTTCAGTAAATTAAATGTCAGGTCAGGAGATGGCGTGAGTATAGAAAATTAACTGCGTCAAAGAAACGTAAATAATTAACCTGATAATCAAGCTGTATAGATCTGTGCTCCTTAAGTCGACGGATTTCCATTTTAAGGCCGGTTTCCAAGAGTAGCTGAACTGAAATGCAGCATCACGATTAAGCGTCTTCCTCTAAGAGGAAGTGTCCAAAGCCTCCTTAACTCTTTGCTCTCAGTAACTGCTACATTTTGCCAAGATGGTCGTCTCTGAAAATTGGCTCTATAGTCGTTATCAAAACATTGCTCTGCCAGCCCAAATGCTCCGTTCATGTTCGTTTATTCGAGTAGCGATGGTCCTTCCGGTTTGTCCTATATTCGGTGCACCCCATTCACAGTGAATGCGGTACACTCCCGGAACTTGGAAGTCCAGTTTGTCTTTCACTGGTGTCAACAGATGTTTAATCTTCAGAGGTGGCTTGTGGATGGTCCTGATGTTGTATTTGGTGAGAATGCTGCTGATTCTGCAGGATATATTGCCGGTAAATGGGATGCAGGCTGTAGAGGTAGGCTTATATGACGCTTGCTGTATTACAGGTTTCCCTTTCCTAGCTTTGGTGATCGAGAATTCTGCTGATTCTGCCGGATGGATTGCCGGTAAATGGGATGCAGGTTGTAGCGGTAGGCTTAGCTGACGCTTGCTGTATTACAGGTCTCCCTTTCCTAGCTTTGGTGATCGAGAATTCTGCTGATTCTGCCGGATAGATTGCCGGTAAACGGGATGCAGGATGTAGCGGTAGGCTTATCTGACGCTTGCTGTATTACAGGTTTCCCTTTCCTAGCTTTGGTGATCGAGGCTTCAACGTCAATTAGGAGTAGCCGTTTTGACGGAAAGTGAGTCTCGGGTGCTGTAATTCTTGTTTTAGGTGGCTGGTATCAGAGATAGACAAAGCTCTGTGGGCCAGAGTATTGAGAACTCCCAGACGTTGAGACTTATGATGGGAAGTATGAGCGTTCAGATAGAGGTCGGTGTGTGTTGGCTTGCGGTATACAGCATGCTCCAGTGTACCGTTGCTGTTTTTTGAAACAAGAATGTCCAAGAATGGAAGAGTTCCATCCTTCTCCAGTTCCATGATAAACTGTATTTGAGGTCGAAGGCTGCTGAGATGCGCAAGAAAGCAAAAGCAAAGTGTCTGATCCATGTGGCTAAATTACAAAAGTGTCGTCCATGTATCTATAGAAATGAGATGGTTTAAGTGGATCTGTGGCAAGTATTTCATGTTCTAGGTGTTGCATATAGAAATTACCTATAGCTGATAGCTATAGCCCTATGGTTCCCTGTATTCGGACCTAACTCATAACCAGCAAATAGTTAACTCAGTTGAGCTTAAAGAAGGCAATTAAACTTGAGTGGTAGCAAAGTGTGAGTTGTGATTTGACGAACCAGTAGTGTTTTGTCGTGTATGCAACTGTCAATTAGGTGTGAGGTTAGAGTTATTCTAACCCCAAAGTATGGTGCTAAAATATAAATTAACGTTCCACAGCTGATATCTGCTCTTATAGTATACGCGCATTATTTGAAACGCCACGAGGTTTAAGCTAGATAATAGTTAGTACTTTATCCACCTTGCAATTTCAATTCCATTTGACTGATTATTTTGAATTAAGTAATTTGCTGCACTTCTAGCGTTAATTTGATCAATAACTGCAGTGACCTTTAAATAACTGGTTTCGAAGTATGACATTACCTTTTGATTTAAGGCTGCATTATTTAGACTTCAAAGTCTTTAAACTTTTATGTTTCTACTTATTAATTACTTGTAGTTAATTATAGCAGTAACAGCATTATGATGGTATCAGTTTTTGAGACAAATGGTCACACGTTAGTCTTTATTTCCTTTACACAAAGGGTATATTAACGAAAATCTGCATATGCTCATTTATACTTAAGTACAAGGTCGGGGTAATGTAGCTCGAATTTGCTGTTGCAGTTGTTTTGGATGGGTTTCTGTTTTTGTAACTAAAACTTCATAACTTATAAATGTCCTGGAGCACAAAGGCTGCTGCAAAACAACTTAATTAAACGCTGAAATTATTTTGCAAACCGGTTCGTTAAATTAATATGTCACCATTATAACACATATTGAAGAATGAGATAATAGAACGTCTAACCTTTTCTTTGTACAAGAAAGTCGCCTTATCTCGACGTTCATATTTCACCTAAAATACAAATCTTCCAAATATAAATAACTGAGCATCTGAACAGTGCAACTCGAAAGGAAAATGTGGGTTAAAGGTGTAAACTTGGTATTTGAGATCAAGACGCGAGATGAGACATGAAGTTTTTGTAGAAAAAATAATCCTTCCTCCCAACCATTTCTAAAAATAGCTATCGATTTAGATTAAAGTAATATATATTTTATTAAAATGTGTGGCTTCAATTTTTTGGGAACAGTTTCTAAAGAGACGAAAGACAAAATCCTACTACACAGAAACACAGGCCTAGTTAAAGCCAGAATTTATGTCAAATAAAATCATTTTGGTGTTAAGCATTTACGAGCTATTCTTTGCTATTGTTTCAAATTGTTAAACACTTTATACTTAATCCAACTGCAAATTGTTGTTCCTCTCCCATCCCTTTCTCCTACAAAGTGCAGGCTCTTACGCCTGTAACCAAATGATTAATTATGGTTTATCTCAAGAAGAACTTAGAAGAATAGGTTTTTAATGGGAACCGTTTCTAGTGCATTGAATAGAGACAGTTATGTGACTGCAATGCCCTAAATATTTCTTTCAAGTCACTTAATAATAATTTATATACACAATTACAATACTAACACAGGTTTCACCGAATAAGGTGACACAGGCAGTCCGCCTTCGTCACTCAAGCCATTGCTGGTGTGCTTGTCCTGTCTTCCCATTACCTTCTCAACCATTTCAGAGTTGTAGGATATATGTCGTTCCGTGAGATGCGGCGGAACGGTGACTCTGTCGTCGAAAAGGTTTTTATCACCAAGATAATGGAGCTTCGTCGGGAATGAAGTTCAGGGTCGAGCTGGATAGTTCGGATGCATTCATACTGTAAGCGTCAGGGGCCCCATCCACAATTGCTTCCGTAATCATTCGGATCTGTTCTGTCCACTGATCCTTCCTTCCTTGTGGTGGTACTGGTCAAAGGATCTACTGGCCTGCATAATGCGTGGCCCCTTCGTTGTCTACCTTTATGTTGCTCGCCCCTGTAGCATGACGGTAGCATCTATGAGTAATCTGGATAAGGTTTCTCCCTTATCCTGAAAGATGAATGTCTGAAAACTCTAAGCTCTGTGTACCCTGTACTCATTTCAACATCTTCATTCACTGTCCGATATGACAATGTTAGACGTTTTCCCTTATCCTGAAAGATGAATGTCCGGTAACTCTAAGCTCTATGGTCCCTAGAGTCATTTAAACGTCATTTCATTCATCATCCATATGGCTTAACGTTGGAGGTTTTCCCTTATACTGAAAGATGAATGTCTGGTAACTCTAAGCTCTATGTACCCTGTAGTCATTTAAATATAATTTCATTTATCGTCCGATATGACTTAACGTTGGAGGTTAAGTTATAATAATAATAATAATAATAATAATAATAATAATAATAATAATAATAATAATAATAATAATAATAATAATAATAATAATAATAATAATAATAATAATAATAATAATAATAATAATAATAATAATAATAATAATAATAATAATAATAATAATAATAATAATAATAATAATAATAATAATAATAATAATAATAATAATAATAATAATAATAATAATAATAATAATAATAATAATAATAATAATAATAATAATAATAATAATAATAATAATAATAATAATAATAATAATAATAATAATAATAATAATAATAATAATAATAATAATAATAATAATAATAATAATAATAATAATAATAATAATAATAATAATAATAATAATAATAATAATAATAATAATAATAATAATAATAATAATAATAATAATAATAATAATAATAATAATAATAATAATAATAATAATAATAATAATAATAATAATAATAATAATAATAATAATAATAATAATAATAATAATAATAATAATAATAATAATAATACACTATAACATTGTTATTAAACCAGAGTGCCTCAATGGAACAGAAACTATAATTTTGAACAGAAAAGTGGTATCGGAAATATAGAAAAAGGGCGTAAAAGTATTAGAAAAAATTTAGGTCCACAAGTCATAGGTGAAGAATGCAGACTTACAAGTAAAAAGTAAATAAAAGAAGATATACAGAATTCATAGTGATATTAAGGAAAAAGGTTAAAATTTTATGCACATTATAAATGATTAACGTCAAAACAAATTATGGAATTTTACAAAAATGGAAGTAAATCACAGACACTATTAAATGGATTGGTGAAGGAAAAGGATTTAAAATTGGCAGCAGTCACTGACAGGGACTCGGACGATGAATGGAATGGGTGAAATGTTGCTCAAATGAATCCAAGGTCCATAGAGCCCAGAGCCACCCGACATTCGTCTTTCAGGATAAGGGAAAAACCTGAAAAAAACCTTATCCAGGTAGCTCACCCTGACCGAGACTCGAACTTGGGACCTCTTGAAGGTGAGGCAGACACGCTACCACCACGCTACCGAGGCGGGCTATACTAGACAGGGACATCTTTAGAATGAAGGTGCATAGGTGACAAGTTGACTGGAACAACGTGGACAAGCGAGAGAAAGAGAGCCCACAGCCAAAGAATGAGACAACTTTGGATTTATAGAAGAGTTAAGAAACGTCTCTAAGTATTTTGTGTAGTGTTACATGGGCCCATTAGCAGACAAAAATACATAAAGGCTATTGAACATCTTCGGCGCCGTGCAGTCGGAACACTAAAGACCTAAGCGCTATCGGCAGAGAAACAGAACTTTCTGGATGTTGGCACTTGGTGAATATTCTGCAGAGCCCACAAACTGTATTTTTATTTCCATAGTACCTATAATGAATATGAAAAAAAACGATATTTTGAAACATTTATCTGAGTTAGGTGCATTTATGAGGTTGCTAAGAATCAGTTGTCAATAGAGAAGGCTATAAAATGACTACACATAAGATTTTATTCACTTGTCTCCGATATTTCCTATAGATGGTCATAGCTTCAGTTTTTCTAGTTGATACTTGATTCTCCTTTCCTGTAATTGTGGCGTGAGTTTCACGAAGGAGAACCGGGTTAGATCCATAAAGCCACAAGCAAGATTTGTGGTAGAGGAATGGCTCGAGGGTAGACTTTCTTCAAAAGCTCTTGTTTCAACTGATACTCAATTGTTTCGTCATTATCATCGATCACTCTATGCATCACAGCGCGCCCAATCATATTACGCTTCTAAAGTTCCACGAACTGAAATATAAGGTATAAATTTCAACACAATGATGTAAAACCTTTGGGGGAAAACCCCCACACACATACAGGACGGAAATGTGGGCGGACAAAGTAGAATCAGTGGGTTCGCTCAGGAGGTTTCGTCTGTGACTGCATTCGAAGGCGCGGGTTCGATTCTCATGGCCGATCACGCCCATTGGCCTCTTCAGGGGTTTCCCAGGTAGCCAAGTGCATGCTGGGTGGATTAATTACATCCCCCGAATTTCCTGTTCCCCCATTTAATTTCCATTATAATTTCATATTATCTCTCGTATGGTGGGCTATTTTAGAGTATTGTTATTTTGTGGGTTCGTTAAATTAAAAGTCTAGTTTGCAGACATTTAAAATGCTTTCTATTTCAGTAAAAGACGCTTTGTACACCCCTTACAGCAGAGAAATGGCGTAACATACACAAACGCAGTCCTCAAGGTCGTCTGCCACACGTAAAAAAACAACAAAAGAATTCACTGCGGCACGTTCAAATGTCCACACTGCTGGACACTCAATTAACAACTGCAACTCGCAGCTCACTCACTTTTTTTCTGTAATTTACGTCCTCTATTGTTAAGTCATGTCCGACAATGAATGAGATTAATGAAATGATGTTCAAATGAGTCCGGGGTCCACGGAGCTTAGAGTTATCCAACATTCATATTTCAGGATAAGGGAAAACACCGGAAAATACCTTATCCAGGTTACTCGTTCTGACCGAGATTCGATCTTGGGACCTCTTAAACGTGAGGTAGACACGTTACCGAGGCGGGCCCACTTACACCTTACGAGGCTTTTTGTTCCCGAGCCATTGTTTCTAGAAAGCCGCCGAAATTTCAAGGCCTTTCACGGCGGCAAGAGAAGGAAAGATCTATTCCGACTATCTCTGTCTCTTTCTCTCCCCGCTTCTGTCTCTCTCTCGGCAAGCGCCAAGCGCTCGCCTACGTGGCGACCTGCGGCATCTACGAAACAATAGGGTCGGTGATAGCATAATGTGTCGGCGAGTATCTCGGCGTTGCATGGCAGGATAACATCCTCTTGGTAAAACTTCCTCCTCCTTTGGGACGGTCTCCGGACACCGAGACCCGTCTGTTGGGGCCGTTTCTGGATCACAGTAGGGTGGGTTGGCACTTGTTCTGGCCTTCCTGGGAGTTTCCAACTGGTAAAGTGTGAGAAACATGCTCTCGGTGCACTCGTGACTCTTTAAGACGGCCTTCCTCTGTCTCCTACCGCCTCATCCTTCCTCCAGGAAGTGCCTCACTTGGGACATATCACGAGATCTACCCGAAAGTACGAAGACTCCGGCCTCTCACAACCCGGGAGCGATGGAAAGCTCCGGGGCAATACCTGGAGTCTAAAAGGCAACCCCCGCATCTCAAGATGGGGGAAAATGGAGAAGCCACTTAAGTGCGTCAACCACGCAGGGAAGAGTACCCAATAACCTCCGTGTGGTCGTCTGTTGATCTAGTGTACCTTCTACTAACTCTGCAGACTAGTACCTGGACGTTTTAGGCAACCCTCTGTCCCCTCCAGGCGGCCGAAGCCTGACCGGAGGTGCCCGAAATCCCGCGGGTCGGGAACACTCTGTACCCTCGAGTCCCCTCCTTCGGGAGTTGTTCGGATTGGGATGGACTCGAAGGGGCAGTGTGTTCCCGATACCCGTGGGAGATTGGGTACGTCTTCGGACGGGGTTGAGGGAAGCCATTTATTCTCCCGGGTACTAGCCTGCAAAGCTAGTAGAAGGTGTGCTAGATCACCAGGCGGCCCCACCGAGGTTTTTCGGTAGTCTTCACCTTGAGTGTTGACACGCGTAAGTGGCGTATCCACTCCCATCCCGTCTTGAGTCCATAGGACCAGATGGGGGGGGGGGGCTTGTTAGTCTCTAGGTCTTGCCCTATGGAAAGCCCCACGGAGGACGCCAAGCGCCCTTTGGGACAGCTCGGATACTCCCTGGTTGCAGGAAGCCCGGGTCCAGTTCCTACGGGTTCAGGACTAATGGGAGTAGAACCTCTGGGCTAAACCCTCGAGTCCAACCCAATCCGAAAATCTCAAATTCGAGAGGGGATCGAATATTCGGCCCGAGGTTCCTCTGGTAACGTCAGAGGTACGGCGGCTACGCCGTGGCTCAGTGGTTAGACCGCTTGGCTCTCACCAAGGCGGCCCGGGTTCGATCCCAGGCGACCGCAAAGTGATATTTGTAGTGGAAAACACGGCGTTGGGGCCGGTTTTCTTCGGGACCTCCGGTTTCCCCCGCCATCTCATTCCTCCGGTGCTCCATCTTCATCTCATGTATCATCAGTGTCACCGCCTGCGGTGCCGTATGTAGTAAAAGCGGGCGTTAAACACTACACATTTCATTTCAGAGGTACCGCGAGTGCTAAGGGTCCACAGCAGCTGAAGGGGACGGGTCCCCTCCACTACGGGGAGGGGGGCATAGCTACAATAGACCAAGTTTGGACGCCATGCAGAATCGCCTCCCTAGCGTAGTCCAGTCCAATCCAAAGGAATTAAAAGGCAACCCAGGGATAACTTGAACTTGTCGCTAGGCCTTTGAAAACGGCAGAGCGTGAAAATGTTTGGCAGGTGTCTACAGAATATTTATATGATAAAACTCATTAACCAAAAATTGTATTTTTATCTAACATCTCATCCCTCAGACCCTAAGACACGCCACTGTTTGTACCTATAACAAAGGCAGACACACACTGGTATCTACGAGTCTGCCTTGAGTATTGGTAAAATGCACCTGTATCTCTAGACCAAGTGTTGCAATTTAGTTGAAGTTTCATTTTTATTTTTTAAAGATACCAAGTGATAAATGTCAAATATTTCAAATCAATGCGGGTGGTTCAGTTGCTTAGGCGTTGCCGTACTAATCCCAAGGTCGCGGGTTTAAACCTGACCCTTTGCATAACTAATAAACCGTAAAAGATATTTAAATTCTTATTACACAAAAAAGTAGACCTTGTTTGGGCATACAGTTTTAGTGAGATGTACTTTTTTGTGGAGAGAACGATTAATGCAATATTTCCTGTTGTGTTCTTTGCTCAAATGACAAGTCGTTATTCAGTTTTAATGTCCTGGGCACGTAATCTCACATGCCATCACATAGCAACCTGCTCTTGATAGATTTAACCATCGCTTGGGCTACTGCATTCCCAAGTTCCTATTGTAACTATAAGAAAACGGCTAATAAGGTCATTTCTACAAACGTACACCTTGATTGACATGATCTTAGCGCCTCGGAGGTAGATGATAACGTGGATACTTTACTTTCAAGAGCTCCTGAGTTCGAGTCCGTTAAGAGATACGGAGAAAGCTTATTTGAAACAAGCTTATTTATTCCAGTGCCATCTCGTGCTCCCGGTATCCCTCCCATGACACCTACCCTGATCCAGGCTTGGTGATCGTCCCGCTCTGGAAAGCGAAGGTTTACAGTCTCTATTGAAATGTAATGTAGTTTTACTTGTGTGTTTCAGGAGAGAGAATCGAGCACTCCACACGATGGGGACTCCGCCAGTGTGGAAGGCGGAAGCGAGTCTGGGCTGATGATGGAGAGCCTTAGGAGATCCTATGGCAGTTTGGGGATACCAGACGGCTCTGGAGACGGAGGAGGCCCATGTGGCGTGGCTCTGTTATCCCTTGACCGCATCACGTACACCTGGAGCGACATCAACGTCTTTGCCTCTGCTGGTGTGGAGAGAAAACGGAATCGCTTCTTTCCCTGGCGGAGCGAAAGGCGAGAGACAGAGGCTCCGAGGAAACACATACTTAAAGGAGGTAATTAGAAATTTAAAGTATCCCCAAATCTCCGAGTTAAAGCATGACCAAAGCACAGTGTTTCTATTCTAAGAAGATCAGATACGTATTCGTAATACATTTAGAGAATTAAACATGGTTAATTTAACACTGCAAGAATAGGACAATCCGGAGTGCCCTAATTGAAACACTGCACTAATTTTAAGAAAAGGATCTTGTGCATATAAAACTGTAGGTAATACTCAAGTATACTGGAGTTTCCCAAAATGGAACAATTTTAATGTCTCCACCAAGAATTTCTATGATGAATAATCTGCCGAATGCTACAGCAGTGAACTAAGAGACCGTGGCTAAGTGTGAGCATGGCCAACACTACTCAAGTTGGCTAAATTTTTTTTAGGAACTTAATTGTTCTTTCACACTGGCGGTGTGTGGGCTAAATTGTGGAAACGTAGAGTCAGACTGAAAAATTCAATGCCATAGCCGGGATTTGAACCACGTATCTTCTGGTTTCCGTCCAGCCGCTCTACCATTGAGCTACTATGGCCAACGTGCCAATATGACATTAAATTCTCCAACTGACTCGTATTTTCCCGGTAAACCACTTAGGAGTTCTCATAAACACATGAGACAACTACCTTAATGGCGACTTACTACATGTAAGTACTTTAAGGCCCGGGCTTTATAGTTCGGACCACTATAGGAACTGTTTGGAGTCTCGAGGGTTTGAGAGTTAACTATTTCTGAATATAGCACGAGAAGCTGTGACTGTTGAACTATCGTATCCTTTAATTTGATCCATTTATACCCCACCTTTAACTCCAATGGTCATATCGGCGGCCGTTCTCCTTTGGAACATATCGAAGGTGTTAACTCGTATTCGTTGGGTTTTAATCATTAGATTACACACACATTCGCACTCTCATTCATACTTCCAGACTCTGGGGAAGATGAGGAATTATCGTGGTCGGAGAAAAATCCCCACCCCCAGCCGGAAATCGAACCCGGGACCCCTAGCTCGGCAGGCAGGTGCTCTACTGACTGAGCTACGGAGCCAACCTATTCTATTTTTGGAAATTAATTGTTCTTTCACACTAGCCGTGTGTGGGCTAAACTGTGGAAAGATAAAGTCAGACTGAAAAGTTCAATGCCATTGCCGGGATTTGAACCATGGATCTTCTGCTCTCCGTTCAGCCGCTCTAACTATTGAGCTACTATGGCCAACGTGCCGATATGATATCAAATTCTGCAACTGACTTGTGTTTTTCCCGGTAAACCACTAGGAGTTCTCATAAATACATGAGACTACCTTAATGGCGACTCACAACGTGTAGGTGCGTTAAGGCCCGCGCTTTATAGTTCGGACCACTATTAGGTCAATTAATGGAAATTAATTGTTCTTTCACACTAGCCGTATGTAGGCTAAGGTATGGATAGATAGAATCAGACTGAAAAATTCAATTCCATAGCCGGGATTTGAACCACGGATCTTCTGGACTCCGTCCAGCCGCTCTAAACCATTGAGCTACTATGGCCAATGTGCCGATATGACAATAAATTCTACAACTGACTCGTGTTTTTTCCGCTAAACCACTAGGAGTTTCCATAAACACATGAGACAACTACCTTAATGGCAATTTAGTATGCAGTAAGTACTTTAAGGCTAGTGTAAAACAACAATTAATTTCCATTAATTGACGTAATAGTGGTTAAGTATAAATCCCGAGCCTTAAAGTACTTACAGTATAGTAAGTCGCCATTAAGTCTTACTAACGGAGGTGCTAATGCGGGACTCCACAACTGGCAGAAGTATAACTGACATCCCTTACCCCTTTCCTACGTTACCGCAAATAAATTTTTTTTTTAAAAAAAAAAAGGACAAGTACCTATTGTACTATTAGACGTGAAGGATGCTTGTTCTGCGCGTAATTCAAATATTTCAGATTCGTTCAGTACATTATTGAAAATCGGAAAATGGCTCGACAAATGAGTAACATGTTTGAGCTCGCGGACTGTATCGGACTGGTTCGGCTACTGCCGCGAAGTGTGCTTGATGTCAAGTGACACCAATATACTGCAAGGGGGAGAATTGGTGGTCCCGGTCACGTCGTTCAAATCGACAAATGCAAAATACGTTGACACAAGTTTCATCGTTGGCGCGTTGTAGAGGGCAACTGGATCTTGGGAATGATCGACATGGAAACAAATGAGGTGCGGACGACGATATCCCCCAACAACAGGCGGGATGCAAATACGCTCTACAGTCTAATTGCAGAGCATGGCGGGGGTAATATGGGTTGATGTCTAGAGGGTTTGCTACGCACCTCCCAGTGAATCAGTGGTTAGACAGCTTGGCTCTCACCAAGGCGGCCCGGGTTCGACCGCAAAATGAGATTTGTAGTGGACAACACGGCGCTGCGGCGGGTTTTCTCCGGGATCTCCGGTTTCCCCGCCATCTCATTCCACCGGAGCTCCATCTTCATCTCATGTAGTATCAGTGTCACCACCTGCGGTGCCGTATGTAGTAAAAGCGGGCGTTAAACACTACACATTTCATTTCCCAGTGAATCACCCAGTACACTTTGTCGACCCAGTGACAAGTGTTCACACAAATAACACAGAGTCACGCTTGTGAGGACTCGGCATTGAGTAACAAGGGGCGGCATTCGTAAAGATAGGGTGGATGCTCATATTTCTGAGTATTTCTGGCACAATGACTGCAAAAACCGGTTAGCAGACCCGTTTCAAAAATTAATTGAACACATTTGCCTGGTCTACCCTGTAGTGTAACGATTGCACTTAGTGCTTAGGCTAGGTATACTTAGGTTTAGTGTAATTAGTGTAACCTTGCCCCGCTGACGTGTATCACTCCGCGTGCAACCACCTTCCCCCTCATCCCAATTGGCTAATGCTTTCGCGCCATAGGCTAAATGCGGTGCCTTCTCGTCACTTTTAAAACTGCAGTAAACGTCATAATAATTGCCTTGAAGATAAAGCCATACAAATAAGAATATGAAGGCATGCAAAAATAATGAAGTTTAAACACACCTCCGAATGGCGATATATGACTAATCCAGTTCAAAACAAGGTCAGTGATAAAAATAATATAAACAAATGTCATCACTACCGCTAAATCACGTGCTATCGTGCCATGTGCTTGAGAGCAAAGGAACCTCCTCTTTACTTCATTTAAGAATTAACATGCATTTCAGATAAATCAACTGTGTTGCGTAATATATTTAATTAAAACAGTTACGAAAATATAAAATTTGACAATTCTCTTCCAACAAATCACCATGTTAAATAACGAACTAATTTTTACCGCACAACAGTCTGTACTAAAATAGCAGCCAATGAGAGGTGATAAGGTCACATGACCGTTAAGTGATACGGGGCAAGCTTATGTGAAACAAGGATTAGTTAGTGTAAATTAGGGACTAGTGCGTGTGTTTAGTACAATTAGTTAGCTAGGTGGTGCAATTTAGGTACTCCTTTATGTTTATGTTTGTTTGCTGGATAGTGTAATTTAAGGACAAGTAAGACTCTTTGCAGCATTGCGTTCAGTGGAGAAACGAGCATAGCTTGAATGCACTGAATTCTTCAAGGCCACGCCGTAGCTCAGTGGTTAGACCCTTGGCTCTCACCAAGGCAGCCCGGGTTCGATCCCAGGCGACCGCAAAGTGAGATTGTGGTGGACAACACGGCGTTGGGGCGGGTTTTCTCCGGGACCTCCGGTTTCCCCCGCCATCTCATTCCACCGGTGCTCCATCTTCATCTCATGCATCATCAGTGTCACCACCTGCGGTGCCGTATGTAGCAAAAGCGGGCGTTAAACACCACACATTTCATTTTTACTGAATTCTTCAATATGGCTACATACGCAGTAAGGGAATAAACAAACAATAACGTTAAAAGAACGCCCTACAGCACGAAATTGCACTAGAAAGTAAAGGAATTATATTAAAAATCATAGTACTGTATATAGAAACATTAACAAGTGTAGAAAAACATCGCCACGTCCCATACTAGAAAGAAGAGCCTTCCTTTGTTTTAGGAACTATCATTGTAGACCCCTTTATAGCTTGGCCTAGGCAAACCTTCTGGCATCCATGCAATCCGGGCCAAACTAACTGGTACTGACGCGGGATTTCTTACGCAGTATTTGTGATGCACTTAACATTCACGGATTGACGAAACGTTGTGCAATATAGAGTGGTAAAACCGGATGATGAATAATTTTTAGATTTAAGCTCCTTAAAATCAGTGTTTGCTGACAATATACAAGATAAATGGCTGTTTCCTTAGTAATACCACATACACATAGATTCTCTTCCTTTAGTCTGATGTTTATGAATTATGAATAACGAAAAAGAAAAAAAAAATCTGGTGTGGCCCTTTTTATTCATTTTTTTATTTATTGCTACAATTTTACACATTTTCTTGCAGTTCAAAGCGGAACATGGGCCTAGAATAGGCCTTAAGTGACTGTTCAATCTTTAAAGAGCTAACTGTGATGATTTTGGAGTTCTATTCATTCTCTTTGCATGGCCATGAGATAAAAATAATAGTCAATGATTAATTACGTGCATCTGGCTTTAGCCAATTACTAAATAACCTACTTAAGGAGAAAATAGTGGAAACTTTTCACTCTCGCCAAATACAACATCAGGACCATCCACAACCCTCCTCCGAAGATTAAACATCTGTTGAGACTTGTGAAAGACAAACTGGACTTCCAAGTTCCGAGAGTATACCGCATTCCCTGTAAATGTGGGACACCGTATAGAGGACAAACCAGAAGGACCATCGCTACTAGAATAATCGAACATGAACGGAGCATTCGTTTAATGCAACCTGAGAAGTCTGGGCTGGCAGAGCATTGTTTTGATAACGACCATAGAGTCAACTTTCGGGAGACGACCATCTTGGCAAATTGCAACAGTTATGAGAGCAGAGAGTTAAGGAGGTTTTGGCAATTTCCTCTGAAAGGAGCACGCTTATTCGTGATGCTGGATTTTCGTTCAGCTACTCTTGGAAACTGACCTTACAATGGAAATCCGTCGATTTAAGAAGCAACGGTCAATACAGCTTGATAACCAAGTAAAGTAGTTACGTTTCTTTGACACAATTGTCTATACTCACGGCATCTCCTGACCTGGCATTTAATTTACTGAAAACAGTCTTTTGTTCAGTTTGGTGTTATATCTATTGTTTCATTTGTGGTTATACGATTTTATAAATATTGTGTCTTTGTGGGTTCGTGAAATTAAAAGTCCAATTGCACAAACTTAAAATGTTCTTTATTTCCACGGAATTACAGTTGGAACACTTGCCTATTATACAGAATTACGTAGCGCACACAATTACAATTCGCCAGTTCGTCTGTCACAGGTCCACTCTACACTCACAATTACGTACAATTCCTCTGATACACGTACACAGTCTTCCAGTCCGTTCACTAGCACGGCGCTCCTCACGCTGCTCGCCAAGAACTGAACTGAAGCCAAGAGCCAAGAGCGAGAACAAGTCGTCCGGGTGCTCCCGGACGATGGGTAGATCGCCACGGTACCTATCCGCCGTGCGGATTTACCCGTGCGGTCTTAAAGATTTTGTCATTTCTCCAAAGCTTGGATGTCCTTGTTAACTGAAGGACCTGATTCGACTTCTACTAATGCTCCCGGTGGCGGGGGTAGCTTCCAAGGAGGCCAGTGCCCTGAACCGCCACGCTGTTGGCGGCCTGCGTTGCAGGGTCCGTCCAGCGCGACGGGGCCAGGAGCGAGAAGTCGGGTAAGTTGGAGATCGTTAGGTTATGGTGTTCATCGGGGTCACACCGGAGGACCCAGCTGCCGGGGTTCAGCCGCCGGGCCAGGTCCAGCCCCAGTGTGGCCGGAACAGAGTGTAGAGTTGAGGGGATGAGAGGCTGGTCTCACCACCCAAGGGCGTCCTTGGGGAGGCGGTAGCTCTTTCTCCTCCTGGGTAAGCGGTGGTCATATTGTCCTAGTGTATTCACTAGGTGGTTGGGATGGAATGTAATCCTGGCATACAATGAGCGCAAGCGTTCGCGCACAACGTCCTCAATGTAAGGTATGCCAGAATGGGTGTGGAGAATGTATGAGGGAAACATGCGTTCGGTACCGTAGATCATCCTAAGCGCCCTGTTCTACACGGCTTGCAGTCTGCGGATGGTGGTACGAGCCACCGATCACCAGACTTCGCATCCATACAGGATCAGGGGCGGGATGATCGCACGATACACCCGTAGTTTCAGGCGGATGGGCATGATCGAGCGGAATATGGGGTATAACAGCCTGAGCGCTGCATGGCCGAGGCTGATTTTTTCACGGGCATGTGGGGTGAAGGTGAGGCCGCGGTCCAGTCGGGCACCCAGGTATTTGGCAGTCCGGACCCAAGGGATTTTTTTTTTTGTAATTTTACGTCCTCCAACGTTAAGTCATATCGGACGATGAATGGAATGGGCGAAATGATGCTCAAATGAGCCCAGGGTCCATAGAGCTTAGAGTTACCCGACATTCGTCTTTCAGGATAAGGGAAAACCCCGGAAAAACCTTATCCAGGTAACTCGCCCTGACCGAGATTCGAACTCGGGACCTCTTGAACGTGAGGCAGACACTCTACCACCACGCTACCGAGGCGGGCGGGACCCAAGGGATCCTTCTCTGCCTCAACCGCAGGTCTCCTTCCGGGCGCCAGCGGAGGACCTTCCCCAGCAGAAGGGCAGAGCTCTTCTGCAGGCTGATGGCCATCCTCCACCTTTCACTCCACCGTCCACTTCATCCCTTATATACGCAGATCGCTGTGCCTGGTAGTTTCGCGGCTCATTGAATCATCCCGAAGGTTCCAGAGGAGAAAGAGACGGTACATGCCTCGTACCGCTCTCGTAATCATCTCCTCAATTAGTGACACGAGATAAATGGGTAGGCGTTGCCTAAATGCTTCCCGTCTGGCCCTACCTTTCAGCTTCCGATGTTCTGGTGACAATATCCTGATAATGGGAGCGATACGTACTCCCGAAACGTCGGTATCTAATCGTCTTTTCAACTGGCTTGTTTTCCGACAAGAAAGTGAGCATACTGATCGCCAGGAAAGCTTTAGGCCTTATTTTCATGTGTTCCATTTATTCTCAGTTTGTTGACAACGTCAACCTTTTTATAAAACCAGGTTATGGCATACTGCAATTACATTTACCCTTAATATCACATTAATAATAACATTGCCACATCAATAACAGCCCTAGTTATACTGTGAATGACACAAGCAGTATATAATTAATTACTAGCAGTTATTGAACTAGATGTTTACAGCTACAAGGTCACTATCACATTAATAATAACATTGCCACATCAATAACAGCCCTAGTTATACTGTGAATGACACAAGCAGTATATAATTAATTACTAGCAGTTATTGAACTAGATGTTTACAGCTACAAGGTCACTATAGTCATTTAATGTAGAGGTTAGCTTACTCATTTATTTAAGTTATTCTTACAACACATACAGCTTGCCTCTAAAGGTACGTAGTCAAGGACGTTTTACCTTTATTGACAAGGAAGCATTTCTACGTCTTAGGGGCAGATTGAAAGTGTCCCAGATTGTCACCATGGACGGAACATTAATTAAATTACAAGCCACGCTAATTGTTTATAACGTGTCACGGCTTAGCTTTGTGCCTATCCTTCATCACCATCATGGCCTTCCTTGTTTGGGCTACAACAAATTGCATGGCGTGAGAATTGCACTACTAGCGACCTCCAGTAACCCGCTATAAATCGGCGAGTACACGTAGGATTCAACACCAACTCCAATACTCAGACCATAATACATATTCCAAGATGGCGCCCGTCGAAGTCCAGCGGCTCTGGTTACGCTGAATAGAAAACTATACACAATGGACATAATATAATCCATATTAACGGAGCAACGAGGTAACTCCTAAGCATTTATCACTTTATACTTTCAACTAAAACGTGTAATAACATAAATAAAGAGCATCATGACAAATCCTAAGAGCTTATCGCATTATATAGTAGCATGACATGCATTTTCCACCTTATACTTCCAATCAAAATTTAATTTATAAGGTATGACAACTCATAAGCATTAAACACAGCAAACTTTATCTTATTGGACTGTATCATCCTATCGTCTGTAACAAGTTTCTTTTATATTGTTTACATAGTAACCTTTTCTGGTAAGGACATAGGTACTGCTTATACTATAATATTAAAGAGAACTCACCAGATTGTCCAGTTTACTCCAATTGTCACGTTTGAAGGTGTCAGTTCCCTCACACTGCAAGAGCCATTTAAAATTTTCCACTGGTAGGCTCATAATATTGCTTCTAGGTTATGAAATACTTTGAAACTCATTAAGTGAAGGAACAACAGTGAAGCTGGGATCTTGAATGTTATAGAAAAGAACGTAACTAATCGTCCTTAATAATGACTATCAATGGGTTAAAATCTCCTCACCACTTCGGTTCAAAACTGTCAATAACATCTTGTGCACACCAAATATTAAAATTATCTTCACTCTCTGTAAAATGTCTTGGATACATTCTTCAGGATTTCGTCTTTTCTGGTTGAGCTTTAATGTGTGATAGGATGGCTGATTCTTAAAAATCGTGGGGTAGGCATCATCTATTAATTTTGGTACTTTTCGAAGGGCACGAATTGGTTCACCATCATTTACTGGAAAGATGTCTTCCTTAACCTCAAAGCACTGTTCAGAATTATGAATACAAACTACAGTTTTGTCATTTACTTTAAAATATTTACGATGTATGTTCCTGGTCCACTTATCCCATTACGATTTTTCCTTCGGAAATTTAAATGTCGTGTGAGGTACATTACCATAATTAGATTGCAGCTGGGAACACAACAAAGATGCATTTCGACAATGCTTCACAGTATATATTTAGGTAAACGTTATCACCTTATGTTAAATACTCAACTATAAACTAACTCGTTAGTCACTAATTGCCACTGTAATATGAATTACATTAATTCTTCAAACACACAATAAAAGTAAACAAACACATACTTTACTCTGTAGATATAACCACAACATAACAAGCTGGGCCACGAGCGCCGCCATTTTTCCTGCAATCGATTCTCGTATTATGGTCTGAGTATTGGAGTTGGTGTTGGTAGGAATGAACATTTTGAATTGTACGGTCCACTCCATCATATAAATTGCTTATCTCATGTTTTATCGTGAAAATGTAGTCAATAACTCTTTGGAAGAAGAAAAAATAAAGACCTTATATGCGGAAATGTAGATCCAATTACTTTATAAGTATTAGAAACGGCATTAAAAGAAATGAAGAATAGGAAGGCCACAGGAGAAGATGCAATAAATGCAGAATTACTCAAATATGGTGGACCGATACTAAATCAAAGAATTTTGAATTTAATTAATAGTTGTTGGAATGGATGCCAAATCCCAAGAACCTGGACACATGCTTGAATTATATCTATTTTTAAGAAAGGCGCTCGAAACAGATGTGAGAATTATAGGGGCATAAGTATTTAAAACACAGGATATAAATTATATGCAAGAATCTTAAGTAAAAGGTTACAAACCATTACAGATGTTCTACTTTTTAGAATAACAAAATGGTTTTAGAAAAGGACGATCCTGTGCAGATGCTACCTTTACAGTTAAGCAAATAATAGAAAAAAGAAGAGAATTTAATTTGGAAACACATATAGCTTTTATTGATTACGAAAAAGCGTTTGATCGTGTAAATAGGAAAAAATCGTGGGAAATCATGACTCAAAGAGGCTACCCAAATCATGTCATTAAAGTTCTAAAATCTATATATAAGGATACAACAATCAGCATACATATTGGAAATGGAATGTATAGTAAATGGATACATACAAATCAAGGTGTAAGACAGGGTTGCAGTTTGTCTCCTATCTTATTCATAATTTATATAGATGATCTGATTAGAGAGTGGATATGTAAAAAACTGAAGCTGCTGACAGTGAAGTAAACTAGGTTATAAATAATAACTAAACACTAGTAACACAACTTCACTTATCTTATTTAACCCTTGGGGACCGGTTTCAAAGCAAACATCTGCTTTATCCTCAGCCATTCAGCTTGACACTCACCCACTAACTGACGGACTGACCTTGACCACTACCGGAGTTTGAAGGATAGCTCCTTATCTAACTGCCATCTATCGGGGACAACACAAACTTATTGATGATGTCTATAGGAGGGATATCAAAATTCATTACGCGATCCTTATTTTTCAAAATAAATATCTTCTCCCAAACCATTAAATCTATCGGTTCCTTCAATTGTTTCAATAATTTAACTTCTGGATTTACTTCATGATTATATGACCAAAAATGATCAGCCACTGCCGATTTCTCGGTCTGTTTATATTTAATATTTCTAAAATGTTCTTTCGCTCTGGTTTCTAAATTACGCTTGGTTCTACCAATATAGATCTTATCGCATTCTAAACAGTTAACTTGATAAATACCAGATTTTTTGTTGTCTGAAGTTTTGTCTTTTTTAGAAAACTGTAGCAAATTCTTTATACTGTAATTATTATGAGGTGCTAGTATTATACCCACTTCTTTGAAAATTTTTTGGAACTTTTTATTTGCCCACGGATGATAAGTAAATTTTTTGAAAATATAGTCCTCTTTTACTTTTTTAAGAGTGGAAACATCATTAACATTTTTTTGATATTTAAATTTTTCCATTCTTCTGATGATAAAATCTTTATTAAAGCCGTTAATTAAAGCAGTGTTTACAATATGTTTATATTCCGCATTAAATTCTTCTTCATTTAGAGGTATGTTTATCAATCTGTAAATCAAACTATTAAAAACAGCAAATTTGTGTGACATAGGGTTAAAACTTTTATTTTTGATATAATTATCCGTGTGAGTTGACTTTCTATAGATGCCAAAACTTAATTTATTGTTATTTTTCATTATTTTTAGATCTAGAAAGGGGATGTAGCCATTGTTTTCAATTTCTATTGTGAACTTGATAGCTTTATCCTGTGAATTTAGAATATTTAAAGCCTCATCTATATATCTTTCAGGAACTATGGCAAAAATGTCATCTACGTATCTATACCATATTTTAAAAATTGAAGGAAAAGATTTAGTGACTTCTATTTCAAAAAAACTCATAAATAGATCAGCAAGAAAGGGTGAAAGGGGACTACCCATGGCTACTCCTGAAATTTGTTGAAAAACATTTCCATTGAAAGTAAAGAAATTTTGATCTAAACACAGATTTGTAAGTTTCATAAAATCTTCTATTGACTCCTTATCCAAATCATTAGAGCTCAACCATTTTCTTAAAAACGTTAGAAGTTTTTCCTTGGGAATACTAGGAAATAGGGCAGTTACGTCAAAGGAAACAAGCCTATCATTTTTTGACAATACTCTATTGCTGATCTTGTTTACTAACTCAAATGAGTTTTTTATACTTAAGCTGTTAAATCTATCAAAAGTATTAAACCTTTTGTTTAGCCATTTTGCCAAATTATACGTGGGTGAATTTATAAAATTTACAATCGGTCTCATTTTATTGCCAGGTTTATGTATCTTAGGCAAGGCATACATCCTCGGTAACACTGGGTTACTGACTTTAACCATATGCTGTTCCTTTTTAGGTATGACTTTAACCTCATTAAGTGTTTTATTTACATTTATAATGCACGATTTTAAAGGGTCATTCTTAATGCGTATGTAATCTTCTCCTTGCAGTGGATGTTTAAGATTAACGGAGGCATTCATCTTGCACCAAATTTTATTCTTAAGACGATGCTATTTGCGGATGACCAAGTAAAACTGAAGACGAGCTGCAAAGAGCAGTGTATATTTTACAGAAGTTATGTAAGAATTATAATTTCTAAAATTTCCACAAATAAAACAAAAGCAATGGCGTTTCGTGGTCAAGACTCTGTTAGAACCAAAATAGCAATTGATTATATTATCTTAGAGCAAGTTACGGGTTTTAAGTATATGGGAACATATGTCAGTTATAAATATGAAGATTATTTATAAATAAATTACCAGTGTTTCAACAAATATGCGGCATAATAAATAGAAGCCTAAAAACTAAAACCAGAAAAGAAACACGGATGAAATTTTATAAGGTAATGGCTGTGCCTGCTTTTCTTTTTGGTTCTGAAACATGGACATTAACAAAAGCAGACAAAAACAAGATACAGGCTGCCGAAATGAGATTTTTAAGAGCAGTAAAGGGATGTACTCTTTTAGATAAAATTCCAAATGAAAAAATAAGAGAAGATTTAGAAATAAGTTCTTTAGAAGAAAAAAACAATAAATTATAGAAATGAATGGAGAGAGCATATTGAGAGAATGCCGAAAGATAGAATCTCAAGAAGAGTTATAAACTATAAACCTAGAGGAAAGAGACATCCGGGAAGACCACGGAAAAGATGTTCAGACATGTTTTAAGTCGAAACAGGCAGCATTGCCTAGCCCTTGGAGTGAAGAAGAAGAATGTAGCCAATGGTAGCACTATTTGTCGAAAGCAGAACAAATACAACTGTACCGTCGAGTGACAACTAAACTACAGCACGCATATTCACTAAACTTCATTAAAGTCTAGTAAAGCCACCCAAAAATAGCTAAAAGGAATCCTCTAGAACGGGATTTGATACATAAAGGCCATTATTCCCCATGGCTTTTCGATCTGTAGGGGACCGGCCGCTCATTAGCCGCGCCAAGACTCAGCTACAGTCCGGCCGCTCTATCTCCGGCTCTGACGTTTAGTGGCGAGTGAGTGAGTGAGTGAGTGTGTGGTGTTCCAGGGCCCGTCGACAACAAGGTCATTTGGGCCCGAAGTCAACACTAAAAACTAAAAGCTACTCACATTAAGCTAAAATGTAAAATAAAAATACTCAACTATTAAAAGTACATAAAAACCCATCCCAAGACTAACAATCTTAAATCTATAAAATCAACAAATATAAATGCAAGTTAGACTTGTTTATTAAAACCGATTTGGGCAACAAACCGCAGTGCCTTAACCACGGCCACTGGGTCGTCCCCTAAAACACCCAGCAAGTTAGTCCCCAAGCCTACCGACTGGCGAACGCGGGCGTACTGCGGGCAATCCAGCAATACATGCCGCACAGTGAGGCGTACTGCACACGGAGCACACACAGGGGCCGGTTCCCCTCTTAAGAAATGACCATGAGTCGCTCGTGTGTGCCCAATTCTCAGCCGGGTGAGTATCACCTCGGCTCGCCGGTTATACCTGCAGGAAGTTAGCCAGGGTTGTACGCTCTCCTTTATTGCCCGGAGTTGTGTGCCTTCCAAAGCTGTCCAGGAGTGCTGCCAAGCAGATAGGAGTTGGCGACGGAAAAAAACGTTGCACATCCTGGTATGGCACCGTAGTTGTTAAACTCCGGGGCAAACGGCAAGCGGACTTAGCAGCCGCGTCCGCCTCCTCGTTTCCGGAAATCCCCACATGGCCTGGGGTCCAAGTAAAAACAAAATTGTATCCGCGACTGAGCATTTGCGAGATCTGGGTCTGTATTTTTAAAACAAGAGTGTGAGCGGCAGTGTGCTGTTGCAAGGCCTGAAGAGCACTTAGAGAGTCAGTGCAGACGATAAAAGAGCCAGGAGCTAACTTGCAAATAAAAAGGGGCAAATAGAGGATGGCATACAGCTCTGCGGAGAAAACTGAAGTGGAGTCCAGAAGGCGAAATTTATGAGCCTCACCGTTAATGAAGAACGCGCAACCCGTAGTGCTACCTAACTGAGAACCGTCTGTAAAGACTGGAACATAATTAGGGTAACGGCTCAGTAGTTCGGCAAAAATTTGTTGGAACACCGAATGTGGAGTAGCGAGTCTAGAGTTGCTTGAAAGAGCGAGATCGAACCGCGCACGATTGAACTGCCATCCAGGATAAGGGCAGATGGACGACCTCTCCACGCGAGGCATTCGGAGGCCATGCGAATGTAGGAGATCCCGAAATCTTATTCCCATTGGGCGTGTCCGAGAACGAGGGCGCATATAACGGTGGACTAAATCTGGACACAGAACTGGTTTAAAACAAGGATAATTGGGATAACTTGCCAACTTCGAGACGTACGAGTAGAGTAACAGCGAGCGACGAATATGGAGTGGAGGTTCGCCTGAGTCTGCATACAGGCAGTCGACTCGACTGGTGCGGAAAGCTCCTGTGGCAAGGCGGATGCCAGTATGATGTACGGTGTCTAAAAGGCGAAGTTTAGAGGCGGTCGCTGCGCCATAAATAAAACTGCCGTAGTCCAGCTTGGACCGAACCAGAGAGCGGTACAGTCTCAACATAACCGTGCGATCGCCCCCCCCCCCAAGAGGCTCCAGATAATACCTTCAGCACCCGAAGAAAACGATCGCAAGAGGCTCGAAGGTGACGAATGTGGTGCTCCCAGTTGAGTTGTCTGTCCAAGTTGAGACCCAAGAACTTCAGGTGCGAGACAAATGGCAGGGGTGTGCCGTTCAAGTGAAGATCAGGTGGAGGGTGAATACCCCGTAGGCGGTGAAAGTGGATACACTGTGACTTCGCAGCTGAAAAGCGGAAGCCGGTTTGAAGCGCCCAAGCTGCTAGCTGGGTGATGGTTAGCTGCAGTTGGCGCTCAATGTGATCTATGTTGGCTGACCTATAATAAAACGCGAAGTCGTCAACATAGAGTGGTGATGGAATTCCGCTTCGAACGGCACTAGTGATGCCGTTGATAGCTACGGCAAAAAGGGCGACGCTCAAAATCGACCCTTGAGGTACGCCGTTCTCCTGTATCCGTTGCAGGAGGTGGAGGAGGAAGGTTAACAGTACCAACATATAATAAGTTATTGAAAACATATCGTCAGAATTATCTTTATAACGAGAGTATAGGATTATATTAGCTTCAAAACATTGATATCCAACTTGTAACTTCATTATCATGCAAGATATTCTTTATAACATCACTCTATTCGAATATTTCGTTCACACCTTTCACGCACACCAACTGCTTCTGTTGGTGGTACTGGGAGCTGTCGTGGTCAGGAAGCTAAAACTGTCTACTAGCGCTCATCAGCAATGTCGCTGCTGGGCGTGGCTTGCAAATCCAGCACCGTGTTGCCGCTGCAATTTTGTGTGGACCACGTGGCTTTTTGTTGGTTTTGGATCCCGCGCTGGTGGTTTGTTTAATTTTTTGTGTGTGCGTGAATTCCGATTTGTAGCGTCTGTAAGTCTCATTATTATCGTTATTATAGTAATATGTTAGAATTCAAGAAAAAAATCGGCTCTGATAAGAGCCAAAGTCATGAATTTATATTCAGGCTACGTGAGTACTTCGAGAAGGAGCGGGATAGTGGTGGACCTCTACTACCTGTTACCAAGGTGCTGGGCAGAGTTTGTGACGCCTTGAAGGTGGGAAGAATGTGACCAAGGAAAAGTGCCAGCTGATTTAAGTTGGTCGTCTGCAGTCAACAAAGGCAACGAGGCAGCCTTAAAGCTTCACTTGATGCTTTTCAAAAGGATGCTATAAGGCGACATGTATATCAATATTATATAAGAAAGGAATTTCCCACTCGTGCGAAGTAGCTTTTGGTTATTTCTTTTCCAGTAAATGGTATATTGTCTCCATATGTCTGGGATCATGTATATACATATTCTCCACGTACATTTACGAAGTTACGATCTGCAAATGCGTGAAATATTTAAAATACACATGTTCCTCTGCTTGAAATTCCCGCTAAAGAACTGGCAACAACGCGCTTCCCCCTCTCGAGAACTGTCAGAGCCGGAGATAGAGCGGCCGGATTGTACGTAAGTAAGCATTGTATTCGCAAACCCAGGCGGCCTGTTAGTAGCTTCGATCAGCGATCACACTATAATTCATGATATGAAATACAAAAAAAAAAGCTGTGTAAACCCTAACATGCGGCGTTTTGTGCTTTAAAACACCGTTTTTGTGATACCGGGAGGAATTTCAGTAAATGTAGCAGAAAGCACTACTACAGCAAATAATTAGCATAAAGCGGAATCCCTATTAACTTTTGCTATAGGTTTTGTACATTGACTGCATCGAACGTTTAACACACTATAAAGTTAATGCTATCGAGACGTCGCTACTCTTGCTGAACTAGGCAACGTCTTAAAGATTTCAATAGGAGAAAATTTATGTTTCTGGTCAAGGAACAGTTCTTTCAGCAAGTATACGATTTCCCCTCGCTCGAATTTAAAAAACACCTTGGTTTGTTCAAAGTAATTCCTTTACTACGTCATGTCAAACGTTTATGTTTCAGTTCTGAGTATAGTCGCCCTGTTCGATTTTTTTTTGAAGCTTTATTAAAACAAAAACAAGGAGCATCGCTTCTCATGTGGAAGCGGGGTTAGGTACGGGAAAGTTCAGGTAGGGTTAGGCAGATACCGCGTTGAGCACTCTGGCGATTGTCGTTTATTTATAGTAGCATGGATCATGCTGACTGGCGAAAGTGTATAAGGCCAGGATGGCAGTCATGGCTTGCGCCCTGTAAGCCAAACTGGGAATTCGGTGGCGGAGTTAGCGGTATTTTCTGGAGGGTCCGGGCCTAGAGGGCGTTCCGGTACCGGTGCGTTGGCGTATTGCTGAGTCATATGGTCGGGATTGGAGCTCTATGTAGATCTGGTCGAGAGACTCGTCCAGCATCTTGTGGTATTCTTCCACACGATGCATTCTGTTGTCGCAGGCGGCGGTGAGATGAAGGTGATGGTCTAGTCTTGTTCCGATGTTGTTGATTCCGTCCTGTGTGGTGTGGTGTGATTCGATTGTCTGCTTTAGGGATTCTTCTAATGCGGTGAGGTTGGGAACTATTGCTGCGAGATGATCCTGTGTGTCTCGGTGGTTCTTGGCAATGGCAGTCATGATGGAATCTTGGAGCGAAGTAAGTGTTGGTGCAATGTTGCTGACCTCGGTTTGTAGGCTTTGCAGGCTATCGGAGAGGGCGGATGCAGCGGTCGAGGTCTCAAGCGAGGTGAGGGGTCTGCTGATGTTCTGTACCTCTTCTTGAAGACTCTGTAGAATGGTCCTCAAGTCCTCGCTGGGTGCGGCAGTGGCGGCAGTTGGTGGTGCAGGTGTTGGATGCGTTGGATGAGTCGCCGGAGGCGTCTCTGTCGTGAGTCGGCGAGGGTAGAGAGGGCACTGCGCCTGGCCTGTGAAGTGACCTAAGCCGTCGCAGGTGGTGCAGTACCGGCGTCGATGACGGTCATGGCTGGTGCACTGCGACGTCAGGCCCGGTGCTCCGCAATAGTGGCACCTGGGAGGTGCAGTGCAGGAGATGGCGACGTGGCCGTAGCCACAGCATCGGCGACACGGAGTGTATCTACACGCTCTGCTTGCCTTGATTCTGAGACACCGCTCTAATAAGGGCAGGCCCGTCCTCAAGGCAGCTTCGAGGTCGGCGGCGTCGGTGAACTGGAGACGGACCAGGTTGGAAGGTCCGTGGTGGCTGGAGATCCTAGTGTGGTCCACATAGGCGAGCATGGTGCAGCGGTGCGTGGAGAGAGCTCGCTGGGTTGAGCTGCTACCACAGGAGCGGCAGCCGCCCTGTTCGAACGTTTACCATGGATTTATATTTATTAACAGAAACCTCTCAGAAATCACAGTCATTATTCTTGTAAGAGTGAGTGGGGAACTGACGCGCCCCTCTTTCGTGTACCAAACACCAATGAACACATCACTTCAGCCAATGGAATTCCCAGGAATCACAAATAACAGATATATGTTTACTCCAAGTGGAGTGATCAGTGCGTTATCTAAGAGGTATCTGTTACCAAAGATAAATCCATAGTAACCGTTCGAACAGCGCGACTATAATCTCAAATATACGTACATGCATACATGCCCACCAATAATGATATGCAATACAATTCTTACGTTGCAATGCATTGTTATGATACAATATTGTTTTACTTATTTGTATTAGGAAAACTATTTGAGCTAAAAATATGGGTTTTTTGCAGGTATGTTAGATACATTACTCTCTACCTTCCTCATGGATCAGGTTTTGCAAAAACGAATTTTTGTCTTAGCGTGAATAGTATTTATTAGAGATTGATTAGTAGGGCCCGGATTTTGATGAAAAGTCATCTTTTTTCTGGGTAGTCACAGAGGATGATTATTGGAAATTACAGTCCAGCAACGCAAAGAACGTCCCTGGAAGGTATGCGCTGCCATACACAGTGGGACAAGGACAGCGAATGAGTGTGGCAGAGAACCTCTGCTACACAAGGGGCAGACCATTAAAAACATGCGCCCCATTCACTCTGTATACTAAAATCGAGAAGATTCATTCACAAAAGTAGAAGCCGTCATGGGGTGTCATAAAGCTGTCCAGGGAGGGTGTGCCTTCGCCAAACCCCTGCGTCTCAGGCGTCGGAGACTATCTCTCCTGTGAAGGACAGTAAGTACCTTCTGGAACAAATACGTTAGATATATATTGTTTTTATAGGTCATCAAAATGCATTTTATCCACATTTTATAATAAATTAATTTTTTAAATATTTAGATGAATTTTCCAGTCATTTCCTTTCTGTTTCACGAATTTATTGGGCATTTTCATTTGTAGCCCACATTCGGGAGGCCCGGGTTTGATTCTCGTGGCCGACCTGGCACTGACCAATGGACTTTTTAAAAATAATCTGTGATTAAAAGCTAATTTATACCATAATGTTTTATGAAATAGTAAGTTTATCAGCGTCCTAAGAGTGCTGGTGAATTTATGACGCATAAAATCGAAGAATCGCCAATTACACCATGCAATATGTGTGGATTGCATCAATAAGGACTTCAGGAGGTAGAAGTGTTGCAGTGAGGAGAGTAGTTTGTGAGGTGTGTAAATTTGTAGTCTTGTGGAATTAAAATGCCGAAACAAAAACAGTCAACTACGTCTCGTTTCAAAAAGTATGTTTCAGAATTTGGTGGAAACCTGTGTTTTATAAAATTGAAAATGAGCTGATGAATTTTTAATTTATTTATTATTTATTAGCAATAATTGCAATATTTACTAAGAAAGTTAATTTTAAAATGTGGTTATTCGAACCATATATTCATTATTTGTCTATGAAACTTATTAATTTATTATTATGAAAGAAATTGTTAATATTTGTTAGGTCACTTTTTACATTTTATGTGCATTCTGTTATATTTTATGGGTATTTTATAGCTCGTTTTTAGAGAAGTTTAGGTCAACAACTTCCAGGTCCTATTGATTAGATTGGCGCTCGTTACACACCACATCGGGGAATGTCATACGACAGCACCGCAGGACTCCGCAGCACTCAAGGACAATCATCATCTCAGTTAGTTTTGTTGGAGCAAGCACTTGCCTCTGCTACACACCACTAAACTTTGAATACCTGAACCCGAATGGAAGGGAAACCACTCCAGAATTCGCTCACCGATCACGGAAAATCACCAAAACCTAGGGTCACAATGAGCGTTTGACGGGCAGCGAACCTAACAGAAGTTCAAGTTAGTGTTACTAATGTGTAACAGTGTCTGCAAAATACAAATCTTATCTTTCATACTGAATGGTGTTTAATATTTCATACTCTTTAATTTGTGAAGAATTAACAAATGCTATCTGATTTCAAACATGAAAAAGCAGTGACAGTTATTATTGTTAAAGCCTTTGGGAAAGTTAGTAGATGACGAGTTGAGTTTATCCTTGGTATAAACGCGTTTCAGTAATTTAATGCACATCTGTCAGCTGTCAGAGCTGAATGGCTTCTTGTTACACATGTTTGGTTAGTTGCCTAACCTCTTCACTCTGAAGTCCAACTGTCAGATTAGACCTCGTACGTCTGTCTTATTATCCTATAAAACTCTAAAGCTGTTTCTGCAGCCTTTTGTTTTATTTATCAGATAGAGGCAGTATTACATTGAGCTTGAGGAAGTACTGATACACATATTTCCCCGGAAGTTCACATCATGAGGTCCCATTCATGTGTGGTGTTTAGAACACACTAAACATCGTATTCAACTTCAATACCTATCCTCCAAAAATACGATATTGAGATCTGCAAAGAAATTCTCTGCCAGAAATTACCGTTTAACGGAAAAAACTTTATTGCACTTTATTTATTCAGAAATGGATAATTTTAATTTTGATTAAAATACGAGAACATATTTTCATTACAATTGAAATGTACCTACGGTCGAAATGAGCAGTTCGTGTACGAGGTGCATTCAAGTTATAAAATTTGTAACAGTTGTGTTTGTTTGGCCTTGAAAATGAGTTTTGTTTATTTGCTTGGTGGTGTTATTTGGAATTTGGAGGAAATGTTTAAAAGTATTATAATGTGTATGTTGAGTGTGTGGAAGTGAGATTCTAGAAGGAAAATTGTACAATATATATATATATATATATATATATATATATATATATATATATATATTATATTGGTATAAGTGACCTCGGTATAAAGAAATGAACGGTTGCTATTGAGATGGAAAAATCAATAATATTCCTTGTGAAAAAAGGACGCGTAGAAGATAAAAATTTTGGTAGTGATGAGTGGACGTGCAGGAGTAAGCTATTTTATGTAATTAACAGAAACTATTTATTAATGAAGTAAGGATTTTTAAGTTTGAATTTATATTTAAGTTTGATTTATGAGTCACTATGCTTACACTCAGTTTTCACTTACTTGTTGTATAATTGAAACGTTTTCAAGATCATTCGATCTCATCCTCAGCTGTTTGGTGACTAAAAGAACCTCCCTCTTCTTCCGCTACTACGGAGCTCCGATCACTCTGCCATCTGGTGTTAGGGGCACTAAGTTTTAATACTTCATTTAATGCCAGGATTTCAAAATTTATAACTTTATCACGGTTTTTGTTTATGAATATTTTTTCCTAAATATCCAATTCTATGGGTGTACTTAAAGATTTTAACAGTTTAATGTTGTGGCCAATGTTGTGGTTTTCTGTCCAAAAATGGTGTGAAACTGCAGATTTTTCTGTTTGTTTCAACTTAATGTTCCTGTTCCTTTTGCCTGGTTAACAAAGGATTTATCGATATGCTGGAGGTAACCTGCAATGATTGATTACGAAAGAAAGTTCTAGTAAAATGTAATCCATATGGTACAGTTAAATTAGATATTGAAATTGAATTTATCCAAATTTTATTTTTTTATTATTTTTTATTATTTTTTTGGTAAAAATAATATTAAATTGTTCGTACAAAACAAATTCACATTACATAAAGAAATTCAATTATGAAGTTTTGCAGAATTTGTGAAACAATTAGCAACTGCACATCTACAGATAGTATTCACACTGTACAAATATTACAAAAGCGACACTCTGTCTTAAACATTAGTTCCACATTATCTACAGTTTCAACTGCATCAGAAATAATAATGGATGTTACCAATCCAAGAGCTATACCCCTACCTGGTAGTTATCCATACTACCTGTTATAAAGCAGTGTTATGTTTATTTAATATTTATTATTCAGATTAGCTAATCATTTGGCACTGACTAAAATTTTTACAAAACCATTTATAGTTAGACCTAACTCAGATAATCTATCATTTCAGTCTAAATGGCCTTCAATAAAGTTTAAGTAGTTTGTATTTGCAGCCAGAGTTCATGGAGATCACCACAGCCATTTCAAAATGAAGATCGATAATAACAGTTTATAATCTTTATTTAATTCGGTATCTTACACTAATTTACATTAACACTGCTGCTAGCTCACTGACTAGCAACTCAGTCCAATTCACGCTACATATTTACTGTATCTAATCATAATGGTATATTACAATGTTAACTGCTGTACCATTTAATCAACACTTCACATATGCAATTGTATTCACAATGGTAACTGTTGAGACTTAAGTTATCCTCCTGCGTCCATTTGAAGAGGATAGTCATTGCAAAGGATTGCCTATCTGAAGGAACACTGTTCTAAGAACTTGTGGCAAGGAAAATGATCTTCCTAAAGATTGTCTGCACTTCGTGAAAGCAGCCAGTCTAGATGGGATGGAAGTTGACTTCTGAACCAGTGTAATGGAGCTCAAATCGGGTGATATAAGGATCCATAGAATTACTGAGCCCCGCCGTGATTAGCTTCCAGCGTTCCCTTCGCAGGAATTCAAACCATTCCCTCTGTAATGCCACAGTTCCAAGATTTTTCTGAATTATCCAGTGTAATGTTCCCATTAACAACCAAATCGCACACCTGTAGAGGGACGTGTTTTTAAAACTGAATTCCAGTCTCTGTAGCCTACGAAGACATGGTGGCACTCCGGCGGGCACCATTTTCCAATAAAGTCTCTGAGCACCATCCAGATATGATGCACCTGTTTGCAAGAGGCAATCCTATGTTCCAAAGTGTCTATTTGTGAACAAATTTGGCATATGTTACATGTTGCACGGCCATGTCGCCATAATTTCTCCGCTGTTGGTATGGTCTCGTTTAATACTTCATATGCTGTCTCTTGCCAATCAGTAGGAACAACTTTATTGAAGAGATTCCTCCATATAAGTTTCCATTCTCAACTGTCACATCCAGGAACGGACATTAAACATATCCATGGTACCATCACCACATGCCTCACTCAACTGGCGATGAATTTCAATAGGTGTCACACCACGAAAGTGGAGAAAACCAATAATTACACGCTGTTCTTGCAATGAAAACTTCGCCATTTTAAGTATCAAAACAGTCCTAACTTTCGTCACTGCCACTACAGCTCCATGCACTTTATAGTGCTGCCGTTTCTGTCACTCATTCACCAAGAGCCATGTGTATTTTTTTAAACATACCGGAAGTTCCTATCTGACCCCAGTCAAAAAAGTGTGTGTTGTAACTTAACGCACCCCGAATATCCAAACCCGACGCAGACTTATGGTGTCTATAAGTGTACTTTAAAGCGATGGCCTCATTATCGTAGATTTACTGGCTTGTAAAAGAACTTGAGACAGTGGGTTGATGGATGCACCTAATTGATTGTCTGGGATTACAGGTGATGGTATCTGCAGGCATGTCAGAAATTGTTAAAACAATACTCTTCTATTTATTCGTGACATCACTTAATGGAGACCGGAATTACTCTACAACAAGTGGACTTATCTTGAAGCACAATTCGTATTTTTACGCGAACACTTTTCGTGGATTTTACTGACTTACCCTTTAGACCTGAGACTGATCGAAAGATTGGCAAATGACGGCTTTGACTATTTCTCAAAGCTTACACATATATGATGCATATGCCCTTTTCCCGATTGGCTACCTTTTCCAGCGTCGGCAATTAGTATGCTTCCCGGTGACAAGAATTTTATTTGAGGCCGGCCACGCGTCCAAACGAAGGCTCTGTACCTTGTTTAAACCAAACACTTTTGAAACATGTTTCCTTACTAACAGCGTTCTGACCAAACTGTTGACAGTGAGCGGGATAGCCCGACCTGGAGAGCTGCTGGCCATCATGGGTTCCAGTGGTGCGGGAAAGACCACCCTACTCAACACGCTGATGTTTCGCTCTCCGCACAGTCTCACAGTAAGTGGACAGCGATGTGTGAATGGCCTACCCGTCAACTCCAACACCCTCACCAGTCTATCGGCCTATGTGCAGCAGGATGACCTCTTCATTGGTACCCTCACCGTACGCGAACATCTTGTCTTTCAGGTAAGTGATCTGAGGTGTCAATTTAAATGAATAGTTAATAAGTTAATTCGTTCTTGATTTAAGCTGTTCACAGAAATAGAGAGATGCCTTTATCCAAACAAGCATTTTTAGGATTCAGACCACCTAAAAACTACAGTAGAATATATTAGGTCCTCTATTTTATGTGTGTATCAGAGAAAGATAATTCTTTCATCACTTAAAAGACAAATTCGTTCTGACGTTCTTCTAATGCTATAAGATTCGCCAACTTGTGCCACCTTGCTATACATCAGGTATGACATTCTATACATCATTTTCCACATGACTTAACTAGTTACTTAACCATTTTCACACCTCGGTGAATCATAGCTAAAGCGTATGAAGTAAACAATGCCAGTGCTAAAGACAAGGAAGTACGCTCTGCTCAGCAGCAGGCCTTTGTCCTCAATGCGTTTACAGATTTTTCATTTCATTTCACCTTTAAATCTTCATTGGACTTTCAACTAAGCAATTATTGCAAGGAGTTTACTTGTGCCTTGTTACATCATATGCTTCGTTGGATATCCAAACTGATCTACATCCATCCTGTCTCTCCTGTCCTAAAGACCCCTCTACTGTCTCCATTAAAAACTCTAAGGGCCTGTATTACGATCTCCAGTTAAGGTGTCAGTTAACGGTTAACTTGGAGTTACACGCGGATGTCGGTATTACGACCTTCGGTTAACGGCCAACTGAGAGTTATTTCTGGAGGTAAACTAACCCTCACCTCGAGTAGGGGTTAGTGGGATAACTTGGAGTTTAGCTTCGCACACAAAAAGTAAAATGGCGCAACTCCAGGCCAGATTGAATGTTGACAGCGAATCTGAGGATGAAATGTTATAACAGTATTTATTTAATAGAAGAAGAGCTAACAGAATTAGAATGCGGAAAGATTGACATGTTGAATATAAAATAAAATAAACCACAGGAGTATTAGGTAACTTGACGTAATAGGTTATGAAATGATAATTTCTAGTGTCCCATGGTGTCACTGACGTGTTGCAAGCAATGCAATATTTTATGTGACCATATTATGTTTTAACGAACATAAATGCAATATACAAGGCATGTTAAACCTATACCGGAAATTACACGAAATACTATATGTGTAGGTGGGTAGGTATAAATGTTCAGAACCATGCTGAAGTAGTGAACATTCGATTTTGCTAATAGTGGGTGCAATGTTTAATTTGCGCTTCGTTAAAGCATTACCAGAGGTAAGTAACAAGCTGTAAAGCAAACAGTGAATAAAACAAATTTTTAAGTTATGTAACTTGTATCGATGTCCAAATCGTCATTGCAAACGCTGTTCACACATGTAATGTAGCTAACTATATGTACAATACCATAATAGTTTTGCCCTACAATGTGCCTTAATGAATACTATTTGCTAATTATATTGCGATTTATGCAGTGTGAGCGCTGTATCAATGCAAGTTGAAGTATTACTTGTGATTCTTGCCGTACCTACTATAGATTGTGCAAATGCAGTACATAAATATATATGCTGCGAAATGCACACGTAAAGAAATGTTAATACCTGCCCATCTTGTATCCTGTGGTAGTTAAATGAACCCATTTATTTGTTCAATTACGTTTTTCAATCAAGGGCACAATGCTGTGACTGAACTAGCCAAATATTTTATGTTTAAAAAAATCAGGTACCAAGTTACTGGTTCCAGAATGCATATTTTATAACCTTGCTTTTATTCATGGATGACTTATAATTTGTGGACCTTCCCTCTTTGCATATACCTCTGTGAAATGATAATTTATATAAAAAGAGGTGACTTATTCACGAGGATAAAGTACTGACCAAATGATTTCAGCCAAATTATATTTGTGCAATACTATTATCAAAATTAATAAAAGTTATGTGGCCTTATTTAAAAAAAAATTAACTGGAAATCTCTTGGTGTTCATAAATTAACATGGCATTCCATATATTTTCCATATATCTCGCCTAATCTATAATAACACTAACCTAAGGGAACCTATATAACCTATAACACTAACCTAACGCTATGAAAAAGAATCTAACGCTATGGAAAAATCTAAACTGTAAACGAACTATGCAAGACCTTATTTCGGATGAACTATTAATGAAAATACCACGGAAAGATACAGAAAGCAGCTAATAAAAACTTAAAACAAAACGCCTGATGATACTACATGTGTTTTCCCGCTAATTCACATTCTAAACAAAGATAGCGTTGCAAACACGGTAAAATTCTAGTGGAAAATATTGCCAACCGTTTACATTCCACCATAATGCACAGGATAACAAACCTTCAGGTACATCGAGTTCGTAATACGAGGAACTGAACCTAACCAATGGTTACTGAGAACTGAAAGGTAACAAACTTCTGCTATTAACCGGAGATCGTAATACAGGCCCTAAGACAGTTTACAAACCTTTGGACTTCAATACGAAATCATTAAAGCTACTTGTGTGTTTGACTTTTAAGTTGAGAATCACGTGGGTTATAAAATATAGTTGCTACTTCACATAATATAGAGTTACTAAGTTTCACACAGTATCAAAACAAAGGAAGTGTCATTTAATTGCAATGAATATACAAAGATGCCTATCAACCTATGTATGACTTACGTATGACTTCAGCAAGCAGAAGACAAAGTTTCCAAAAAGGTGACCGATTCTGTGTTATATTTGATTTTATAGTTACCACTTATCAAGTATTGCATATGATCAAGTAATTAAGTGGCATAAAAACCACCGAATGCCCTATTATAGCCCACATCTATAGCATAAGTGGTAGCGTGTCAGCTTCACGTCCAAGAGGTCCCGCGTTTGAATCCCGATCAGGGTTAGTAATTTGAATAAGGTTTTTTTCGGGGTTTTCCCTTATCCTGAATGTTGAACGTCGGGTAACTCTAAGCTCCATGGATCCTGGACTCATTTGAGCATATTTCATTCATCCATATGACTTAACGTTGGAGGACGTTAATAAAAAATACCCTTATTTTAATATTATAGGGGCATACAATGAACTTTCTAGATGTCAAAAATCTTCTAATAATACTGCGTAAGGAAGTCCTGATTTATTTATGTGGTAAACAAGTTCCTTACCAGAGCATATTAAGGAATTGTATGGCAGAAATAAGTGAGCAGTACTTTATATTAAGTAATAATATTAATTTTTGCAATGATAACAGATTGCTTGTCCTTTTCAGAGAGATTAACGTATGACATATAAGAGGAGAAGCTTATTTCAGTATTTATGTTATGGTTTATAAATTATATGAAAAGGACGTAGCTTTTATGGTACTTAGCAACCAACGGACAAAACAGAAACTAGAACCTATATTAACTATATAAAATTAGTCTATCATTCCGTCAGGGAAATCTCTCTCCATCAGAGGCTAAGTTATATAGTGTGATACATATACACACCTGAACCATTTCAATAGGCCGTAACTTTTGAATCAATAATAGGACACACGTGTAACTTTGGGAGAATATAATACACAATTGGGAGATTACATTACACTATTTACATCTCAGAGAAAATGTTGGAAGTGTACTACACCAGCATATATACATGTTTGTACTCGTCTCACCATATTCTGTCAAGTTTTACGGAGAGTATCCTCGCCAATGTTATTTATTTTGGTTCAAATGTACATCTGTTATTTAGATACCCCCACAAGAAAAACTCCGGCGAGGTTAGGTCAGAGGATCTGGGGGCCACAGACCTTTCGAGTTTATTCGATTATCAAAGAAACTGGTTACAAGTCCCATGGTGTTATGAGATGTATGGCACGTTACTCCATCTTGCTGAAAAAGCCTTCTGTCAATTCGATATCATCCAACTGCTGCACAAATTTCTTGAAGATACCCAGGGTCTTGAGTCGTATCATGTATAAATGTTGGTGGAGGACACTTACAACATTTTCTCTGAGATTTAAACAGTGTAATGTAATCTCCCAATTGTGTATTATATTCTCCCAAAGTTGCACGTGTGTCCTATTATTGCTTCAAAAGTTATGGCCTGTTGAAATGGTTCAGAATTATATGGATCGCACTGTACATTACACAGCATTTCAGAACTAGACGTTTCGTTTTCGTTTTGTGTTAATAAATCTAGGTATCACAAGTATCGAATATGTATATATCGATACTCACGATACTTCAAAATTCGAGACTTTTCGATACTTCAGTGGTGATTTTGAAATTTATATTTTATTTTAAAAACAAAAAATAATACTGCTGCAAGTAGAACATTGCAAATCCCGAGAAGTTGCCAGGAATTTGGTAGCTGTACAGGAACATTATACAAGGTAATCGTGTGTCAACTGTCAGCAGTTCCAAGAAGAAATCACTGCATATCTCAATGTAGATTTGTCACCTCCTCTTTCTAGTGTACTGGATTACTGGAAAACAAATAAAAAATCTCCTTTATGTATTTCACCTGCGACAGTTTTCCCTGAAAGACGTTTTAGCACATCAGGGCTCATGTGTGACAGAAAAAGGAAGTATAGTTGACCTCGAAAGAGTAAAAATACTAGTATTTTTAACAAACATGCATAAGTGGGCTATTTTTCTTTTAAATATCTAATGTAGAGTTTAAAAATAGGAACACGGATGGTTTTAAATTTTGTCTCATTAAATATGTGCAGCTTTTTAGTTTAATTGGCATTATACAGCTCTCCCACATTCTATTTTAGATTGAAAGTAGAAGCAGAAATTACGATATGGAGTATAAATTTTACCCCTTATTAGGTACAATCGGAAATATACGAAATTAAAATTATGGGAGGTAAAGAAGGAAATCACCGTAAAAGCTCTAGGTTATTGTGGAATAACTTCAACTCAAAAACAAATGCTAGCTGTTGGTAGACAACATATGCCCTTGCACAGTAGGATGTGCACTCTTGATACACTTTTTGCAACAACTGGTTTAAAAGCGTACCCATAGAAGGTCACTCCAGTACATTGCTTATTCATGAAAGTACGTTGAAGGAACAGGTACAGTTTTAGCTTTTACCATGCGTCAGTCAATCTTAAGGTGAAGTGGGGCTAAGGAGGGTGAACAAGAGGTTTTGACGTAAAGGACATGAAGTGTGAAGTAAGTTTTTGTATGAAAGGGTAGAGCGAGAATGAAAAATTCAATGCTATAGCTGGGATTTGAGCCAGCGATCTTCTGGTTTCCGTCCAGGCGCTCTAAACCATTGAGCTACTATGGCCAACGTGCCAATATGACATTAAATTCTCCCGGTGTTGTGTTTTTCCCGATAAACCACTTAGGAGTTCTCATAAACACATGAGACAACTACCTTAATGACGACTTACTATGCTGTAAGTACTTTAAGGTCCGGACTTTATAGTAAACCACTAGGAGTTCTCATAAACACATGAGACAATTACCTTAATGGCGACTTACTATGCTGTAAGTACTTTAAGGCCCGGGCTTTATAGTAAACCACTAGGAGTTCTCATAAACACATGAGACAACTACCTTAATGGCGACTTACTATGCTGTAAGTACTTTAAGGCCCGGGCTTTATAGTAAACCACTAGGAGTTCTCATAAACACATGAGACAACTACCTTAATGGCGACTTACTATGTTGTAAGTACTTTAAGGCCCGGGCTTTATAGTAAACCACTAGGAGTTCTCATAAACACATGAGACAGCTACCTTAATGACGACTTACTATGCTGTAAGTACTTTAAGGCCCGGGCTTTATAGTAAACCACTAGGAGTTCTCATAAACACATGAGACAACTACCTTAATGACGACTTACTATGCTGTAAGTACTTTAAGGCCCGGACTTTATAGTAAACCACTAGGAGTTCTCATAAACACATGAGACAACTACCTTAATGACGACTTACTATGCTGTAAGTACTTTAAGGTCCGGACTTTATAGTAAACCACTAGGAGTTCTCATAAACACATGAGACAACTACCTTAATGGCGACTTACTATGCTGTAAGTACTTTAAGGCCCGGACTTTATAGTAAACCACTAGGAGTTCTCATAAAGACATTAGACAACTACCTTAATGGCGACTTTCTATGCTGTAAGTGTTCAGTTGGAGCCAGTTGGAGAATTAAATGTCATGTTGGCACGTTGGCCACAGTAGCACAATGGTTTAAAACGGCTGGACGGAAACCAGAATATCCGTGGTTCAAATCTCGGTTATGGCATTCAATTTTTCAGTCTGGCTATACCCTTTCATAGTGCGCCCTACACACGGCTAGTGTGAGAGAACAATTAATTTCCAAGATTTTGTTTGGTATGCAAATTTTCTTCTGAATTCAAAGGAGAACAAAGGCTAATTCCAGAAAATACAAGGGGCAGCCAGAAAGTAAGTTCTGTTTCAATTTACCTAAGCTGCAGCGCTGCGATCGCAGTTCCACACATGGGCGGTAGACGCTCTGTATCAAGGAGAAGAAACGTGTGCCATTGTGAGATCGCTGTCAGCCACGTACGCTTTGTTGTGCTTGTTTACAATATCGGTGTGGATTGAAAATCCCGTTGTTTGTGAAATCAGATCTGTGATTCGCTTTCTGAATGCTAGTAAAGTGAAACCAATTCAAATTTATCGGCAAATTGGCGATGTAGACAATCCACGTAGCCATTCCTTTAATACGAGGGCTGTTCAATAAAGAATGATCCCATTTTTTTTTTTCACAACCTATCTTTGCTCATCCTCATAATTTTGATGGACCTTCTCAAAATAGTCTCCCCTGAATGCGATGCACTTGTCCTAACGTTTCTGCCAGTCTTCAAAGACATGCTGGAAACGATTTTTGAGAGATCCTTCAAAATCGCCCCCGCAGCCTTTACCACTGCCTCATATGATGGATAATGCCTCCCACGAAGGCGTTTCTTCAAGTTAGGGAATAGAAAAGAGTCACATTGGGCTAAATCCGGACTATAGGGAGGCTGAGGTATGCACTTCACGTTGATTTTTGCAAGATATTCAGCAACAACATTGGCAATATGCGGTCGCGCATTGTCGTGGTGCAGCATCCAGCCTGCTTCACGGAAATGTGGTCTTTTGCGTCTGATATGGACTTGCAATATTTTCAGGAAATCCCTGTAGTATTGTCCAGTTACTGATGTGTGTGCAGCTAAAACTTGCTGATAAACATTTCATGAATATCAAAGAATGTGATGACCATAACTTTCCCAGCAGAAGCCACTAATTTTGCTTTTTGGGGGGTTGATCATGAAGGAGATTTCCACATTGAGCTTTGCTGCTTGCTCTCAGGATCAAAATGATATAGCCAAATTTTATCAGCAGTGATGACGTTTGAAAGAAACTCCGGATCTTCCTTTAACATCAACTTTAACTGCGTGCAGACCTGCATGCGAATGTCCTTTTGTTCGGGAATCAACAGTCTTGGAACCCATCGCGCACAAACACGTCTCATGTGTAATGTTTCTGTCATCAACGTGTGGGTGGCATCCAATGAAATGTTCAGTATTTGAGAAAGTGATCTTAAGGTAATTCGTCGATCCTCTCTCACAATGGCAGCAGCAGTGTTGATGTTTTCTTCCGTAAGAGCAGTAACTGGAGCACAGGTTCCACTTTCCTTTGAAATTGTCTCCCCTGTTTACACATTTTAAAACACCCTCGAACTGTGCTGTAGGGAAGAACAGACTCTCCATAGGCCTCCTGTAACAATGTATAGGCCTCAACTAAAGATTTGTTGAGAATATCCAAGCCGCATATTGTCCTCGCGTGTTACCTCCATTGTAGCGGTAGGCGATACTGAACATGTCTGAACTTAACTGATTCTCACAGACGGGAACCAGGATGATGATATATAAGGGCGCTCAACTACGGCGGTCATCAGCACCCTTTAAAAAACTAGTCATGGCAAAAGCCAGATATAAAACTTTCTAAAAACTATACAAGTGTAACAAAACCTATTAAAAATACACGTACATAAAAAACATCAAAATTTCGTTCACTAAATGCTTAACTCTAAACTAGACAAGAATCTAAAAACCTTCTCCACGGGTCTCCACGCACGGCCTACACGTGGGTGGGCCTGTTGACCGTCTCCCTCAACCACGAAGAGGAGCCCACACGAGGGAGACTGTTGGCTCGGGACCCCGGGTGCGCCAAACCCGTACCTACCGAAGTAGGCCCCTGGGGGAGGGGGAACCAGGAGTACCAACAATGAAGCTACTATGGCGTGTTTGTTTCACATTAAGCTAACAGAATATAATAAGTTTGAATTTTACTGTGAAAAATTATGACCGTAAAAAGATTATGATCAATCTTAATTGAACAACCTTTGTACTTTCAGGCGAGGTGCTTTAAACACTACTGGTAGATGGCGGTAGTATAGATAAACCGTCCATTAAGAAGGGTAATGGAAAACTCTTAATATCCTCAGCTCCATTGTCAGTGAATGCAGTCTTAAAAGGCATCGTCGGACTCACAGTCACTTTTTTTTCAATTTATGATGAAACTGTCCAACATATCAATTGTTTTGTGGTTCGATTATTATTGTTATGTATGTACTTTTAATATTGTAATATTGTTGTAAACCAGAGGTAAGCTTCTGTATATATCTGTTGGATAGGTTTGGGAAACCACTACACGTGAACAAGATAAAGACACATTGCCATGCTTTCTCTTCCTCATCCAATGAATGCGTTTCAAGGAAGCATGTTGATGCTAGACGTCACAAGTCGTTTCCCACAAACATTTACTTGATCGGTACACGTGTATGCGATTGTTGGCAAAATGCCATGAAAACATTTCTGAAATGTTTCAACACATATACACGTTCAAGCCGTTTCCACCTGCTGGACGATCCCCTTATTAGGAAATGCTATTCAATTTCCATTTATCATTCCTCTACTGGAGGTAAACACGCATAGAAAATCCCTGTGTGACAGTTCCAACACTGGACTTTCATTATGCTAGCCCTGAAATGGTGGGTCATTATTGAGGAATAAATTCCCAGTGTATATGTTCACAAACTAATTGACTGCATGTCAACAATGTCCTACACACATTTAACTAAGGAGTGAAATAAGTTTTAAGAAAAACATTACGGAATGACACGAATAAGGGCTCATTAAGGACGTTCTGGCACAAGGCATGTAACAAATTCATCAATTCAACACTTTATGGTTCTACGTAATCATAAAACTATCACATATTTATGGTATAAGCTCCTGTACCCTCTTGCTCACTTTGTACCTACTTAAAACTATTTATAGAATATTTTCTATCTCGATTAGTATGTAAGTAGTAGATAAAAAGATTTTCTAAGAATATTTTTTGTTGTAGTTTATGTCCTCCAACTTAAAGTCATATCGGACGATGAATGAAATGGGTGAAATGATGCGTTCGGGGTCCATGGAGCTTAGGGTTACCCGGAAAAACCTTATCCAGGTAACTTAGCCGAGATTCGAACTCGGGACCTCTTGAACGTCAGGCAGACACGCTAGCATCTACGCTACCGAGGCGGGCATATTTGTCAAAGATTGCACACAGAAGTCATATGGGCCCAAACCCTTCACATTTTTTCTTTTTATACTAAACACAGATGTAGGTAAAACCGAACTGAATTTCACTCAAAAATACGATTGGTTATTTCCTTCTTTGAGGTTTCCTGAACTCACAAGCACACGTTTAGGAAAGCTGTATCTGTGTGTATAAGAGAAAGATCAGAGCAGCATAACTAAAAAGTGCTAAAAGCTTAAATTGTATGTGTAATTTTTTTTATAATTTTTTTAATTGATCGATCAGCAGTACAATGCTTTACAGATCAGAGTGAAAAGAAGGTAACAGTACAATAAGAGCAATAACACTCAGGGGTAGGCTAACAGGCCGCCCCCTAACTACATTAAGTCAGAACTCCAATAATACTATCTGAGAAATAATTTCAATATTAAAGATGTAAGACAGACATCAAGCACTAGAATCAATCGAGTGATGTATCACTCAGAACCAGGTCCTGTGGTAGTCTCCGATACGCCTTCTCGCTTTACCATGTAGTACACTGGATTCGCCGTGTATGTACGATAAGCTGAGGTAAACATCTCTGTGTTGTGAATTTTTGTCGATACGCCTTCTCGCTTTACCATGTAGTACACTGGATTCGCCGTGTATGTACGATAAGCTGAGGTAAACATCTCTGTGTTGTGAATTTTTGTCGATACGCCTTCTCGCTTTGCCATGTAGTACACTAGACACACCGTGTATGTACGATATGCTGAGGTAAACATCTCTGTGTTGTGAATTTTTGTCGATACGTCTTCTCGCTTTGCCATGTAGTACACTGGACTCACCGTGTATGTGAGATAACCTGAGGTAAACATCTCTGTATTGTGAATTTTGGTCGATACGTCTTCTCGCTTTGCCATGTAGTACACTAGACACACCGTGTATGTACGATATGCTGAGGTAAACATCTCTGTGTTGTGAATTTTTGTCGATACGTCTTCTCGCTTTGCCATGTAGTACACTAGACTCACCGTGTATGTGAGATAACCTGAGGTAAACATCTCTGTGTTGTGAATTTTTGTCGATACGTCTTCTCGCTTTGCCATGTAGTACACTAGACTCACCGTGTATGTGAGATAACCTGAGGTAAACATCTCTGTATTGTGAATTTTGGTCGATACGTCTTCTCGCTTTGCCATGTAGTACACTAGACACACCGTGTATGTACGATATGCTGAGGTAAACATCTCTGTGTTGTGAATTTTTGTCGATACGTCTTCTCGCTTTGCCATGTAGTACACTAGACTCACCGTGTATGTGAGATAACCTGAGGTAAACATCTCTGTGTTGTGAATTTTTGTCGATACGTCTTCTCGCTTTGCCATGTAGTACACTAGACTCACCGTGTATGTGAGATAACCTGAGGTAAACATCTCTGTATTGTGAATTTTGGTCGATACGTCTTCTCGCTTTGCCATGTAGTACACTAGACACACCGTGTATGTACGATATGCTGAAGTAAACATCTCTGTGTTGTGAATTTTTGTCGATACGTCTTCTCGCTTTGCCATGTAGTACACTAGACTCACCGTGTATGTGAGATAACCTGAGGTAAACATCTCTGTATTGTGAATTTTGGTCGATACGTCTTCTCGCTTTGCCATGTAGTACACTGCACTCGCCGTGTATGTGCGATAAACTGAGGTAAACACCTCTGTGTTGTGAATTTTTGTCGATACGCCTTCTCGCTTTGCCATGTAGTACACTGGACTCGCCGTGTATGTGCGATAAGCTGAGGTAAACATCTCTGTATTGTGAATTTTGGTCGATACGTCTTCTCGCTTTGCCATGTAGTACACTGGTCTCGCCGTGTATGTGAGATAACCTGAGGTAAACATCTCTGTATTGTGAATTTTGGTCGATACGTCTTCTCGCTTTGCCATGTAGTACACTGGTCTCGCCGTGTATGTACGATAAGCTGAGGTAAACATCTCTGTGTTGTGATTTTTTGTCGATACGCCTTCTCGCTTTGCCATGTAGTACACTGGACTCACCGTGTATGTGCGATAAGCTGAGGTAAACATCTCTGTATTGTGAATTTTTGTCGATACGCCTTCTCGCTTTGCCATGTAGTACACTGGACTCGCCGTGTATGTGCGATAAGCTGAGGTAAACATCTCTGTGTTGTGAATTTTTGTCGATACGCCTTCTCGCTTTGCCATGTAGTACACTGGACTCACCGTGTATGTGCGATAAGCTGAGGTAAACATCTCTGTATTGTGAATTTTCGTCGATACGCCTTCTCACTTTGCCATGTAGTACACTGGACTCGCCGTGTATGTGCGATAAGCTGAGGTAAACATCTCTGTATTGTGAATTTTTGTCAATACGCCTTCTCGCTATGCCATGTAGTACACTATAAACATACGGTATTTTAAATCGTTTTGTTTTTAATATTTAACATGTAATGGAAGTTTTAATTGGGGGAAATTTGTAACATTTTAAAAGCCTGGGAGCTTTAGAGACATTGTAGATTTTACAGTTATGATGTGAAGAGATAGGCTCACAGATTTTTTCCAAGCCTTTTTTATCATTATTCAGGAATTTACTAAAGTCTAGCGTCAAATGTTTTTGGCTGCAATACAAATTTTCTCTCATAGGTCCTAGCAGAGAGAGCAATAATTTTAAAAGACCCTGACTGTACAGAAGTGAAAGGTTATGGAGACATATTTATCACATAATCAATTGTTCCACTTCAAGCAAACTAATAAGAGATTAATAAATGTAATACATTGTCAGTTTCCTAACCAAATTTATAACTTCCCGAGGAACGTTTAATAGCTTTGACATCTCACTTATAAAACTGACGTTAAATATAATTAAGGGAAAGTGGTTCTCTCCGCAGTAGAACAGTACGCACGTGACTCTGGTGTTTTCGATTTCGACGTGCAAGATTCTATAGACGGGTGTTATAAATCGGGCCGCTTTTCTACATGTATTTAAGACCAGTTCCGACAATATCTGCGCCTTGGGGTCAAAATACATTGGCCACTTATTTTGCAAAGTTAAAGGAACGCAGAAAATAATTGCATTTTTTATTCTAAGCACTATGCGGCACAAGTAATTTATTCCATTCAAAAATTCGATAACGCTATCCCACAGGAAATCTGTTTTTAACCTTCCTGAATAAAATAACATACCGAGATTTCATCGTAAGTATCTGCTATGAGATCCCAAACCCCTCAAGAACAGTTTTTTAGAAAAAATCTAAAAAGCAAAAATTCAGCATCAAACTTAGAGTACACGTTCAGCGTTTTCAGACATGCAACATGAAGATTGTCAAAATAACTCTGTCATTCGCTTAGTAATTGCTTCAAAGATGTTGATTTTCTCACAAGTTTAAGATGTTTTCATGAAAAATCATGAATATTCTTGGAACAGCCGCTAAAATCCTCTTCTTTATGAATGACCGTTGCTTAGCTTTTACTCGTAATAGATAGACAAAATCTTGGAAATTAATCATTCATGTATACTAGTCGCACGTATGACAATTTTTGGGCAGATTACAAGATATAGAAAGACAAGAAATATGGGGAATTCTATAAAATATGAAGTCATTACAATTTTACAAACAAATAAAATGCAAAGAAGATGCAAACGATGATTTGCGAAACATGTCTTCAAAATAGGTACGAAAGTGTGTAATAAATACGACTCATCTAAAAATTAATATTTATTTCGCTTCACTGTGGTGTTCCAATACAGTTAAATCTCGAAATAAAAAGAAACTGGGGATGAGAAGCATACTGCAATAGGCAAGAGAGAGCAGGGCTAGCAGGGATGAAAACAGAAACAACATTTCTAAGAGGGATAAGAGGTAGTGAAAAGGGAATTTTTGAATTATGTGGTGGAAAAGAAAGCATAGAAAACTATGTAACAGATGAGGTGGTCCTTGCCCGTTGAGTACCTCGTTGAGCCCTCCCGGAACTCAACACCTCCTATGAGAAGATATGTGATGGGTGAGGATTACGGATGGGAGGTTTCCAACAGGTCGGGGGTTTTCTCAGGGAAGATCTGCATGAATTCTCTCTTTTGAGTTTCAAGGAGTGGGTGCGTCCGGACAGGGTGTGGGTATTATCACATAGAAGACACCACGACCGTTGAATGTCAAGTTTATTGATTCAAGTAGTCCTCTGCACTCGTCACTGTTATTTTGACGTTATTCGCACGTTGCGCTCGCGATTTGAGATTCGTCCGTTGTTGTGCGCATGACACGACGAGTGTTGTATGTAGCAGTGTACGCGTTGTTCCTAAACGTCGAGAGCATTACTTCGCGCAACATAGTATTTTCGGAGTATTATTCAACAACGGAGTATGGTGAAATCTTAAGGATGTTGTAATGTGTGCAGTTTCTCTCACTCGCTAACACAGGGTGTTCGATAACCACCTAATGTGTGTTACTCCGTCCATTCGCGAACACGGACTTTGATGAACTTTCAGGACTTATTGCCCCCTTCACTCGCCGAAACAGAGTGTTTTTCCTAGCAAACATCAAACGTCGCCATTGCACAAATTTTCCCTTCCTTTCGCCAAACTTTGGACACTTTAGAGGTCATGTGACCTGTTACTTGTTCCTTATAGGTTGTGTTCCTCCCTACTCTTAAATTTAATAGCAATTTTTAGTGTCTAAGGCATGTATTCCACGCAACTTTCACCTTCCCATCGTTCAACTAATTAATGCATAGGCATGTTTGAAAAATGTGTATCTTAAATCCCAGTGTCTATTCTCTCATCACGTATCATGTGCAGACCAAAACATGGGCTGGCGACGAGGGTCTAGCCTGAACAATGGCACCTTTGTCGGCTAGGAACACAAAGAAAATACCTGTGAGGGAAAGTGTCCATTCACTTTGCTATATTGACACTTGGGTTCTCGTGCTTTCAATTATATATATATCGGGATTGCCTGTTTAGTTTCTGCACTTGTATATTGATCATTGTCCTCTATATTTGTTATAACTTTGTTTAATTCATATTGTGGTATCTATGCGCCCTTAATTATGCATTTAATAAGACTTTCGGGGTTATTATGACAATGTTACACCTAACAGGGACGGTATCACAGAATGTGAGGAGGTTGCAATGTGGAGAAAAAAAGGTTTGGGGGGGAAAATGCGACAAAGTAGAGAAGAGGATAGTAGCTATAAAATGTTAACAGGAAAGGAGGAAAAGACCTTATGATTTCTTACAGAAAGTAAAATACAAATGGTCAAGAAATGTAAAGAATATAAGAAAGGAAGATGAGGGGGAAGAAAGGGGCTAATTAAGCAACAAGCAGACATAAAGGTTAAGAGTTACCTGGCAGAGTAGAAGACCAAGGTGTCATATAAGTCAAGGCAGCAACAACCAGTCAATTACCAGTCATTTAGGGAAATTAATATCGTGCTGGCATGTTTCCATGGTTGATGATTGGTTAAGAGCAACCGGATCGAGACCAGCCGACACTTGGTTCAAATCTGGGCTGTGAATAATTGCATTTTTTCAGTCGGATTATCTATTCAAACCTTAGGCCATACACGGTTGATGTGAAGGAACAATTTGCATCAGTCAACCTAATAATGGTTTAACTATAAAGCCTGGGACTTGTACTTAGAATAGTAAGTCGCCACAAAAGGTGCGTGTCTCATAGCATATGAGAACCCCTAGTCGTCTACCGGGAAACATACGAGTCAGTTGGAGAATTTAATGTCATGTCGGCATGTTGGCCATAGTAGCTCAGTGGGTTAGAGCAACCAGACGGACAACCGGGAGATGCGTCGTTCAGATCCAGGTTACGGCATTAAGTGATTCAGTTTGACTACCTATCCAAACAATATCTTATTACATAAAGATGTAAATATAGTTATAGCATACAATTATGTCAAATAAACATATAAAATATAGCTAACTGTACACAAGGTATTCTTTTCATTAGTTTGAATTTGAGATCGTTATTTGTCTGGTTATTTATTCTCTTGAGCATCCAAGAAAGAATGAAATTTTTAAAGACATTACATAGTGACTGGTTGTTAAATCAGTTCACTATGGCTTCAAATCTACAATATTTCCCCATTTTCCATTGTATCTACAAGCAAAAAGAAAATAAAGCTGTTTATAAAAATGGTTGTCTTGAATAAATAGTTTGTTCAAGACATAATGAGAATGTAATGTGAATATATTAAATCGATTTGTAATGTATGATTTTCAAATTTTAATGTTCTGAACTTTGTTTATCTTTCCACAGGCACTAGTTCGGATGGACAGACATATTCCTTACAGGCAGAGAATGGCTCGTGTGGAGGAAGTCCTATCTGAGGTAACTGCAAATACTCTGTTTGTTAAACGTTACTTGTTATAACTTAACGTAAATTTCCTTTCTTTTGTTTTAGAGGATGATTAGATTCTTTTGGTTGTCTTAGCAACGCAGGTTAACAATTACTGTTTCTTTAAACTGAATTACACAACTGTCACTAAAGTAAATAAGAAATGTTACCACCAATATATTAAATTAATTTACTGAAAAGTAATGTTATATACAAATATGTCCATTGAATAAAAGATGTTTTATCGTTCTTAAAATTTCGTTTTGCTTCAACTCCAGAATAGTTCTTACAAAGAAAAGCTAAAAAAACTATCTGAGGACATTTTAATGCTTCAAAACACGGAATCTCAAAAGCTGTAAAAATAAACCCAACGAAAATTTTCTTAGAAGTAAATCTAATTATTATTATTATTATTATTATTATTATTATTATTATTATTATTATTATTATTATTATTATTATTATTATTATTATTATTATTATTATTATTATTATTATTATTATTATTATTATTATTATTATTATTATGGAAACGTTGAGTCAGACTGAAAAATTACATGCCATAGCCGGGATTTGAACCACGGATCTTCTGGTTTCCGTCCAGCCGCACTACCATTGTGCTACTATGGCCAACGTGCCGATATGACATTAAATTCTCCAACTGACTCGTATTTTCCCGGTAAACCACTTAGGAGTTCTCATAAACACGAGACAACTACCTTAATGGCGACTTACTACATGTAAGTACTTTAAGGCCCGGGCTTTATAGTTAACCACTATTAGGTTAATTAATGGAAATTAATTATTCTTTCACACTGGCCGTGTGTAGGCTAAATTGTGGAAACGTTGAGTCAGACTGAAAAATTCAATGCCATAGCCGGGATTTGAACCACGGATCTTCTGGTTTCCGTCCAGCCGCACTACCATTGTGCTACTATGGCCAACGTGCCGATATGACATTAAATTCTCCAACTGACTCGTATTTTCCCGGTAAACCACTTAGGAGTTCTCATAAACACGAGACAACTACCTTAATGGCGACTTACTACATGTAAGTACTTTAAGGCCCGGGCTTTATAGTTAACCACTATTAGGTTAATTAATGGAAATTAATTATTCTTTCACACTGGCCGTGTGTAGGCTAAATTGTGGAAACGTTGAGTCAGACTGAAAAATTCAATGCCATAGCCGGGATTTGAACCACGGATCTTCTGGTTTCCGTCCAGCCGCACTACCATTGTGCTACTATGGCCAACGTGCCGATATGACATTAAATTCTCCAACTGACTCGTATTTTCCCGGTAAACCACTTAGGAGTTCTCATAAACACGAGACAACTACCTTAATGGCGACTTACTACATGTAAGTACTTTAAGGCCCGGGCTTTATAGTTAACCACTATTAGGTTAATTAATGGAAATTAATTATTCTTTCACACTGGCCGTGTGTAGGCTAAATTGTGGAAACGTTGAGTCAGACTGAAAAATTCAATGCCATAGCCGGGATTTGAACCACGGATCTTCTGGTTTCCGTCCAGCCGCACTACCATTGTGCTACTATGGCCAACGTGCCGATATGACATTAAATTCTCCAACTGACTCGTATTTTCCCGGTAAACCACTTAGGAGTTCTCATAAACACGAGACAACTACCTTAATGGCGACTTACTACATGTAAGTACTTTAAGGCCCGGGCTTTATAGTTAACCACTATTAGGTTAATTAATGGAAATTAATCATTCTTTCACACTGGCCGTGTGTAGGCTATGGCATTGAATTTTTCAGTCTGACTCAACGTTTCCACAATTTAGCCTACACACGGCCAGTGTGAAAGAATAATTAATTTCCATTAATTAACCTAATAGTGGTTAACTATAAAGCCCGGGCCTTAAAGTACTTACATGTAGTAAGTCGCCATTAAGGTAGTTGTCTCGTGTTTATGAGAACTCCTAAGTGGTTTACCGGGAAAATACGAGTCAGTTGGAGAATTTAATGTCATATCGGCACGTTGGCCATAGTAGCACAATGGTAGTGCGGCTGGACGGAAACCAGAAGATCCGTGGTTCAAATCCCGGCTATGGCATTGAATTTTTCAGTCTGACTCAACGTTTCCACAATTTAGCCTACACACGGCCAGTGTGAAAGAATAATTAATTTCCATTAATTAACCTAATAGTGGTTAACTATAAAGCCCGGGCCTTAAAGTACTTACATGTAGTAAGTCGCCATTAAGGTAGTTGTCTCGTGTTTATGAGAACTCCTAAGTGGTTTACCGGGAAAATACGAGTCAGTTGGAGAATTTAATGTCATATCGGCACGTGGCCATAGTAGCACAATGGTAGTGCGGCTGGACGGAAACCAGAAGATCCGTGGTTCAAATCCCGGCTATGGCATTGAATTTTTCAGTCTGACTCAACGTTTCCACAATTTAGCCTACACACGGCCAGTGTGAAAGAATAATTAATTTCCATTAATTAACCTAATAGTGGTTAACTATAAAGCCCGGGCCTTAAAGTACTTACATGTAGTAAGTCGCCATTAAGGTAGTTGTCTCGTGTTTATGAGAACTCCTAAGTGGTTTACCGGGAAAATACGAGTCAGTTGGAGAATTTAATGTCATATCGGCACGTGGCCATAGTAGCACAATGGTAGTGCGGCTGGACGGAAACCAGAAGATCCGTGGTTCAAATCCCGGCTATGGCATTGAATTTTTCAGTCTGACTCAACGTTTCCACAATTTAGCCTACACACGGCCAGTGTGAAAGAATAATTAATTTCCATTAATTAACCTAATAGTGGTTAACTATAAAGCCCGGGCCTTAAAGTACTTACATGTAGTAAGTCGCCATTAAGGTAGTTGTCTCGTGTTTATGAGAACTCCTAAGTGGTTTACCGGGAAAATACGAGTCAGTTGGAGAATTTAATGTCATATCGGCACGTTGGCCATAGTAGCACAATGGTAGTGCGGCTGGACGGAAACCAGAAGATCCGTGGTTCAAATCCCGGCTATGGCATTGAATTTTTCAGTCTGACTCAACGTTTCCACAATTTAGCCTACACACGGCCAGTGTGAAAGAATAATTAATTTCTATTATTATTATTATTATTATTATTATTATTATTATTATTATTATTATTATTATTATTATTATTATTATTATTATTATTATTATTATTATTATTATTATTATTATTATTATTATTATTATTATTATTATTATTATTATTATTATTATTATTATTATTATTATTATTATTATTATTATTATTATTATTATTATTATTATTATTATTATTATTATTATTATTATTATTATTATTATTATTATTATTATTATTATTATTATTATTATTATTATTATTATTATTATTATTATTATTATTATTATTATTATTATTATTATTATTATTATTATTATTATTATTATTATTATTATTATTATTATTATTATTATTATTATTATTATTATTATTATTATTATTATTATTATTATTATTATTATTATTATTATTATTATTATTATTATTATTATTATTATTATTATTATTATTATTATTATTATTATTATTATTATTATTATTATTATTATTATTATTATTATTATTATTATTATTATTATTATTATTATTATTATTATTATTATTATTATTATTATTATTATTATTATTATTATTATTATTATTATTATTATTATTATTATTATTATTATTATTATATGGTCACGCCATGGCTGAGTGATTAGACCCCTTGGCTCCCACCTAGGAGGTACGGATTCGATCCCAGGCGACCGCAAAGTAGAATTTGTGGTGGACAACATGGCGCTGGGGTGGATTTCATCCGGGTCCTCCGGTTTCCCAGACCATCATTCCACCAATTGTTCCATCATTCATTCATCTCAGACGTTGGGCCAACCCCTTAACCTTGATTTCATCTATGGTCAGATACTTCAGCCTTCTCATTCTGAGGAAACCCAAGCGACTCCTAACACCAGCATTTATGAGGAAGGTAGAAAAAAAATAATATTATCATCATGTTTTTCTCGACAGGGCTTTCTTAAGTCTCTTCTTTCAGTTTTATTTTAAAATCGAATACCATTTTGCTTAATTTTAAGAAAAAAATTTCAGTTGTAAAATTCCACTGCCTTCTAGACTATCACGCGTAGCTACTAAATTATGCTTATGGCACCATGCGGTAACAGTCCAGCTGGGGTAAACAACTAACGTTACATTTTTCAAAATATTTTTAACATGTTGCAATTTAATCGAAATAGCATAGAGCCATTCTTTTAGAAAATAAAGATTTTTGAAAAATGTTCCATATAAAGAATAGTTGGGGATGGATAATTTTTGTTTTAAATTTTTGAAAACGTTTGTGTCGCAGTGTTGGTAGATCTGAACGTAAATACAAAGTTTTATATTTACAGATTTTACATATTTGAGTTATGCTAATTAAAGACAAATACAGACCACTTGCTTAAAATACTTTATGGATCACATAACCTCAAAATAAGTATTTGCCATATCTGGGTATCGTAGTAGAAAAATTATTCTTGTACTATTTTGTGGTTAAGTAGTACAGTCACGTCGTTTACCACAGTCTACTAGACATCTTGAACTTCCATGCATAAAGCAAAATAGTTATGTAAAACTACAGTGAGTTTAATTAACCTGTTGTTATTTTCTTATTCTCTTACTACAGTATTAATGGACTATAATCACTCTATTAAGCTCCCATTCGGAGTGCTATGACCTTGATGTACGTGCAACTTTAAGTAATAATAAAAAATTACTTACCTATGTTGATTGTTGGTTTCAGCTTGCACTAAGCAAGTGCAGAGACACCATAATTGGCGTTCCTGGACGTATCAAGGGCATCTCTGGAGGAGAAATGAAAAGGTTATCTTTTGCATCTGAGGTAAGTTTACACATGCACTTGGTTGGTTACCTTACCAACAATTAAGTCCCTGAATACATAGTAAAAATAAATAAGTAGGCATTAACTTTAAGTAGAAAGGTGCTCTTGTGAGTGAATTAAAGTAATAAAAGTTCAAGGTGATTTCACAGATGGTATTTTATTTAAAAGTGATAAAACTTTTAGAACAAAAATGAAAAAAATAAAAAGAATAACAGGTGAACGATATCTTGCTTGGATTTCTCATTTTACAACTGTGAAGATACACAATTTAAATCCCAAGTTTCGTATTTGTTGGACTTATCAAAGATATTATCATGAAAGTAAACACGAGTGTCTTTTTTTTTTTTTTTTTTTTTTTTTTGCCTATAGGAAAAACCCATATGGCCATCGAAGAAAAAGCAATAAAGGAAAAATTAAAAGGTGTGGAAGAGACTAAATGTGTAGATCACTTTCTTGAAGAAACTGAATAAGCGTGGTATATGGGTTTGCGACATGACTGTAATAGGGTGATGGTGTTGGCAGGAAAAGGAACAGAATGGTGAAACAGGAGGCGGAGGAGGGTGTTTCGGATTAGTTTTACATGTACCGTTGTGTTGGAATGATCTGTGTGGGCGAAAAATTTACTGTCCACCAGCGCAAAGTAGTTTCCTGAAAGAAGCCTACCAACCTTCTGTTACTGTCCAAATACAATTTTGTCACTGTTTAGCAACGCAAAGAAGGTCCCTGAAAGGAATAAGCTGCCTTACACAGCAGGGCAAGGACAGAAAATATGTGTGTGGCAGAGAACGCCTGCTACACAAGGAGCAGAACCGTTAAAAACATGCGCCTTATTCACTCGGTACACTAAAACCGAGAACATTTATTCACAAAAGTAGAAGCCGTAAGAATGTTTTTAAATGGTCTGTAACTGTATTGACATGGGGTATCATAAATCTGTCCAGGGAGGGTGTGGGAACCTTCTCCAACCCCTCTGCGTCTCAGGCGCCGCAGAATTTCTTTCCTGTGGTATACTGTAATTACCCGAGACAGTTGAGTGTGTAATACGATTGTGTTTCTTCAGTCTAAGAGAGAAAGTAATTGCTCCATTTCAGGCATTTTGTTATTTCTGAGTTGGTTTGGAGACATTGTAACTTTTACGTCGCGGCTGCAGCTAATGTAACGTTAATACTTTGCACTAACATCTGAGGTAACATCGAGTTCCACTTAAACTCAATGAATGGAAATCCTTACAACACTAAATAAACGACAAAATCTCTGTCCATTACCTAAATAATAAATATATATTGAAAGAAAACATTACATCGTTCGTATTGATGAATAAACAAATAAATAAAATAAAATTAAAAAAGAAAAAAAAATTGAAAAACAGGAAAAAAGAGGAAATAGGCAGGAAAATATGATTCCTTAGGACCAACTCCTAGAAATGTTATGATAATAAACGAGTAGAATAAGTGATTCCATTACAAAAAAAATTAAATCATTTACATAATGCATGAAGAAAGTTCCATTACAAGTGAAAGCTTTCCGGTTCCCCTTTTGTTCATTACTAGTATTGAACCTATAGAGAATTTCATTAGAATGTCATTCAGCCCTTGACTAGCTAACGTCATATCGTGCAGGTTGACAAAAAGAAGAAAAAAAAAAAGATCAGTGTACGTCACTACGGAGGAGGAGCTCAGGAAGGAGGTGTTCCCTAAAAAGTTGTGCGTTAACGTAAAGGATTTGCTTATGTTAAAATTATGACATAGAGTTCCGCTTTGTCCTATATACGGTGTCTCGCATTCACAGGGAATGCGGTACACTCCCGGAACTTGGAAGTCCAGTTTGTCTTTCACTGGTCTCAACAGATGTTTAATCTTCGTAGGTGGCTTGTGGATGATCTTGATGTTGTATTTGGCGAGAATTCTGTTGATTCTGCCGGATAGATTGCCGGTAAACGGGATGCAGACTGTAGCAGTAGGCTTATCTGACGCTTGCTGCATTACAGGTTTCCCTTTCCTAGTTCTGGTGATAGAGGCTTCAACCTCATATTCGGAGTATTTGTTTTGACGGAAAGTGAGTCTCAGGTGCCGTAATTCTTGTTTTAAGTGACTGGGATCAGAGATAGACAAAGCTCTATGGGTCAGTGTATTGATAACCGGAAGGATTATCGCTACCAGAATAAACGAACATGAACGGAGCATTCGTTTAATGCAACCTGAAAAGTCTGGACTGTCAGAGTATTGTTTTGATAACGACCATACAGCCAACTTTAGGGAGACGACTATCTTGGCAAAATGCAACAGTTATTGGGAGCAGAGAGTTAAGGAGACTTTGGCCATTTCCTCCGAGAGGACTACGCATAATCGTGACGCTGCATTTCAATTCAGCTCCTTATGTCCGCCTCGGTAGCGGGGTGGTAGCATGTCTGCCTCACGTTCAAGAGGTCCCGAGTTCGAATCTCGGTCAGGGTGAGTTACCTGGATAAGGTTTTTCCGGGGTTTTCCCTTATCCTGAAAGACGAATGTCGGTAACTCTAAGCTCTATGGACCCTGGGCTTATTTGAGCATCATTTCACCCGTTTCATTCATCGTCCTATATGACTTTACGTTGGAGGACGTAAATTACAAAAAAAAAAAAAAAAAAAAAGGCTCCTCTTGGAAACCGGCCTTAAGATGGAAATCCGCCGGCTTAAGAAGCAAAGATCTATACAGCTTGATCGTCAAGTTAAGTAGTTAAGTTTCTTTGATCCAATTAATTTTCTATACTCACGCCATCTCCTGACCTGACATTTAATTTACTGATACCAGTCTTTTGTTCAGTGATGCGAGTATTGGTAGTGTTTTGTCTTTGTTGATATTTGTGTTATATCCAGTTAGACATTTCTTAAAATGTCCTGATGATGGGAGAGATATACGCTCTCGAAATGTCTATTTATAATCGTCTTTTCACCTGGCTTGTTTCCCGAGAAGATATTGAGCACATTTTAACGATGATTTACCAGCTATATCAACAATCAGCTTTGTTTTCAAATATTCATTGAACTCCTTTCCAAAAACCCTTTAATTTGTTTTCCCTCATTCTCCAAATATATTAATTCCAGTGGCTGAATATGAACATAAAATGTTTAGAACTAATCAACCGATACCTAAACCTAATAGCAGCCGCGACAAGAATACATAACGTTAGTAAACGATAAGTTAGTCCTGGTAATATAGCTTGACAAATGTCTAGCAGTATTAAAGTATATGTTTTTCTTTTTCTTTTTGAATTAACGGCACATTCTGTCACTACATGAATAAAAGTTAATTGTTAGTGGTGATAGCTTGCTTTCGGCATAGACATTTTGTGTCTGTTGTCATGACAATGAGGGTTGGCGGAGGCCTTGAAGTAGCCAATCGACGTTTAACCACTCTCTATCTGCTTCACCCAATCATCCGCCGCCTCAGACCACAACAAACCCCAGAGCTGTATACTATGGGACCCATAGTTCCTGCTAGGGGGGGAAAGCGTTAAAACACCGCCCAGCCACAACCTTGCGCCTGTTACTGCAATCCTCAGAGGATAATAAAGGAATTAATGGGTACAAGATAAGGAACTGCCCGAGAAAAAGGTATGAAGAGCCATCTTGCTAACTATATATCTCGTTGGTCACAAGTTTGACCCCATAACTTACGAAATAATACAGTAAACTCCAAGAAATAGTTTAACTGCTCCATATTTAGTACTTAAGCTCCATGATAAACAATGAAGGGCAAGTTGCGATGTCACGTAAATCATCGTGAGAGAACAACTTGCCAAAGGTATTTGCAATATCATATTCTTGTCTCGGTGCGGCTCGTGTTCCTCGAGGGAACGGAATAGCGTGGAAAAACAGGTTTAAAATAAAACATACATACCCTTCGGAACTCACACAAACACTACAATAAAAACTAATTAACAACGCCATTCACTTCTATTTACCTTCAATATTTACGTAAATACAGGATGTTACAAAACGGTACGGCCAAACTTTCAGGAAACATTCCTCACACACAAAGAAAGAAAATATGTTATGCGGACATGTGTCCGGAAACGCTTAATTTCCATGATAGAGCTCATTTTATTACTTCTCTTCAAATCACATTAATCATGTAATGGAAACACACGACAACAGAACGTACCAGCGTAACTTCAAACACTTTATTACAGGAAATGTTCAAAATGTCCTCCGTTAGCGAGGTTACATGCATCCATCCTCCGTCGCATGGAATCCCTGATGCGCTGATGCAGCCCTGGAGAATGGCGTATTGTATCACAACCTTCCACAATACGAGCACGAAGAGTCTCTACATTTGGTACCTGGGTTGTGTAGACAAGAGCTTCCAAATGAAAGTCAAGAGGGTTGAGGTCAGGAGAGCGTGGAGGCCATGGAATTGGTCCGCCTCTACCAATCTATTGGTCACCGAATCTGTTGTTGAGAAGCGTACGAACACTTCGACTGAAATGTGCAGGAGCTCCATCGTGCATGAACCACAATGGGCTATTTTGACAATTGTCTGCACGAATGATTTCAATTTACATTTTAAGAGAAATACTAAAATGAGCTCTAACATGGAAATTTAGCGTTTCCGGTCACATGTCCACATATCATATTTTCTTTCTTTGTGTGTGAGGAACGTTTCCTGAAAGTTTGGCCGTACCTTTTTGTAACAACCTGTAGATCAAGCATTGTACCCAGATTTCACCCGAAGTTATGTTTGAGGTTCCTTGAAGGGGGAAAAAAAACACCTTTATAACATGTGAACAACGATAGTGGAAAAGAAAAGGTTGATAGGTATATAGGCCGCGCCATGGCTCAGTGGTTAGACCACTTGGCTCTCACCAAGGCGGCCTGGGTTCGATCCCAGGCGACCGCAAAGTGAGATTTGTGGTGGACAACACGGCGCTGGGGCGGGTTTTCTCCGGGACCTCCGGGACCTCCGGTTTCCTCCGCCATCTCATCCCACTTGTGCTCCATCTTCATCTCATGTATCATCAGTGTCACCGCCTGCGGTGCCGTATGTAGTAAAAGCGGGCGTTAAACACGACATATTTCATTTCACATTTGATAGGTATATACTAAGATTGATATCCAAGTTGAGCACTTTCAAAGAATCGACACAAGGATATCTGAAATATCGCCATGCCATACTGCACTTTATATTTAAAAACTCATTAAGATATCTTGATTTTATCAAAAACAGTTTTGGTGATTTGAATTAAATGATCACAAGTTTAACATACTTTCATTAAAAATGAGATGCATATCCTGAATTTTCTGAGAATAGCTGCTAAAGTGTTGTTTATCCTAAAGGATTTTGCGTAAGTGATAAACTGTAAAAGGCAGAGAAAACTTACTGCACAAAAATATAGACCAAGTCCAAGCACACAATTTATACAAACAGCTTCCTTGTGGCTCTACAAATTCTGAGATATTACTTATTATTGGTTTGATTTTTGCAAAACTTATACTTTTTTCCTGGCCATGGAAACAGAACTGCATTTCAATGTCATTGTTCAGTGACAGTTGGTCGCATTGTATGCAATGAAGTTGGTGGACCTGCTTTCAAAGAAAGACTAGAGAATCGCTGTGTGAAGAAACATGAAGCATGTTAATGGCGGCTGCAATTAGTTTTGTTTGTAATATGTTCTATTGTTGAAATTGAAAACAGACTTAGTCAAAGTTCTTCATACGTGATGTATGCAAAGTGTTTAGCAAATGATAAGTATGATGGTATACTTAAAGTATTAACTGCTTTTGAAACCAAAAACCTTGCCCAGGTCACCTTTTGTGATCTGAGCAAAGCTTTTGATTGTGTAAAACATGCTGATTTATTATCCAAATTAAATTTTTATGGTGTTAATGACATGGAAATAAAACTGTTTGAATCATACTTATCAAATCGTAAGCAAGGTGTATGTATAGGAGGTGAGAAATCTAATATGGTGGAGCTAAAATGTGGTGTTCCACAGGGCTCAATACTTGGGCCACTATTATTTTTAGTAATGGTTAACGATTTACCTTCTTTCTTAAAGTCCCATACTGTACTGTATGCTGATGATACCACGTTTTTGAATACCAGTACCGATTATCAAAGCCTTAACTTGCTAACAGAAGATACTCTAAGGCATGCAAATACTTGGTTTAGAGCCAATGGTTTCCTGCTAAATGAGAACAAAACTGAACAACTTACATTTAGTTTGCGTGAGACTTCTTATGAAAATTGTTCAAGGAATGTAAAATTTTTAGGTGTGGTTGTGGACAATAGGCTGACATGGCAACCCCATATCAACTATATTACAGCGAAGCTGTCCAGAGTTATATATTTAATCAGAAATTTGAAAAGTCATGTACCTGATTCATATTTAAGAACAGCCTATTTTGCATTCTTCCACAGTATAATCTCATATGGCATTTTACTCTGGGGAAGCAGCAGTCATATTTCTACTATCCTAATATTACAAAAAAAAAATAATTCGTACCATCTCAAATTCAGATAAGTTTGCACATTGTAAACCTCTATTTATAAAATTAAGAATTATGAGTATGATAAATATATGTATTTATAATACTCTCACCTATGTAAAAAGTAACCTAACCGACCAGCTATTCAGGCAGGATATTCATAATTATAATACTAGGTTTAATTATAAACTCAATATACCATATCATAGATGAACTAAAACCTCTAACAGCTTTGAAATATTGGGCATTAAACTATATAATCAATTACCTTTAGAATTAACTGAATTATCAGGTAATACATTTAAATTCAAATTATATGAATGGTTAGTTTCCAAACCTTATTATTCAATACAGGAATACTTTAACAGGTGTAGTTAAACTTTGGCTTATGTCATGAAGTATTTTTATTTCCTCATTTTATTTTAAGTCTCTATATTTGTATACCTAATGTAAGTATTTTATTGATTATTTTTTATCTTCACTGTATTATAACTGTATTAATTTGTACTCTATTTTTGACTTTGTCTATTGCTGTAATAAGCTTAACGACAATAAATCGTTATTCATTTGAGAAATTAAAGGAAATACATCACGATAAGTGTCAAACATTTTCTTCTCCTGGCAATTAGCCGATTCTTCTGCAATACAGTTCATTTAGGTTGTGGGCTTTAATTTGATGGCCACAACATACACCACGACGGAACAGTCATTAACTAATACCAATGCCTAAAAGATTTGAGTCCTCTTAAGTGTACAGCATTATATTAAAAACAAGTACGCAATAATACAATTTTTTGATCTTTGTGTAGAAAACATGAAGGAGATTGAAGAAAAGTGTTTGTAAGAATATGTTGTACAAGAGTAGAGAAAATCAAGTAAATGCATTACATTAGATTTTTCATAAATTGTGCCTAATGGGTAAATTGCTATATATATATATATATATATATATATATATATATATATATATATATATATATAGCTATATTATCCAATTCGCTTTAAACTATTGTTTATAACTGGCATAGCCGGTAACCGTTCGAATTAGCCGTAAATTAGGTCGTAAAACAGAAGCTGCATGTATATCTCTTTCTGAGGCTGTGGAGGTCAGTAGTTGATTCGGTGCAGACTTAATGAGTGTAGCGTTTAAACATGAAGCAACTGGTGTCAACTTGTGATTCTTAGCAGAGCAGTGTAAGAACTGAGTCCCCAGGTTTTATTACAAAATTATTAAGTCACTTAAGGCACGTGCTATACGAGGAGGTGTTGTAATGTTTTAATTGTCACCTTTTAAAACCGTGATAGAGAGTTTATATTGATATATACTTGTTAGTTCTTCTCTACTTAGTCACCATCCAGATTTACACATTTTTCCCAGCGTTTCTTGACCTTCCGAATACCTTGATTGTAGAACTCCGCAGAATTCGCTTTAAACCACTCTTCCACTTTATTAATGACGTCATTTGTGTTGCCAAATCAGCGACCACGCAACGGATTCATTTCCGGGAACAAGAAAAAGTCTCTTGGTGCGAGATCGGACGAATAAGGCGGATGCTGTAAGATCTCAAAGCCACATTCAATTGTTTTGTCAACTACAACTTGAGATGAATGAGCTCGTGTATTGTCAGACAGAAGACGAACAACTTTGGAGAGCATACCGCGTCGTTTTTTAATCAGAGCTGCTCGTTACTTGTCCAGAAGATTGCAGTAGTATCTGCCAGTGATGGTTTGACCCTTGGCAAGATAATCTGTAAGGATGACTCCACGACAGTCCCAGAAAAATAAAAGCATGGCCTTCTTAGCTGAGTTTTGCATCTTTGCATCCACATGTTTCTATTCTATACTCACGGTTTTTGTCTCTGGATCATACTGATAGATCCAGAATTCATCCGCGGTCACCAGACGATCAAATAAATCATCTTCAACGTAAAATAAAACCTGAAGCGCTCACTTTCTTCTCGGGCAGCAAGCCAGGTGAAAAGATGATTAGATATCAATGTTTCGGGAGTGTACATCTCTCCCATCATCAGGATATTTATAAAATGTTATAACCACAAATGAAATACTGGATATAAAACAACTATAACCAAAGACAAAACACTATCAAAATTCTCATTACTGAACAAAAGACTATTTTCAGTAAATTAAATGCCAGGTCAGGAGATGGCGTGAGTATAGAAAATTGTGTCAAACAAACGTAACTACCTAACTTGATTGTCAAGCTGTATTGATCTTTGCTACTTAATTCTACGTATTTCCATTTTTAGGCCGGTTTGCAAGAGGAGCTGAACTGAAATCCAGTGTCACGATTAAGCGTGCTCCTTTCAGAGGAAATCGCAAAAGCCTTCTTAATTCTTTGCTCCCAGTAACTGTTGCATTTTGCCAAGATGGTCGTCTCCCGAAAATTGGCTCTATGGTCGTTATCAAAACAATGCTCTGCCAGTCCATACTTCTCAGGTTGCATTAAACGAATGCCCCGTTCATGTTCGATTGTTCTAGTAGCGATGGTCCTTGCGGTTTGTCCTATATACGATGTCCCACATTCACAGGGAATGCGGTACACTCCCGGAACTTTGAAGTCCAGTTTGTCTTTCACTGGTCTCAACAAATGTTTAATCTTCCGAGATGGCTTGTGGATGGTCCTGATGTTGTATTTGGCGAGAATTCTGCTGATTCTGTCGCATAGATTGCCGGTAAACGGGATGCAGGCTGAAGCGGTAGGCTTATATGACTTGTAATACAGCAAGCGTCATCATGATGGGAGAGATGGGAGAGCTGGCTGCTCGAGAAGAAAGTGAGCATCTTCATCGTGTTCCAACAGCATCAAAGTCTGTCTTGAAAGATCACGCAGTGTTTGCTTTTGGAAAGGGGTTAGCAAACGTGGAACCCACCGTGCAGACACCTTAGACATGTGCAATTCCTCATGAGTAATTTTCCACACACTACCATAACTAAGATGTGTCTCATTCCTGATCATTTGGATGGTTGCTCGTTTGTCTTCCAGTATTAAACACTCCACTTTCTTCACTGTGACAGCTGACGGTCTACCAGCTCTTGGCTCATCTGTCAGGGACATGTGACCAGTTTGAAAATTTCTTTTTCACCTCACAATAGTGTCATATGATGGGCAATCATTTCCATTAACAGCCGTAATCTCATCATGGATTTCCCGGTTGGTTTTGCCCTTCAAATGCAGGAACTTGATCACACTATGAGGCTCAATTTTCTCTATCTTACATCTCAGTCACTTCTGGCATTCAGTGTAAAAAACAAAAGGACTTAAATCACTGAAACTACTAACATTGTGTCTCGAGGGATCAATGATGACATTGAAACATTTCATCACTCTTGCAGAAAAACTACCGGGTGTTAATTAAAACTTTACGAGACACCCTCGTATAGAAACCCCACGGAAACATGCCCCCTCCCAGTGTCTTTCTATTTAAAAATAAACTATACTTCCAACTACTGTGTTAAATTCCTCAACTAAACTATTTAGCTGTTGATTTAAGGAGATATGACTTATTGCAAGGAATAGGTTGTGTGTTTTTATTTTTAGGGCAATAAGCTTTTGCCTATCTCTTAGGACTTACTAGTACTGCAAAACCTATACAGAATGAATGGGACTTAGAAGGTTATTTTCACAAAAGTCAAGATAGTCATTTTATTTGTCAGCAAAATATCTTGAACATCTGGTGTTTTAATCGAAATAGTTAAGAGTAATTTTTGAACAAATCAATATTTTGGACAATTTTCCAAGTAGAGGGTATTTGGGTGTAGGGGATTTTCTTGGAACTCTTTGTGTTGCATACTTGAAATTGTTAACCTCCAGAGCGCAGATGTTGCATTAAATTCTTGTGCACAGTATATTAACATGAATGTGGTTATGTTTCAGGTGTTAACAAACCCTCCTCTCATGTTCTGCGATGAGCCAACCTCGGGTTTGGATTCCTTTATGGCACAGAACGTGGTTTCCGTGATGAAGAACATGGCTCTGAAGGGGAAGACCGTAGTGGCAACCATCCATCAGCCTTCTTCAGAGGTGTTCGCCATGTTCGACAAGGTGCTACTCATGGCAGAAGGTCGCGTAGCTTTCTTAGGCTCTACGGAAGATGCCTGCAAGTTCTTCAAAGAGTAAGTAAAACGTCCTTTCTGTTAAAACGAACCGTGGAACCTCTGAGGAATTATCTGTGTTAAGATTCTTCATCCAGTGCCCTCAAAATTACACTAAAAGCTATTTTCAAGGATGTTTCTCATTTGACATTTAATATTTATTGGTACAGTTTCCATTACAGTTTCATTACAATGACTTTAACGTCGAACAGGTACTATTCTGTACAAATACATGAAATTGCTGACCCTAAGATTTACGCCCTGCCTCAGGTCCTCTGGACGCTTTTTGTTTTCCTGAGCAGCTTGTTGTTATTTCCTCTTAACCTTCGCTTCTTTTACCCTAATCAATTTTTCTCTTAACTTATATATTTTTCTCTTAAGTTATATAACAATTCTCATATACATCTATTTTTCTTTTCGCCCGTCCCTGTCAACATGCATAACGTCACTACGTCTTTGCTCACACTGTCCCATTTCTTATCCCATATTTTTCTCCTGTAATTTGTTAACTCCTTACATTCTACCAGGTAATGAACAGTGCTCTCTTCATCTCCACAAAATTCACATATCCCTACCTCGTTACTTCTCAACCCTTTTAGATATATTATTCCTACTCTCATCCATGCTACGCCTTCTCTTCCAGTTTGGTCACATTGATCTATATATTTTCCCTACCCCATTCTGCCTTTAAATGCTTATACAATTTTAAAGTTTTCTTTTCTTGTATACTTTCCCATACCTCTTGTCTATGTATGTCTTGTACTCTGTTTCTCACTTCCTTCCAAAAGCCGCTATGATTTGACTCCTCTGCTCTCCATAAATCTCCCATACCTATCTTGGATGCCATTCTTTCCAATTCCGACCGTCAACTATTTGTGTTCTTAATGCTTTTCTGTTGTTTCATGCACAGATTCAATAATTCCCCTTTCTGCCCTTTAATACACTTATACCAGAATTTTAATATTCTCTCTATTATTATTCCCCTCCTTTTTGTATTACCCAACTCTAATAATGCCATATCTCTTGGTGCCGATTTTGGTAGCCCTAGTAGTTATTTGCAAAGCAATTCATACATCTGGTATATTCGTGTTCCTATCTCTGATGTGCCCCACACCTCCACTGCATACATTGTTCTGGATTCGATGGCCGCTTCATACATTCTTTCTAACCATCTAACTGGCATCTTCAGTTTATGTTTACATATTCTTATCCCTGTTTCCCGTTTGAAGAATGTGTGCTATCTCAGGACAGTGTTAATAGTTCTGCTCCTGTAAAGGATACATTAACGGATTTCAAATCTGTATTATTTCTGGCACGCAAATTCGACTGTTTAAATTGCTGTCATCTTGTCAGTGATGGAGAGCTGGGATGGAGTTTAACGTACGTTTGCAATTAAAGCTTAGTACAACAATGATGACAGTTTTACTGGTGCACCGCACTCATTGTGGCAGCTTTACGCTGTAATAATCTGGTGCCTTCTGCTCATGCTATCAAAACATGGCTTAAAAGTTAAGAGACGGAATATCCTCAAATATGAAAGTATCCAGAGAAAATCAGAAATGTGTGACATGCTGCAAGAACCGAATTTGAGTGTAGCTCTGAACGTTCAGAACGATGTTACTCTGTTTCCGCTTGACTAATATATTCCATTTTTTCTACAATTGTTACATCAAGGTGATTCAGGCAATGACAGAAGGTTACAACGATCTTTTGCCAGAGATTTCTTGAAAACTTATGAATGATAGTAAAGACATCGTCCATAACCTATGGATGATAAAGCAAAATTTCAACCTTCTGGTTACGTAAACAAACATAACTTTCGATACACTAACAACCTTTACATAAGAACAAGGTCGATGTATGATGTGCCATGTCATCGTTTGCAATCACTGGTTCTTTCTTTGATGAGTGTAAGAACGGAAATTTCCTAGCAATAAATGCCTAGTAATTGTGGATAACTTTCTGACGCCTCAGATTATCCGGCATCTGGAACAAGTGGTTCCAACAGGTATAGGAATTTTCCTTGGCCAGAACATCACAGATTTAACTGTATAGAATACCTTCTTGAGGCGGCACTTGAAAAATGAAGTCATGTGTCAACTCCTGCCACAACATGTGAAAAGATTCACACAATAAATTTGTCACCAAGTGTCTGAAATTCCTATTGAAGTGTTGCACAGTGTAATAGGTAATTTTTGATAGAGATACGAGAAATATGGGCAATTTTAAAATGTAGTTTTCAAAATATGAATTTTAAGTTCACAAATAAAACACCATCTTCTTTTATTTATATATTTATATTTAAAATATTTCTGTATTTTATATTAGCAACTGAAAAATCGCATTTTTCATTGCTTCATGTGTATACAAACAATTTGCTAAGACTGCTTTCATCAAATGTGCAAAGGTGGACGACTTTGTTTATATAAATAATGAGTAAATTTCAACTTCTTTTTCTACTTCAATTTGTACAATATGAGACATATATTGTCACAAGCGACTGCTTAATTTAAATAAAACGTTTGTAACGATCTAACCAAGGATGGTAATGGATAACTAGCACATGGCCAGATCTTACAAGTGGGGATAACTCATTAGGTAGGGTCCACATGCTATGTAAGGAGGTTGGGGTTTTCTACAAGGGTCAAGTTTATTACAAACACCAAAACTACAATTTAGACAAACAAAGCTTTACTACAATAATGGGAGGAAAGATTAAGTGGTCTAATGTTCGGTTACCTGCTCTCACAAGAACTGCGGACACACGTCCGATTGGGACGACAGTTGCTACTAGAGAGAGATCGAGAAACTAGCTTGAGCTTCACTACTATCCAGCAACGGAAAGAAAGTCTCTGAAAGGAATGTGTCAGCCAGTGCCACCCTTAAACAGTGGGATAAGGACAGCGAATGTCTTTGAAAGAGAACTCCTGCTACACAAGGAGCAGAACGTTAAAAAATCATGCACACTGTTCATTCTGTACACTAAAACCGAGAAGATTCATTGCGAATACAAGAAGTCAGAATGTTTTTGAATGGTCTATAGCTGTACTGATATGGGGTGTCATAAATTTGTCCAAGGAGGGTTTTTTTCTTCTCCTAATTGGTATCAACTGCATGCCCCATTACATGGTAATATTACATGCATTACAATACATAATTTCATTTACAATTTACAGATTCAATTTTATATTTATAAGCTGAACAGACTTTTACCTAATTTATTTTTGATATATACACCTTTGAGCTTTTTCTAACCTATATGTTGGTAGTTTCTTTCTCTAGTTTACTAGCCTATTCCTGCATTGTATTGTTTTATAGTATGTTTCTAGTCTTATCTCTAATTCTATTAGTATATTTATAAATATATTGAATTTAAAGTTAACTACTTGTCCAGGGAGGGTGTGGGAACCTTCTTCAACTCCCCATGTGTCTAATGCCTCGGAGACTTTCTCTCCTGTGGAGTACTGTATCAAGAAGAAGGAGGGAGAGGTCACGTGACATGACATCTCACCCATGATGACGATGTGATGATAGTTGGCGCTACAGGCCATGTAGGCCCTTGACCTCCCTAACCACCCTCTTCCATTCCACTCGGTCCTCTGCTTTTCTTCTCCAGTCTTTAACCCCCAACTTTCTCAAGTCATCTTCTACATCATCTATCCATATTTCCCTGGGTCTTCCTCTTCTTCTTCTGCCATCAAGCTTTCCTATGAATATCTTCTTAACTACACTGATTTCCAACATTCTCTGCACATGGCCAATCCACCTTATTCTTCCTTGTTTAATTTTCCCTACTATATTTGGTTGTCCAAATAAGCACTGTAGCTCCAAGTTAGTCCGCATTCTCCATCCGTCCAACTCCTTTATCACTCCAAATATATTTATCAAAATCTTCCTTTCCCACTGCAATAACCACTGTTCTTCTCTGATTGTCAACACCCAACTTTCTGAACCATACATTTTTATTGGTCTTATTTTAATTTTATTATTCCTACTGACGTTTCTTGATTTAAACATATTCTGCAAGGCATAGAAACATCTGCTATCACTTGCTATTCTTTCTTGAATTTCCACTGATGTTTTATTATCTATTGTTACTATAGATCCCAAGTATTTAAATTTTTCCACTCTTTGGTATTCTTTCTCATGTAATTTAACTGTAGGCTCTCTTCTTCTTACATCCCCATCACCTCCCATCTTCATATATTTGGTTTTACCAACGTTCACTACCAATCCTATATCTAGTGCGTTCTCTTCCAACACTACATAACTTTCCTCAGGAGCTCTTATATTCCTTGCGAGAACTGCCACATCGTCAGCATAAGCCACTATTTGTACCGATCTGGAAAGTACGGTTCCTCCAGGGTTTATGGGTAATTGCCGGATTACTTTTTCCAGTGCTAAATTAAACAGTAGTGTGGATAGCACATCTCCTTGTCTCAACCCCCTCTCCACGATAAACATACCTGATATATCTTCTTCCATTCTAACCCTTCATCTTGTCAATTTCATTGTCATTATTACCAATCTCACCAGTTTCGGTGGTATTCCGAGGTCTCTCATTATCCAGACTATCATACGCTTGTTTAAACTTTACAAGGAGCTGATGAAGCTGTGTGTCATTCATAAAACTTTTGCAGTATTTGTCGTAATATAAAAATCTGGTCTAATGGAGAGTTTTGTTTCCTAATTCCTGATTGGTAATCCCCAAGTATCTTTTCTAACCATCGCTCCAGTCGCATGGCAAGTATCTTGCCAAAAGCTCACCCATAGCTAGTCAAAAGATAATCTAACGTATTATTTAAATTAAGCAGTCACTTGTGACAATAGATGTATAGATATTTTCTAACGCTTTTCCTAATTCTAGCTCTGTTGTGTCCTTTGGTTTCATAATCTTTACGTTATTATGTTCTTTGGTAGATGTTACTATTTCTTTGTAACAAATTGGTACCTCTATGTTCTAGTACCCAACAATCTAAAACGTGATGGAAATACATTTGAGTGGCCTTTCAGTCTAGTTTCCCTCTGGTGCCCAAAAACAACCCTCCATCCTTCTATGACTAATTCGTTTTAAATTGTTATACATTTTTGTTTCTGCCAGTCCTGTTTAAATTTGTTTAATTCATTTATTTAGAGTCGCTTTAACAACTAGGTTATATTGCGACTATTTTGTATACTGCAATGTATACAATAAATGGTTTACAATTATTTAAACAAAGACCTGAAAGCACTAAGTAACAAATGAATATGACAAAGGTATTCAACATATATAAATCATAAGGATAAAGTTCTGAATAACAATCGCTATAACAGTAGTAGACAATCAATTTGTTGCATTATAACTTATGTATATTCTAAATTGGTATCATTAGAATTAGATTTTGGTATAGAAGTTTGTACCTTTGAGGAACAGCAGTACGTGTTTGAAGCTGAATGGTGGATAAGTCTCCAGTGATGTGATGAAGCTGTGAGGAGATGGTTTACTGTGAGGCGGGTGTTGTAAGGTCTGAGTGAGTTAACATTGCATGACCAATGCGGAGACCTGCTCCTTCCTGCTAAGAGAGTAGACAGGGGAACAGCTAGTGTCCCGTTTCCTTATCATATGTAACGTTTCTGGAGGCGATTGATTCCAGATCTGTTCCCATTTTGTATTTATTAAACTGGAGAACTATTTTGTAATATCCTGATAAGGTACTGTTTGTTGTTCATCTAAGTCTGTGAGTTGACTTGCTTCTTTAGCAACTTTCTCCGTTTCTTCATTTCCCTTAATGCCGCAGTGTGAAGGGACCCAAATGAAAGTAACAATTTTTATTTAGAGCAATGAAATAAAGACTGTGGATATCTTGAAGTAGTTGAAAGTCACTTGATCGGTCTCTGAGACTTTGGAGAGAACTCCTGTTTAATTTGAAAGAGAGTTTTTTTGTTCCTAGTATTACTGACAAGTTATTATTTTAGACTGAAAAATTCTATGCTATAGCCAGGATTTGAACCACGGATGTTCTGGTCTCCATCCAGCCGCTCTAACCAAGTGAGCTACTATGGCCAGCGTGCCGACAAGACATTAAATTCTCCAACTGACTCTTTAATTGACTAATTTAATGTCATGTCGGCACGTTGGCCATAAAAGCTCAATTGGTTAGAGCTGAACGGAGACCAGAAGATCCGTGTTTCAAATCCCAGCTATGGAATTGAATTTTTCAGTCTGACTCTATCTTTCCATGCTTTAGCCTACACACGGCCAGTGTGAAAGTACAATTAATTTCCAAGTTCTTATTTGTTAAAATTCTCCATTCTTTGTCTAACTTCTTTCAGAGTTTTATTCTAAGATTTCTTCCATAGTTACTCACTCCAATTTCTTCCTGAATCCTTTATAATTTCATTAACCAACTTCCAACTTTAGATTTCTTCTGAACACCTCATTGTTTTGCAATGCTATGCAATTCTGTGCCACTATTTAAGTAATCTTTCAATCATAATGCCTTTACTTCCTGTTACAGCTATATTTAATTATAATACTATCCCTTTAGGTGATAGGTACAAAATAAACCTACGAGACATTCCAAATATGAACTCTACATTTAGCTAATCTTCTTCATGTCCACAAACCTCAAACACTTTGGCTTCCATTGCTGCCTTGTAATCCTTTTACAACCACATGGTTTACTTTCCATGCATTTTTTTAAAGATATGCTCTCATTATATTCATCACAAGTTTGATTTTTGCTAAAACATTTTTCTTTGCTTCATTCTTAATACTTAGAATACTCCAAAATAATCCAATTTCTTCTTTATCATTACATATGAATGTTTACAGAATGGGAGCGGCATGTCCCAGCAACTACAACCCCGCAGATTTCTTCATCCAGTTGCTAGCAGTGGTGCCCACAAGAGAGGAGGCTTGCAGGGAGACCATAGACATGGTGTGTGATTCCTTCCAGGCTTCAGAAGCTGGTCAGCGCATAGCTCTGGAGACAGAACTACAAAGTGACATGCAGGTGGGTCAACAGTAGCCTAAGGCGCTTGCTGTGACGTCAGCTTTGTCAACTGTTTACTTATGAGCAGGCTTAGGAATTGTGAAATAGTTGACTTCAGGTTATCTAACTCAAACTGGTCCGACTGCTAAGAAATGTACGAGAGGTGGGATGGTTTATCTATGATGCCCTTTTCTATAGCACAGTGACAATTTAACATTCTTTGATTCTCCTCTGCCTTTAGTATTTAGAAATGTCTATACCCGCTTATAATTAAGCTGAGAAAGCATTGCAATTCAACACAAAGGTCTCATATAAATATTCCAGTACAAATACAACCCTCTAGGACTCTTGAATGCAATTTAAGTATTTTTAACTCCTCTGCTATCTGCTTAAGTGAAGTAAAAGTGTTGCATTACATAAAAAAAGTATACCGAAATGTCTTTGGAAATATACGTATAGTTCCAAAGTTCATAGAGCTTAGAATATACCAGGTGAGTCTTCTGCCCCTGTTCACTGTGACCTATACAACCTGCAGTTTATGGTCTAGTGTGAAAACATTGACCCTTTTAGCATAAAAGTCGTTATTGCAGTTCCGTTCTTCTATTCGGTACTCTACTCACCCAACACTAATACTTACAGCCCTGAATGACGACCAAGAAGTTGCGAAAAGCTTAAATAAATAGTTGTTCATGCATATAATACTAACATTGTGATAAACGAATGCTTTCCTAAAAGGGAAGAGAGACCAGAGAGTACGTGGAAGCTGGCGGAGTGGGTTAGCTTGCTGGAATGCTAGGTTCAAAACGACGTCACATAGTTTCGTGTATTTTTCCCCTTTCTTCCAATCTTTATTGCCTGTATTTTAGTTGTTTGTTTGTTTATTGTTGCTATTGGTACACTTGTGAGCCAAAGACAAAAGAATTACAATCCAATAATTAGAGGCCTATAAGGATTTGCTCGCCATATAAGTTGGGCTGAACTCATCCTAACGTCAGGTAGTTGAGGCCCTCGACTTTTAAAGGTTAACCACGAGCTATCTTTACCTTTTATTAGGGACCATGTTTAACTTTGTGACCCTTATAAATCTGTTCGGCATGTGTGTTGTAAACCATGTTCTGTATTTGGCTTTCATTTTTAGGAGAAAGTCGACCACATTAAATCTAATAGTTCTTGTTTCATGCTTATATCTTATGTTTCACTTTGCATTTGTGAATTGTTTGGAACTTGGTTGAACGGGCCAAGCACAATACCTACCGTAATAACATATCTACTAGGAACTACACATTTATTACTATCTGCCAACGGAAAACATGGCTATTACTGTATTTTGTAAACACCAATAATGTTATAAAAGTGTTATTTGTATTATAATATCAAATTATAGGCCCCAAGAGATAAAACAAAGGGTAATAAAATTTTGGAGCTCATCACGAAGGATTTGAACCCAACTCAAACAGGCATAGTAGTGAACTGACCTATATGTCACGAAGGCACGACCAACTGTCAGCTGAGTGGGGGACAGGAGGCATTGAGGCCACGTCTACCCATTTATCTCGTGTCACTGAGGGGATTTTTTGTTGTTGTAATTTTATGTCCTCCAACGTTGTCATATCGGACGGTGAATGAAATGGGTGAAATGATGATCAAATGTGTCCAGGTTCCATGGAGCTTAGAGCTACCCGACATTCGTCTGTAAGGATAAGGGAAAACCCCGGAAAAACCTTATCTAGGTAACTCACCCTGATCGAGTTTCGAACTCGGGACCTCTTGAACGTGAGGCAGACATGCTACCATCTACGCTACCGAGGCGGGCACTGAGGGGATGGTTAGGAAAGTGTCACTGGTCGCTGGCTGCCTCTTTCCTCTCCCCCTGACGTCTGCAACAACAGAATATTTCATCTAACCCGGAACCTTCTAGATTGGTCAGTTGGCCTTATATAAGCGACGCGCCCGGCTGGAAGAGAGTTCAGTTCTTGGCGAGCAGCCGTGAGGAGCGCCGTGCTAGAAAACGGACTGGAAGACTGTGTAAGTGTATTTAGAGGTGTTTTTAGCCAGCTCTAGAGAGAGTTGTATGTAATAGTGAGTGTGTAGTGGAACTGTGACAGACGAACTGGTGGATTGTAATTGTGTGCGCTACGTAATTTTCTGTAATCTCCAAGTGTTCCAACTGCAATTCGTTGGAAATAAAGAACATTTTGAGTTTGTGCAATTGGACTTTCAATTTCACGAACCCACAAAGTCACAATAGCACTTACGTTGCTAGCAAAGTTTCTATATGAATTAAATAACCGCGGACCTAAGACCCACCTTGAATTTTTATACTCTTTCTACAGGTTTATCAGTGTTTTGAACTCGTTTTGGTAGTTTTAACACATATAAAAAACTGCATCTTCCATTACAATTACTGTATGAGTTAAAACTGCTTTAATTTGTGACAGAAGCGAAAATTATCTACCTAATTCTTAGCATTTTTTGACATAGCTGTGCAATGAAAACACGTTTTGGCCAACGACTTAAATCCAATTAGTCCCACTGTATAGATCTGCCATTTTGTGTTCCAAAGTTATTATGAAGTGATGCATGTGATAGGCAGTGGCCGGATGGGGAGGGGGCTTGTTAGCCTCTAGGTCTTGCCCTATGGAAAGCCCCACTGAGGCGTCGGGCGCCCCTTTTGGGACAGCTGGGTAACTCCATGATCGTCAGAGGGGGGGTCAGTCTTCACTCTGTGAGGATCTACCCTGGTAGATACCCTTGAGTTTATATGTATATATATATATATATATATGTTCTTTCAGGGGCGTGTTTAAAGGTGTGTCTGAATGTATGCTAATGAATAAAAGTTTGTTAACTCTCTAAAATTATCACTGCAGCTCTCTTATCTGGCTCCTCTGCAGTACAGGCGCAACATGTTATTAGCAAATTATGGCTGTGGACATAATTGCATGCCCACACATTACGCCGTTCTTTAATACCTTCATGGACGTGCGTTATAGGAACACTTCTATTAAACCAAAGCCACCTGGTTTTCGTTTCCTGGAGCTTCTTAGACATCTTAATACTGAAATGCCCAAGATGTATCCTAAGGAGGAGAGGACATACCCTCCTTGGTTGTGCAGAGAGTCCCACGTTGATCTGGGCATGACTAAATATATTAAATCTACCATGTCTATGTTTAGTATCCGCACATGTTTTTAGAATTTTTTCGCGATATGAGGACCATTTTGTAATTTATGCTGATGGCTCCAAGAACTCAAATGGTGTTGGTTGTGCTTACGTGTGTGGAACCGAATCGTATACATTCGGATTCCACACTAGCACTTCCATTTTTACTGCAGAGCTTTATGCAATATACCGGGCCATTTTACACGTACGTCGACGAAAGTTGGGGGACTGCTTAATCCTGAGTGATTCCCTCAGTGCACTTCAAAGCCTACGGCAGCTGTACAACTACCACCCTATTGTGCAGCGTATCCAGGATGCCCTCCACGTTTTACACGCTTCTGGTGTTAACGTGGCGTGTGCATGGATTCCTGGTCACGTAGGCTTGCGGGGGAATGAAATGGCGGATTCGGCAGCCAAGACGGCTACCATTCAAGAAAGGCGTAAGTCACATATGTTACTTATCAAGTTGCATAAATTCAAAAATAAATAGGGACAGTAGACTCACCTAGTATAACAATAACCATATAATAACTATAAAATCAATAAAGATTTCCTGTTTGAGAAAAGTATAAGTATATTCAAATTCAAATATTATTAATCAATATCCCGAAAATGTTTAGCTCCAAATAAGAATTTATTTGACACACGTTATATGTTTTAATAACAAAATTTAGCCTAATTCTTGTGGTTTACCAGTTACGCAAATGTCATCCACAATAAGACACGTTGTTTCCATCACGAAAATGTTTCAAAGATGTTTTACTTTGATCAAACTCGTTAGAAATATTTCTGAAAAAAAAAATTAGAAAAATGTTCCCTGTAAAGTGTAGCTTGGCGTGGAGGCATTTTCTTCAAAATATTTCCATCCTTGGAAGACGCTGCATTTTTGAGTTATGCGGTTCGCATACAAACATCTCGTTTACGCGCAGACACGACTTTTTTGTAAAAGTATTCGAAATCTCTGTATCAAAATTTTGGGTGAAATGCAATAGCTGATTACCCACGGTTTGTGTGTGGTTATCATTGTTTGCCCTTATAGGTATTTCCTCTACCTGAGTGGATCCATACCTAACCAACATATAATTTGTTTTCAGATGAAGGCAGCGACTATGGCTGGAAGTGGCTGGATGAGCAGCAGCGGCATTTGGGGAGAAGATGATGATCCCTGGGGAGCAATAGATGCTGGCCGCTCGCCATACAAGGCCTCCTGGTGCGCACAACTACGGGCTGTACTATGGCGGTCATGGCTTAGTGTTATCAAAGAGCCATTGTTGATTAAAGTCAGATTGCTTCAGACACTCGTGAGTATCATGTACCTGTGTTTACACAATACATAAGAATTTGTATCAATCCTCTACCGAGCGAGGTGGCGCTGCGGTAATGTCTGCACACCGCCTTGTAGGGGATCCTGGGAAGGCTACTTACATCCTCTGAATTTCTCGTTCCTTCATTTCACTTCACATTCGTTGCATGGCAGGGGAGAAGGACGCTCTATGTAAATCTTTTTACGTATTGGAGACGCTCTCCATATCCCGGGCCTTCCAGCAGAATGTGTATGTGTACAAAGGTAGACAGGAGCCGGTTATACGAGTCCTCTGCTGTCTTAGATGCGGTCCTCTCACTGCTTCCTCATTCATGGGTTGTAACAGTATTTTTGTTTAGTAATGTTCGAAGGAATAATAAATATATAAAAATGTATGTAGTTGTGTGATTGGCCGAAGTAGTAGTGGTGTGACGTGGTGTGATGACGTGTCAGTGAATCGGCCAATCACAAAATAAAGTGGGAATTACTATGGGGACAAGAAAATCAATAATCTAGAAAAAGTGAGAATCTTGTGTCTTGCTGGAGAACGAGGAAAGATGTTACGATGATTGTAATTGTAAAGGAAAATTAATAAGATTCAAAAAGTGTTATTCAATATTTATAATAGATAAGAGTGAATCATAGTTCATATTATATAATTAAATAATATATTACAAAATTGGACTCATCTAAATTTTATTTTCACCAAAAATCCGCATCCACACCTGAGAAAAGATCTCACGACTCTCAGTAGATTAAAACTCGACTTGGAACTTACAAAAAGTTGGCTTGCTTCTTATTAGTTGAAGATGAACGAAAATATAATCCCGTTACAAATGGCGCAGCAACGTGTGGGGCTCGAATAGGATAAAGAAGAGGAGATTAAAGCATCGTGCAGCTCCGTGGGAATTTAAAAGGAAAGAAGAAAGAAGAAAACGAGAACTGGTTTAAGTGAGTGAAATTAAAAAAAAAAAAAAAAAAAAATAATAGTAGTAGTAGTAGTAGTAGTAGTAGATTTATGTTGTTAAGAAATCAGAAAATAGTTAAAAAGATGGCGAGTAGAAAAGAAATAATAGTGGAAGGAGAAGTTACTGATAGTGTAGGAATGAATAGGGAGGATGCAAGATTAAGCATAGATAATGAGTCAATGTTGGAAAGAATAACAAGAATGTTAAGTAATTTAGATTCTAAAATAGAACAAAATGCAAAGAATTTAGATTTTAGAATGAGAGATGTAAAATCAGAAATAGGAGATGTTAAATCTGAAATGAGTAATTTAGATTCTAAAATAGAACAAAATGCAAAGAATTTAGATTTTAGAATGAGAGATGTAAAATCAGAAATAGGAGATGTTAAATCTGAAATAAGTAATTTAGATTCTAGAATGAAAGATGTAAAATCAGAAATGACTAATTTAGATTCTAAAATAGAACAAAATGTAAACGATTTAACTAAGAAAATGAATGATTTAGATGTAGGAGTAAGACAGGAACTAGCACAAAATGTGAGTAACTTAGAAATTAATTTATTACAGAAGCTAAAACAGGAATTAAAATCTGAAATTTCACAGGAGATTAGAGAAGGGAGAAAAGAGTGTAGGGATAATATGGAAAGGCTCATGCAGATCATAGAGATTAATAAGGATGAGAATAGAAAGGAAGTCAATGAGTTGAGAGAGATAATTCAGGAAACTAGGTTAGGTCAGGACATTGTGAAACAAGAAATAAGAATGGAATTAAACAAAGAGTTAGAAACATTTAGGATACAACAGGCAGAAATAACACAAAAACAAAGAGAAGAATTAGGAGATAAAGTAGAACAAAGAATCAATGTAATTTGTTCTGAAATGCAATTACAACATGATGAAAGTAAGATACACCAAGAGGAAATAAAGTTACAAATTGATGAGATAAGTAAAGCAAAAGAAGAAGTAATTTTGCAAATTAAAGAGGTAAAAGAACATTTTGAAAAAGAAAAGGATAACTTAGGAAAATTGACACAAGTTGTAATTGCATTACAGGCTAGAAAAGTAAATAACGGGAAAGAAATGTCTAGAATTACAAATATAAACGATTGTGACTTACCAGGTGAATTAAGCAATCATCAGAAGTCTAGTGATGTAGTAAGTGAATGTAGTGATTTTGTGAGTCCAGATAATGATATTAATTATCACAGAAACACACAGAACATGTCCTCACACACAACTCCACAGTCTAGGTCAAAATGAATGTGTACATTATTCACTAAATGATATTAGTCCACCAAGTTTTGATGAGGAATCAGGTGATAATCCAAAAGTATTTCTTAGGGAATTGGAAGAATGTTTCCGTATTAAGAGAATTCCCAATGAATTTCGGATGGTAATAGTAAAACGCTGTTTGAAGAAAAATGCTCTTGAGTGGTTAAGGTTAACTTTGGCTTCACATGAAACATACAGTACTTTCAGAAATCTGTTTATAAATAGATTTTGGGGACCTGAGAGACAAAGAAGAATAAAAGTTGAGTTAGCAACGGGTAGGTCTGAGTTTAAAAAAGGGATTTCTATGACTGAATATTTCTTAAAATTAGCAAACAAAAGTAAGTTGATCAATCCCGAAATTTCTGAGACAGAAATTGTCAACATGCTAATACGTCATTATCCACCACATATCAGAAATCATTTAATTGTGGCTAAGCCTATCGATTTCTCTGATATGATTGAATTATTATCCGAATTTGAAGCACATAACCTCATTAATGATACTACATCCTGTGATGGTAACTATAATAACGTCCATATTGAGCGAGGAAGAAATCGACAGGAATCACAACCTACAAATAATAGGAATAATAGGACGAGTTTAAATTGGGGCGGGGCACCCGTGAGAAATCAAAGATTTGAAGGAAGAGGTTATGATCCTAGACGAACTTATGAATCTGTAATTCCCGGAACAGGAAGTGGAGTTCAAAATAATGTGCAAAGGAATTATCATAACAATCAGTCGACGAGAATTGGAAGAAATGATCAAATAAACCATGTAAGATTTTATCGAGGAAATAATCAGCGAATAAGTAATTTTAATAGGGGTAGAGGTACTAGTTTATTTAGTGCAAATCAAAGAGATTTTAGGGGTGTGAGATTTGAAAGAAGTAATCAAAATGAAAGAGTCGAAAATACACAAAGCACAGAGAATGATGTGAGTATAAACGATAGCAACAACCTAACCAACAATGAAAGTAATAATCAGAGGGAGATGGAAAACTAAAAACCAAATCATTTTGTGCTCTGGAAAGTGGTTCGGTGAGGATGACACAGGGCGAATTGAAAGTTGAAGATAACGGAAATAAGCTCACTCTCTTGCAGAAAAATAAGGAATTAGTTAACCCACCTCAGATAATTATTTACCTATGGGATAAAGAATATACAGCCTTGATTGATACTGGAGCCAGTTCTACTGTGATAAGTGAGGAATTGTTTAAAAATCTGTTAGCTAACTATAAAGTGGAATATTTAAATATGTGTAACGTTTACTGCAGTACTGCAATTGGGAAGAAAAAGGATAGGATTAAATATCAAGTATTAATTAAGGGGCGAATAGGTGAATGGAATTTCAATTTCATTGCGTTGGTAATTCCACATTTGGCAAGAGATGTAATTGTGGGTAATGATTTATTATATGAATGGCAAAGTGTATTGAATTTCGAAATGCATGAAATGAAGGTTAAGACAGAAAATGATTTATTAGTAATAAAATTATTGGAAGAAGATGAAAGAAAAGAAGAGAACAGGGATAATATAAATGATATGGTTTTAGTGAAGACATTTAACATCTCAGATGCTCGACGAAAAGTGTATTGGAGAATGAACTTAATTTATAAAGGTCCGTATAGAGTAGTAACCAAATTTGGAGATCACACTTATGAATTGCAAGATTCGAATAATAAGATTGTGGGAAGATATCATAAGACATTAATGAAACCTTTCAAAAGCCTTGACAGTAATTGAAACAATATTGAATATATACTATGTGTGTGTTAAATAATAATAAAAATAAAACATTGTTAAACATCAATATATTGTTGTATTTTAATTAATGTTAATTTATTGTTGTTAAATGTTCATTTATTATATTTCATCTAATGTATGTATATTATTATATTTTATGTATGTTGTATTGGTGTTGTGTAATATTGGTGTAAACGAAATTGTTAATTGGGGCTGTTCTTCGAAATATATGGAAACAGATTGTTAATTCCTTTGTTTGGTTATTTTCCATATATTTCGAAGAGGGGCATTTGTAACAGTATTTTTGTTTAGTAATGTTCGAAGGAATAATAAATATATAAAAATGTATGTAGTTGTGTGATTGGCCGAAGTAGTAGTGGTGTGACGTGGTGTGATGACGTGTCAGTGAATCGGCCAATCACAAAATAAAGTAGGAATTACTATGGGGACAAGAAAATCAATAATCTAGAAAAAGTGAGAATCTTGTGTCTTGCTGGAGAACGAGGAAAGATGTTACGATGATTGTAATTGTAAAGGAAAATTAATAAGATTCAAAAAGTGTTATTCAATATTTATAATAGATAAGAGTGAATCATAGTTCATATTATATAATTAAATAATATATTACAAAATTGGACTCATCTAAATTTTATTTTCACCAAAAATCCGCATCCACACCTGAGAAAACATCTCACGACTCTCAGTAGATTAAAACTCGACTTGGATCTTACAAAAAGTTGGCTTGCTTCTTATTAGTTGAAGATGAACGAAAATATAATCCCGTTACAGGGTTAGACACAAAACGTTCTTCTATAAAATTATAATGGAAGCGTGAGCAGTCACAATAACAGTGTAGACTTGGTTATCACTAGTTAAAGATCCGGGTTGTCAGGTCAAGGTACAAAGTCATCATTGGAACCTAGTCATACCTCACAGCTCATGCACACTTAACTAGAAATACCCTGTCACCAATCCCTGAGGGTGAAAAATGTTCTTTGGACGAGGTAATCAGTCGTTGATGCCTCCATTTACAGGCTTGTCTATTTCTTCCATGAGAGTCTATTTTTTGTAATTAAGAGCATTATTTGCTAAACAAAAAGGAGTTGTACCAACAGAGTTTTTGAGCGAGATGGACCCGGCACCCATTCCGGGGTAGTAGGTCAATGCTGAAGTTTTGTCTTTTCTAATAGCCATTTCCTATAATCTCTTTCAGAGTTGTAGAATAAGGTCTTTCTGGTGTCAGTTGGACTGGAGCAACATCCCTGAGCTTGGGTCCTGTGTAAAAGATAACCAGCATCGAATACGTTCTATCTGGAATCGTTATGCTTCCCGAACATGTCTGCAAATGATCTATGCATTATACTTTGCCCAGTTTCAGGGATCCCGTCTTTAAATCTACTTCTGCTCCTATCTCCTTGGGCTCTCTTCATAACTAGAGTAAATAAAGTGTGCCAATGTCAAATAACAAGCTTTTATAATGTTCTGAATATTTTCGCTTTTGCCACAAACACTCCCGCTTTCGGGTCTTTTGCCCCAGTGACACGGGATCTGTTTTATTTTCGTAATAACAGAACAGTTATGACACGAGCATTAGATCTGACATGGGTGACTTATATGTACTCTCATACACTCATTTCGTAGTAAACAGATCCACTACCAGAGCAGATAAACAGTTCAAGCCCCTCTTCCTCTTTATGTCCCGCTTGCCTTCTTGTGGTGGGTAGACAGTACATAATACCTATCACTGCAGTTACTGAAACAAGCATTAGATCTGACAGCATGGATGACTCATATGTACTCTCATACACTAATTTCGTAGTAAACAGATCCACTAACAGAGCAGATAAACAGTTCAAGCCCCTCTCCCTCTTCAGGCCCCGCTTGTCTTCTTGTGGTGGGTAGACAGTACATAATACCTATCACTGCAGTTACTGAAACAAGCATTAGATCTGACAGCATGGATGACTCATATGTACTCTCATACACTAATTTCTTAGTAAGCAGATCCACTAACAGAGCAGATAAACAGTTCAAGTTCCTCCCCCCCTTTATACCCTGCTTGTCTTCTTGTGGTGGGTAGACAGTACATAATACCTATCACTGCAGTTACTGAAACGAGCATTAGATCTGACAGCATGGATGACTCATATGTACTCTCATACACTAATTTCTTAGTAAGCAGATCCACTAACAGAGCAGATAAACAGTTCAAGTTCCTCTCCCCCTTTATACCCTGCTTGTCTTCTTGTGGTGGGTACACAGTACATAATACCTATCACTGCAGTTACTGAAACAAGCATTAGATCTGACAGCATGGATGACTCATATGTACTCTCATACACTAATTTCTTAGTAAGCAGATCCACTAACAGAGCAGATAAACAGTTCAAGTTCCTCTCCTCCTTTATACCCTGCTTGTCTTCTTGTGGTGGGTAGACAGTACATAATACCTATCACTGCAGTTACTGAAACGAGCATTAGATCTGACAGCATGGATGACTCATATGTACTCTCATACACTAATTTCTTAGTAAGCAGATCCACTAACAGAGCAGATAAACAGTTCAAGCCTCTCTCCCTCTTCATAACCTGCTTGTCTTCTTGTGGTGGGTAGACAGTACATAATACCTATCACTGCAGTTACTGAAACGAGCACTAGATCTGGCAGCATGGGTGACACATATGTACTCCCATTCACTCATTTCCTAATAAACAGATCCACTACCAGAGTAGATAAACAGTTCAAACCCCTCTCCCTGTTCATGTCCCGCTTGCCTTCTTGTGGTGGTTAGACAGTACATAATACCTATCACTGGAGTTACTGAAACGAGCATTAGATCTGGCGGCATGGTTGACTCATATGTACTCTCGTACACTCATTTCGTAGTAAACAGATACACTAACAGAGCAGATAAACAGTTCAAACCCCTCTCCCTCTTCATGCCCCGCTTGCCTTCTTGTGGTGGGCAGATACTACACCTATTTCAACTTTCAAATAGTTAACATATGTGGCAATATTTTTATTTATTTTTAGTAAGCTTCTTATGCATATCAGAATTACAATAAATATGTTTGTTAATATTATACAACCTCTACTAGCTACACATTAATTTCTCCTAAATTTATACCTTGTATATTTTCCTTTTTAATGAGCAATTCCATTTCTCTTTAACTTTATATAAAAGGTCTCCAAAAGTGTTGAATCTTTGTATCCATTTTGAGCCATTTCTCGTTTATACATTTTTTCTACATAACTCATTTCCTCAAACACTCACATTTTATGTGCTCTATAACTTCTTATCTCTCGCATATTGGGTGCTGTTTTTATCGAAAAACTTTTCTCATTCGTTTCAGTCTCCATACAGCCGTTATATCTTCTATTTGTTCCTTATATTGTCTTCTTTCACATATGCTTTTATTGTAATGTACCACTCTAATGATTATTTTTCTAAATATTTCGGCAGAGAGTCTTTGTATTTCCGTGTCTTCAAATCTTCTCTTAACTCCATTGTTTTCCTTCATTCTGCAAATTTCTCCCATAACATTACTTTCAAGGTTGTATTCTATACTTTAGTACCATAAATAACTTTTTAAACCTTTTCTTGATATTCTAAGCAATATCTTAACAGATTCTTTACGACTAAATATAAAATTCTAAACCAAAACTTAAGTGCACTAGGAAATATTCAGATAAACATAATAACATATGACTTCTATGATTGTTTCAGATGGTGTCTCTCCTAATCGGCGTTATTTATTACGGACAGGAATTAAATCAAGAAGGAGTCATGAACATAAATGGAGCTCTCTTCATTTTTATCACAAATATGACATTCCAGAATGTTTTCGCTGTGATTAACGTAAGTATTGGTAATGCACACATGAAAGTAAAGTTACTGAATCTAATACAGAACTCAGAGAGTTGTAGTATCAATAGTATCGGGCATTCAAGTTACACAGCTACAATTGAAACAAAAGCTTCCTAATTCCAGTAAACCAAATGTTATAGGAGAGAGTAAAGCTTCTAGTCTGTTTCATGTTCTTTATCAATTAAATATTTGAAACCTTAAGTTTATAAATTAGCAAATATTTGTAATTAAACACTAATAGGATTAGAGATTTAGTGACTCCTAGGTTTTATGTAATAATAAATTGTGTCACCACATTTTTCCGGCAACGTTATGCAACTTTGGAACAGTCTTGAGCAAGAGCTTTCTCTTAGGGTCTGCGTGAGTATATATAGGTTTAAGCATGACACTGATGACACTGGAATCCAAGTTTAAGACTTGTTTAATGACTGCTTCTCTTTACCATCACGTAAATCGTGAAGTTGCTGACCAAGGGACAGCAATCTATATTACTGTCCGGAGTTATCGTATAGGAAACTCATGTTACGTGACAGCACTTAATTCATTATTTATGCAAGAATATATTCTTCCTCCTCGGGGCCCATCTCGGTAGCGTAGATCGTAGCGTATCTGCCTCACGTTCAAGAGGTCCCGAGTTCGAATCTAGGTCAGGGTAAGTTACCTGGATAAGGTTTTTCAAGGGGTTTCCCTTATCCTGATAGACGAATGTCGGGTAACTCTAAGCTCCATGGCCCCGGACTCATTTGAGCATCATTTCACTCATTTCATTCATCGTCGATATGACTTAACTTTGGAGGACGTAAATTGCAGTATATATTCCTCCTGGGGTCACGTCTGCCCTCCTGGACAGTCAGTCTAGCTGTGTCCAAGATTGGTCTCACGAAATTTGTTTTATTCACACCAAAACTTCTTTTGTTAGCATTGTCCTTTGTATCTTCTGTTTTGGTGACCAGCTACTAAGGAAGGATCCGCACTTCTTGTTAAGTGTTTGCTATATGGACCCCCTGGGAGCTAGCTACCTCATTGTAAACTGCTAAAATAACATCCTGTTCCCATTTAAAAATATAGCAAATGTGCATATCCAATTATTATGATACTTAATTTACTGAATCCATAATTTCGGGATCAATAGAATATGCAAGAGGTGTATAGGGAGATACATTATAATATAAGTAACTTTTCAAATAACGTAACATATGAGAAACAGAAAGTTTATTATTAAATGTTAAATATATGTTTTAAAATACCACAAATTACTCTAACCAGCATTAAAATACAAAACCATATTTAAAAAGCCCAGCAACATTTTTAAATCATCCGTGCGCTGCCTTTCAGCAACCTGAAACCGTTACGTGGTATGTGATTTTCTCAGCTTTACATTATTTACATTTTAGAATATACAACCTTCAAGACACAAACGAAATTGAACATCTCCCACTTCCAATCTGCCCTCTATCGCAACCTGAAATATAGAGTCAAAAAGGGATGTAAGTGCAGAAACACTTAAAATGCTAGCTCTAGAAACAATTGAAACTTATTATCCACAAAACTCACGGCTACACATATACACAGACGGCTCCCTATTTGACAAAGAAAGTAATGCTGGAGCAGGAATACATAGTAAAATATTCAATTTTTACATCTATTTGGGCACACAAGCAACCCACTATGATGGAGAATTAGAAGCAATCAAAACCTCGCTGAAACAACTCTTCAACCATGTGAACTCTTTCTCTAAAGCAGTGATTCTGAGTGATTCTAAATCAGCACTTCAAGCCCTATCCTCACTGTACCCTAACAACAATAGAATACTTGAAATTTACAGTTCATTACGAATACTACAAGGTCTAAAAAAAGAAATACACTTCCAGTGGATTCCATCCCATTGTGGAATTACAGGCAATGAAATAGCAGATTCCTTGGCAAAAAACGAACACAAATAAAAGAAAGCTGCCAACGAAAAACCTCATTCCACACATCAAAACTACATATAAACAATAGAATCAACTTATTCTGGAAAGAAGAATGCAAAGAAAAAAGTACCAACAAGCAATGGAAAATGCTACAAGGAAGTAAAAATCCCATCCCAGACTACCCAAGAAGCAGTACTATTGCCATCTTCCGACTGATTACTGGCCACGACTGTTTGGCCGCTCATCTATACAGGATTAATATTTTTGAATCCCAGACCTGCACACTGTGTAGGGATCCGAACTCATTGATGGACGGAGATCATCTGCTTCAGTGTAGCGCCCTGACAAAAACAGATCGAGAACTGACAGCACAACTAGTCACACGTTATTGGGAGGCCAGAAGGAAAATGGAAATTCTCCAACTCCATGAGCATTAGCAGCCAACCAACCAACATTTTAGCGCAGGAAATATGTTCCTTATACTTCACATTTTCCCTGATTTGTATAAAAATAGGCATACATAATCTAAAGTGCGTTGTCTTATAATTCAAACGTGTATTGTATAATTTATTTATTCACTGGTTAGAAAAAAGTGTATTCATATACACAAACAAGGAAATCTTTAACAAAAACTTCATAAATATAAAACTATATTTCTCAGCAAGTAATAACTTCAGCCACAATCAAATACATTTATATTTACTGTAGTAAAGTAACAAAAACATTACTACCGTACCTCTGTGACAGATGGCCAGTTAGGTAAATTTAACTGTAGCATCTGACAACATTTTTTAGTTTGACCTGTTGCACATTTATTTTTTATTGTATTAGGTATGCCAATTATAAAGTAGTTTGAAAATTAAAATTGAAAATTCAGTCGCAGTGTCTCATTCATTTCGCATCTGCTTTTCGAGCCATTAAGTTCATTTCACTAGTGGCACCTACAGTTGAAACCAAAATCCGTTTTAACCTTTGAACCTTTTTCAACTGGTAGATGATGTCACCTATCATAAAGATTATCGTGCAAAGCAAGAACTCCCTTATAAATGAAATAAGACGATTCTGAACTTTCACAGATTTTAAGTAAGTCTCCTGAGTGCTGAAAAGTGATGTAATTTGTATGTTCCTGCCATTCACTTATAAAGGATTGTTTAAATAGCTAATCTTATTACGCAGAAAATGAAGTTAGTTACAGTGAAGCAATAAATATTACACAAATGTAAATATTTGTTACAAAGGCTTCACTTATCTTAAGAGATATGTGTTAATTCTTCATTCTAATGGAGATCGATTTCAAAAACAGATTGATTGATGATGAAAACAATTTTTTTAAAATGGATCTCCATTAGAAAGAAGTATTAACACCAATTTCTTAAGATAAGTGAAGCCTTTGTAACAAATATTTATATTTGTGTAATAGCTAATATTATGCTATAGATCAACTTTATGAATCACTCTGGGAGATGAGGGTGACTGATTTTGTGTATTGTTAGCATCTACACTACATAGCTTAATCCAGCCTTAACTCAATTTTAATAAATTTCCTGAGTGCTGAAGAATGACGAGTTTTTCGTATTCTTGTCATACACACACGTGTAATAAAGTAAATACCTCAATCCAGCCTATAAATCAATTGTAGTGAGCCTCTGAATGCTGAAGAATTGTGTAATTTGCACATGTATAGAATCCAAACTTATAAGGTCTATTTAGGTAGATAATGACCTTCAATTATTTGTCTTTGTCGCTGTATTTTTTCTCTTTCATGTAATATAGTATCTCTTATCTCCCCTTCCAAACACTGGGGTTCTGCTGCTTTTGAATTCAAGTTATTTGATCCTGCCAATTGGTACCGCTGTTAACACAAAATATTTTGTACTTAAAATTACTAAAAGCAAATATTGCATTATATCTAAGAATTCTAGATTCAAGATTTAGCCACAAATTCCTTTATGAGAATCAAATTCGTGAAAAAAAAATATTTAGAAAAGCGTATGGAAAGATAGAGTCAGACTGAAAAATTCAATGCCATAGTCGGGATTTGAGCCACGGATCTTCTGGTCTCAGTCTAGCCACTCTAACCATTGAGTTACTATGGCCAAAATGCCGATATGAAATTAAATTCTCCAACTGACTCGTGTTTTTCCCGCTAAAGCACTAGGAGTTCTCATAAACACATGAGACAACTACCTTAATGACGACTTACTATGCTGTAAGTACTTTAAGGCCCGGGCTTTATAGTAAACCACTCGGAGTTCTCATAAACACATGAGACAACTACCTTAATGGCGACTTACTATGCTGTAAGTACTTTAAGACCCGGGCTTTATAGTAAACCACTAGGAGTTCTCATGAACACATGAGACAACTACCTTAATGACGACTTACTATGCTGTAAGTACTTTAAGACCCGGGCTTTATAGTAAACCACTCGGAGTTCTCATAAACACATGAGACAACTATCTTAATGGCGACTTACTATGCTGTAAGTACTTTAAGACCCGGGCTTTATAGCAAACCACTCGAAGTTCTCATAAACACATGAGACAACTACCTTAATGGCGACTTACTATGCTGTAAGTACTTTAAGACCCGGGCTTTATAGTAAACCACTAGGAGTTCTCATGAACACATGAGACAACCACGTTAATGACGACTTACTATGCTGTAAGTACTTTAAGGTCCGGGCTTTATAGTAAACCACTAGGAGTTCTCATAAACACATGAGACAACTACCTTAATGACGACTTACTATGGTGTAAGTACTTTAAGGCCCGGGCTTTATAGTAAACCAATAGGAGTTCTCATAAACACATGAGACAACTACCTTAATGACGACTTACTATACTGTAAGTACTTTAAGGCCCGGGCTTTATAGTAAACCACTAGGAGTTCTCATAAACACATGAGACAACTACCTTAATGACGACTTACTATACTGTAAGTACTTTAAGGCCCGGACTTTATAGTAAACCACTAGGAGTTCTCATAAACACATGAGACAACTACCTTAATGACGACTTACTATGTTGTAAGTACTTTAAGGCCCGGGCTTTATAGTAAACCACTAGGAGTTCTCATAAACACATGAGACTACTACCTTAATGACGACTTACTATACTGTAAGTACTTTAAGGCCCGGGCTTTATAGTAAACCACTAGGAGTTCTCATAAACACATGAGACAACTACCTTAATGACGACTTACTATACTGTAAGTACTTTAAGGCCCGGGCTTTATAGTAAACCACTAGGACTTCTCATAAACATATGAGACTACTACCTTAATGACGACTTACTATACTGTAAGTACTTTAAGGCCCGGGCTTTATAGTAAACCACTAGGAGTTCTCATAAACACATGAGACAACTACCTTAATGCCGACTTACTATGCTGTAAGTACTTTAAGACCCGGGCTTTATAGTAAACCACTAGGACTTCTCATAAACATATGAGACAACTACCTTAATGGTGACTTACTATGCTGTAAGTACTTTAAGACCCGGGCTTTATAGTAAACCACTAGGAGTTCTCATAAACACATGACACAACTACCTTAATGACGACTTACTATGCTGTCAGTACTTTAAGGTCCGGGCTTTATAGTAAACCACTAGGAGTTCTCATAAACACATGAGACAACTACCTTAATGCCGACTTACTATGCTGTAAGTACTTTAAGGCCCGGGCTTTATAGTAAACCACTAGGAGTTCTCATAAACACATGAGACTACTACCTTAATGACGACTTACTATGCTGTAAGTACTTTAAGACCCGGGCTTTATAGTAAACCATTAGGAGTTCTCATAAACACATGAGACAACTACCTTAATGACGACTTACTATGCTGTAAGTACTTTAAGGTCCGGGTTTTATAGTAAACCACTAGGAGTTCTCATAAACGCATGAGACAACTACCTTAATGACGACTTACTATGCTGTAAGTACTTTAAGGCCCGGGCTTTATAGTAAACCAATAGGAGTTCTCATAAACACATGAGACAACTACCTTAATGCCGACTTACTATGCTGTAAGTACTTTAAGGTCCGGGCTTTATAGTAAACCACTAGGAGTTGTCATAAACACATTAGACAACTACCTTAATGACGACTTACTATGCTGTAAGTACTTTAAGGTCCGGGCTTTATAGTAAACCACTATGAGTTCTCATAAACACATGAGACTACTAACTTAATGACGACTTACTATGCTGTAAGTACTTTAAGGCCCGCGCTTTATAGTAAACCACTAGGAGTTCTCATAAACGCATGAGACAACTACCTTAATGGCGACTTGCTATGCTGTAAGTACTTTAAGGTCCGGGCTTTATAGTAAACCACTAGGAGTTCTCATAAACACATGAGACAACTACCTTAATGCCGACTTACTATGCTGTAAGTACTTTAAGGCCCGGGCTTTATAGTAAACCACTAGGAGTTCTCATACACACATGAGACAACTACCTTAATGCCGACTTACTATGCTGTAAGTAGTTTAAGGTCCGGGCTTTATAGTAAACCACTAGGAGTTCTCATAAACATATGAGACAACTACCTTAATGACGACTTACTATGCTGTAAGTACTTTAAGGTCCGGACTTTATAGTAAACCACTAGGAGTTCTCATAAACACATGAGACTACTACCTTAATGACGACTTACTATGCTGTAAGTACTTTAAGAACCGGGCTTTATAGTAAACCACTAGTAGTTCTCATAAACACATGAGACAACTACCTTAATGACGACTTACTATGCTGTAAGTACTTTAAGACCCGGGCTTTATAGTAAACCACTAGGAGTTCTCATAAACACATGAGACAACTACCTTAATGACGACTTACTATGCAGTAAGTACTTTAAGGCCCGGGCTTTATAGTAAACCACTAGGAGTTCTCATAAACACATGAGACAACTACCTTAATGACGACTTACTATGCTGTAAGTACTTTAAGACCCGGCCTTTATAGTAAACCACTCGGAGTTCTCATAAACACACGAGACAACTACCTTAATGGCGACTTACTATGCTGTAAGTACTTTTAGGCCCGGGTTTTATAGTAAACCACTAGGAGTTCTCATAAACGCATGAGACAACTACCTTAATGACGACTTACTATGCTGTAAGTACTTTAAGGCCCGGGCTTTATAGTAAACCACTAGGAGTTCTCATAAACAGATGAGAGAACTACCTTAATGCCGACTTACTATGCTGTAAGTACTTTAAGGCCCGGGCTTTATAGTAAACCACTAGGAGTTCTCATAAACACATGAGACAACTACCTTAATGCCGACTTACTGTGCTGTAAGTACTTTAAGGTCCGGGCTTTATAGTAAACCACTAGGAGTTCTCATAAACACATGAGACAACTACCTTAATGACGACTTACTATGCTGTAAGTACTTTAAGACCCGGGCTTTATAGTAAACCACTAGGAGTTCTCATAAATACATGAGACAACTACCTTAATGGCGACTTACTATGCTGTAAGTATTTTAAGGCCCGGGCTTTATAGTAAACCACTAGGAGTTCTCATAAACACATGAGACAACTACCTTAATGACGACTTACTATGCTGTAAGTACTTTAAGGCCCGGGCTTTATAGTAAACCACTAGGAGTTCTCATAAACACATGAGACAACTACCTTAATGACGACTTACTATGCTGTAAGTACTTTAAGGCCCGGGCTTTATAGTAAACCACTAGGAGTTCTCATAAACACATGAGACAACTACCCTAATGACGACTTACTATGCTGTAAGTACTTTAAGGCCCGGGCTTTATAGTAAACCACTAGGAGTTCTCATAAACACATGAGACAACTACCCTAATGACGACTTACTATGCTGTAAGTACTTTAAGGCCCGGGCTTTATAGTAAACCACTAGGAGTTCTCATAAACACATGAGACAACTACCTTAATGACGACTTACTATGCTGTAAGTACTTTAAGATCCGGGTTTTATAGTCATGTCGGGACTTTGGCCATAGTAGCTCAAGGGTTAGAGCGGCTGGACAGTAACCAGAAGATCCGTGGTTCAAATCCCGGCTATGGCATTGAATTTTTCAGTCTGGCTCTATCTTTCCATACTTTAGCCTACATACGGAGAGTGTGAAAGAACAATTAATTTCCTTTAGAAAAACATTTGCGTGCGCATGCGTGTCCTTAATGTAGGCTAAATACCAGCTTAGTGTTTTAGCTAAGTATCTTCTAAAGATGCTAGACGATGATTTCAAAGAGTGTTTGGAAAGGGGGGATTTTCTAAATACAGTTTTTTATTCAGGGATTCTCTAACTGTATATTTCGGGTGAAATCTCATTATCAAATTTTTGGATGGAATACAATACTTCTTATAATTACTGTAAGTACCCATTTGTGAAAAGGATTCAAAAAGTCAAAATAGTATAAGGAATACCTTGTAAATGGTTAAGCAGAATTGTATTCTCTGAGAAGATCTATTTTTATTTATGTGATAATATTTTACGTATCTCTTAGAGTTCAACAAGCATGGAAAGTAATTAAGAAGTATGAAGCCTTCGAAAGCTATCCCTGAAAATGCAGGATATAAATTTAATTTGTCATGGAAATATTAATATTGACTCTCAAACATACGATATTTGAAACAAAATCATTAATGCAATGTTTGGGAAAACACTGTAGCTGATAGCTGCCATGTCGTATGCGAGGAACACTCAACTTAGTTCAGTCTAGAGGGACACATGATACGCTGTGGAGATCTCGGGCTCGCAGAGGTAAACAAAACAGTGGACAGAAGGTTTTGTAAAGAGCTACTAGCTTACCAAGATAGGCACCTATGGAAGTAGCTTTAGCAGAATTAGGAACGACAAGAAGAAATGGAATAATAATGGAAAGAATAATAAAATTTTGGTATAGGTGTTTGGTTAAAGAAGGGGAAATTATGAAATTATGCATGAGACAGCAAAAAAGATTAGAGAACTCAAATAGTTGTTGGGAAGAGAGAGGGGGAATTATGGGAAACGTAGGAATTGGAGATTAGAGGAAAGGAATGCAAGCGATGTGCGTAAATTGCTAAAATGAAGAATAGAAGTTATAGAAAGACAGGAAATATAGGTAAGTCTAGAAAATATGAAATCATTACAATTTTACAAACAAATACGACGGCTGTTCAATAAAGAATTATCACAATTTTTTTGACAACGTACCTTTACTCATTCTCATAATTTTAATGGTCCTTCTGAAAATAGTCTCCCCTGAATGCGATGCACTTGTCCCAGTGTTTCTACCTGTCTTCAAAGACATGCTGGAAACCATTTTTGAGAGATTCTTCAAAATCGTCTCCGCAGCCTTCACCACTGCTTCTGATGATGGATAATGCCTCCCACGAAGGCGTTTCTTCAAGTTAGGGAATGGAAAAAAGTCACATGACATAAATCCGGACTATAGGGAGGGTAAGGGATGCACTTTACGTTGATTTTTGCAAGATATACAGCAACAACATGGGCAATATGTGGCCGCGCATTATCGTGGTGCAGCATACAGCCTGCTTCACGGAAATGTGATCTTTTGTGCCTGATATGGACTCTCAATGTTTCCAGGACATCCCTGTAGCATTGTACAGTTACTGATGTGTGTGCAGTTACAACATGCTGATAAACCATTCCATGAATATCAAAGAATGAGATGACCATAACTTTCCCAGCAAAAGCAACCACCTTTGCTTTTTTGTGGGTTGGTGATGAAGGGGATTTCCACACTCAGCTTTGCTATTTTCTCTCAGGATCGAAATGATATGGCCAAGTTTCATCAACAGTGATTACGTTTGAGAGAAACGCCGGATCTTCCTCTAACATCAACTTTAACTGCATGTAGACCTGTATGCGAATGTCCTTTTGTTCGGGAATCAACAGTCCTGGAACCCATCGCGCACAAACACGTCTCTTGTGTAATGTTTCTGTCACCAACGTGTGGGTGGCACCCAATGAAATGTTCAGTATTTCAGAAAGTGATCTTAAGGTAATTCGTCGATCCTCTCTCACAATGGCAACAGCAGTGTTGATGTTTTCTTCTGTAAGAGCAGTAACTGGAGTACCGGGTCCACCTTCCTTTGAATTTGATTGTCTACACTCGTTAAACATTTTAAACCACCTTCGAGCTGTGCTGTAGGCCAGAGGCCTCCTGTAACATTGTGTAGGCCTCAACTGAAGATTTGTTGGGACGAAAGCAGAATTTCAAAGCCGCATATTGTTCCTCGCGTTACCTCCATTGCAGCGGTAGGCGACACTGAACATATCTGAACTTAACTGGTTCTCACAGGCGGGAACCAGGAGTTTCAACAATGAAACTACTACGGCGTGTTTGTTTCACATTAAGCTAAAAGAATATAAGTTTGAATTTTAGTGCGATAAATAATGACCATTCTTTATTGAACAGCCCTCGTAAAAATAAACTGGGGACAAGAAGCATACGTAGATTACTGCAATAGACAAGAGAGAGAAGGGCTAGCTTGGATGAGAACAGTAACAATGTTCCTAAGAGGTATAAGAGGCAGGGAAAAGGGAATCTGTGAATTGTGTGGGGGATAAGAAAGCATAGAACACTATGTAACAGAATGCGAAGAGATTGCAATATGGGGAAAGAATGGTTTGGGAGGAAAAATGGGAGAAAGTAGAGAAGAGTTTAGTAGTTATAAAATTTTAATGGTAAAGGAAGAAAAGAATGTAAAATGTATTGGTGAGTTCTTACAGAAATTAAAAGAAAAATGGGCAAGAAATGTAAAGAATATAAGAAAGGAGGATGGGGAAGGAAAGGGGCTAATTAAGTAACAAGGAGACATGGAGGTTAAGAGCTACCTGGCAGAGCAGAAGACCAGGGTGTCATGTAAGACAAGGCAGCAACAACGCAAAGACAAATGTAGCCTAAAGTTGTAAATTGCAAAACTTTGGAAGATGCACAATAGTTCATTCATTCAATACAGCAACGGTGCTGCTTGGATTGAACGCCGTGCTCTGTAGGCAACTTCTCTGCCACGTGTGTTTGGAGTGACATCCTTCCCCTTTTAGCTCAAATCCCTTCAACAAATATACTGAATACTAGTAACCTATGTTGAAATGAACTCGGTGATGTACATTTATCCCTGATAATGTGTTTCTGCTGTTTTAATTTAGCCGACGAGAAGTAATAAAGGTAAAATAAAATTTAAAGTTATTGCAGCGGCGTGTTTTTTCTGTGAACAAGTTAATTAAAACACGAACGAAAATTATGTTAAAAAGAAATTTGATATTTTATGCTTTCGTCTTCTAAGGATGCAATTTTACAAAGATATCCAACAAGATCCCGAAATATCAAGGTATCTTTACAAGAGCAGCATTTTAACAATTATGATTTTCCCTAACTTTGCTCAAACAATTTTGATTAAGGTACACTATTTCTTTAGATACTTTAAAGACAGATGAAATGCAAGTTCCGAATCTTATTCTGGGAATAGCCGATACAGACTTCTTCTTTGTATATAATATTTATAACTGGTAAGCCGTAAGATATAGTAAGATAAAAGCTCACTAATCCAATAATTTAGGTAGAGGTACATCGTGTTTATCTATACCAGGTGAGTCAGCCACGCCTTATTTGTTTGCAAGGTAGGCCACCCATCAAACGGCATGTTGTGCCTTAGTCCAGTTTTGCGCTTACTAAACTGTATTGCCTGACGTTCTTAGAATGAGGAATGCGCAAAATTCAGAGGAATGTCGGTTTAATAGACGAAACGTACTGCTTGCTAAAGTACACCTCAAAAACATACGACTAATTTACTGACAGCGAATTCGCATCACCAGGCGATTTTACCAACTTTTTATTAGAGTATACATAGCAAAGTAATTTAGTAAACTCCTTGGTAAAATGGAGCTACCAACATCAGCTAAAAAGAAAATGGCGGATTCTTTTACTTAGAGCAGCGTTTGTCTGGTAAAAATTAGGAAAAAAATTAGAGACACGCCTCATCCGTACAGTCAAGACCAACATATTATTAAACAATAGTTCATTTTCATTTTTGCTTAAACTACGTCTCGTGTAACTAAATCAACATGCACAAGAGCTTTTGCCATTTACGTAATAATATTAAAACACCCAGTAAATGATTAAAAATGTTTTAAAAGGCTAAATCACGTACGAGAACTCGCGAGGTGGCAAAGGTATAGCGCCAGGCATACAAGAGTAGTATTTTTTTATGTTCATAAAAACTTGAAAACTGAATTCACAACAATTTCATTATAAAGTTCCCGAGGACGTGCATTACCCAAAAAGGTCATCAGTTCGAGCACTTGCTTCGTTAGAGGAGTCGTGTTCCAGGACTAGTAAAAGGGTCATGCCAGCGACACAAAAGATAACAATTTGAAACGGAATTTTTAATAGCACAATAATTGTATGTCGGCAAAATAGTGTCTAACTTACATGCTAAACTCTGATGCTATAATTTCCATGTTTTCTGTGTTCAAATATGTATAAATGATTATTATTTCAATTTCACTTGCCTATTGGTGTGTTTACACAAATATCTACTTTAGTTCCCCAATAAAGAAACATCAAAAATGCCATAAAACATAAATACAACAATTAACAATAAAAATAATGTTAGTTTTCAGAATAATAATTGCAAATTGTGAGTATCACACGGTAAAAAGTTTAGTATACCTATACAAAGGATTCGAGCCACCTTCACAGCAAGCAGATAACATAGCAGATTTGCTCTTGTTCCAATTGAACTATCTAGTAACGTGTGCGATAAACATTTCGTCTAACATATAGTATTTGCTGGTTCCAGTGAACATTTGAAGCCGTGCGAACGTCAACTGTCTAATTACGAATACACTACAGTTTAACACCCATGTTATATACGCGGGTAGCACCCCTTATTGGGCTCAATGTTTTCATTTTGTAGTATAAAATGCGGACTGCATAAAATTCAAGAATAAGGGGCAGCTGAATCAGTGGGTATAAACATTTGACACAGTCAGTGTGAAATAATTCTTTGTGGATTTAGTGCATTTAGCGGTTTCCCAGATATTGTTATTGACTTGAATTTTCTGGTATGTATACTGTTTCAAATGGTAAGTTGTTATCGTTTATATTTAGCTCCTGGTTAGGCAAAAAGAATGTAATGTCTGAGACTTCATACACCAACCAATTTCTAAATGAGGTGACTATCCCTTAAGCCTACTATAATTCAATTAACGTGAAGTAGATAGAAGTAGTAGAAGAATGTAAGTATAACATATGTGGGTGTATGTTTGAATTGTCAACTTTTTTGTGTCCAACAGGTGTTCTGTACAGAACTGCCGGTGTTTTTAAGAGAGCACTGGAACGGCATGTATCGAGTGGACGTGTACTTTCTGTGCAAGACGTTTGCGGAGGTGCCCATCTTCGCCGCTCTGCCCCTCATATTTACGTCAGTCACGTATTACCTGGTGGGCCTCAACCCTGGTATCCATCGCTTCTTCACAGCCAACTTAGTCGTCATGTTGGTTGCCAATGTTGCGGTCTCTTTCGGTAAGTAAGTCAAGTAACTATGAGGTATGTATTTATCCTCCATTCATGAGAAAGCTAGACGCAGCTATGAGTGATCGATTCTGTTCTCAAAGAGCTTCCAACTGCTCAAAGCCATGGAAAATCCGCCGAATGTGAAGTCTTATTAAGTTATGTATCATGAATACAAGAAATGTTATCCGACATTTGTAGTGTAAGGTTTATTGGACAAAAGTTATGACCGGCCACACAGAGCCAACAAACACAAGATTTGATGACATCCTATTGTTTGGAAAAATTCGATTGCTGTCCTTTTGGCATAAAGGGACTTTCATCTGAAGAAATACCCGCCTCTATAGTGCAGGTGGTAGCGTATCTACATCACGTTCAAGGTTTCCCAAACTTGAATCTCAATCAGAGTGAGTTATCTGGACAGGGTTCCCTTTTTCCGGAATTTTCCCTAATCCTGGAAGATAGAAGTCCGGTAACTCCAAGCTCTAGGTACTCTGAATTCATTTGAGTATCATTTCATTCATCATCCCATATGACTTAACTTTGGATGACGTAACCAATAAAAAATATTGGTAGAAAACATTTCAATGGTGATGATGTGAAACAAGAAGTAGAGTCTTAGCTTTCATGACAGAAGAAAGTACTCCCCAATAGTTCAAGTGTCTGAATAATAGCGGTGACCCTGTGGAGAACTAGTGTAATGCAATACATGGTGGTAAAGTATTCGAAGACTAATGTTTTGTCAAATTTTAAAACAATTATTGGCACTTGCTTTAAAACGGCCCTCGTAGCAAGGGGCTAAACACATCCAAAGTAAGATATTGAATGGAAATTAATTGTTCTTTCACACTAGCCGTGTGTAGGACACAATATGAAAGGGTAGAGTCAGACTGAAAAATTCAATGCCATAGCCAGGATTTGAACCACGGATCTTCTGGTCTCCGTCCAGCCGCTCAAAACCATTGAGCTACTATGGCCAACATGTTAATCTGACTTTTAGTTAATTGATGGAAATTAATCATTTCTCCACACTAGCCGTATATAGGCTAAAGTTTTTGATAGATAGAGTCAACATGAAAAATTCTGGACTGGATGGAAACCAGGAGATCCGTGGTATAAATCCCGGCCATGGCATTGCATTTTTCATGTTTACTCCACCTATCAAAAACCTTAGCCTATATACGGCTAGTGTGGAGAAATGATTAATTTCCATGAATTAACTAGAATAATAAGAGTTAACTGATGAAGCCTGGGACTTAAGTACTTACGATAGTAAGTCACCACAAACGGTGTATCTCGGATGCGAGAGCCCCTAGTGGTCTACCGGGGAAATATACGAGTCAACTAGAGAATTTAATGTCAGGACGGCACGTTGGCCATGGACTGGATGGAAACCAGGAGATCCGTGGTTGAAATCCCGGACATGGCATTGAATTTTTCATGTTGACTCTATGTTAATATGACATTAAATTCTCCAACTGATTCGCGTTTTTCCGGTAAACCTCTAGGAGTTCTCATAAACACATGAGACAGCTACCTTAATGACGACTTACTATGCTGTAAGTACTTTAAGACCCGGGCTTTATAGTAGACCACTAGGAGTTCTCATAAACACATGAGACAGCTACCTTAATGGCGACTTACTATGTTGTAAGTACTTTAAGGCCGGGCTTTATAGTAAACAACTAGGAGTTCTCATAAACACATGAGACAGCTACCTTAATGGCGACTTACTATACTGTAAGTACTTTAAGGCCCGGGCTTTATAGTAAACCACTAGGAGTTCTCATAAACACATGAGACAACTACCTTAATGACGACTTACTATGTTGTAAGTACTTTAAGACCCGGGCTTTATAGTAAACCACTAGGAGTTCTCATAAACACATGAGACAACTACCTTAACGTCGACGTGCTATGCTGTAAGTACTTTAAGGCCCGGGCTTTATAGTAAACCACTAGGAGTTCTCATAAACACATGACACAACTACCTTAATGACGACTTACTATGCTGTAAGTACTTTAAGACCCGGGCTTTATAGTAAATCATTAGGAGTTCTCATAAACACATGAGACAACTACCTTAATGGCGACTTACTATGCTGTAAGTACTTTAAGGTCCGGACTTTATAGTAAACCACTAGGAGTTCTCATAAACACATGAGACAACTACCTTAATGGCAACTTACTATGCTGTAAGTACTTTAAGGTCCGGACTTTACAGTAAACCACTAGGCGTTCTCATAAACACATGACACAACTACCTTAATGACGACTTACTATGGCCTAAGTACTTTAAGACCCGGGCTTTATAGTAAATCATTAGGAGTTCTCATAAACACATGAGACAACTACCTTAATGACGACTTACTATGCTGTAAGTACTTTAAGACCCGGGCTTTATAGTAAACCACCAGGAGTTCTCATAAACACATGAGACAGCTACCTTAATGGCAACTTACATCGTGTAAGTACTTTAAGACCCGGACTTTATAGTAAACCACTAGGAGTTCTCATAAACACATGAGACAACTACCTTAATGACGACTTACTATGCTGTAAGTACTTTAAGACCCGGGCTTTATAGTAAATCATTAGGAGTTCTCATAAACACATGAGACAACTACCTTAATGGCGACTTACTATGCTGTAAGTACTTTAAGTTCCGGACTTTATAGTAAACCACTAGGAGTTCTCATAAACACACGAGACAACTACCTTAATGGCGACTTACTATGCTGTAAGTACTTTAAGGTCCGGACTTTATAGTAAACCACTAGGAGTTCTAATAAACACATGAGACAACTACCTTAATGACGACTTACTATGCTGTAAGTACTTTAAGACCCGGGCTTTATAGTAAACCACTAGGAGTTCTCATAAACACATGAGACAACTACCTTAATGACGACTTACTATGCTGTAAGTACTTTAAGACCCGGGCTTTATAGTAAACCACTAGGAGTTCTCATAAACACATGAGACAACTACCTTAATGACGACTTACTATGCTGTAGGTACTTTAAGACCCGGGCTTTATAGTAAACCACTAGGAGTTCTCATAAACACATGAGACAACTACCTTAATGGCGACTTACTATGCTGTAAGTACTTTAAGGTCCGGACTTTATAGTAAACCACTAGGAGTTCTCATAAACACATGAGACAACTACCTTAATGACGACTTACTATGTTGTAAGTACTTTAAGGCCCGGGCTTTATAGTAAACCACTAGGAGTTCTCATAAACACATGAGACAACTACCTTAATGACGACTTACTATGCTGCAAGTACTTTAAGGCCCGGGCTTTATAGTAAACCACTAGGAGTTCTCATAAACACATGAGACAACTACCTTAATGACGACTTACTATGCTGTAAGTACTTTAAGACCCGGGCTTTATAGTAAACCACTAGGAGTTCTCATAAACACATGAGACAACTGCCTTAATGACGACTTACTATGCTGTAAGTACTTTAAGACCCGGGCTTTATGGTAAACCACTAGGAGTTCTCATAAACACATGAGACAACTACCTTAATGACGACTTACTATGCTGCAAGTACTTTAAGGCCCGGGCTTTATAGTTCGGAATACCATTAGGTACAATTAATGTAAATTAATTGTTCTTTCACACAAGCCGTGTGTAGGTCGCACAGAAAAATAGTGGCATTTCTATGTATTCGAGGAAATATATTTCTTGAAAAATGTGAATAGAAATCACTCAAACTAATTGTATTTAAAATTTACTTTTTCATATGACGATTGCATTGCAAATCGATAAGTTAAAGTTGCAATTCAGATAGAAAATTATCAACATCTGTAGAGTAAGGCTGAGCAAATATTTGGAAAATTGGAATTAATGTGGAATGCATAAATGTAGGATTAGATTTCCTACGTGTCATATTACATTCTCCAACAGACATTATGTTTACGAAAACAAACAGCAAGAGACTTGACAACACTGCTGTCCAATTCCATGTCTTGTCTCAAACTGAACTCGTACGGTACTCGTGGCAGTGCACAGTGCTACGTCATTTGGTCTAGCACAAAATCGATCCAGTTGGTGACTGCTGTCCTAAAGTTTACAGGAAAATCTCCCCGATCTACTTTCTCCATTCCTGTTTATAATTTGTGCTCATATTTTAATGAATTCAGATGAAATATATTCTTGATTATCTTTCTTGCTACAAATATAGTCTTAGAGGCAGAGGTTGTTAGGTAACGGCGGTGATACATAGTACTTCCACCTGAAATTGGATGTGTTTTGTACACTCCTCCAGGAGAAATGGATTAGATAAAAAAGCCGCAAGAGACGTATGACATAAGCGCCAAAGTCGTGCAGAGTTCCGTAACAGCTACTGACTTGCTCACTAAACTAAGAACCACTCACGGCTACCCAACTGAACAACCGAAATTTGGCACACATGCTCCCCTCCAGCGTGAAAGGAGAATCGACAGTGGAGACTTATACGGCCACTCTCTGGCAGAGGCGAGAAGTTTCAGCTCGAAACTAAAATAGAGAAGATGGGAGAGGACGAGGGCCGTGGTAAAAGACATGCCACGGAAAAGGCCTACGAATCAAATGGGCAGCGTCTGGAAACATCTGACTGTCGTTTTACCCCAATGTGTGGTTAGAGCAATATTTTAAAATGTGTAATAAATAACAATCGAGTAAATGCAATACATCAGCATGTTTGCTTATTTGAACGTAATTTGTTTCGATCTTCTTTTGGTGGGAAACCTATGTTTATCTTGGTAACATGGTAACACACTAATAAATTTAGGTTTCAAAGCAGATGAGAAATCTTGGTTGACTTTGCTAGATGTTCAATTTATAATTTTTTCTGGAAATCTTCGTAATTATATTAATAAAGTTTTAAATCATCTCCCAATTACCTATCGTTATTATTTCTTGTCCTTCTATCCTCTTTCATTTTCTAGTTTCCCCTCCCCCAAAAATACAAATAAAGGGTCTTTATGTTCACATAGTTACATGTAAATATTGCAGCCTTCCATAAATCAATAAAGATGTTACCGGTTCTAGTTTTATTAATGCAAAAACATGAGTTTGGCAGTCGTAGTTATGCCTTTGTTTTATAGTCGACATCAAAAACAAGCTTCGGTTTGAAGAAAAAACAAAATTACTATGGCTTATACCTTTATGCACAGTCGTATGTTTTCTACATCGTTCCGAGCTTACTGTGACGTAGCGACTATACCCGACCCGACTTTAAAATGGGTAAACATTCCAACATTATGTGTAGCAGAATTATGCTACCAATGAAATTAGAGGTAGACCGCAAACAAAATGCAGTGCGCATGCACGAGGAGAACCTTCTCGCCATCCAAGCATCACGTGACTCCCACCTCTCCTTTCCAGCATACGACAGAGCGCAAACCACACCAAATGCGTGTATTTTAATGCTGTTTTGATTTTCAAAGTTAACAGAAAATAATTACCTCAAACATGACCTCACAATCGATCAATGAATACCAGCAGACCAGCAGAAGAGTCAAGTCGTCCAGGTTTACCTGGACGGAGTGTTTGCTGCCCAGCACCTAGCCGCTTATTGCGGCTTTATCTGGGCAGTATAAAAGAGTCATCTTTTGTCTCAGGCGGTTGTTTTCGGAAGTGGACATATCTAGCCTTGTGCACGCTATTACCCCGTGGGGGGTTATGCGCCCAGTGCTGGCTGCGCTCTTCCGCCTGCCTGGGAGGCATCTGAGCACAGTCCGCTTAACAGGCTAGAGGGAAAGGAACCGTGTTTAGGTATTGAATTTACCAAGCCCATTTATGGGCTTGCGGGGTTGGAGTCAGGGGAATGTGACCCTGTTCAGTTCTAGTTACCCAAAGCATCTTTGGGCAACCGGTAGCTCGGTCGCCGGCGTGGATCCCTGTGGTCGTAACGGCCAAGGGTGTTCACCAGTATGTTTGGATGGGAGTCCAGCTTATTGTAGATGGTGCGGGATCTCTCCCGCACCACGTCCACGATGTACGGGACCCCGGAGTAGGTATGAAGGATGTGTGACGGGAATCTACGCCCGGTATCGTAGCTCATGCGCAGTGCCCCGTTCTGGACGCACTGCAGTCTGCGAATAGTGGTGGGAGCCGCTGATCCCCAGACTTCGCAGCCGTACAGAATCAGGGGCGGTATAATCGCCCGATACAGGCGTAGTTTGAGGTGCGTTGGCATGGTGGATTTAAGAATTGGGTATATCTGCGTTAGCGCTGCATGCCCTTGTCCGGCTTTGACCCGGACGTGAGGTGCGTAGGTGAGACCGCGATCGAGGTGGACGCCAAGGTATTTGGCAGTGGGAACACAAGGGATTTGCCTTCGTCTCAACCTCAGCGACCAATCCGGTCGCCCAGCTCGGACCTTAGCCAGGAGAAGAGCAGAGCTCTTCTCGGGGCTAATGGCTATCCTCCACTTCTCACTCCAACGGCCAATGGCTCGGAGCTGGCGCTGCAGCGGAGGATGACAATATCGTAGGTTTTTGTTACGTGCCATTATGAGGACGTCGTCAGCATATTGGCACGCAACAGTCTGTGGTTCTAAGGGGAAGTCAGACATGTAGGCCGCAAAGAGTAACGGGGACAGTACACTGCCCTCCGGGACACCCGCGGCTATTGGTCTGATAGATGACATCCGTCCTTCCACTCTCACCCTGAACGTGCGTTCTCTGAGGATACTACTAATCAGGGGAGATGGGGAGGAGTGATAGATAGAATCATAGTTTCCTTAAACCCTGAGTAACAAAGCAGTCATTTGGCAGAAAATGCAAAGAGTGAATGTAACAGTGAATGGGAAAACGAGTGAAACAGATGACCAGTGCAGCCCGCGTGATAGAGGAGAGGCAACCTGTAATCACGGTAGAGGAGGAAAGCTATAGTTGGTAAGTCACGCTTTGAAATGCATTTATTTCGCGGTCTAGTTATAGTTACTTGCCACATTGCACATGTTTCATAAATTAAAACGAAGAAAGGGTGAATAACTACAATAATACTTGTATTTAAAGTCACGTGGTAGTGCGTACGTCTCCGATTGTGCTGTTTATTGAAGGAAAACGATTTTCTGGCGCCCAACTCTTCTCACAGCAATACTTGAGCACGTAGAGACCTGCTGGCGGAATGTTCAGTTCTTAATCTACGGAAACATAAAATCGTCAAGCCTCTAAAAATTGGCGAAGAGGCAGTTGTTCTAAATTGGTTTTAACTTTTCTTCTTTAATCATCACACGCCTGCTGTAAACAATATAACATCAGAAGCAACTGCTATATTTGTAAACAGTGTTTTCAGTGCGAGAGCGAAAAGATAAAACTGGAAGTATAGAAAAGGGAGAAACCAACTTAATGTTTTAAAGCAAATGAATGTTTTTGAAGTGTCATTCACTATAAAAGTACAGTTTCTTTATAAACTATAAATCTGAATGACTGTTCAATTCATGAAACCACGTATGAACCTCAGCTGGTGTGACAAATCGTTCTAATGACTCAAAAATTATATTTCATAAATGTCCTGCACCAGTATCCTGAATTGGTTAGCTTAGTTTATTCATTACGAGACACGCTGTTACTTTAACACTGTGTGAGACGTAACCAACAGAACAAGATGGTTATCCATTAGAGAAGTCAACAGCAACATGTGTTGTTGGTGGGTGACACAAAGTCGGGAGAGAAAGTAGGTTGCAAGCTCTGGGAGGTCGCTGCCTGGCACTAGGAGCTAAATAAGAGATAAGTAGCGCTCTCGTCCAGAAACGCTATCGAGAGATAATCTGAATCTTTGGGAAGTTTACGTTCTCTCCGCCTCTAAAACGTTTTGGAACTTAACCAGCATTGATATAAAGATTTTAGTTAAATTACCATATACGTTATATTTTTTAAAGAATAATAAAATTTATATATTTAATATCCAACGAAAGCCTGTGGGCGCTTTCCATTCCTCATAAATTTATGTACGTCAGAAGCTGTAAGTGACAATTAAATTATGGCAGGATACAAATGTACATCTTTTCTTTTTTTAATTGTTGCATTTATACCCCGCCTTTGACCGCAATAGTCCTATCGGCGGCCGTTCTCCCTTGGAACAAATCGCGATAATGTTATCTAGTAGACGTTGGGTTGCTGGTACTTTGTATTATTCTGTTTTCATCATTAGATCACAAACACACATTCACACTCTCATTCCTACTTCCAGACGCTGGGGAAGATGGGGAAACATCATGATTGGAGAAAAATCCCCAACCACCAGCCGGGAATGGAATCCGGAACCCCTTGCACGACAGGCAGGTGGTCTAACGAGTGAGCTACGGGGCGAGCCTGTGTATATCTTGTAAAAGAAACAAATTACGCAGTTATTTTATTCTGCTTTGAACTTCTGGCTTACTCTTTGATACTGCTTTGGCTTTTCAAAACTTGAGGTTACTTTGGTTACATGCCAAAACACTTTCCTTTACAAAAGGAAAAATCATTTTTCATCCTTTGCAAAAGGAATTTAAGATAAAAAAAGAGAAAAAGAGAGGCTGTCAGAAAAAACAGTGAAGAGAGACACACAAAAAAAGAAATGAAGAAAAGAAATTGTGAAAGACAGAGAGAGAGAGGGGGGAAATTGAAGGAGAGAGGAGAGAAAAAGGGGGAGAATAAGAAAATTATAATTTATGTCAGATAATTGTATACACAAAGCAAACTTGTTAATTATAAAAACTTATGCTGTTTCATGCTCTTAATTTAGCAAAATTAATTATCACGTTGATGTACGTATGTGCAGACTGTTCTTGAGGAATAATTGTTCCAGATGCGACAACTCCAAAATTTTCTGCGAATAGATTTAGGAAACAACAGAGTACAACTACAGACAGTAAACCAACGAAGATCTGATCTAGGGCAGGAAAGAAGCAAGAAAGAAGTTGGCACCAAAACACACACAATAACACATATATACCCACTTACGAGTAATCCATAAACTCCTTCAGGGAGTCCGGAAATGATGTTTCCAGTGAATTCTGGCTAGCGACAGAGAAATTAAAACTTTAGCGGTGTTATTGAAGTAGCTTCTGATGGGAGTATTGCAATACAAAGTGTCGATGTAATAGATTCTTGGATGTTTTCAAGATGTCCTCGGAATCTGAATATGTATTCAAATACATCTCGGAGCTGTGCAAAGTTTTCGTTTGTTTTGAGTATTGTTTTCGGATACTTCTCGCCAGAAGTTCTCGGATAGGTGCAGCTACACTGAACTGGAATCTGAATCCAGATTTCGATTCAGTTACACTTATTCTGTGTTTCAAATGGGAAGGTGTTTGTCTTTGAGCGCTGCTAGGAGCAACCAATCGGAGTCCTGCGGTGTTGTCGTATTGCATTCCCGCTAAGTGTTGTGTGACGAGCGGCAACGTAATCAATCTCTAATAAATACTATTCGCGCTAAGACAAAAATTCAGATTTTGCAAATGCTGATCCATGAGGAAGGAGAGAGTAATGTATTTAACATAACCGTAAATTCCCCATGTTTTTAGCTCAAATAGTTTTCCTAATACAAATAAATAAAGTAGATACCATTATATTATAACAATGCATTGCGACGTAAGCACTGTAATGAATATCATTATTGGTTGGCATGTGAACGTATATCTGAAATTACTCAGAACTGAAACGTAAACATTTGACATGACGTGATAAAAGAAATATGTACTTTGAATAAGCCAAGGTGTTTGATAAATTCGATGAGAGGAAACAACACACTTCTTGCTGGTCTGGCAGAACGTGTCTGGTCACATTATATCTTTGTTTATGAATGGTTCTTACCCTCTATTTACTCTAGAGAGTTCAAGGCAGTATTATTCAGTTACTCTTCCATGAAAAAGTGTATCTGCTGGTTCGATGAGACGCGATCCAGCTCCCCTCCCCCCTTACTACTGCTAGAACAATCCAATAGAGGCAAAGTGGGTTCAAATTATGTTGCAAACAGAAATAATGCTTTTAAACTGACTGACGTTGAACGACTTATTCACGAAGAAATTGACAAGGAACACAACAAGTCTGAGAAAACTGCGTGAGACAACAGATAAACTACAAGAACATGATTTTTGGAAAGAAATATCACGTAACAAGATTTTGGAAGCTATCATCATAAATTTGCAGTACTCAGACGTTGAAGACAGTAAGTAACATTCACAGCTATACGGATGCACCGCTGGTATTTTCGTTGGATTAGAAAAAGAAGTAATTTATGAACTATAATTAACTTTAAACTAAATATTTAAACCATTTGCGTAATATGCGGATATCCATGTGGCAACTGTGATTTCAACATCTGCATTATTATAAAACTGGAAAATTCAGTTTGCGTTCCCTTACGCCTAACGCAACGAACACTCGCAAGTGTGTGAGAGAGCGGGAAATATAAAAAGAGTGGAGATAATGAGGTTTATTTGTTTGTTTTTGTAATTTACGTCCTCCAGCGTTAGGTCATATCGGATGATGAATGGAATGGGTGAAATGATGCTCAAATGAGCCCAGGGTACATAGAGCTTAGATTTACCCAACGTTCGTCTTTCAGGATAAGGGAAAATACTCACCCTGACCGAAATTCGAACTCGGGTCCTCTTGAACGTGAGGCAGACACGCTACCATCACGCTACCGAGGCGGGCGATAATGAGGTGGCAATGATGAAGGCTCTAACGCATCTGATTCGCTACAGGCGAGAACTCTTCCCATATGAAGCCCATAATAGATTCACATCTTAAAGGTCAGCCAGCTTAAACACATAAATACGTAATATGAGATAACCGGTGAGGACGGAACATGACTATAGTATATTCTACACGTAGTAAATCTATTTGGTCCCGAGGTTATCAAACTGTTCCTAAATAATTATTTCACATACGTGATAACATTGTTCTAATTAGTAAATCATGGAATAAAGAAATGTATATTACGAGATCTGCAATCAGAACGAATGAATAACTACGTCATAAATTCTAAACCAAACTCATATTGCTGAAAATCCTATTTAATGGCATATTGAACGTCACGTGCCTTTACATTCTAAAAGTTTCTGTCCCAACTGAGTATACAATTTTTCTTAAACTGGTCGCCTTGCAAATGAAGCGGTCAGAAGCAGAAGTAGCTAAGTCAGTGTTTCAAAATTGTACAGGGGAGCTGCTCAAGGATTTTAAAACTAATTTTAAATACCAAAACAGTAATGAAAATTAAATAATTTTATGTGATGGATCCGTTTGGAGGTACAAAATACTGTGTTAAAGTGTTTCTCACGGTTTGACATATGTAGCATGTTGACTTAACAGCTTTTAATTTAAAATGGATGAAAAGTTGTTAAGTCACTTGACTTAACAGCTTCTGGTTCTTAATGTTAGTGTTTTTCCATTATACAATATTATAATGTGTAGCCATGGATAAACTATCACCTTATTTTCAACAATACATCTCTACTATGGACTAATCCAGTACGCACTTCATGGAGTGACGTACAGCATTGTTATCAAAACATTACTCCATCCCTACTACATCATCTTCTACCTCACTTCCATATGTCATTGTGTCATAAAATGTGGTATCTTCTGGCAGAGTGACATGTTCCAGTAGCGAACGAACATCGTAATATTTTGTCTTCTCAATCTTCCGAAGTCTATCTGGTGTGTTTTTGGCATTATCACATGCCTTGTGTAAGGCTTACAACCTCACTACTCTCCTCAAAAGAGACTGAGGACGATAAAGTGAGGAAGACATTGTGTCACGAACTTCTGGTACACATCCTCTTTGGAAATACACAACCCGGATTAAAGTAAATTCAGGAATACTTCTTACAAGGGCATGGTCCAGGGCATCTTTGAAGTCAAAAACTTCAACAACTGGAGTGCCATCATGTTCCCCGTTGTCGGTCAGTGGACGTTTGACATGAACAACATCAATGGGCTTCTTCTGTAGTGAATCTTTGATCAGTTTCACCCATGTGGAAGGGACCAAACCTTTATCCAATGATCGCTCTTTCCTCTCAATATTGCCAACAATTCTGTCAATAGGCACGAAAGAGTAGCCTGGTATTGGGAAGTACAGATAAACTTTCTGAAAACTCATTTAAGGAAAGTCGTCGTCGTCTTCTTCTTCTTCTTCTTCTTCTTCTTCTTCTTCTTCTTCTTCTTCTTCTTCTTCTTCTTCTTCTTCTTCTTCTTCTTCTTCTTCTTCTTCTTCTTCTTCTTCTTCTTCTTCTTCTTCTTCTTCTTCTTCTTCTTCTTCTTCTTCTTCTTCTTCTTCTTCTTCTTCTTCACTTCACGGCATGGGCAGAGTGCCCGTTCCATCTCACAATAATTGCTCTTTCCATCTCTTTTTAGGTCTACCAACATCTCTCTTTCCTTGTGGCTGATATTGGAATGCAATCTTAGGCAGTCTTGTTTAGGACATTCTGTGTATATGCTGCATCCATTCCTTTTGATATTTTTTTAATTTTGCTACTTATCGAGTCTACGTTGAGTTCCTTTCTTATGTCTTCATTCTTTATTCTATCCAACCTTGTGCATCCCTTTGCTTCCCTTAAAAATTCCATCTCTGCACTTTAAATTTGGCTTTTCATTTTCTTTGTGGGTACCCATGCCTCACTTCCATAAAGTAGTGCAGGGACTGTCATTGTTTTGTACAACTTTAATCTTGTATCTCTTCTTGTTTTATTTATTAACGTTCTGTGCACTGTTCCACAAATCATTTGGAATGTTGCAAGCTTTTTGCTCACATCTCTGCCTGTCTAAAGTCTAAAAATGTCTAATGTAAAATGTATCAACAGCTGATATCAAAGAGCTTGGGTGGCACAGTGTAGTTGCACCACCAAACGGCTAAAGCGACAACTACATGACTTTACAACATCTACTCCAAAAGGCTGACTTAACAACTTCAGTTTCTGAAATTGATGCCTATTCAACATGCCAGGGTCATAATATGTTCCATCTAAGATCTTCTGATCCACAAATATTGTAGAATTATTACAGAACTGCTATTCAGAGCGTTTATCGTGTGTTTAACAAGATTTCTCAAAAGCATTGACTTAATCTGAGTGCTTCAAATGTAAGAATATGTTATCAAAACCTCTAGACGACATTATTTTAGCGTTTAAAGTGCTTTATAGATAACTCAGATAAAATCTTAAATAGAAACATTTGAGAGTAAAGTCGTCCTGTTGGAACGGTTACCATGAATTTATCTTTGGTAACAGATGCCTCTTAGATAACGCACTGATTACTCCACGTGGAGTGAACATCTTGTTATTTGTGATTCCTGCGAATTCCATTGGTTGAAGTGATGCATTCATTGGTGTTTAGCACATGACCGGGAGGCGCGTCAGTACCCCTCTCACTCTTACAAGAATAATCAGTGCGTTATCTCAGAGGTATCTGTTAACAAAGATAAATTCATGGTAACCGTCAAACAAACAACCAACGTTGTATTCTCCGAGAATAATTGAAGACAGGCCCGGAAAAACGGGTTAACCCACATTTTTAAAAAATGGAGAAAACAGGTGTTTTGGGAATGAGGCTGAAAGAAATTGTTAACATTATTTTATTTCATTTCTGAGAATATGAGTCTCAAGAATACAGTATATTATCAGGGTTATCCTGAATAGAACCCAAAACATGACTGATCGAATAACAATAAAAATAAAATGATGAAAATAAAGTGAAAACCTTTGTTAGATTTTAGTTAAGTTTTACACTATGTACATTTTACAATTTTAGGTGAAACTAATAGGTGTGTCTTTTGGCATATTTATACATGGTACACTTTGGATTATTCCACTTTTCAATAAGTATATCATTTTGGAAACTAGGTACAAGCTTTTTAGTTGTAGTCAGGCTGATAACAAAATGCTTCATCAGTAATATTCTCAGAAGCTGTGGTCTCAGATTTAAGAGATTTGTAGTACTCATGATAAATTGGTGGGATATAATTCATAAGATCCTGTAAGTCCTTTAATTTTTCAGGATGTACAGGTCTTGGACCATTATATTTTGGAGGAAATGTCACATAAGTAAGGGATGGTTTGCCAGATATTATTTTCATTCGAATGTCCAAAGTGTCGTAATCCTCAACCCCATATAACTTAAAAGGGGTGGTCTTTAAATACTTTCATGCATGTCACCTTGCTCAAGAGTACCTTTTGCCCAGATTCTGAAGCTGTTCGTTTCTGTACTTTGTCGGGAAGCGGCTTTGCAGATATGAACATGTTAGTTGACATTTTGAAAACATGAAAAGAATTATTTACAATGGTTTTCCTCAGTAGCTCCATCCACTGATCTGGAACATAAATGTAAGCTGCTTGCCTCTTCTTTTTCTCTATAACGCCGAAGTCACGATCACAAGGCAAAATTGTATAACCGGGTACTAGTTCTGCCATTGTTTGTTTACATCAACAGTAGAGCTTACCAACATAACGGACTGTTGAAGCACTACAGTTTGTGGTAGTTATTACTTACGAAGTGGGCTAAATACTTATCTATTTTCCATGTATCGCTTTATTCTTATAACCAAAACTATGCTGGTTTCATAAAATATAATGCTAGTTAAACTGAAAGGATACAATCATTTAAAACGTTTGTAGCTCTGTTGGTTATCCTGTTTATATGTTAGTTACCATGAGTGCCACGAGATGACAGGCACAGAGCATGAACAGGTTAACACATTTTTGACATTATATGAAAAGGATATCACGAAACGCAAGAATTTCACCTCTCTCTATTTAGCGTAATATGATCGCTGGAGGATAGGCCGACACAAGAAAAGATAGCTCTCTGTTGCAGCAACAGAGGGCAGCACTTATCGCAATTTTTTTTATTTTGAGGGTTAGCCCGTTTTTCCCGGCATGTCTTCAATTTGAAATAAGTGCCCTCGATTGTAATATCCCAGAACTGGTATTCGAATGAAAGTTTTGGTTCTTCAAAGTATTCGAGTACAGTGTATTCGATTCTGGAAGTAGTAGTATTGTGATGGGTCCAAGCAGTAAGATGGGAATAGTAACATTTGACGCACTATAGAATGATAACGATTAGGTAAACAAAACAGAAGGACAGTATCAGCCAATGTTATGAAACAAAAGTATAGCGTTTCTATCCGGGATTGCGTTACCTGAGAGGTTTCATGTAGCGAAGAAGCTTCGGGTTTCATGGCAGATAGATTTTCCTTAAGGGTATAACGTTACTTAAAGCGGGCACGTTATATCTGCGTTATGAAGTTTCTGCGGATGTGCGCAGTGGACATTCCTTATATCTTAGTCAAAACCTGGTCAATGGTAACAAGTCCATAACTTTGAATTATATTCCTACATAGTTTAATTTGTCATTCTATCGAAAACAGGTATTTTGAGGAACAAATTCTTGTGTCCATGAAAACCTAACTAAAACATCAGATGTGCTGCATTAAAACGACGTTCTCTGTAGCTTCTTCAAAGTATATTCTTACATGAGCTTGTTTATCTATGTACTTCATATATAAAAAATAAAATGACACTATTTCATATTTCTTATACATAGGAGTAGGTGAATACAGAAGACTTTAACATTTAGGAGCTGGCCAATTTGAAATTCCATTCCCATTATACGACTTTCTATATTATTGTACAAACTTTCTTAAAAATCGTATTGTTCTATCTCATTCCTATTAATGGAGATAAACATTCAGATCTCTTACTATTTACCTCTTGTATAAATATATTTCAGTGTGAAACCGATTTAGAAATTATTCGAGATAGACACTTTATTTGTTAATAACATTAATTAAAGATATGGTATTTAATAAAAATTGTTGGAACAATTATATTATATACATAAGAAAGTGATTAGGAAATGTGTGTTTAAACGGAACTTGGAATTTTAGCAGTGAAGTTAAATATATTCAAAAGATATACACCATTATCCAAACCACATTGACATTTTTATTAAAATGGCCATAATAATTTTCATTAAATTGCTATATATTTGATATTTTTACAGTGCATATCCTGAATAATCTGAAAATAAACCTTTGAAGCTCTGTTCACTTGAAAGGAATATTGTACAAATTGAATATTCTGTAAACATAAGTTATTCATTCTAGATGAATTTGCATAATTGGCAAACTGTAGGAGATAATCCTACTGCACAAAAAGTGTTTGTGTGCGTGTGTAATGCTCAGGAGTTAATAATGCAATCATTCTCCTTCTTGCTTCCCATTATGCCCCATTTCATCAACAGATAATACAGGTGTGTCCAAAAAGTAAGTTATGTTTAGAAATAAAATTAAATTGTGTACAGATACAGAAAAATTATTTATTGCACAACATTCTGCAACTCTTAAACTACTTGTCCACATAACTGACAAAAATTTGTAGCCATTTGTCAAAGCGACGCACAAGTTTTTGTATACCTTCTTCGTAGAAGTTTGCCGCCTGTGTCTTCAACCAGTTGGAAACATTTTCTTTCAGCTCTTCGTCATTGTTGATGTGTTGACCGCCAAAGAAAGATTTGAGATTCAAAAACAGATGAAAGTCGCTAGGAGCGAGGTCAGTGCTGTACAAGGACTGGTCAAACACGTCCCAGCCAAATCCCTGTAGGGTCAAAAACTGAAGTGCACTACCCATACGTTTTGTTTTGAGTTGCTCAGTAAGAATCTTTGGCACCCAACGTGAGCAAAGTTTACGAAATTTCTGTTTTTCGGTAACAATTTTATGAACTAGTGATCGTGAGATTTGGGAAAATTCTATAGCGAGAGCACTAATTGTAAACTTGAGGTTTTCCTGAATTTTGTCATCAATCGCATGAACCAGTTCTTTTGTAACCAAATATGGACACCCACTTCGTTCTTCATCGTGCACTTCACTACGTCCTTCATTGAACTGTCGGACCCATCTTCTCACCATTGTATCACTCATCGCATTTTTTAGGTAAACATCTCAAATTTGCGGATCAATTTCAATTGGTTTCACTTTTCTAGCATTCAGAAAACGAATCAAAGATCTGATTTCACAAGCGGCGAGATTTTCAATCAATTCCGACATTGTAAACAAACACAACAAAGCGTACGTGACTGACAGCGATCTCACAATGACACACATTTCTTCTCCTTGATACAGAGCGTCTACCTTCCATGTGCGAAACTGTAATCGCAGCGGTGTCATTTAGACGGTCTTAAATATAGCAAATTGATATCAACAGCTGAGTTAATGCTCGCCATCTTGACTATTTGCAATTGTTAGGGACTTAACAACAGAAATTTGGCTTGTTAGTTTAACAAGAGATTTAACACGAGTGTTAAGCTAACACTTGTTGGTGAAATGCAACTTTTGTTGTAACTATTGCTAAACTTGTGTTAGTCTTAACATATGTTGGTGAAATCGGCCATCAATGTTTTAAATGTTCCTTGTCCATTTCTTATTCTTTGGAGATAAAAAATTTAGAGATGCCATCATTCCGATTGTCAAAAGATATTTATTCAAGCAATCACGTCCCATGATCAGTAGAAATGCAGCAAGAGGATTTTCTTGTAGATCGGGAAGTATCCAAAATTTTCTTCCACTTTGACTGTTGATTTCGAAGTGTCATTTATTTATCACAATTTCAAATACTGTTTCTTTTAATAATTATTTTAATTGATTCATAAGAGAACTGTTGTTTTACCACTTAATTAAGAGCCTTTCATTGATGAAATATCAGCGATTTCATTTTTAAAAATACCACAAAAGCCTGAATCCACTGTAAGTTTATATTTATATGTAAGTTTCATATTAGTTTATTAGTTTCATGTACTTCTTTGGTCTTCATCATTTTGGAGCACGTAGAAGAAGCAATAGCTCGGAAGGCAGCTTCAGAATCACACATAATAACTACATTTTTGCATTTACATAACGATGGAAATAAATTTTGGAGTAATGTGTATGTAGCAACAGTTTCACCATCACAAACAATCGCATAAGAGGTTTAAATATGGTTAAAATACACAATTTGTGTCAAATAAATTTTTATGGAGTGACCCATTTCGGCTTTTGTCTTTTGTCATGTCTTGGATTTTCTAGGAGAATGCAATGTCAAGTTCTCACATACCAAAATGTTCAAAGATCTTACTATCGACTTAGGCTACAACGAAATGTATAAATGTGCAGTAAAAATGTGCCTGGATTAGCAGAATGCAACTTGATGGCTCCGTTTTTGTTACAGGGTACCTCATCTCCTGTGTGAGCACAAGTGTATCTATGGCTCTAGCTGTTGGTCCACCAGTCATTATTCCCTTTCTTCTGTTCGGAGGGTTTTTCCTCAACAACAGGTATGTTAACAATTTAAATTATCTCTATATTTAACATTCATATTGCAACTACACTAGCGATTGCTATACAGAATTAAGAGGAAACTGAACTGCGACAGTTGACAGTAGCATTTTAAGTTTTTGGCTCAGTTTGATTGACTAGAATATCATATTAAATGTGCTGTAGGCAGGGTGGAAGGAAAACTTTTAATACAAACTATCTACAAATTTGATTATCATTTGGAACACAGTTTGCAACTTCCTTTTCATTTTTAATTCATTACCTGCGAAGGTAATTTATGCTTTTCGAACATAAAATAAAGAAGACGACAAGTGTTGCAGAGGTTTTGACCCATGGCGGATGTGTAGTCACTTTCATTTCCAAAAAAAAAAAAAAAAAAAAAAAAAAAATATTATGTAGTTCAAATGGGATGATGTTTGTCCCTGAGCGCTACTAATCCTTCTTTTACATAAACTTGCCCCGTATCTCTTAACGGTCACGTGACCTTATCACCTCTCATTGGCTGTTATTGCAGTAGAGACTGTCGTGATATAGATTGTTGTGCGGTAAAAATTAGTTCGTTATTTAACATGTTGATATATCTTTATATGTTGGAAGAGAATTGTCAAATTTATATTTAGTAACTGTTTTAATTAAATATATTACGGAACAGAGTTGACTTATCTGAAATGTATGTTAATTCTTAAACGAAGTAAAGAGGAGGTTCCTTTGCTCTCAAGCACGTGACACGATAGCACGTGATTTAGCGGTAGTGATGACATATTTGTTTATATGACTTTTATCACTGACCTTGTTTTGAACTGGATTAGTCATATATCGCCATTCGGAGGTGTGTTGTGTCGAGTACGAGAGCTAAATTATTTTATTGATCGTTTATTGCGTGTGTACTTATTCTATGTATAATGGCAGGGTCTACCGCCAATTTTCGCTGAAGCTTCGCAAGGTAAAACCTTTACAAAGTGGCGAAAAAAGAATTGTGGTGCATGTGTTTAATGTACTCACAGAGAAGAATCCGTCTTTGTCAGTGAGAGAAGTCGAACAGCTGTGCCCTGAACTTACAGATGTGTTAGATGCGTAGGAACATCGCGACATGAAATTGAGACAACAGGAAAACTTACCACTCCAGGGGCGATATTGCTGTGTGGCGAAGATGTTATTTAAGGACAAGCAGACTGTACCGGGATACAAGTCGCAAAATATACTACCTTGACGAGATTTGGATGAATGAAGAACACACTACAAGTATGGCGTGACACGACTTTTAAGGCTGAAAGACAAACATTTTTGCAAGGTATGTGTGCTGGTTTAAAAAAATCCCAGTAGAAAAAGCTGAAGGCCTTTCATTATAAATTTGTTTCAGTTTCATTATTCATTCATTCAGTTTCAATTTGCTCAGTTTCATTATAAACTTCATTAATTTTGCATGCCTTCATATTCTTATTCGTATGATTTTATCTATCTTACTGGCAATTATTATGACGTTTACTGCAGGTTTAAATGTGACGGGAAGGAACCGCCTATGGCCTTTGGTGCAAAAGCATTAGCCAATTAGGATGAGGGGGAAGATAGTTGCACGCGGAGTGATACATGTCAGCCGGGCAAGGTTATATGAAACAGAGATTAGGTGAGCAACCAATCGGAGTACTGCGGTGTTGCATTGCATTCCCCCTAAGTGGCATGTGACAAGCGCCGTCCTAATTAATGTCCAATACATACTATCCGCGCTAAGACAAAAGTTCAGATTTTACAAAAACTGATCCAAGAGGAAGGTAGAGAGTAATATATTTAAGGGTATGTATGACTGAAATTTTCAAATTCTGAACTAATAATGCTAGCTTTTTCAAATTTACACCATATGTGTAGAATAAAGTAAACATGTTACAATCTAAATTTAAACCATTTTTCTCCAGCAGTTTAGAAATTATGATAAATTTTGTATGTTTTTTGTCACGTCACTAAAAAAGTCCCTTGCGACAAAATATTTTGAATTTTGGTCTAATATTTTAACCCTATGTTCATAATACACATACTTTTTGAAATTGCTCTGGGTTTTTCTGTGTCTCCTTTAGTTTAGGTCACAAAAATTTTTTAATTTACAAATACTCTTTTTTTGTCTAAAAAACTGTAAGTTTTGTGTTTGATAATTAAAAATATATGCTTATATACATTTCACAATAAAACCTAGGGCAGTTTCCATTCCTCATGATATTCTGAACCTGTGTAGGAAATTTCATGACTGTAGTACAAAAACTGCATCGCAAGGAGCATTTTACAGGAAGAAAAATGCTGAAAATATGAACATTGAGAAAACAGCGATTAAAGATTTGATTGCATAACTCACATTAAAATCCACCAGGCTGATAGGTTGGACCCTCAGATTTCTTTTTCCTCTCCTCTGTTGCTGCTTTTTCCACCTTTTTCTTCTTTAGATGTTGCTTTTCTTCTGCACAACTTCGCTTCTTGCTTTGCAGGATACGAGTCTGATCTCGCTGCACTGAAGTTTTCCTTGCTGAGTCTACTACACTTTCATCTCTGATATTTTGCTGCAGCTCCAATGACTTAAGACTACCCATGTTAAACTCACTGATGCTTTTAATAACAGCAAGATCCAATTTTTGTTTTGATATGAAAACTTCCTTTGGGCACTTATTCCATATGACATGATGCAAAGATTCACTGGCATTCTGTGTTTTTCCTGTTTTGCACATCTCTAGTAATGTTGTAGAAGCCAGCCTCTGATATATTGGCAACATTTTAGGAACTATTTCGTCTAAAAGCCTTATTTTTCTTTTCTTGAATTGAAAATTTAAGAACGGAAAACAGACAAAGAATGTGGATGTAGGCAAAAGAGGGCGTGACTCTGACAGAGTTTAAAGGCCACCAACATTTAAATAAGCATTTAAAAATGGCGTCCGGAGGCAAATTATGCATTTTTCACATTCGGGAATGACTAAATTATTTTATAGAGTTAAAATAAAAAAGTCGTTATTTTCACGATTTTCATGAAATTTCAGTCATACATACCCTTAACAGAACCGCAACCCCATAATTTTAGCTCAAATGCTTCTCCTAATACAAATAAAACACTATTATATTATAACAATGCATCGCATCGTAAGCAATGTAGTGGATATCATTATTGGTTGGAATGTATGCGTGTACGTATATATAATTACTCAGAACTGAAACCTAAACGTTTCACATGACGTGATAAAAGAATTATTTTGAATAAGCCAACGTGTTTGTTAAATTCGAACGAGAGTAAACAATACACTTCCTAATGGCCTAGCAGAACATGTCTGGTCGCATTATATCCTTGTTTACGAATGCTTTCGTAATCTATATTTACTCTAGAGACTTCAAAGCAGCCTATTCAGTTGTTCTTTTGTTTAAAACCAGAGAAAGCGTATCACCTGGATCAGCTTGCAATTGAAATGAGACACGAGGTATTATAAACCACCTTGAGAGAGATCAATGAGACACGATCCACCTTCCCTCTTACCACTGTCAGAACAATCCAATAGAGTTAATGTGAGCTCAAATTATGTTTCAAATAGAAATAATACTTTTAAACTGACTGAAGTTGGACGACTTATACACGAAGAAATTGACAAGCAACACAACAAGACTGGAAAAACTGTGTGAGACATCAGATAAACTACAAGAAGACGACTTTTGGAAAGAAATAACACGTAACGGGATTTTGGAACCTATCATCATAAATTTGCAATACTCAGACGATGAAGACAATAACAATGACGAATTATATCTCTTAACGAAGTGATAATCATAGCTATATGGATGCACCGCTTGCATTATCGTTGGAAAAATAAGTAATTCATAAAATATAATTAATTTTAAACCATATACGAGGGCTGTTCAATAAAGAAATATTAAAAAAATTGACAATGTACCTTTACTCATCCTCATACTTTTGATGGTCCTTCTCAATGCGATGCATTTCTCCCAGCGTTTCTGTCAGTCTTCAGAGACACGTTGGAAACCATTTTTGAGAGATCCTTCAAAATCGCCTCTGCAGCCTTCACCACTGCTTCTGATGATGGATAATGCCTCCCATAAAGGCATTTCTTCAAGTTAGGGAATACTTTTTTTTAATTTACGTCCTCCAACGTTAAGTCATATCGGACGATGAATGGAATGAGTGAAATGGTGCTCAAATGAGCCCGGGGTCCATGGAGCTTAGAGTTACCCGACATTCATCTTTCAGGATAAGCTAAAACACCGGAAAAAACCTTATCCAGATAACTCATCCTGACCGAGATTCGAACTCGGGACCTCTTGAACGTGAGGCAGACGCGCTACCATCTACGCTACCGAGGTGGGCTCAAGTTAGGGAATAGAAAAAAGTCAAATGGGGTTAAATCCGGACTATAGGGAGGGTGAGGTATGCACTTCATATTGATTTTGCAAGATATTCAGCAACAACACTGGCAATATACAGCCGCGCATTATCGTGGTTTATCTATATATTAAGACCTTAAGCTAAGTTAAATTAAAGTTATACCCTGCAAAGTTATAAGCATCCAGCCTGCTTCACGGAAATGTGGTCTTTTGCGCCTGATATGGACTTGCAATGTTTTCAGGACATCCCTGTAGTATTGTCGAGTTATTGATGTGTGTGCAGGTACTACATACTGATAAACCATTCCATGAATATCAAAGAATGAGATGACCATAGCTTTCCCAGCAGAAGCAACCACTTTAGCTTTTTCTGGGGTTGGTGATGAAGGAGATTTCCACACTGAGCTTTGCTGATTGCTCTCAGGATCAAAATGATGTAGCCAAATTTCATCAGTAGTGATTACGTTTGAAAGAATCTCCGGGTCTTCCTCTAACATCAAATTTAACTGCATGTTATCTCCATTGTAGCGGTAGGCGATACTGAACATGTCTGAACTTGGCTGGTTCTCACAGGCGGGAACCAGGGGTACCAACAATGAAACTACTACGGCGCGTTTGTTTCACATTAAGCTAACAGAATATAATAATATTGAATTTTAGTGCGAAAAATTGTGACCGTAAAAAAATATGATCATTATTTATTGAACAGCCCTCGTTCTTAAAATATTTGCGTAATATACGAAGATTCATGTTGTAATTGTGATTATTATAAATCTTTGGAAAATTCAGTTTGCGTTCCTTAAGTCTAGCGCCAAAAAGACTTGCAAGTGTACGAGAGAGAGGAAAATATTAAAAGAGTGGGGGTAACGAGGTGGCAACACTGAAGGCTGTACGCATCTGATTCGCTACAGGCGAGAACTCTTCCCATTTGAAACAATAATAGAAAATAGCTTTTAATCACGACTCACGTTTGTTTTCTACGTCTCTCGAACGTAAACACATTTTTTGTATCCGCTATCATAATAATCGCATCAAATGTTTGAGTACACAGTTTGTAACCTGAAGTAATAATCTACGAATTTTTCTATCAGCTTGTTCAATTTAAATTTAATTACGTTTGGCAACTGATACTGCTGTAATGTAATCAATCAATTTTTCTGACAAGTAGACACAAAACATCTACATCCTTAGGCACGTACTGGAAGCATTCCTTGCAATTAACACTTTTTGTGCTGGCCAATAGCTAGCCAGTTGTACCAGTTATTTCGCTATATTGCATCACCCCCCAGTCACGTTTGTTTGGAAACCAAAACCAGTAGTTACAGAGATGTGGGATAGGATATGTTTTGTTTACATCTGGAAGACGGTTCATATGTGTGACCTAGCTCGATCTGCTTAAAAGGTTGCCAAGTTCAAACAGCCACACTACGTCTGCAAAAAGTTGTTCAAAATATCCCTCTAAGTGATTAATTATTTCTAAACTCTGTGTTGCGTCATTGCTGCCGAGCGATGTCAGAAATACGAGAGGTGCGTTCAAGTTATAACACCTATTTTCTCTTTCAGGACTGGGAACAGATAGAAACTTCTGTTTTTTTTTTTTTTAAAAAAATACACTTAGATACTTTGGGAGTGCGTGACAGAGATGGCAGCACTGTACATGCATACAACCCTATACTCTGTTTCATATAACCTTGCCCCGCTGACATGTATTACTCCGCGTTCAACTACCTTCCCCCTCGTCCTAATTGGCTAATGCTTTCGCGCCATAGGCCATAGGCGGTGCCTTCCCGTCACATTTAAACCTGCAGTAAACGTCATAATAACTGCCGGGATGATAAATAAAATCATACAAATAAGGAGATGAAGGCATGCAAAAATACAAGTTTATAATGAAATGAGCAAGTTGAAACTAAATGACTGAGCAATGTAACTGAAACAAGTTTATAATGAAAGGTTTTTGGCCTTTTCCACTGGGATTTTTTAAAACCCGCACACATACCTTGCAAAAATGCTTGTCTTTCAGTCTTAAAAGTCGTGTCACGCCATACCTTACTTTTCGTGTGTTCCTCATTCTCCCAAGTCTGGTCAAGGTAGTATATTTTGCTACTTGTATCTCGGTACAGTCTGACTGTCCTTAAATAACATCTTCGCCACATAGCAATATCGCCTCTGCCTTTTAGCACACTTTTCTTGCCTCTTTTTTCATTCACAAACCCCAGCTGTATGAGCAATCTGCTGAAATTTGGTGAATCTGCATCCTCACTTACAGCAGACGAAATGTTACTTATGTTAGGGAGTTCGTTTCCAAATAAAAAACTATGCACATGACGACGCACAACACTTTTCACGTATTTTCTCCGAGCACGCACTTTAGTTTATTCCTGCTTTTGCCTGGAGTGGTAAGTTTTCTTGTTTTCTCAATTTCACATCGCGATGTTCCTACGGATCTAACACTCACACCTGTAACCTCGGAGCACAGCTGTTCGACTTCTCTCACTGACAAAGACGGATTCTTCTCTATGAGTGCATTAAACACATACACCGCAATTCTTTTTTCACCTGTTTTGTAATGATTTACCCTTGCGATACTTCAGCGAAAAACTGGCGGTAGACTCTGCCATTATTCATATAAGCACACGCGCAATAAACGATCAATAAAATAATTTAGCTTTCGCACTAGGTACAACAACCTTCGAATGCCGATATATGACTAATCCAGTTCAAAACAAGGTCAGTGATAAAAGTCATATAAATAAATATGTACCGCTGAAGCACGTGCTATCGTGTCATATGCTTGAGAGCAAAGGAACCTCCTCTTTACTTCGTTTAAGAATTAACATGCATTTCAGATAAATCAACTGTGTTGCGTAATATATTTAATTAAAACAGTTACAAAAATATAAATTTGACAATTCTCTTCCAACATACAAAGATATATCACCGTGGTAAATAACGAACTAATTTTTACCACACAACAGTCTAAACCATAACAGCAGCCAATGAGAGGTGATTAGGTCACGTGACCGGTAAGAGATACTGGGCAAGCTTACGTGAAACAAGGATTAGTGGCAGTGTTCAGAGTTAGGACTGTTTTTGACACTTAAAATGGCGACGTTTTCATTGCAAGAACAGCGTGTAATCATTCGTTTTCTCAACTTTCGCGGTATGACATCTATTGAAATTAATCGCCAGTTGAGTGAGGCATGTGGTGATGTTACCATGGATGTGACTAATGTGCATTTCTGAGTGCGACAGTCCAATGAAGGCAGAACGCCATGCATTAACATACTTTCATGCCAAATTAAATTTATATATTAGTTTTCTTGGAATATCTTAAAAACCATTGTTTGTTTTGGATGACCTTTACATAAGTGGAAAATGTTCTTACTACACAACAAATGTATATCTCATACATTTATGTCTAGTTCACTTCTTCTGTGGAGTAAACCATTTCGGGTATATTCGTCCTTATTCGTAGAATTTGCAAATACACTTTTCTCAAACGAAAAGTCATTATTCGCCCTATCATTTGCATGCAAAGAGGATGGAATTTTGTAACAATGACACAGCGACCACTTTTAAAACATTTGATTACCATTACTATATCCCAATATTCCCCTTGCGCATACACGAAAATTAGCAATAAGGTAGTTGCTGCAAATGTTTTTATCGAGTCACACGAAATAGATAAAGGAATAAATGTTGGTAAAAATAGTTTGTACAGAATAGTTTATCACATGAATACAAGACGTCATATGTTTTATTGCACTGTGTTATGCATTTTGTTGTATACTTGCACTTTCATGCTGCACAATTGGATATTCTTTAACATAACTGAAAGCCACAAATGGCTCTTTAATAGACGCTGTGCGATTTAGACAAATCACCGCATTAAACTTGAAACCTCATTTGTCTAAGTTTCTTTTGTTCAAAACCTTTCTCTATTCATAATTCTCTTTGTACTGCAGTTCAGACCGCATTGAATAGGCACGAAAATTGCATGTGTTCAGTCAGAAGTGCATCACAATGACATCGAAAATTCTGTGAAAGCGCACAGAGGTAAGCATTAAAAGCGCATTAAGTTGTTCTTGCCTCTTTTACGGACTTAGTATAGTTCTATCCTGTAATGTCAAACATTTATCAACTGTAAATACAAGGATATGTCACTTTCTTCTTGGGAAACAAGCCAGGTGAATAGATGATTAGATATCGACGTTTCGGGAGTGAACACCTCTCCCATCATCACGATATTTATAAAATGTTATAACCACAAGTGTTACACAAATATAAAATAAATACATAAAATACATAAATATATATAAACAGAATAACATAACATGAATATAAACAGAGACAAAGCACTATCAAAATTCGGATTACTGAACAAAAGACTGTTTTCAGTAAATTAAATTCCAGGTCAGGAGATGGCGTGAGTATAGAAAATTGTGTCAAACAAACGTAACTACTTAACTTTATTATCAAGCTGTATTGATATTTGCTTCTATGGATATCTATATGGATTGATGGGCTAGGAATATAAAAGAAATATTGACAGGAATGTTCAGTTCCAATTGTAGTGCGAAGATTACTCTAATGAACACACAAAAATGTGCAGGCAAGCGGAATATTGAATTACACTAAGTCTAGTGCGCTGTTTACGAAAATACGTTCAGATTTTTCCTATTGGGCATGGTTTCGTAATTTTTGGGTGATCTGATATAGCCATTATATACTCAGTGTGCTTTGATTTCCATGCATTCACAAGAAGGCAAGCAGAGCCTGAAGAGGGAGAGGGGCTTTAAGGGTTTATCTGCTCTGGTAGTGGATATGTTTAATAGGAAATGAGTGTATGAGAGTACATATGAGTCACTCATGCTGCCAGATCTAATGCTCGTTTCAGTAACTGCAGTGATAGGTAATATGTGTGGGTGAGTTACGTGTATACACGGTGTATTTTACATGAACCTAGCACGTTTATCATATCAAGAAGGCGAACATAAACATCATGCCGACAGCAAGTGATTAAGTTACACGTTCCTCTGCCGTGCCTTATTGCTGTGGGCAAATAGTACTGTATGGCAGAGCAAAGAAAGTTTCCGGGGAATGAGACCAGAGTGGTTGGAGGAGGTTCCTGCACCCTCCCTCGAGGATTATGACACCCCATGTCAATTCAGTTACAGACCATTCAAAAGCATTCTAGCGGCTTCTACTTTTGTGAATAAATCTTTTCGGTTTTGATGTACAGAGTGAATAGGTCACAAGTTTTCTTAAAGGTTCTGCTCCTTGTGTAGAATGCGTTCTGTCACACACTTCGCTGTGCTTGTCCCACTGTGTAAGGGAACACATTCCTCTCGCGGACTTAATTTGCGTTGGTGGACAGTGATAGAGGAATGTTCACTTTCTTCTCGGGCAACAAGCCAGGTGAAAAGACGATTAGATATCGACGTTTTGGGAGTGTGCATCTCTCCCATCATCAGGATATTTATAAAATGTTATAAACACAAATGAAACACTGGATATAACACCAACATAATCAAACACAAGACACATCAAAATTCGCATTACTGTACAAAAGACTTTTCAGTAAATTAAATGTCAGGTCAGGAGATGGCGTGAGTATAGAAAATTGTGTCAAAGAAACGTAACTACTTAACTTGATTATCAAGCTGTACTGATCTTTGTTTCTTAAATCGACGGATTTCCATTTTAAGGACGGTTTCCAAGAGGAGCTGAACTGAAATCCAGCTTCACGATTAAGCGTGCTCCTTTCAGAGGAAATGGCCAAGCCTCCTTAATTCTCCGCTCCCAGTAACTTGTTGCATTTTGCCAAGATGGTCGTCTCCCTAAAGTTGCCTCTATGGTCGTTATCAAAACAATGCTCTGCCAGTCCAGACTTCTCAGGTTGCATTAAACGAATGCTCCGTTCATGTTTGCTTATTCTGGTAGCGTTGGTCCTTCCGGTTTGTCCTATATACGGTGTCTCACATTCACAGAGAATGCGATACACTCCCGGAACTTGGAAGTCCAGTTTGTCTTTCACTGGTCTCAACAGTTGTTTAATCTTCGGAGGTGGCTTGTGGATGGTCCTGATTATGTATTTGGCGAGTATTCTGCTGATTTTGATAGATAAGATTGGGATGCAGGCTGTAGTGGTAGGCTTATCTGACGCTTGCTGTATTACAGATTTCCCTTTCTAGCTCTGGTGATCGAGGCTTCAACGTCATACTCGGAGTAACCATTTTGACGGAAAGTGAGTCTCAGATGCTGTTTCTTTTTAAATTTATATATTACACTGCATGCTCCGTTACATCGTAACACTACATGCATTCCTTAAACTTATTACAACGAGTTGTAGTAATTAAAATTTTTACAAGTGTTACAAGTTTTCATTAATGATACAATTTTTGGTTATGCTTTTACATTTTTTCAAAGTCTATTTTGTTTATGAATTTTAAATTTGTTTTGGTAGTGCTTGATTAGATCACTGTTTGTTGCTGGCGACTGTCACCCCTCAGTCCAATGTTTTGTTTGAGTTCTAGTCTTCACTGTTCAGAAGAGGACAGTTGTATATTAAATGATCCACTGTTTGGTTTTGTAGTTCAATTTGCACATTGCAGTTTCCGATATTTTGAATTTGTTGTAGTAGTCCCTTGTCTTCCCATGTCCAGTTAGGATGGCGGTAGTCTGTCCGTTGAGTGGGATCCTCTTTTTTAGTCGTTCTTGCACAGAAGGGAAGAACTTTTTGCTGATTCTTCCTTTTGTTGTGTTCTCCCATTGGTCTTGCCACCGTCGCAGTCCTTTCTCTTCTGTCTGCTTGATTATGTGTGTCCTAGGTATCTCGCTGTAGATAATCTTCCCGTTGTCTTCCTGTGCAGCCTCCTTTGCCGTCTGGTCTGCTATTTCGTTCCCGCATAGTCCCGCGTGCGCCTTTACCCATTTTATGTGGATGGTCCAGCCGTTGTCCTGCAGATGCTTGATCTTGACCTTTATTTCTTCTATTATTTTGCTTCGGATTTGACTGTTCTTAAGAAGGTCTACTGTAATCTGGCTGTCAGTGTTCACTACGCCTAATTTATTTCCCACTGTAAGCTCTAAGCTGTTATCGGCTATTGCTCGAAGTCCCTCTAGAATTGTTATCTGTTCTGCTTGGTTATTGGAGCAGCACTCACCGAGTTTATACTTGAGCTTTTTAACCTCTTCCCCATTTTGGAAAATTACTGCTGCTGCTCCGACTTTTCCGTTTATCTTGCTTCCGTCGGTATAAATCTCTATGTTGTACTGTATGTCTTCCTGTGCTTCTTTAACACGCATTCTCTCTGAAGGATGTGGGGGAGGGAGAAGTACATAGATGTGTGTAATAAGTCAGGGCGAGAAGGTTTTGCCTGGGCAAGGACAGGAGTTAGAAATTTGAAAGGTATTAGATATGATAAGGATACAGGGAAATGCCCAATGTGTGGAGAAGAGGATACAGATTGGCATTGTATACTTTATTCCAAACAAACAAAGATATGGAGAGAACAAATTTGACAACAAAAGTGGGACAGTTTTAGGGAGGGGGGAGGTATTAATAATAAAAGATGTTATTGGTAAAATGAGAAAAGTATGTAAGAAATATAGGTGAATATCTGGGGAAAGTTAGAGAGAAATGGTTAAGATTGATGAAGAATAACTAACAATTAAGGGCTGGAAAACTAGAAAGAGGGATACAAGGGAGAGGAGGGTCATCAACACACAGAAAGCCAGGGGTTATGTGTATTGAGATCGAGACTCGAGGCAAACAGGTAGGAAGGGTATATTAGATGTGAATAAGTTATTTTGTTATTGTGTGAAAGAAATGTTATAAATGTCAATGTATCAATGAAATTGTATGTAGAAGAAAGATGAGAAATAAATATATAAATAAAAAATTCCTTTATCGTTGCATGATTCTTTTATTCGTATCATACTTTCAATTATAAATATAATGCGATTAAGTTCCTCGTAAATTGATAAAAGCAATCTTCTGAAACAAATACAAGGATATTCCTTTACTTTATACACACATCAAACACAGACTGGCTATTAACATTAGTCAAAATTGAGTTCTTATTCATGGACTCCCATTAACTCCAGAGTCTTCGTGCCCTTCCAAATTGGGCGTGAGAGTTACTAAATTTTCTTCAGAGAATTCTTAATCAGGCTAAACATTCTATTAGGTGACATAAATAAGCTACAAGGAAGCATCACCTTAATTTCTCTCCCGAAAGAAATACGCCAAATATCTTTCTTTACACGCCAAAAATTTCTCTCCCAGCGTGCGGGTTTGAACACCACAACTCGGAAACAAAAGACTATCACAGACCAGCATATAGACTATCCACGTCCGGCCCATCTCTGAAGGATGTGGCCACTCGCTAAGTTTCGGGACTTCTTCTGTTAGTGTCGATTTTTCATTTTTGAATTTATGCATCTCTAGTACTTCCTGAATCTTTATATTTATTGGTTTGATTGCTGCCAAAACACAGGACGCTTCGTATGACACAGTTCTATATGCTTTGGCAATTGTTATGTTCATTAGTCTTTGTAATTGTTGTTTTAAGTGGCTGGGATCAGAGATAGACAAAGCTATATATCGTATAGCTTGAATTTAATTTGTATTTCGTTGTCACCATGGACACGCCATTATTTGAGTTGCAAAGAGTCCAGGAGGGGGAACTTGCCAGCTCAGAGAGGGACAGTGAGATAGCTCCCTGTTCCCTTTCTTTCAATGCCCTCACTCTTTGTCACGTGAGTTGGGGCAGTGCTACTGCGCAAATTGCACTCGCCCGCCTTCGTGTGTTCCCCCAACCATAGCAGATTCATTCAGTGATACTCAACAAAATGCCTTTCATGTACACACATGAAGAATTGTGAATGCCGCTACTTAGTCATAAATAATAATTATAAGCACAGTACCTAGTCATAAATAATTTCAGTTTACAGAGTTAACCTTCATAGAAGAAGCCTTCACATATAAATATTTACATTCATTAGTATAAGGTACAAAAACGTTGACAAAATTTTTTTTCACGCTTCAGGAAACCTTGTGTTAAAGCCTTGCACATATATTTGCGGGACACCTATGTTGTCGACGTCCTCCAATATTTTATCCTAGTCTACTTATAAACGGAAAATTTTGTGGATCGTAACCCGTCAGCTCCGGGTAATGAGTTTACAGAACTTCTCCCTTCACTGCAAAAGGTGAAGGTGAAACCTAATGTTAGGTATTTGGACTGTTCGGGGGATCCATCTCAACCAGTAACTAAAGCTTCATTATCTTCTTAGAAAATAAATATGTTATTTGTAAGTTGATGTGCAAATTTCCTTACCTACGTATTACTTTTTCTATTTCGTTCTACAAGCAAAGGTAATAGCGAGAGACTCTTTCAGATCCTAACATTCAACAACACCACGTAATCCGAAGGATATTGATCACACAAAGAATAAACGTGTTCCCGCCTATGTAGCATTAGTGGTAGCGTGCGTGCCTTACAGACAAGAGGTCCCGAGTTAGAATCTCTGTTAGCGTTACCTGATTAATATTTTCTCCGGGCTCTCCCTTTCCTGAAAGATGAATGTCTGGTAACTCTAAGCTCTATGTACCTTGTACTAACTTGAACATCATTTCATTCATTGTCCGATATGACTTAACGTTGGAGGTTTTCTCTTATCTCGAAAGATGAATGTCTGGTAACTATAAGCTCTATGTACCCTGTACTCATTTGAACATCATTTCATTCATCGTCCAATATGACTTAACGTTGGAGGTTTTCTCTTATCTCGAAAGATGAATGTCTGGTAACTCTAAGCTCTCTGTACCCTGTACTCAATTGAACATCATTTCATTCATCGTCCGATATGACTTAACGTTGGAGGTTTTCTCTTATCCTGAAAGATGAATGTCTGGTAACTCTAAGCTCTATGTACCTTGTACTAACTTGAACATCATTTCATTCATCGTCCGATACGACTTAACGTTGGAGGTTTTCCCTTATCCTGAAAGATGAATGTCTGGTAACTCTAAGCTCTATGTACCCTGTACTCAATTGAACATCATTTCATTCATCGTCCGATATGACTTAACGTTGGAGGTTTTCCCTTATCCTGAAAGATGAATGTCTGGTAACTCTAAGCTCTATGTACCCTGTACTCATTTGAACATCATTTCATTCATCATCCGATATGACTTAACGTTGGAGGTTTTCCCTTATCCTGAAAGATGAATGTCTGGTAACTCTAAGCTCTATGTACCCTGTACTCAATTGAACATCATTTCATTCATCGTCCGATATGACTTAACGTTGGAGGTTTTCCCTTATCCTGAAAGATGAATGTCTGGTAACTCTAAGCTCTATGTACCCTGTACTCAATTGAACATCATTTCATTCATCGTCCGATATGTCTTAACGTTGGAGGTTTTCCCTTATCCTGAAAGATGAATGTCTGGTAACTCTAAGCTCTATGTAACCTGTACTCATTTGAACATCATTTCATTCATCGTCCGATATGACTTAACGTTGGAGGTTTTCCCTTATCCTGAAAGATGAATGTCTGGTAACTCTAAGCTCTATGTACCCTGTACTCAATTGAACATCATTTCATTCATCGTCCGATATGTCTTAACGTTGGAGGTTTTCCCTTATCCTGAAAGATGAATGTCTGGTAACTCTAAGCTGTATGTACCCTGTACTCATTTGAACATCATTTCATTCATCGTCCGATATGACTTAACGTTGGAGGTTTAGCCTTATCCTGAAAGATGAATGTCTGGTAACTCTAAGCTCTATGTATCCTGTACTCATATGAACATCATTTCATTCATCGTCCGATATGACTTAACGTTGGAGGTTTTCTCTTATCCTGAAAGATGAATGTCTGGTAACTCTAAGCTCTATGTACCCTGTACTCATTTGAACATCATTTCATTCATCGTCCGATATGACTTAACGTTGGAGGTTTTCTCTTATCCTGAAAGATGAATGTCTGGTAGCTCTAAGCTCTATGTACCCTGTACTCATTTGAACATCATTTCATTCATCGTCCGATATGAATTAACGTTGGAGGTTTTCTCTTATCCTGAAAGATGAATGTCTGGTAACTCTAAGCTCTATGTACCCTGTACTCATTTGAACAGCATATCATTCATCGTCCGATATGACTTAACGTTGGAGGTTTTCTCTTATCCTGAAAGATGAATGTCTGGTAGCTCTAAGCTCTATGTACCCTGTACTCATTTGAACATCATTTCATTCATCGTCCGATATGACTTAACGTTGGAGGTTTTCTCTTATCCTGAAAGATGAATGTCTGGTAACTCTAAGTTCTATGTACCCTGTACTCATTTGTACATCATTTCATTCATCGTCCGATCTGACTTAACGTTGGAGGTTTTCTCTTATCCTGAAAGATGAATGTCTGGTAGCTCTTAAGCTCTATGTACCTTGTACTCATATGAACATCATTTCATTCATCGTCCGATATGACTTAACGTTGGAGGTTTTCTCTTATCCTGAAAGATGAATGTCTGGTAACTCTAAGCTCTATGTACCCTGTACTCATTTGTACATCATTTCATTCATCGTCCGATATGACTTAACGTTGGAGGTTTTCTCTTATCCTGAAAGACGAATGTCTGGTAGCTCTTAAGCTCTATGTACCTTGTACTCATATGAACAGCATATCATTCATCGTCCGATATGACTTAACGTTGGAGGTTTTCTCTTATCCTGAAAGATGAATGTCTGGTAACTCTAAGCTCTATGTACCCTGTACTCATTTGTACATCATTTCATTCATCGTCCGATCTGACTTAACGTTGGAGGTTTTCTCTTATCCTGAAAGATGAATGTCTGGTAGCTCTTAAGCTCTATGTACCTTGTACTCATATGAACATCATTTCATTCATCGTCCGATATGACTTAACGTTGGAGGTTTTCTCTTATACTGAAAGATGAATGTCTGGTAACTCTAAGCTCTATGTACCCTGTACTCATTTGAACAGCATATCATTCGTCGTCCGATATGACTTAACGTTGGAGGTTTTCTCTTATCCTGAAAGATGAATGTCTGGTAGCTCTAAGCTCTATGTACCCTGTACTCATTTGTACATCATTTCATTCATCGTCCGATATGACTTAACGTTAGAAGTTTTCTCTTATCCTGAAAAATGAATGTCTGGTAACTCTAAGCTCTCTGTACCCTGTACTCATTTACACATCATTTCATTCATCGTCCGATATGACTTAACGTTGGAGGTTTTCTCTTATCCTGAAAGATGAATGTCTGGTAACTCTAAGCTCTATGTACCCTGTACTCATTTGAACATCATTTCATTCATCGTCCGATATGACTTAACGTTGGAGGTTTTCTCTTATCCTGAAAGATGAATGTCTGGTAACTCTAAGCTCTATGTACCCTGTACTCATTTGAACAGCATTTCATACATCGTCCGATATGACTTAACGTTGGAGGTTTTCTCTTATCCTGAAAGATGAATGTCTGGTAACTCTAAGCTCTATGTACCCTGTACTCATTTGTACATCATTTCATTCATCGTCCGATATGACTTAACGTTGGAGGTTTTCTCTTATCCTGAAAGATGAATGTCTGGTAACTCTAAGCTCTATGTTTCCTGTACTCATTTGAACATCATTTCATCCATCGTCCGATATGACTTAACGTTGGAGGTTTTCTCTTATCCTGAAAGATGAATGTCTAGTAACACTAAGCTCTATGTACCCTGTACACATTTGAACATCATTTCATCCATCGTCCGATATGACTTAACGTTGGAGGTTTTCTCTTATCCTGAAAGATGAATGTCTAGTAACACTAAGCTCTATGTACCCTGTACTCATTTGAACATCATTTCATTCATCGTCCGATATGACCTAACGTTGGAGGTTTACCCACATCCTGAAAGATGAATGTCTGGTAACACTAAGCTCTGTGTACCCTGTACTCGTTTGAACATCATTTCATTCATCGTCCGATATGACTTAACGTTGGAGGTTTTCTCTTATCCTGAAAGATGAATGTCTGGTAACTCTAAGCTCTATGTACCCTGTACTCATTTGAACATCATTTCATCCATCGTCCGATATGACTTAACGGTGGAGGTTTTCTCTTATCCTGAAAGATGAATGTCTAGTAACTCTAAGCTCTATGTACCCTGTACTCATTTGAACATCATTTCATTCATCGTCCGATATGACCTAACGTTGGAGGTTTTCTCTTATCCTGAAAGATGAATATCTGGTAACTCTAAGCTCTAGGTTTCCTGTACTCATTTGAACATCATTTCATCCATCGTCCGATATGACTTAACGTTGGAGGTTTTCTCTTATCCTGAAAGATGAATGTCTGGTAACTCTAAGCTCTATTTACCCTGTACTCATTTCAACATCATTTCATTCATCGTCCGATATGACTTAACGTTGGAGGTTTTCTCTTATCCTGAAAGATGAATGTCTGGTAACTCTAAGCTCTATGTACCCTGCACTCATTTGAAGACCATTGATTCATCGTCCGATATGGGTTAACGTTGGAGGACGCAAATTAATTAATTATTAATAACGGCTCTAAAGTGTTTGGGAATGTGCGCTGAAGTCCTTTTCATTCTGGGCGACTTTTGTAGAACCAGTAAACTCTAAGAGATATGTAAAATCTTACTATATAAAGCTGTAGATTTCCTTAAAATGTAATTTATGTGAACTACATGTTGTGAAATTAACCTTCTTCTTCTTCCTCCTCCTCTTTTCATCTATTTGGCGATTTGTCTCAAGTTCTCCTTAACTTTGGTCTTCCTTTAGAAGTTCTTCCTTCAGGTTTGTATTCTGGCATACTTTTTGGTAGCTTACTTGTATCCATGGTCTCTCCATTTCTGTTTATTATTCTTCTTTGATATCTTCTATAGGACTAACCTCATTTGTTAATCTATCAGATCTCATTATTCCATTAAGTGCTATAATAAATTAATCTCAGGTGCTTGAATATGACTTTTATCTTTTTGTTTTAAAACCCAACTTTCACTTCCATACAATATTACTGGGGCATCCATAACTTTAATACATTAAAGTTGTGTTTCTTTCCACCATATGTTGGTACTTGTAAATATTATGGCGTAAATATATAACTTATAACACATATAAGATAATTACAATTTTGTACCTCTTTGTTTATTTGATATTTTACTACTATTTGCATACCTACTGGCTGATTTATTGAAAATGCCATCACTTGCATTTTATTTGCTGAAATATTTGGTTGATACGCTTCTAATATCTTATCCAATGTATACATGGCCTTCTGCAAATTATTGTCAGTTTTTCCTATTATACAAAGATGTCTGCATATAGTAATGCAGTGATGTTCTGATCTAAGTGTATTCAGGTTACTTTACAATGTTTTTGTGGCATCGTCAGCATATATGCTGAAAAGAGTCGGTGTTAAACTGTATCTCTATCTTATATTTTTATTTACTAAAACAAGGTTTATTGATACAATGATTTTGTTATAATATTAATTCTGTATAGTTATGTGAAATGAATAAAATTTTAAAATATATTTTGATGGCCTGAATTTTGAAATATCTATGCTCTTTTCTTTTGACTTTTATTTTCTATATCCTAGTGTTGCAAACAGAATGGAATTTCAAAGCCAGCACATCGACCGACTAATGTAATTTCCTATTCCTCTTATACCTTTTACGAAATGTATATTATGTAAAACATTTATCTTGATTAACATAAAGTGGAGAAGGGTTTTTAAGAACAGGTATTTCATGCAAGAGTGAGTCCATTCAAACTTTTCTTCCGTATCTTGTAATTGTTCGTTATAAGTTGGCAGTTCTATAAAACGTATGATGTGTTAGTCACTGAAGGCAGTTTACAAATCGACACCTCGAGCATGTCCTGATGTCCCCTAAAATAAAGTGAAAGTCGATCGGCCATATGTAAGGGGTGTGTGTGTACCTTGAACTTCGCATTTTTAAACGTAAGGACGGAGTGCAGACACGTGCAAAGGACAGTCTGTGTTAATTACTACCTTGAACTGTGTTATTTCTCACCCATAAATCATCTGTACAGAGAGTTTAAGCCCTGGACGTACGTCTTGCACAAATACATAAGCTCAGTGGCGTACTTCCAAGAATGCATTCTAGAATAATGATGCATATGTACACGTACAGTTTAGCTGAAGATTGAGAAACAACCCACGATCTAAAAGCGAATTATGTTCCATAAGAAGTGCTCGTCGCGCTGCACTTCAGAATTGTTTGGAAACATCGATACCTGTGAAATGGATGAAGTTCATTACGTGTAAATAATATATCTCATGTACATACTGTAGTCCTGTAACGTCTTGAATGATTATCTCATACGATATTTGTTCAATCAGTTTTTTTCTATCCTCCTCACCCCTATTATTAGCTGCTGCCTGACCTTTAAGATGTGAATCTGTGAACACCAATTAGAATGAGTGAGACTGAATCGAGTTCTGGATTCAGATTCCAGGTTGCGTTCAGGACAAACGCAAACGAAAACATTGCATTATTCCCAGAAGTATTCCAATAAATATTATAAATCCATACAAAGCATGGGCCCGCCCCTTGTGTCTACCTAACATTCAGGTAACCCCGAGTTCTAATGTCTGTCAGGGTGAGTTATCTGGATAAGATACTTTCCCAGAGTTTTCCATTATCCTGAAAGATGAATGTCTAAGCAATATAGTCCACCCTCCTTGGTAGCGTAGATGGTAGCATGTCTGACTCACGTTCAAGAGGTCCCGACTTCGAATCTCGCTGAGGGTTAGTTACATGGATAAGGCTTTACCCGGGGTTTCCCTTATCCTAAAGACTAATGTCGGATAACTCTAAGCTCCATGGACTCTGGACTCATTTGAGCATAATTTCACCCAATTCATTCACCGTCCGATATAACTTAACGTTGGAGGACATAAATTACACAAAAAACCTATATGGACTCTGAGAGCCCATTTCAGTATCATTTCGTTCATCGTCCTATATGACTGAACTTTGGAGGACGTTAGTTAGAAAAAAGCGAATAATGTTCCTTTAGTGCATATCAACGAGTTGGTGAATATTCAAAATTATAGATTATGTCATGTGAGGGTATTTAAATGCTTGAAACTCGGTTGGATTATGATACTATAAGGTTCAAAGTATTTTACACTCCTGGAAATGGAAATAAGAACACATTGACGCCGGTGTGTCAGACCCACCATACTTGCTCCGGATACTGCGAGAGGGCTGTACAAGCAATGATCACACGCACGGCACAGCGGACAAACCAGGAGCCGCTGTGCTGGCCGTCGAATGGCGCTAGCTGTGCAGCGTTTGGGCACCGCCGCCGTCAGTATCAGCCAGTTTGCCGTGGCATACGGAGCTCAATCGCAGTCTTTAACACTAGTAGACCGCGGCGACAGCGTGGACGTGAACCGTATGTGCAGTTGACGGACTTTGAGCGAGGGCGTATAGTGGGCATGCGGGAGGCCGGGTGGACGTACCGCCGAATTGCTCAACACGTGGGGCGTGAGGTCTCCACAGTACATCGATGTTGTCGCCAGTGGTCGGCGGAAGGTGCACGTACCCGTCGACCTGGGACCGGACCGCAGCGACGCACGGATGCACGCCAAGACCGTCGGATCCTTCGCAGTGCCGTAGGGGACCGCACCGCCACTTCCCAGCAAATTAGGGACACTGTTGCTCCTGGGGTATCGGCGAGGACCATTCGCAACCGTCTCCATGAAGCTGGGCTACGGTCCCGCGCACCGTTAGGCCGTCTTCCGCTCACGCCCCAACATCGTGCAGCCCGCCTCCAGTGGTGTCACGACAGGCGTGAATGGAGGGACGAATGGGGACGTGTCGTCTTCAGCGATGAAAGTCGCTTCTGCCTTGGTGCCAATGATGGTCGTATGCGTGTTTGGCGCCGTGCAGGTGAGCGCCACAATCAGGACTGCATACGGCCGACGCACTCAGGGCCAACATCCGGCATCATGGTGTGGGGAGCGATCTCCTACACTGCCCCTACACCTCTGGTGATCGTTGAGGGGACACTGAATAGTGCACGGTACATCCAAACCGTCATCGAACCCATCGTTCTACCATTTCTAGACCGGCAAGGGAACTTGCTGTTCCAACAGAACAGTGCACGTCCGCATGTATCCCATGCCACCCAACGTGCTCTAGAAGGTGTAAGTCAACTAACCTGGTCAGCAAGATCTCCGGATCTGTCCCCCATTGAGCATGTTTGGGACTGGATGAAACGTCGTCTCACGCGGTCTGCACGTCCAGCACGAACGCTGGTCTAACTGAGGCGCCAGATGGAAATGGCATGGCAAGCCGTTCCACAGGACTACATCCAGCATCTCTACGATCGTCTCCATGGGAGAATAGCAGCCTGCATTGTTGCGAAAGGTGGATATACACGGTACTAGTGCCGACATTGTGCATGCTCTGTTGCCTGTGTCTGTGTGCCTATGTTTCTGTCATTGTGATCATGTGATGTATCTGACCCCAGGAATGTGTCAATAAAGTTTCCCCTTCCTGGGACAATGAATTCATGGTGTTCTTATTTCAATTTCCAGGAGTGTATTAGCTAAAAAAAATTCACATATTTTTATCCAATTTCGGTGCTGCATTCCCTTAAGTGTATACGTGTGTTTGTTTCATTTCACCAGAAATAAACAAACAGCACCAACAGGTGTCTTGAAACATAAACATTATATTTAAGTTCATCATTTTCCAAACTGACACGAAGATTTTCTAAAACATCCCCCCTTCTTTTAATACGCTTTAGATGGAAAACTATTCAGTTAGTTTGTATTTTGTCAAATATCGTTCTAGCAATTTTGATTAAAATTCTGTAAGTTTAAGACCTATAAAGTGGATATCTTAAATTTCAAGCCCTTTCCAATTGAATTCCTTTTGTGTATACCGTCAAAATCATAAGAGAGAGGCAAAAGATGCATTCCTACAAACAAATCTGGATTTATTTAGTAGTATCAGCTATTTCATTATAATTAATCTGCATTCTTCAACACTTTGTAACATTTTTCAAAATAATGTTGCCATTCTCTTGCTTCTCTCTATGGTATGGAAATACGAGTATAGAATTTCAAGGACAGCAAATATTATATACGTATCTCGTTTGTACCTACAAAAATGTGCAATGTAATTAATTCTACCAACGATAATCTCCATTAATAACGAAGTAGATAGTTGGTAGAGAAGAACAGTAGGATAGGGAAAGTCACTGAATGTAGTACATTAATTTTGTTCAAGTGAAAAGTCAGTATTTGTTATTTTTTCGTGATCATGCAAGGAGCAAGGCTTTCGCTAGGTGTATTCTTATACATAGTGTCGCGAGCATTGTTGCGGCCGGGCGCACAAAGGGACAAATAGTGTAGCGCGGAGATAAAAGACTTGTCGAAACAGATAAACTTAGATGACTAGAAGGTTCAGGTTTCGTCTGCTGCCCTCTTAGAGAACATTCCACAAATGTCTTAGTTATATGAGTAGAGGTATGAGGGCTGTTCAATAAAAAAGATCATAATTTTTTACGGTCATAATTTTTCGCACTAAAATTCAATATTACTATATTCTGTTAGCTTAATGTGAAACAAACAAGCCATAGTAAGTTTCATTGTCAGTATTCCTGGTTCCCGTCTGTGTGAACCAGGCAAGTTCAGACATGTTCAGTATCGCCTACCGCTGCAATGGAGGTAACATGCAGTTAAAGTTGATGTTAGAGGAAGATCCGGAGTTTCTTTCAAACCTAATCACTGCTGATGAAACTTGGCAACATCATTTTGATCCTGAGAGCAAACAGTAAAGCTCTGTATGGAAATCTCCTTCATCGCCAACCCCAAAACAGCAGAAGTGGTTGCTTCTGCTGGGAAAGTTATGGTCGCCTCATTCTTTGATATTTATGGAATGGTTTATCAGCATGTTGTACCTGCACATACATCAGTCACTGGACAATACTATAGGGATGTTCTTAAAACATTACAAGTCTATATCAGGCGCAAAAGACCACATTTCCATGAAGCAGGCTGGAGGCTGCACCACGATAATGCGCGGCCACATATTGTCAATGCTGTTACTGAATATCTTGCAGAAATCAACGTGCAGTGCATTCCTTACCCTCCCTATAGTCCGTATTTAGCCCCATGTGACTTTTTTCTATTCCCTAACTTGAAGAAACGCCTTCGTGGGAGGTATTATCCATCATCAGAAGCAGTGATGAAGGCTGCGGAGGCGATTTTGAAGGATCTGTCAAAAATGGTTTCCAGCATGTCTTTGAAGACTGGCAGAAACGCTAGGATAATTGCATCCATTCAGGGGAGACTATTTTGAGGACCATCAAAATTATGAGGATGAGTAAAGGTACGTTGTCAAAAAAATTGTGATCATTCTTTATTGAACAGCCCTATGTATAAGGAAGCCGAACTCGCCAGAAGAGGAAGTCGAAATGGAACTTGATAATCGTGTGCGTACAGCTGTGTTTTGAAAGTGAAATCTTTTGTTTGTGGGTGTGATCGACGATCTTGCAGATTGTATTTGTGTATGTTACGTAACTCTGATACTATAAGGGTTGACCAAAGTGTATTTCTATGAAATTAAAGGAGAATTTGAATTTCCGCAAACTCGACGTTTAATTCTTCGAACCCACAAAGTCACAATATTATGTGTGCTGAGCTCAAAATACTGGTCTTGTTTTTTCCTCTTTGTTACAGCTCAGTGCCATCGTTCTTCAAGTGGCTTAGTTACTTATCTTGGTTCAAGTATGGTAACGAAGCTCTTCTCATCAACCAATGGGCGGGCGTGGATGAAATTGCCTGTACTCATTCCAACACCACATGTCCTAAGAATGGTCACGTGGTTCTAGAAGCCCTGGATTTCAGTGAGGTAAGACATAACAAAAGCATAAGCTTGTGCCATCATTTTCCTAGCAAGAAATTTATGATTTAAGATTACCTCATATTACTCATAGTAAAATCTCCTGAGAGTTCGATACTGTTGAAGTCTCGAGCCAGCTCCTGGTAATACGAGGGTGTTCTGCAAGGTTTCCGACCTAATAACGACACAAGACATTTTTTTTTCTGATTTTGTTATGTTTTCTTTTTCAACATACTTCCCTGTAACTCTACACACTTCTCTCACCGATGCTCCCATCTCTGTAACCCGTCCAAATAGTACTCGGCGTTTTTCTCTGCAAAATAATTGTTCACAAAGTTGATTGCCTTTTCATTTGACGAAAAGCTCTGTCCTCCGAGCGCAATTTTCAGATGAGGGTACGAAAAGAAGTCGCTAGGGGCTAGATCTGGTGAGTCATGCAGTTCGAACGTTAATTCGTGGATTTTCTCCATTGCAACAGCTGAGATGTGAGACGGTGCGTTGTCTTGGTGAAACAGGATTTTCTTTTTCTGCAAATGTGGCCGTTTTTCCGCAAGTTCTGCCTTCAGATTGTCAAGTAATGATGCATAGTATGCTCCTGTAATGGTTTTTCATTTCTGAAGATAATCGATTAAAATAACTCCATGACTATCCCAAAAACAGTCGCCAATGCTTCTAAAAAACAATAGAATGGAAAAGAATCAAATTTTGGACCAGATCAAAGTAAATCTTTAAATCTTAAAACAATTTATAAAATTAAGTAAAACGAGCAAAAAGCCCACCTCCCAAAAATTTCTTTGCCCAATTTTTCGATTCTATCCCAGTCGAAAAAAATGCTTTTGTTTTTTGTTTCCTTTTGGAGCCGGTCCCCCTTTGCATACCACTGCTTGGACTGCACCTTTGTTTGGGCGTATAATGGTGTAACCAAGTTTCATCTATAGTAATTAATAGGTGCCAAAACTTGGATTTATTGCGCCTAAACTGCGCCAACAGAACGTTGGAAATGTTCATTCGCACACGTTTTTGCTCTAATGTGAGCAAACGCGGCAGCCAACGCGCGGACAGCTTTCTCATGTCTAAATGTTGATTTAATATGTGACAAACCCGTTATTTTGGCATGTGCATAGTCTCTGCTATCTCTCTCAGTTTAATTCGGCGGTCATTTAGTACTATTTGGTGAACTTTGGCGATGTTTTCGTCGGTAGTTGCAATTGTTGGAAGTCCCGAACGTTTAACGTCTCCCAAGCTCTTAAGGCCACGTTTAAATTCAGCTGTCCAAAATTTTACTGTGGTAAATGATGTTGCATACACAGAATCCAACTCATCTTTGCTTTGCGTAGGCGTATCGCCTTTAAAAAACAAATATTTAATGACAAATCAATGCTCGATTTTGCCCATTTTCTTAAAAACAGTCACATCAACTCACTCAAACGACTGTTACATAAACACTAAGTGTCCAAAATGGCTGAATCTTTGGTGTGTAACTGTCAACGGATGAGCATCAAAATGCACTAGCTTTTATTTATGAGTGCTGCCATCTTCATGCTGAGATGGGAAACTTTACAGACCACTCTCGTATTTCTTATGATAAGATTAGCTAATATTCCTCTGTTTCTTCACACAGCTAACAAAACTATTTATCAACTGATATAGCCAGATTGTTTTGGGATATAAGTGCGTATATTTCTATTGGTAATTGAGGGATAGTATGTTGTATAACATTACCTAGATATTTACTCCATTTGGAGACTGATAAAAGCAGGACATTAATGTTTGTTTTCTCACGGGCTAAAACAGAGCTGGTAGCCTTCGTTAAAACAAATGCTGAACTCATTCTCATGATAAATGGAGGAATCATTCAGGCTTCGACATATCTAAATAATCATTACAAGTTACACTTTTACAATTAAGCAATATATACTCTGTTTAATTGGGGATTTAATGCTTATCCTTGTATTTCAGTACATCCATTGTTTATTTTAGTAGGTATAACACATGCCCAAACAAAACAACTAGAAAACATCAACACGTAGTAAATTACAACTGCATAAACCAAAAGAATCTTCTAAAATAAGTTACTTACTTGCTCTGAATTTCCTTCTCACATGTTAATTCTGCAGCATTGAGTTTTGGTACACGACTCAGGAACAGACCAAGTGTCTCGTAGTCATTGCTGTCTCTTGCGTTTGGGATCTTATGATTTGGAAATCTGTGATCTTCCTTGACATTTCGCAGATTACTCCTCTTCTTTATAACTGATTCTAAAAAAGAGAATACCTTCATTATACCGGCAATGAGTTCGAAAGCTTTGTGAAAGGTTAATGAAGCCATACTAACTCTGCAGGTCAAGTACTGAATTGTGAACACATAGCAGAAAAAGTGGTAGTCATTACAAACAGGTGTACTACATTTAGCAGTGCAGTTACGACAATCCGAAAACATATTAAACTATGTGATATTTCTGTGGGAAAACTGTTAGGCAAACATAAAGAATACATAATATGGTGTGATCCATATAAACCTGAACAGTTTCAATATGCCATAACCTATGAACCAATAATAGGACACACGTACAACTTTGGAAGAATATAATACACAATTTGGAGATTAAATTAAACTATTTACATCTCTGAGAAAATTGGAAGTGTCCTCCACCAGCGTCTATGGATCATTTGTCCCATTTTCTTTGATACGACTATAGACGCTGAAGTTTATCTGGGTATCTTCAATACATTTGTGGAGCAGCTGGATGATATAGAATTGAGAGAAGATTATTTCCAGCAAGATGGAGCAACGTGCCATACATCTCATGACACCATGGAACTTGTAACCAGTTTCTTTGATAATCGAATAATCTCAAAAGGTCTGTGGCTCCCCAGATCCCCCTGACCTAACCTCACCGGATTATTTCTTGTGTAGGTATCTAAAATATAGTGTACAAGAATATACCACGGACAATTGATGTTCTCAAGGAATTCATTCGAACCGAAATAAGTAACATTGGCGAGGATACTCTCCGAAAAACTTCAGTGAATACGGTTAGAGCCAGACTGACAAATTCAATGCCATAGCCGGGATTTTAACCACGGATCTTATGGTCTCCGTCCAGCTGCTCTAAACCATTGAGCTACTATGGCCAACGTGCCGATATGACATTAAATTCTCCAACTGACTCGTGTTTTTCCCGGTAAACCACTAGGAGTTTTCATAAACACATGAGACAACTACCTTAATGGCGACTTACTATGCTGTAAGTACTTTAAAACCCGGGCTTTATAGTAAACCACTAGGAGTTCTCATAAACACATGAGACAACTACCTTAATGGCGACTTACTATGCTGTAAGTACTTTAAGGTCCGGGCTTTATAGTAAACCACTAGGAGTTCTCATAAACACATGAGACAACTACCTTAATGGCGACTTACTATGCTGTAAGTACTTTAAGATCCGGGCTTTATAGTAAACCACTAGGAGTTCTCATAAACACATGAGACAACTACCTTAATGGCGACTTACTATGCTGTAAGTACTTTAAGATCCGGGCTTTATAGTAAACCACTAGGAGTTCTCATAAACACATGAGACAACTACCTTAATGGCGACTTACTATGCTGTAAGTACTTTAAGGTCCGGGCTTTATAGTAAACCACTAGGAGTTCTCATAAACACATGAGACAACTACCTTAATGGCGACTTACTATGCTGTAAGTACTTTAAGATCCGGGCTTTATAGAAAACCACTAGGAGTTCTCATAAACACATGAGACAACTACCTTAATGGCGACTTACTATGCTGTAAGTACTTTAAGATCCGGGCTTTATAGTAAACCACTAGGAGTTCTCATAAACACATGAGACAACTACCTTAATGGCGACTTACTATGCTGTAAGTACTTTAAGGTCCGGGCTTTATAGTAAACCACTAGGAGTTCTCATAAACACATGAGACAACTACCTTAATGGCGACTTACTATGCTGTAAGTACTTTAAGGTCCGGGCTTTATAGTAAACCACTAGGAGTTCTCATAAACACATGAGACAACTACCTTAATGGCGACTTACTATGCTGTACTTTAAGATCCGGGCTTTATAGTAAACCACTAGGAGTTCTCATAAACACATGAGACAACTACCTTAATGGCGACTTACTATGCTGTAAGTACTTTAAGATCCGGGCTTTATAGAAAACCACTAGGAGTTCTCATAAACACATGAGACAACTACCTTAATGGCGACTTACTATGCTGTAAGTACTTTAAGATCCGGGCTTTATAGTAAACCACTAGGAGTTCTCATAAACACATGAGACAACTACCTTAATGACGACTTACTATGCTGTAAGTACTTTAAGGCCCGGGCTTTATAGTAAACCGCTAGGAGTTCTCATAAACACATGAGACAACTACCTTAATGGCGACTTACTATGCTGTAAGTACTTTAAGGTCCGGGCTTTATAGTAAACCACTAGGAGTTCTCATAAACACATGAGACAACTACCTTAATGACGACTTACTATGCTGTAAGTACTTTAAGATCCGGGCTTTATAGTAAACCGCTAGGAGTTCTCATAAACACATGAGACAACTACCTTAATGGCGACTTACTATGCTGTAAGTACTTTAAGGCCCGGGCTTTATAGTAAACCACTAGGAGTTCTCATAAACACATGAGACAACTACCTTAATGGCGACTTACTATGCTGTAAGTACTTTAAGGTCCGGGCTTTATAGTAAACCACTAGGAGTTCTCATAAACACATGAGACAACTACCTTAATGGCGACTTACTATGCTGTAAGTACTTTAAGATCCGGGCTTTATAGTAAACCACTAGGAGTTCTCATAAACACATGAGACAACTACCTTAATGGCGACTTACTATGCTGTAAGTACTTTAAGATCCGGGCTTTATAGTAAACCACTAGGAGTTCTCATAAACACATGAGACAACTACCTTAATGACGACTTACTATGCTGTAAGTACTTTAAGGCCCCGGCTTTATAGTAAACCGCTAGGAGTTCTCATAAACACATGAGACAACTACCTTAATGGCGACTTACTATGCTGTAAGTACTTTAAGGTCCGGGCTTTATAGTAAACCACTAGGAGTTCTCATAAACACATGAGACAACTACCTTAATGACGACTTACCATGCTGTAAGTACTTTAAGACCCGGGCTTTATAGTAAACCACTAGGAGTTCTCATAAACACATGAGACAACTACCTTAATGACGACTTACTATGCTGTAAGTACTTTAAGGTCCGGGCTTTTTAGTAAACCACTAGGAGTTCTCATAAACACATGAGACAACTACCTTAATGGCGACTTACTATGCTGTAAGTACTTTAAGGTCCGGGCTTTATAGTAAACCACTAGGAGTTCTCATAAACACATGAGACAACTACCTTAATGACGACTTACTATGCTGTAAGTACTTTAAGGTCCGGGCTTTATAGTAAACCACTAGGAGTTCTCATAAACACATGAGACAACTACCTTAATGACGACTTACTATACTGTAAGTACTTTAAGGCCCGGGCTTTATAGTAAACCACTAGGAGTTCTCATAAACACATGAGACAACTACCTTAATGACGACTTACTATACTGTAAGTACTTTAAGGCCCGGGCTTTATAGTAAACCACTAGGAGTTCTCATAAACACATGAGACAACTACCTTAATGGCGACTTACTATGATGTAAGTACTTTAAGGTCCGGGCTTTATAGTAAACCACTAGGAGTTCTCATAAACACATGAGACAACTACCTTAATGGCGACTTACTATGATGTAAGTACTTTAAGGTCCGGACTTTATAGTAAACCACTAGGAGTTCTCATAAACACATGAGACAACTACCTTAATGACGACTTACTATGCTGTAAGTACTTTAAGACCCGGACTTTATAGTAAACCACTAGGAGTTCTCATAAACACATGAGACAACTACCTTAATGACGACTTACTATGCTGTAAGCACTTTAAGGCCCGGACTTTATAGTAAACCACTAGGAGTTCTCATAAACACATGAGACAACTACCTTAATGACGACTTACTATGCTGTAAGTACTTTAAGGCCCGGGCTTTATAGTAAACCACTAGGAGTTCTCATAAACACATGAGACAACTACCTTAATGACGACTTACTATGCTGTAAGTACTTTAAGGCCGGGGCTTTATAGTAAACCACTAGGAGTTCTCATAAACACATGAGACAACTACCTTAATGGCGACTTACTATGCTGTAAGTACTTTAAGGTCCGGGCTTTATAGTAAACCACTAGGAGTTCTCATAAACACATGAGACAACTACCTTAATGGCGACTTACTATGCTGTAAGTACTTTAAGGCCCGGGCTTTATAGTAAACCACTAGGAGTTCTCATAAACACATGAGACAACTACCTTAATGGCGACTTACTATGCTGTAAGTACTTTAAGGCCCGGGCTTTATAGTAAACCACTAGGAGTTCTCATAAACACATGAGATAACTACCTTAATGGCGACTTACTATGCTGTAAGTACTTTAAGGCCCGGGCTTTATAGTAAACCACTAGGAGCTCTCATAAACACATGAGACAACTACCTTAATGGCGACTTACTATGCTGTAAGTACTTTAAGGTCCGGGCTTTATAGTAAACCACTAGGAGTTCTCATAAACACATGAGACAACTACCTTAATGTTGACTTACTATGCTGTAAGTACTTTAAGGCCCTGGCTTTATAGTAAACCACTAGGAGTTCTCATAAACACATGAGACAACTACTTTAATGACGACTTACTATGCTGTAAGTACTTTAAGGCCCGGGCTTTATAGTAAACCACTAGGAGTTCTCATAAACACATGTGACAACTACCTTAATGGCGATTTACTATGCAGTAAGTACTTTAAGGTCCGGGCTTTATAGTAAACCACTAGGAGTTCTCATAAACACATGAGACAACTACCTTAATGACGACTTACTATGCTGTAAGTACTTTAAGGCCCGGGCTTTATAGTAAACCACTAGGAGTTCTCAATAACACATGAGACAACTACCTTAATGGTGACTTACTATGCTGTAAGTACTTTAAGACCCGGGCTTTATAGTAAACCACTAGGAGTTCTCATAATCACATGAGACAACTACCTTAATGACGACTTACTATGCTGTAAGTACTTTAAGGCCCGGGCTTTATAGTTAACCACTAGGAGTTCTCACAAACACATGAGACAACTACCTTAATGGCGACTTACTATGCTGTAAGTACTTTAAGGCCCGGGCTTTATAGTAAACCACTAGGAGTTCTCATAAACACATGAGACAACTACCTTAATGACGACTTACTATGCTGTAAGTACTTTAAGGCCCGCGCTTTATAGTAAACCACTAGGAGTTCTCATAGACACATGAGACAACTACCTCAATGGCGACTTACTATGCTGTAAGTACTTTAAGACCCGGGCTTTATAGTAAACCACTAGGAGTTCTCACAAACACATGAGACAACTACCTTAATGGTGACTTAGTATGCTGTAAGTACTTTAAGGCTCGGGCTTTATAGTAAACCACTAGGAGTTCTCATAAACACATGAGACAACTACCTTAATGGCGACTTACTATGCTGTAAGTACTTTAAGGCCCGGGCTTTATAGTTCGGACCACTATTATGTACAATTAATGGAAATTAATTGTTCTTTCACAATAGCCGTGTGTAGGACGCACTATGAAAGGGTAGATCCAGACTGAAAAATTCAATGTCATAGCCGGGATTTGAACCATGGATTTTCTGGTCTTTGTCCAGCTGCTCTAACCATTGAGCTACTATGGCCAACGTGCCAACATGACATTAAATTCTCCAACTGACTAGTGTCTTTCCCGGTAAATCTCTAGGAGTCCTCATAAATACATGAGACAGCTACAACTATTTTAGTTTTATAGTTTTTTAGCTTTTTCCATTAATTGTACCTAGTAGTGGTCCGAACTATAAAGCCCGGGCCTTAAAGTACTTACAGCATAGTAAGTCGCCATTAAGCTAGTTGTCTCGTGTGTTTATAAGAATTCCTATGTAGTTTACCGGGAAAAACACGAGTCAGTTGGAGAATTTAATGTCATATCGGCACGTTGTCCATAGTAGCTCAATGGTTAGAGTGGCTGGACGGAGACGAGAAGATCCGTTGTTCAAATCCCGGCTATGTCATTGAATTTTTCAGTCTGGCTCTACCCTTTCACTATAGCTATTTTTATATCCTTAAGCAGGACTACCAGGTATTACGACCTGTTTCTTAACTTATTCTGTTGTTTCGATTAAATAATTAGCTTGTTTTACCTGTTTTCTTTCTTGTTTCTAGGTTTAATTCTTGTTTTGAAGGAGAAAAACGAGGGTGACCAAAATTTCTTGCTAAAACCTCTACAAAATATTATTTTGTTAAAACTAATTTCCAAACAATCACAAAATCTTCATCTTTGCTATATAAATAATGAAAGCACAATAGCAGGAAAGCTGTAATATACTAATATGTGACTGTTTACCTTACAGAAAGATTTCGTGCTGGACATCGTCTGTCTCCTGTGCCTCATCCTGGCCTTCCGAGCGTCAGCTTTTCTTGCATTGCTGTCGAAGACATTCCGCAAGGAGTAAGAAGCGAGCTTCAGTTTTAACAGAGGATATTGAGTCTTCAACCACTGCCTAATTGTCACCCAATGTCTTGGATATGCTGGCGATCTTTTGTATGCTATTTTATGTAACTTTGTCCCGTATCTCTTAACTAGCACGTGCACAGAATAAGTTGTTGTCGATACAAACTAATTTCTCGTGTATATTAATTGCATTGAAAAGAAATTTATTAATTATTTTTTCAATAGCTTTATGGATGAAATTTATTATACAGCAGAGTTCATGATGTGGGAAACATATTATTTGTCTTCAAATAGGTTAAACCTAACTCTTAGGGTGACAAAAGCACGTGCATGTATCATGACTGTGTAAACTGCTTTTATCTCTTGACACTTGCATAGCAGAGAGCTCTTCTGTTTTACATCGCCAAAAGAAAGGTTACCTGGAAGAACACAGGTCACTGGGGCAAGGTTATAACAAACAATTACTAATTACGTAGAAAATGAAGATAGCTACAGTGAAGCAATAAATATTACACAAATATGAATATTTGTTACTAAATCTCCACTTACCTTAACAAATTGAAGTTAATACTTCTTACCTCTTTCTAATGGAAATCGATTTGGAAAGCAAATCGCATTTCTCCTTATTCCCTCCAAAAACAAACTCCGTTGTCAAGGAAACCTCGGTTACTATGTTTTTTCTTTTTCTAGATTTGAAAATAATAAGAAATAATAACAAATTAGATTTTGATATTTACAGGATATATACTCATATTGATAATTACATAAAAATAAAAGTTTTAACCCTTCTTCACATAAATTTGCTCTTTTTAATAGTTTTATTTATACATTAATAAATATACCCCTGAATAAAGAGGAATTTAATAAAAAATATAAACATATTACTAATACTGATTTAATGGTTTTAATAAAGATTTTATACAAAAGAAGATGGAAAAATTTAAATATCAAAAAACTGTTAATGATATTTCTACTCTTAAAAAAAATTTAAGACGATTATAAATTTTAAAAATTTACCTACCATCCATGGGTTAATAAATATTTTTTTTTTAAAGAATTTGGTACAACTTCAGTTCCTCAAAATAGATATTGTATTAAAAATTTACTGCAATTTTCTAAAAAGGATAAAATTCCTAATAATAAAACATCTGTTATTTATCAATTTAATTGTTTAGTTCTGATCAGGCTTATATTGGAAAGACGAAACGTAGTTTGGAAACCAGAAAGAAACAATATTTTCGTAACATTAAATATAAACAAATTGATAAATTGGCCGTAGCACATCATTTTTGGAGGCAAATTATTAAAACAATTAAATGATTCTATAGATTTAATAGTTTGGGAAAATATATTTATTTTTAAAAATAAACATCACGTAATGAATTTTGACATACCGGCAGTTGATTCTGGTTTTAGGTGTGTTTCGTCTTCAGATGTTGGTAATCTGAAAACATAACATAACAAAAGAAAAAACATGGTAACTGAGATTTCCTTGACAACGGAGTTTGTTTTTGGAGGGATTGAGGACGGATGCGATTTGCCATTAGAAAGAAGAAAGAAATATTAACATCAATTTCTTAACATAAGTGGAGATTTAGTAACAAATATTTATATTTGTGTAAACAATTATTAGTTTATTAAAATATTTGTGAAAATTATTTTTGGAGTATTTTTGTTAACATGTGAGTATATGCTGTGAATTTATTTGATATGTATAGAACAATTGATACACGACGATGTTAACGCATAAGTAGCCGAGGTTATGTATAAGGAAGTTGGATTTGAATGGTGTAGCCACCGTCAACACAGGTACGTGAGCAACAGTTTGGTGATGTGTGGCATAGAAAGTAGCGCCAGGTGCTAATGGGATTTGTAATGGTTCTACACACAGATTTAGGTTTAACACAGGTATATTATATAGGATAACCTGATATTTTGTATGTCAATAAACTACAGATCGCTTATAATACAGTTTTATTTCTGTCACCTTCTATTGACTCCTTTTCCTCCGTTATCCTCCACAATCCCCTTTCCCTGGATGTAGAACTTTTGTGCGGTATAAGTTCTGAGATTATGTCCCAAGTAAAAATACCAGGAAAAAGGATAGGAAATCATGTTTTCACAGATGTTTATTCCTCATTTTAATATTTAATATTTCTTAAAAAAAAGTAATTCGTTTGAACACACATTCTACCAGTTCTCGGACACAAATGAGGTCCTCGACCGTCTTTGTAGTGTAGATGGCAGCATACGCAGGCCGCCCGCCGAGTGCGCACTCTCTAATATTGACCAAGCAGATACATCGACTACGAGAAGGTTTTCGCACACTTTAACGATACTGAAAGGCATATAATAACAACTGACTACTATACGCAATGCCGATAATGCAAACTATATATGCATTTATGTTTAGTTTATATAGCCTTAAGGTATAATAAACTATCACCGACATGCTTGCAAGTAATACTTGTAGTGACAATCAAACACCTAAACTTAAGACACAGCACTACGGCGTGATAAATTACCCTAAACTTCCAAACAAATAACACCTGGAATCCTACCAAATACTACCCAAGATAGGCAGCGGATTATGCTGGGCTTCATTGTCAAGCCTGTATCCCTACATAAAAAAACCCAGTCAGCAGAATCGCACTGCGAGACAGCTATGATTACCTCCTGGAATGCACGAGTGCTTTAGGCGGTACCACAGCACATTTCTCCACCGGAGGTTTTTTACTGAGCTGAAACTCACATACCCCACTGTATCCTCCAACACAGTGGAAATCCATAAATGGATTCTTCCTCCAATCGAAAGGAAAAAAAGTACACCGTTCGTTGAAGAGGTCCCGAGGTCGAATCTAGAACAGGGTGAGTTACTTGTATAAGACCTTTTCTCCCCAGGGTTTTCTCTTATCCTGAAAGATGAATTTCATGTAACTCTAAACTTTAAAAAACCTGGACACATTTGAGAATTATGTGATCCAGTTTATTCATCGTCCAAAATGACTTAACGTTGGAGGACATAAATTGAAAAAAAAAAATTGTGAGATCCTTTAGAAGCGACACGTTTCTCGAGTATGCTTCAGAGTTCTTAAATCGAATGTCCCAGACATTTGCCTTTAATGATGGAAGCAAAAAGTACAGTTGCGGTACACAGGTAATGTTGAATTTATCCAAAAAGTGCTAGTTTGATTTGGAATATGATGAAGTCGCCACCCAATCCAATGAGGTTTTGGTCGTTTCCTTGCAAGGTCCTTCCTCATATTAACCAATAGTAACGTATAGGCCGGTCCGACACAAATACCGCGACCTTCATGACTAAAGCTTGGATTGTGAGGGAAAGAGGGCTGGCGATAATGAACGGGTACCTTCAACACTGACGGTTGTTATTCAAGAAAATCTGTCTGAAGAATGAACGAAAAACATCAATAGTGGAAGCTTGCGTAAACACCGATAAGCGGTAGCACCCCACCGCTCTCTGTACCGTTTGACAATACACCAGCTGAGTCTCTTATGCCCGATTTCACCAACAGATGTTAAAATCGACGTTAACAAATGTAATGTAACAATTGTCACAGTGCTAAAACTAATGTTAAATTTCGTGCATTTCACCAACCTGTTTTCTGAAAATGTTAACAAACCTGTGTTATCGCCAAGAAACTTGTAAATATCACAGCTATAGAAGGCTATGGATGAGCTGCGATGCGCTTTTGTTTTGATTTTCGTCCGCACAAATGGCGGATGAACAAAACCATAAAGCCGTGAGACAAATTTCTCGTCTCCTGAAATGGTGACGAAGTGTAAGGATATCGTGGAAAATAAGAGGACAGATGCAGTGAATGTAAAAGAGAAAGATGTCACGGGGAAAATATTGGAAACGAATTTAATTCAAATGCATGTGTCACTACTACAAGCACCAAACATCTTCGTCAGTATTACGTAAATTTAAATCGAGGTGCGAAGAAAAAGTGCCTTAAACGTTTCAAAACGGGAGGTGAACAATGTATTAATCACATAATTCAGTGAATTATAAAATCGCAAAGTTATTAATACTTGAAGCAAAAGCGAGATCGGCGTATTCCTTTCGATGTATATTCTAACTCATTATTACGTAAATTTAAAACGAGGTGCGAAGAAGGACAAGTGACTTGAACGTTTCAAGACGGCAGGTGGACAATGTATTATCCACATAATTCTGAATTATAAAATCACAAGGTTATTAATACCTGAAGCTAATGCGAGATCATCATATTCCTTTCGATGCATGTTCTAGCTCAGTATTACGTAGATTTAAAATGAGGAGCGTAGAAGGTTTCAAGACGGGAGGTGGACTATGTATTATCCACATAATTCAGTGAATTATAAAATCGCAAGGTTATTGATACTTAAAGCAAAGGCGAGATCGCCATATTCCTTTCGATGCATGTTTTAACTCAGTATTACGTAGATTTAAAACGAGGAGCGAGGAAGGTTTCAAGACGGCAGGTGGACAGTGTATTATCCACATAATTCAGTGAATTATAAAATCGCAAGGTTATTAATACTTGAAGCAAAGACGAGATCGGCATATTCCTTTCGATGCATGTTCTAACCTCTCTTGTACTTCCGCAGTAACCTTCATAGCAACATGTTTCGACAGTCTATACCTCCGTAAAACAATTTTCTTCGGATAGTTTCTCAAAGTAATTTCTCCTCATAGGCCGTACTCTATTATGAATACCATTTAGACAATCTTAAATATAGCAAATCGACATCAACAGCTGAGTTCATGCTCGCCATCTTGACTATTTACAATTGTTAAGGACTTAACATCAGAAATTAGGCTTGTTAGTTTAACATGAGATTTAACATGAGTGTTACGCTAACACTTGTTGGTGAAATGCAATTTTTGTGTTAACTATTGCTAAACTCGTGTTAAGTCTTAACATTTGTTGGTGAAATAGGGCATAACAGTAGACGGGTGTGAATCCAGTCAAAATGTAAACACCGCCATATTCTCGCAAAGTAGAGCTTTGTACAGAAGATAAGCGTAAATATTTAATTTTTCTTTTAAATAATGCTACGACAGCGGTAAACGAACTGTATATAATATATTGAAAGAGGTTCAAAACTCAAAATGTACGGGAGAAAAGCTTTCAACATCGCCCACACCCAAAAATGTTCGAACTCTATGAGTTTGTAAATACATATGTATTGTCGAGTTTTACGAACAGAGAAGAAAAGTTTCTAAAGTGTGTAAACTTTGAATGCTGATACCTTTTATTAAGATACCTTTTGAAGGTAGAAGGAAACATTCTAGCCAATACTTATAGACATGGGTTATCAATTTTGCAGATAAAAAAGCATACGTCGTGTGACGAACACAGATGATGATCAGACTGTAGTATACTATATGCCCATCTTCTAAGACCTCTCTAAACACCGCCATGCTATACTATACCTTGTTTCTCGTAAGCTTGCCCAGTATCTCTTAACGGTCACGTGACCTAATCACCTCTCATTGGCTGCTGTTGTGGTAATGACTGTCGTGCGGTAAAAATTAGTTCGTTATTTAACATGGTGATATATCATTATATGTTGGAAGAGAATTGTCAAATTTATATTTTCTTAACTGTTTTAATTAAATATATTACACAACAGAGTTGATTTATCTGAAATGCATGTTAATTCTTAAACGAAGTAAAGAGGAGGTCCCTTTGCTCTCAAGCACATGGCACGATAGCACGTGATATAGCGGTAGTGGTGACATTTGTTTATATGACTTTTATCACTGACCTTGTTTTGAACTGGATTAGTCATGCATCGCCATTCGAGAGTGCGGGAGCTAAATTATTTTATTGATCGTTTATTGCGCATGTACTTATTATATGTGTAATGGCAGAGTCTACCGCCAGTTTTTCGCTGAAGTATCGCAAGGATAATTATTTACAAACATGCGAAAAAAGAATTGTGTTGCATGTGTTTAATGCACTCACAGAGAAGAATCCGTCTTTGTCAGTGAGAGAAGTCAAACAGCTGTGCTCTGAAGTTACAGGTGTGAGTGTTAGATCCGTAGGAACATCGCGACATGAAATTGAGGAAACAGGAAAACTTACCACTCCAGGCAAAAGCAGGAATAAACAAAAGTGCGTTCTTGGAGAAAATACGTGAAAAGTGTTGTGCGTCGTCATGTGTGTAGTTTTTCTTTAGAAACGAACTCCCTAACATAAGTAACATTTCGTCTGCTGTAAATGAGGATGCAGATTTACCAAATTTCAGCAGATTGCTTATACAGCTGGGATTTGTGAATGAAAAAAGAGGCAAGAAAAATGAGCTAAAAGACAGAGGCGATATTGCTGTGTGGCGAAGACGCTATTTAAGGACAACCACACTGCACCGAGATACAAATCGCTAAATATACACGAAGAACACACGAAAAGTAAAGTATGGTGTGACACGACTTTTAAGACTGAAAGATAAGCATTTTTGAAAGGTATGTGTTCCGGTTTAAAAATCTCAGTGGAAAAGGCCAAGGGCCTTTCATTATAAACTCTTTCAGTTTCATTGCTCAGTCATTCTGTTTCAATTTGCTCAGTTCATTATAAACTTGTATTTTTGCATGCCTTCATATCCTTATTTGTATGATTTTTTATGATTTTATTTATCTTCCCGGCAATTATTACGAAATGTGACGGGAAGGCACCGCCTATGGCGTATGACGCGAAAGCATTAGCCAATTAGGGCGAGGGGGAGGGTTGTTGAACGCGGAGTGATACATTTCAGCGGGGCAAGGTTATATGAAACAGATATTAGTGACATCAAACAATTGCATATAATACATGACTTTGGTAAATATAAAAGTGTCTACCCCTCACAGAGAGCTTTGAAACTGTAAAATGCAAATATAGCTATATAATCATATCGATCAGAGATCTAGTTATATTATTTTGTTCTAAAAAGTATGATTTACTGGTACGTCAATGTTTGGACGCAACTATTAGTAACTGTCCTATGCTTAATGTAGCAATGTTTGACGAATAATTTTCAAAACAGCTTCAAGATTTAAGTCTGAAAAACATGATCTCATTTTACATTTGTGGAAATTCATTTAAAGAGAAATATTTGCTCACAAAGGTAATGCCAAACATTCAAAGTTTCAAAGAAGACTAAATGAAAGCGGGGAAATTCCTGTTGATTGTACTGCGACGGGTTGAGGAAGTAAATAGCGGGTGGGATGAGGACGGACTTCCCCGATGCTAGAGTTGTAGTGCCACAACTGGTCTGTGATAGTCAACTGGTCTGGTGTAGTGTGAACGCCAATAACTGTATTTACCAGTACACTCTTTTTTGTGTTGTGTGAAATTAAAGCTAAGTCTTCAAACTACGGTATTACGGCCAGACTAGCGAAATGAGAGTACTACTCTATACTCTATTTTCAGATATTCAGGTACAACCAGGAAATTACCAAGGAGCTAGAGGCGAAAAGAGGGACATCAATGTATCTCTTTGTTGATTAGTCCTCGTACACAGAAATATACATTTTATTTTATCCGTTGGCTACTTCCGAGAGTTTACTAAAAATGTACATCAATCCAGAAAAGTAATATAAAATATTTTCAAAATATGCGTGAGAACATTTATAAAACGAATCATTAGTTAGACACAACACTTCCAAGTCGTAATACCAAGATGTTATAGAAAATACCGCCTCTCCAAATTACCCCTTACATGGAAACTTATTGCATTGTCTATGTATTTATAATACACTTTCCGCGTGAAATAGAGAAAGTATGTTTTCAGACTCTCAGAATATCCCCAAAGCCGGATAAACACCAAAGACATGATACAGCTAGTGAAGAACGTTGTTTTGGAGGATCACCGATTGAGCATTTTCAGATATTCATGCGGCATTGTGTGCACAGATGCCACGGAAATGCCAATTCTGGAGCCGATGTCTGCAACTGTCTTGATTTCCTGTCACACGATGTTCTGTCTTCATTGAACTGTCGCACCCAGGAACGTACATTAGATACATCCATGTTACCATCACCACATGCCTCACTTAACTGTCTTGGTTTGTTGTCACACGATGTTCTGCCTTCATTGAACTGTCACACCTAGGAACGTACATTAGACACATCCATGGTACCATCACCACATGCCTCACTTAACTGTCTTGGTTTGTTGTCACACGATGTTCTGTCTTCATTGAACTGTCACACCTAGGAACGTACATTAGACACATCCATGGTACCATCACCACATGCCTCACTTAACTGTCTTGGTTTGTTGTCACACGATGTTCTGTCTTCATTGAACTGTCGCACCCAGGAACGTACATTAGACACATCCATGGTACCATCACCACATGCCTCACTTAACTGTGTTGGTTTGTTGTCACACGATGTTCTGTCTTCATTGAACTGTCGCACCCAGGAACGTACATTACACACATCCATGGTACCATCACCACATGTCTCACTTAACTGTGTTGGTTTGTTGTCACACGATGTTCTGTCTTCATTGAACTGTCGCACCCAGGAACGTACATTACACACATCCATGGTACCATCACCACATGCCTCACTTAACTGTCTTGGTTTGTTGTCACACGATGTTCTGTCTTCATTGAACTGTCGCACCCAGGAACGTACATTACACACATCCATGGTACCATCATCACATGCCTCACTTAACTGTGTTGGTTTGTTGTCACACGATGTTCTGTCTTCATTGAACTGTCGCACCCAGGAACGTACATTAAACACATCCATGGTACCATCACCACATGTCACACTTAACTGTGTTGGTTTGTTGTCACACGATGTTCTGTCTTCATTGAACTGTCGCACCCAGGAACGTACATTACACACATCCATGGTACCATCACCACATACCTCACTTAACTGTCTTGGTTTGTTGTCACACGATGTTCTGTCTTCATTGAACTGTCGCACCCAGGAACGTACATTACACACATCCATGGTACCATCACCACATGTCTCACTTAACTGTGTTGGTTTGTTGTCACACGATGTTCTGTCTTCATTGAACTGTCGCACCCAGGAACGTACATTACACACATCCATGGTACCATCACCACATGCCTCACTTAACTGTCTTGGTTTGTTGTCACACGATGTTCTGTCTTCATTGAACTGTCGCACCCAGGAACGTACATTACACACATCCATGGTACCATCATCACATGCCTCACTTAACTGTGTTGGTTTGTTGTCACACGATGTTCTGTCTTCATTGAACTGTCGCACCCAGGAACGTACATTACACACATCCATGGTACCATCACCACATGTCTCACTTAACTGTGTTGGTTTGTTGTCACACGATGTTCTGTCTTCATTGAACTGTCGCACCCAGGAACGTACATTACACACATCCATGGTACCATCACCACATACCTCACTTAACTGTCTTGGTTTGTTGTCACACGATGTTCTGTCTTCATTGAACTGTCGCACCCAGGAACGTACATTACACACATCCATGGTACCATCACCACATGTCTCACTTAACTGTGTTGGTTTGTTGTCACACGATGTTCTGTCTTCATTGAACTGTCGCACCCAGGAACGTACATTACACACATCCATGGTACCATCACCACATGTCTCACTTAACTGTCTTGGTTTGTTGTCACACGATGTTCTGTCTTCATTGAACTGTCGCACCCAGGAACGTACATTACACACATCCATGGTACCATCACCACATGTCTCACATAACTGTGTTGGTTTGTTGTCACACGATGTTCTGTCTTCATTGAACTGTCGCACCCAGGAACGTACATTACACACATCCATGTTACCATCACCACATACCTCACTCAACTGTCTTGGTTTGTTTTCACACGATGTTCTGTCTTCATTGAACTGTCGCACCCAGGAACGTACATTACACACATCCATGGTACCATCACTACATGCCTCACTGAACTGTCTTGGTTTGTTGTCACACGATGTTCTGTCTTCATTGAACTGTCGCACCCAGGAACGTACATTAGACACATCCATGGTACCATCACCACATGACTCACTTAACTGTCTTGGTTTGTTGTCACACGATGTTCTGCCTTCATTGAACTGTCGCACCCAGGAACGTACATTAGACACATCCATGGTACCATCACCACATGCCTCAGTCAACCGTCTTGGTTTGTTGTCACACGATGTTCTGTCTTCATTGAACTGTCGCACCCAGGAACGTATATTAGACACATCCATGGTACCATCACCACATGCCTCACTTAACTGTCTTGGTTTGTTGTCACACGATGTTCTGTCTTCATTAAACTGTCGCACCCAGGAACGTACATTACACACATCCATGGTACCATCACCACATGCCTCACTTAACTGTCTTGGTTTGTTGTCACACGATGTTCTGTCTTCATTGAACTGTCGCACCCAGGAACGTATATTAGACACATCCATGGTACCATCACCACATGCCTCACTTAACTGTCTTGGTTTGTTGTCACACGATGTTCTGTCTTCATTGAACTGTCGCACCCAGGAACGTACATTAGACACATCCATGGTACCATCACCACATGCCTCACTTAACTGTCTTGGTTTGTTGCTACATGATGTTTTGTCTTCATTGAACTGTCACACCCAGGAACGCACATTAGACACTTCCATGGTACCATCACCACATGCCTCACTAAACTGTCTTGGTTTGCCGTCACACGATGTTCTGCCTTCATTGAACTGTCGCACCGAGGAGCGCACATTAGACACATCCATGGTACCATCATCACATGTCTCACTAAACTGTCTTGGTTTGTCGTTACACGATGTTGTCTTCATTGAACTGTCGCACCCAGGAACACACATTTGACACATCCATGATACCATCATCACATGCCTCACTTAACTGTCTTGGTTTGTTGCTACATGATGTTTTGTCTTCATTGAACTGTCACACCCAGGAACGCACATTAGACACTTCCATGGTACCATCATCACATGTCTCACTAAACTGTCTTGGTTTGCCGTCACACGATGTTTTTTCTTCATTGAACTGTCACACCCAGGAACGCACATTAGACACTTCCATGGTACCATCACCACATGCCTCACTTAAATGTCTTGGTTTGTTGTCACACGATGTTCTGTCTTCATTGAACTCTCACACCCAGGAACGTACATTAGGCACATCCATGGTACCATCATCACATGCCTCACTTAACCGTCTTGGTTTGTTGTCACACGATGTTCTGTCTTCATTGAACTGTCACACCCAGGAACGTACATTAGACACATCCATGGTACCATCATCACATGCCTCACTTAACCGTCTTGGTTTGTTGTCACACGATGTTCTGTCTTCATTGAGCTGTCACACCCAGGAATGTACATTAGACACATCCATGGTACTATCGCCACATGCCTCACTTAACTGTCTTGGTTTGTTGTCACACAATGTTCTGTCTTCATTGAACTGTCACACCCAGGAACGTACATTAGACACATCCATGGTACCATCACCACATGCCTCAGTCAACCGTCTTGGTTTGTTGTCACACGATGTTCTGTCTTCATTGAACTGTCTCACCCAGGAACGTACATTAGACACATCCATGGTACCATCACCACATGTCTCAGTCAATCGTCTTGGTTTGTTGTCACACGATGTTCTGTTTTCATTGAACTGTCACACCCAGGAACGTACATTAGACACATCCATGGTACCATCACCACATGCCTCAGTCAACCGTCTTGGTTTGTTGTCACACAATGTTCTGTTTTCATTGAACTGTCTCACCCAGGAACGTACATTAGACACATCCATGATACCATCACTACATGCCTCACTCAACTGGCGATTAATTTCAGTAGGTGTCACACCACGAAAATGGAGAAAACGAATGATTACACGCTGTTCTTACAATGAGAACGTCGCCATTTTAAGTAACAAAAACAGTCCTAACTCTTGTAGCTGTCACTAGAGTTCTATGCACTGTATAGTGCTATCATCTTTGTCAAGCATTCACAAAGAGTTCACGTGTATTAAAAAATAGAAGCTCCTATCTGGTCCCAGTCCTGAAAAAAATAGGTGTTGGACGTACCTTTTCTTTTTCTCTATCGAGTTTACCAAACACCTTGGCTTGCTCAAAGTAATTCCGTTAGCACATCATGTCAGTGGTTTATATTTCAAATATATTAATTACAAATATATATACACACATACATACCAGGGGCGGCTCGTCCTTACCTACCGCAGCACGCTCTTTTCTGTTTTATAAATTACATTGTAAAAAAATTAAAAGACCATGTAAATAACAATGCATTATTGTAAGTATAGGAAATCGAGTACGACCATTAATGAACTCTTGATGCATGGAAAACATCTGCGTAACTAATGGAACGCATCCGTGACGTCAACGTGCTGAAAGTCAGGAAGCTCGGTAATCAGTTATTGCGCATGCGTACAGCCTTCCCCTTTTACCTCCCTGATGTCCTAAGTTCCCTAGATTTTTGCACAAATGCGTGCTGCAGCTGGGTGTTACACGGTAATCATTCGCTGTACGATGAAGCAGGGCCACCAACACTCATAGTTTTAGCTGTAGAACTTGAATATGCATTGAAAATCATTAAACAATCTATCATTGCTTTATATTTTAGTTCTAGAAACTAATTCCATTCTTCTTACGTAAACAGATCCAATACCTAATGGCTATAAAATCGTGGGACAGATTGTTTGTGATGCACCTATCATATTGACACGATGCTCCATTCCTGCGACCATAATAAGTGAATGTGGTGTATCCAAGTATTCCTTTGTGTAACGTTATTTAGTATATGATATCAGTTTCTTTATTTTGTGTGAGAGTGTGAAATGTGTTATAAATTCACTTTATTCAGTGTATGAGTAATTTGATATTACGAGGAGTTTAACCAATAAATAATGAACATGGTTAACGAACTTCTGAAAACTGCCTTTTCAAGGCGATCATTAAAAGAAAGGGTAAGTATAAAACTGTTAGGGCGACCAATACTCGATCTAAAAATTGAGCAAAGAGCGAAAGGAAGTAGAAATTCTGTTTATATCATGAAGAAACATCGGTGCATGGACTTCATTTTTCAAAACCTTTTCCCGCAACACGCTGTTTTTTTCGGCACGAGCCGCCTCTGATACATACCAACCAATAATGATGGTTATTTTAGTGCTTACGTCGCGATTCATTGTTATAATATGTTGGTATTATTTTTATTTGTATCATGAAACCTGTTTGAGGTAAAGATATGGTGCTTTCATGCTTATGTTAGAAATATTTCTTTCTGCCTTCCTATCACCAAGGCGGCCCGGGTTCGATCCCAGGCGACCACAAAGTGAGATTTGTGGTGGACAACACGGCGCTGGGGCGGGTTTTCTCCGGGACCTCTGGTTTCCCCCGCCATCTCATTCCACCGGTGCTCCATCTTCATCTCATGCATCATCAGTGTCATCGCCTGCGGTGCCGTATGTAGTAAAAGCGGGCGTTAAACACAACACATTTCATTTCATTTCATTTCCTGCTTTCCTAGAGGATCACTTTTTGTAATACTTGAATTTTTTTCTTAGTCTCACACTCCCCTTGCAGAACTTGGATTGGTTGCTGGCATGTCAACGTTCAAGGACAAAATCATCTCATTTAAAAGTCACAGTAAATGCTTTTTCAACAAAGAGCTTTAGTCCCTCATTCACGTAATGATGTTCATCGTATTTCTGAACCGCAAGTAACAAAAAGCTACAAAATCTACTGGTCAAAGACCGGACCACTAGTCTCCTATTCTTTTTTGTCATCATACTTCACGTTAAACTATGTCTACATCTCTTCTTCAGTACATATAAAATTGATCGTTGTAGAAACGCGAAACGTCACGATTAGATATGCATGTCAGTTGTAAGTCATAAATCAAGATCTCGTCCCTCCTTTTATTCTCTCATATCTAATGCAAGCAAGCAGGATTGATAAATGACCAGTAAGTCACCTCTAAGTTAATAATTAGTACAGAACAAACTGGTTTAATGCGATATAATGAGGTAAAACATATTCATTATCACAAATTGAACATCGCCTGCATTATTATTTTGAAGTTGACTGATGCTTAGACACTCACATGTTCTACATTGACGTCAGTGTTCCACATTATATGGTGATGTCTCATCAATAATATTGGTCTTTTTATTTCAAACGTACTGCTACAAGTTACTCTAATTTATACAGTACGCATTATTACATTTTATATTCTTGAACCGCAAATCAATTAGATCTGTTATCTCGCAGTACACCAATTTTTAGCCTTAGATGCAGAGAATTCGTTTATACACATTTCAAATGATTTAAAGTGTTCAAAATTTCATTCACGTACGAAATGGGTCCAAACACATTGTAAGCTGATGGCACAAAATCAAGGGTCTGGTAGTAGTTCAATTCCTTCAAATTCTCTAATGTTTTCTAATGTTCTGTAACCTGCAGATCTGACATTTTCTGCTGTAATAGAACTGTTTCTATAATAGTAATGGACACCTCCCGTTGCAACCATTAGTCTTGGCTGGGCAGCCATTTGCGATGGAGCTTCCCATCACTTCCACCGCCAAGTGCGAGTTGTGTGCACTGATCCATTCTTTTAGTGCCCTGAGATTCATCGTCAGTTATGCGAAGTCTATGGGCCACAGTGTATGGACGTCAAATACGTACGAAAGTGGGTCAGAGAGTTCAAAGACAGACGTACAAACGTCCATGACGAGAAGCGTTCTGGTTGGCCTTCGGTTTCAGACAAACAATTGCAAAAGTGGAGCAAGAAATGTGTGACAGTTCGCGAGCTGTACGAACTTATCCCAGAAGTCAGTAAGACCACGATTGACAAGAATTTGACCGAACATTTGTATTATCGCAAGGTGTGTGCGGGGTGGGTCCCTAAAATGCTCCTGGCCCAGTTCGGATGGGAAATCCTCACCCATTCCCCCTATAGTCTAGACTTAGCACCTAGTGATTGTCATCTGTTTCCTGAGTTGAAGTCACACCTGGGTGGAACACTTTTGAGCGCCACCTGCGCAACTTGGCGGAGAGTGCTATGACAAGGATATACAAAAACTGCCACAGCGCATGCAAATTGTATCGATCGCAATGGTGATTACGTTGAAAAATAGCTGTAAGTTCCGCTTTTCCATTAATGTAACATTCATTGAGAATAAATATGTTTTCTATATTAAACAAAATTGGAGCCCTTATTTTACGGACACGCCCAGTAACTTAGCTAGTCCGAATTTAGGTGTGGCACCTTCGAAATTCTGTTAGGTATAATTTTATGCAGTATTAAATATTACATAATTTTTTGATTAGGCAGTGTAGGGACCACTAGTGTGCGAACCTCAAAAGTTGTTATTGGAACGTACCGGCCACGAAAACAAAAACATTACTCCTTACTCTTTATCAGTGATCCTAGCCTACCTTTCAGGTAATGGGACAAATGACAGTTACTTGTGAAAAAGTCGACTAATAACTCTAACAGTTGAAGGTTGCTCTTCAGTGTAAAACTACACATTCCGTCCTAACAGAGAGGATTTTGCGTGTACTTAGATAGCAAATCCAAGCAATATGGAGCGCTATACGAACGTCGAAATGACGGATATGGTTTTGATGTATGGAAGAGCTGAAGGGAGTTGAACCAACGCACGATTAATTTAGTTTCATAAAAATATAAATTGTAAAAATAGTTACATCAATGATAATATTTATTTGTTTAACTTCAGAGCATTTTGTAATGATCTTAATTGTACAATACTTTCAACCACTTACTGTAAATGTGTACATCTTCCTTTTCAGTTACAAATGTTTTATTTAGTATTATCAAACACGTAAAATAAAGTTCTCGTCTCATTGTATAATCCATTTAGTTTGTGTTAATCTAGAATTCTTTGATGCTGTTTTCTGTTCTGTTTGTCATTTAATGCTCCCATCCTCAACCTCACTAACATTAACTTCCCACTAAAAGGTATAAGTTGCATGTCCACCAGCTTATTTGCCATCATGGACTGCAATAACGGAATTTTGGAACACGTTAAACACTCATAAGCAATAATTAAGTAATAGATTCTTTATTGCTCTTTCATAAGCCACAGAAATTCTTATTAGCAAGCAAGCTACTCCGAAATATGTCGGTATGCTTACAAACAGTTACAGCACGCGGCACGGCGTGTGACTTATACCTGTGAACTCCGACAGCGTGAGACACGCGGCGTTGTTCCTCTCACTGCCTAATACATACTCATTCTGAAGTATATTTTTATTCGGCTATATGGTGTCACACAGAAGCTAAGCATCTACTTCGATATGTTCGTTCGGTGTCATTTGGATCACTCTGTATATTATAGTGTTGCCCAAGCGATTTTTGATAAGAACAACGTTTTCAGCCTGACGAGTATCGAGCCACTGTTTCGAGTGTCAGGGTTGCGGCACTTACATCCACTTTACATGTTACAATCTGTCATCCCAGGGATTTGGAATATCTAGAGTAGTTGCATTTGGAAAAAGAGTGGAATGTGCATATCACAAAAGTTTTCAATTACTTCTTCTAAGCTAAATAAAAAAGAATTACAAAGCTATCACATAGAGACTAGCTCTTAAAACATTTGACTGTTACTTAAAGTCTACTGTATTCCTACATTCCTTTTTCTACTTGCATGGATTTGGTAATAACTTGACTAACTTGAAGTACATGGAGTAGGAAGCTTCAGAAAAAATATTATCATCCTGTGGCATTGTTGTGCTGCTGCCACAAGCCGGAGCCAAGCGCATGGGCAAGAGAGAAATAGACATAGAGAGAGGCCCCAAAACGTTCGGTTCATTGTTGTTGCCACGAAATTTCTCGGAAGGTCTGCGGCTTTCTAAAAACAATGGATGGGTGTTAGAGCAAGGTGTTAGAGCAGCAGTTGTTTTTTGGTTATTGCGACAGTCGACGACTGAAGTGTACCACAGTGATTATATTCATTTGTTTTCGTGTAGCAAAACACCGAGTCAGCCGTGAGGACAGCTGATTGTTAATTTCACATCTTTTTACTGTAGCAATAGTTGTTCTAACTTTCTGCAAACCAGATTTCCTAATCTACATAACCTACGCAGTCACAATATATTGTTTATGAGTAGAGGAAGTCATATAATGAAACAAATCAGTTTTTTTTTTTTTTTTTGTTCGTGATCCAGATATGAGATGGGGCGTGGAGGAGAAGGACATTCACTTGAAGTAATGGCACTGCTTGTTTACAGTATCAAGGATTAATGAACGTCCAAGTTACAAAATATAAATAACTATCATTATCTCCTTAATGGTTAATAAGTGGACACTGTCAATATACAGACTGCATAATTTTTAGCATAAACTTGCAATAAGCTTGATTGGAACACACAGACGAAATGCAGGAAAGGTTCTTAAAAAGTCTGTTGCGTTATGTTCACTTGACACTCCCTATCCGCCATTATTTATACATAAATAGCTTCTACTGTTCGGCCGTTCTATCTCCGGCTCTGACATTTCTCGAGAGGGGGAAGCAGGCTGTTGCCAGTTCTTTAGCGGGAATTTCAAGCAGAAGAACAATGCGTATTTTAAATATATCATGTATTTGCATATTTCACGAACCAGTAGCCATATTATTATAATAGCGATAATAATAGGACTTACGCACACTAAACATCGGAATTCACGCACGAAAAATATACCGCAGAAAGTTCACCAGCGCAAGCCTCTATAAGGCCACGTGGCTCAAACAAATTTAAGCTGGCAACACGGTGTTGGGTTCGGGAGCCACGTCTATGAGCAACAATGCTGATTGGCGCTAGCAGACAGTTTTAACTTCCTGACCACACCGGATGTAGAGACTCCCAGTACTACCAACAGATGCAGTTAGTGTGTATGTGTGAAAGTTGTGAATGAAATAGTCGAATAGAGTGGTGTTGTAATAAATACCTTGCATTATGATGAAATTTTAAATTGTATTTCAGTGTTTTAAAGTTAATATAGTCCTATATTTTCATTGTAAAGATAATTTTGAGGATATGTTTTCAATTGCTCATTACTTTATGTTGGTACTATTAGCTTTCCCCTTCCACCTTTTACAGTCGCAAAACGTCAGAGCCGGAGATACAACGGCCGGACTATACAAGCTGCATTGTGTTCTCACTTTCTCTACTACAGAAAGTAATTAGAGAAATTCCACTCTAAATTACGATGTTAAAAGTCAATGTAAACACATTTTTTGAGGTACTCTTGTACCCAAAGTGGAGCTTCAGGACAATATTTTTACTTAGAGCAGCGTAACTAAAAATGAAGTACAGTATAAATAGCAAAACTTAGCTTTTCAATTTTTTAACTTCCAAAGAAAATATTTCGTTATTTGTTACGTTCTCAATATGGTTTTTGAGAATGCATTTGCATTTTCATGACTTATAAAATTGTATGCATACTGTAATCTTCAGAAAAGTTGAAGGCAAAATGGAGGCGGGCCGTACTGCAGACTCCAACGAATCCTAAGCTTGCGTCGCCTAGCAGCGCTGCCGAATGCGGTACACGTATCTCGTGTGCCCGAACTAAGAACATCATATTAATTTATCACGCTTGGATAAATATTTCAATATTATATATGTCAATCTTATAAGTGAGAATTTTACTTTTTGATCATGACCGTACAAAAATCCTGTCTCTACGATACTTAGAGCACGAGCGATGCACGTTTTATCTTCACATGGTTATGGTTACACCCAACATCCATCCATTCAACACAGATAAGCCTGAAAAACAACACAATTATTTCCTCATAACATTTATCTCAAGCATAAATAAATAGTTCACCTACTATTAAAACAGAAGTTACGCAGTTTGAAACAGAGTTAATTTTCAGTTCGTTTTCAGAGTAGAGATGCTGTTTTGTTAAAGTGAATGACATCGTTAAGTCGTGTGTTGAACTTGAGCTGAAATATTGTTAATATTACATTAAATTATTCTTATTCACATATCTTTTATCCAGTGTTAGTGATCCGACTGCGTGAATATGTCCCTCGAAGCTGGGACAAGTGATGTTTTTTTATCAACAAACGTGAAGTGATTCATTCTGAAACGGTACTCTCTTCCTCGAGTTGATTAATTAACTGTTAAGGAATATCTAGAAGATTAATTGAATGTTAAAGGAATATATACATGTATTGAAACAAATATCTTGTGTGCATTGTCAAGTTTGTTACGGACTCTGAACGGTGGGATTTTTTCTCCCCTAGGAAAGCTGACCGCAACCAGAAATCTTAAGGGTCGCACCCCGCGTTTAGTTTCAAACATAGTTTGACAGGAAGTGGACATTTTGGGTGGTTTAGGGTGATATTCTTGTAACTGGGACTCCATATGTGTTCTATCGACCAACTAATTAAAAATAATGAGCTGAAGGGGGAAGCGAAGTGTCATATAACTATCTGGGAAAAAAGACATATCTAAAGTTCAGTTGCTAGCTGGAGGTCGGGCTAGATCGTCGTGAAATTAAATGTGTAGTGTTTAACGCCCGCTTTTACTACATACGGCACCGCAGGCGGTGACACTGATGATACATGAGATGAAGATGGAGCACAAGTGGAATGAGATGGCGGGGGAAACCGGAGATCCCGGAGAAAGCCCGCCCCAGCGCCATGTTGTCCACCACAAATCTCACTTTGCGGTTACTTGCGATCGAACCCGGGCCGCCTTGGTGAGAGCCAAGCGGTCTAACCACTGAGCCATGGCGCGGCCGCTAGATCGTCGTGGGACAGCACGAAGACAGAGATCGCGTTCTTTAAGGAACGGACGAGTAAGCTAAAGAAATCGCGTTCAGTTAAAGGGAGTTAGTAGCTGGGTGCTAATCCGACGAGTCGTGTTATAGACACGGGAGTACAACCACGCAAGCGCGAAACCTACCATTCAGAGTTCGCTTAATTAACATGTATTTTTAGAGTAATTGAAATACAACCGATCGTCATAAGAGAATTAACTGTGTTTCTTTCCAAGTACCCTAACTGATCCACCCAGAACGCCCTGTATCAAGAGATCCTTGCCACTGATCCTATATTCATAACTATTAGGACAACTCCGCGAGCAGCCGAGGACATCGATGTTCTTCAAATTTTATTAGTGATGCTGACAACCCTAGGAGTCAAGCCCCTGCCAAATAATTCAGCCCAACTGCGCGGCAATACTATTCACTCGACACCTCGTCCTGCCCCAATTCTCAGGCCAGAAAAATTATATTTAATATGAACAAGTTTTTTACGAAAGCTCTCCAATCTAGGATATAGGGCAAGTGTAGATTTTTCAAAATACCAGCAATTAACTCTGTAACCTTGTGTTGTGTACACAGTGTCACGAATTTGTAGTGAAGCAGCTTCAACCTTAAAAAAAGGGGAGCGTACCTGTGTTTCAATCCCCGAGAAAGATCCATGAAGTCGGATTGGATTGGAACGGCCGCGCCGTGACTCAGTGGTTCGACCACTTGACTCTCACCAAGGCGGCCCGTGTTCGATCCCAGGCGACTGCAAAGTGAGATTGTTGGTGGACAACACGGCGCTGGGGCGGGTTTTCTCCGGGACCTGCCATCTAATTCCACCGTTGCTCCATCTTCATCTCATGTATCATCAGCATCACCGCCTGCGGTGCCGTATGTAGTAAAAGCGGGCGTTAAAGACAACACTACACATTGGATTGGAAACCCTGCTTGCTGTTGCACAGCTGTAACGTGTGTCAAGGCAAGGTGTTAATTTGGCATACACAGAAAGGACACACACACAGAAGACAACACAAGCATGCTGTTATCAACAGTTTAACTTATAGGCTGGTTAATGTACCTTTAAACAAGATAGAATATAAAAAAGAGTACAATAGTATCATTCACATTGCAGAATACAATGAATACAGTGCTGAATTGGTCAACAAGAAAATAGATAAATTCAAAAGACAACTAAGATGCAAACAAGTAACTACTCTCTCCCCAATTAGCAATGAAACCTCATACAGAAAATTTACGTATCATCCTAGAGCTACACACCTTTTCCAAAAAGTCTTCAAAGAACACAATATTACTTTGGCCCCACAGAACAAATTTAGTGTACAACACCTTTTGAAATCACATAATACAAAGAAGATACCCACAGGCAAAAAATCAGGAGTGTACCGGATAAATTGCAAGGACTGTAACAAATTCTACATTGGAAAACAAAAAGGAACGTGAACATTAGGCTTAAAGAGCACTTTAGGAACATAAGGAATAGATAAATCGGTGGTAGCGTACCATTTTTGGAAGGAAAATCATGACATAGAACGAGAAATTCACTTACTAAAAAGTGTCCAAGGTCCAGCTGCATTAACCACGTGGGAAAAAATCTTTATAAAGAAATATGAAAGTAAATTGTTTAATTTCGATACTACCTTTGAAGAAAATCCAAATTTCAAGTTCATCAAGATACCGACAGAGACGCACCTATCACCTCCGAGGAGTTCACTGAACCGGCATCCATTAGTCGACAACAGCTGATGATGTTAGGAAGATCCTAACGTAAATACTAGCAATAAATGGAGCATTGAGTTGTTGGCGGGTAAAACTACTCTTATGTACACGGAATCTCTGCAGGTACATGTACTACGCTTGGCAACAGCGCTCCGCCTGAGCATTGGCCAGCGTTCATATGCCTTTAACATTTGCGAGCGATATATTCATGATTCTCTTAGATCAATAAAGGTGTATCTGTGAAATTCCACAAAAAAGCTTCTGATAATTCTAGCTTAAAAATGTAAGTGACTAAAGTTTCCTTGCTCTATCCGGATAACTTCTTCCTTTTAGCCTCTAGTAAAATGCTTTTCTTGGGATCCTCTCTGGTGACGTTCTTTTAATGTGTAGATTCCATTCATTTCTAAATGTACCTTATAACGCTTGCTTCCAGCGAAACTATTTCTAAGTATTCTCTTACCAGATAGCTGGATATGTTATCTAAAAGGCTGAATCCCTTTACTGATCTCGAAATCTCACTTAACAGCCTGTATCCTGCATTAATGTCCATGTTTCAGTTCATTAAAGGAAAGCGATCACTTTGTAAAACTTTAATGAAGTGAAACATGGACATTAATGCAGGATGCAGGCTGTTAAGTGAGATTGCGAGATCATATCCAGGGACTGTTATACAAACTCAAGGAAGCACAACTCCCCTCCCCATACCTCACCCTGATCAGTAGTTTCCTCCGGGATCGAACCTTCAGGGTGCGGGTCGAAGGCAAACTCTCCTCCGTCAGACCCATAGCGGCGGGAGTCCCGGAAGGCAGTGTACTGTCGCCGTTACTCTTTGCTGCCTACATGTCTGACTTCCCCACAGAGCCTCGCACTGTTCTGTGCCAATATGCTGACGACGTCCTCATCTTGGCCCAGAACAAAAACATCCGCTACTGCCTCCCTCCGCTGCAACGATCACTCCGAGCCATCGGCACGTGGAGTGAAAGGTGGAGGATGGCCATCAGCCCACAGAAAAGCTCTGCCCTTCTGCTGGGGAAGGTCCTCCGCTGGCGCCCGGAAGGAGACCTGCGGTTGAGGCAGAGGAGGATTCCTTGGGTCCGATCTGCCAAATACCTGGGTGCCCGAATGGACCGCGGCCTCATCTTCACCCCACACACCCGTGAAAAGATCAGCCTCGGCCATGCAGCGCTCAGGCAGTTGTACCCCATATTCCGCTCGACCATGCCCACTCGCCTGAAACTACGGGTGTATCGTGCGATCATCCCGGCCCTGATCCTGTATGGATGCGAGGTCTGGGGATCGGTGGCTCGTACCACCATCCGCAGACTGCAAGCCGTGCAGAACAGGGCGCTTAGGATGATCTACGATACCGAACGTATGTTTCCCTCACACATCCTACACGACCCATTCTGGCATACCTTACGTTGAAGACGTTGTGCGTGAACGCTCACGCACATTGTATGCCAGGATTACATCCCATCCAAACCACCTAGTGAACACACTAGGACAATATGACCACCGTGTGCCCAGGAGGAGAAAGAGCTACCGCCACCCCAAGGACGCCCTTGAGTGGTGAGACCAGCCTCTCATCCCCTCAACACTTCACCCTGCTCCGGCCACACCAGGGCTGGATCTGGCCCGTCGGCTGACCCCCGGCAGCTAGGTCCCCCTGTGTGACCTCGAGGAGAACCATAACCTAAACGGTCCCCAACCCCCCGACCTCTCGCTCCTGGCCCCGCTACGCTGGACGGACACTGCAACGCAGGCCACCCCTAGCGTGGCAGTTTAGGGCACTGGCCTCCTACTTGGAAGCTCATCCCGCCGCCAGGAGAACTAGCAGAGGTCGAATCAGGTCCATCAGTTAACAAGGACATCCAAGCTTTGGAGGAAAGACAAACTCTATAAGACCGCACTGGTAAATCCGCACAGCGGATAGGTACCGTGGCGCTCTACTCACCGTCCGGGAACACCCGGATTGTTCTCGCTCTTGGCTCTCTCTCTTGTAAAACTTTCAGACTCCTGTTTCTTGTTCCGCATATGTCTTGAAGTATGGGTAATTTATTTTTAAAACCATTTTCATAGCTGATGCGGGTTCCTAAGTATTTAAAACTCTAATATAGAATCACTAACTAAAAGTATAGAAGATAGGCCTGGGAGATTTATGGGGAGAGAGGAGCCAAATCATAGCGGTATTTGTGAGGAAGTGAGAACTGGAGTACAAGATATAGACAGGAGATATGGGAAAGTATAAAAGAATAGAAATATTTGAATTTTATAAGCAATTAAAGACAGAATGGTGTAGGGAAAAACATATAGATCAATGTGACAAAATTGGAAGAGAAGGAATAAGGACGAGAGTAGGAATAATATATTGTGCCTTTGTGGGTTCCTAGAATTAAAACTCCAATTTGCCCAAATTCTAAATGTTCTTTAAAATACACTGTTCAATTCTCACGTAACAACGTTACATCACCTATACAACACAGTCTTCCAAGGTCGATGACAATGACAAATGGTGACAGCTGAATACATTAGCTCTCCTTACAACAATACTCTTGTTACACAACTGTCTTAACAACACTTTCAGCTGTTCTCTGCTTACTCTGATTACATACTTACAACTCTACTCCTGGCCAGTCGTCGCCTCTTTTAAATATCTGCATCGATGATTCTAGATTGTTCTAAAATAAACCAGAACCCGAACAGTCTCTCTCAGTCCAAAAGTAACTAGAAATTTCCATTTATCTCAGTTTGTTTGTTTCGGCAGACCTTTATCTGCATGTTATCTTTGTGTACACTTCTCGCAAACATGACATCGCAGTGCATAGGGTGCAGAACTTTGTAAATATGCTGTATGCCTGGTTCGCCATATGGCGATTAAAACTCAATGCCACTAAGTCCCAAGCCGTCACTTTCACACGGAGAGGGATTGGCGGCTCCGACCACCATCCGCAGACTGCAAATCGTGCAGAATCGGGCATTAAGGATGATCTACGGTACTGGGCGCAAATTCCCTACTCATATTTTACATGAATACTCCCAAATCCCTTACATAGAGGATATGGTAAGAGAGAGATCTCGAACCCTCCATCAAAAACTGTCTACCCATTCCAACCAGCTGGTCAACACCCTGGGTCGGTATGACCACAGAGCTCCTCGCAGGAGGAGGAGGTACAAACTCACCAAGGACGCCATGGGCTGTTAGCCAGAAGGGGTTGTCTCCATCCCACCGTAAACACCAGAACCAGAAATGGGTTTAGATAATTCCCCCACACAGTTTCCTATCCCCTCTGATCGTGCTGTCTGCACTCCGACCTTCTTCAAGCGGGGAGTTCGGGTGAAGACGGCCTTGGGAATACATACCCCAGGCAGCAGCCTGAGCGGCTTAACCCAACAGATCAGAGAAACCTATGCCCTCACCTAAACGCTTGAGACAAAACACAGACTACTACACTACCCAGATAAAGTCGCAGTAAGTGGCTAGGTGCTGGGCGAAACCATTCCGTCCAGGTAAACCTGGACGACTCGATTCTTCTGCTGGTCACACGGAGAGCTATACAAGATGTACCAAACCTCCGTCTTGGAGACACAGATGTGCCATGGCCATCGCAGGCAACATACCTTGGTGTTATCTTGGACGTGCGCCTTACCTGGAAGGCACACAACACATAACTGGCTAACAAACTCAATAGAAGGATGGCCATGATGTACCCACTTTACAGCCGAAACTCTCCAGCGGCCTTGCGAAAAAAGCTCCTGCTTTACAAGCAGATACTAAGGCCAGCGTCCTGCGCCGTGGCGTAGCGGGCTAAGGCTAAGGTTCTTGGCCCTGGAAAGCGGCCCGGGTTCGATGCCACCCATATGGTGGGGATTTTAGGTCCCGGGTATAGGACCGGTGCCCGCTAGGTAAGCGGCCCTGGTCACGGAAACCAACATTCCGGCTGGGGATGCCGAGATGCTGACCACATCTCCTCCCCGTATCGGTTGGATGATCGTCCACCTCTGCCGTGCGTAAGTGGGCGTGAGGCCGGCAGTCGGGTTGGTAGGCCTTGGTCCTCTAAGGGCTGTGGCGCCATGGGTTATTATTATTATTATTATTATTATTATTATTATTATTATTATTATTATTATTATTATTATTATTATTATTATTATTATTATTATTATTATTATTATTATTATTATTATTATTATTATTATTATTATTATTATTATTATTATTATTATTATTATTATTATTATTATTATTATTATTATTATTATTATTATTATTATTATTATTATTATTATTATTATTATTATTATTATTATTATTATTATTATTATTATTATTATTATTATTATTATTATTATTATTATTATTATTATTATTATTATTATTATTATTATTATTATTATTATTATTATTATTATTATTATTATTATTATTATTATTATTATTATTATTATTATTATTATTATTATTATTATTATTATTATTATTATTATTATTATTATTATTATTATTATTATTATTATTATTATTATTATTATTATTATTATTATTATTATTATTATTATTATTATTATTATTATTATTATTATTATTATTATTATTATTATTATTATTATTATTATTATTATTATTATTATTATTATTATTATTATTATTATTATTATTATTATTATTATTATTATTATTATTATTATTATTATTATTATTATTATTATTATTATTATTATTATTATTATTATTATTATTATTATTATTATTATTATTATTATTATTATTATTATTATTATTATTATTATTATTATTATTATTATTATTATTATTATTATTATTATTATTATTATTATTATTATTATTATTACTAAGGCCAGCATGGACCTACGCCTGCCAAGTCTGGGGTGTAGCAGCAAAAACTCATCTCTCCAAACTCCAAGTGCTACAAAACCGATACCTCCGGTCTGCAGTCGCAGTCGAGTGGTACATCCCAAACGACAACATCCATCTAGACCTATCCTTCCCTAAATTATATGACTACATCCTCCATCTATCTCACAAATTCCTAACAGTTTGAATAACCTCATACGTGGACTTGGAGAGTTTAAGTCCAGAGGCTCTACCCCCATCAGCCTTGAACACGTAGGAACAAGACCCGGGCCTCCTTCTACCAGGGAGTATCCGAGCTGTCCCAAAGAGCGCTCGGCGTCCTCCGAGGGGCTTTCCATGGGGCAAGACCTAGAGACTAACAAGCCCCCCCATCTGGTCCTGAGGACACAAGACGGGATGGAAGTGGATACGCCACTTACGCGCGTCAACACTCAAGGTGAAGACTACCGAAAACCTCGGTGGGGCCGCCTGGTGATCTAGCACACCTTCTACTAGCTGAGCAGGCTAGTACCCGGAAACTTAATGGCTTCCCTCAACCCCGTCCGAAGACGTACCCAATCTCCCACGGGTATCGGGAACACACTGACCCCTCGAGTCCATCCCAATCCGAACAACTCCCGAAGGAGGGGCTCGGCTGTTCGGCCCGAGGTTCCTCTAGTAACGTCAGAGGTACCAGGAGTGCTAAGAGTCCGCAGCGCCCGCACTTTGGCAGCTGAAAGGGCTGGATCCCTTCCCCTACGGGAACGTGGACTTTGAGAGTGCGACATTGACCCCGGAGAACTATACAAAAAACCCAGACTTGTGCTAGGACCACCTTAACATAAATCTCATAAACAACAATGGCCACGCCGTGGCTCAGTGGTTAGACCACTTGGCTCTCACCTAGGCGGCCCGAGTTCGATCCCAGGCGACCGCAAAGTGAGATTTGTGGTGGACAACACGGCGTTGGGGCGGGTTTTCTCCGGGACCTCCGGTTTGCCCCGCCATCTCATTCCACCGATGCTCCATCTTCACCTCATGTATCACCAGTGTCATCGCCTGCGGTGCCGTATGTAGTAAAAGCGGGCGTTAAACACTACACATTTCATTTCATTTCCAAAACAACAAATCTACCTATTACCCATAAAACCATATCCTACCCTGATCACTACCGCTAAACCACCATCATTGAAAAACTTTCTCCATGCCAGTATGGGACAAGCTCCCGGTATGGCTAGAGTCGAAGGACCCTCCTCCATGGAGGAGGAACCTCCTTCAACGACCACACGACTTGCTGCAGTACACTAGCCGCCCGATCCTAAAATGATTACGCAAGCTCTTAATTAAAGTGAAACAATACCCACCGTCTGTTTTCTATTTGTGCCGACACTTTATTGCCTGTGGCCGCGACAATATCTAAAAGGGTAGAGACGTAACGAGGTAGGGATATGTGAATTTTGTGGAGATGAAGAGAGCACTGTTCATTACTTATAGAGTGTAAGGAGAAAAATATGTGATAAGAAATAAGACAGTGTCAGCAAAGAGGTAGTGGCATTACGCATATTAACGGGGATGGGTGATGGTAAGGGGGTACTCGTGCTTGCAAGGGGGTATAAGCGTGGAGTTGGCTTTATGGACACTACTGGGACGGGTTATGGGTTCGTAGCTGGCTCGTTGATTCGAGGAGGGTAAACAACAGACTGCTACGTTATTTCCTTTTCTTTATTCATCGCCCCTTACTCTTCTGGTCTGCGTTTTACATACACACACACACACACACACACACACACACACACGTGAATGTGAGGATTTACTCCCATTAGTCCTGGCCCCGTAGGACCTGAACCCGGGCCTCTCGGGTATATTTACCGTAGGACAGTACTTATTTTATAAACTGCCCCCCCCCCCCCCGCCTGCACTCAGCAGACAGGACGGAGTGGATACGCCACTTACGCGCCGGTCCTTAATGAACCAGCTACCAAAAAACCTTGGTAGGACCGCCAGTGTCTAGCTCACCAGCTACTAGCTCTGCAGGCTAGCACCCGGGACTTATGAGGCAACCCTCTACCCCCTCCGGGCGGCCAGTAGCCTGGCCAGAGGTACCCAATTGCCCGTGGGTGACGGGAACACACTGTCCCCTCGAGTCCAACCCAATCCGAACAACTCCCAGCGGGAGGGGCTCGGCATGTTCGGCTCGAGGTTCCTCTAGTAACGTCAGAGGTACCACGAGTGCTAGGGGTCCGCAGCGCCCGCACTTTGGCAGCTGAAAGGGAGGCATCCCTCCCCTACGGGAATACACACACACACACACACACACACACACACACACACACACACACACACACACACACACGCACACACACACACGCCCAAGCACGCATTTCTTACACACATCGCTAAGTTTGATGTCACCATTCTTCCCCACTGTGTCCATCGACGTTACGAACAAGAGTGTCTCCAGGTACAGTGTTCACTTGTCTCCTGGTTTTCCAGTTGGCACTAATCCTTCCCTCTCGGGGGTTTCGCCTAGCGGCACGTCCTCCTGTACACTCACAAACTGAGTGTACTGTTTCAAAATAAAAATAGATGTATAGCAGAATCCTTATATAAGTTAAGAGAAAAGTGGATTAGCGTAAAAGAAGTAAACGTCAAGAAGAAATGACACCAAGCTACTCAGGAAAACCAAAGGCTTATGGCCAGGGGACCTGAGTCAGCCAGTAAATCTTAGGTCAGAAATTTCATGTATTTGTACAGATGTTTAATAAGTGCTTTTTCGATGTTAAAGTCATTGTAGTGAAACTGTACAAAAGAAATATACTGTCGCCAACCCATTGTTGCGATAAGCGCGGCCGACCCACACAAAGCGGCAGATAGTGCGGCACAGAGATAGTTAATGCCAGAGGTTCTACTCCCATTAGTCATGGATCCGGGCCTCCTTCAACCAGGGAGTTACCGAGCAGTCCCTAAAGAGCGCCCGGAGCTTCCGTGGGGCTTTCCATAGGGTAAGACCTAGAGACTAACAAGCACCCCACCATCTGGTCCTGTGAACTCAAGACGGAATGGAAGTGGATACGCCACTTATGCGCGGCAACTCCAAAATGGGAAGGCTACCGATATGGCCTCGGTGAGGCCGCCTGGTGATCTAGCAAACCTTCTACTAGCTATACAGGCTGGTAAAGTCCGTTTAGTTAACGTGTGTGCAGTTGCCACTCAAAGGGACCTCAAGGAACCCGACCCTACCGCCCACTCATGACCGTCATAAATCCATGTCCACACTTTAGAAATGGAACACTGTCGTTGAGGACCAATAGCAACCCTGATTTTCTCGAAGTGACAGTCGCATGTCTACTCCACGTGGAGTCTCAGTTGCCAAAGTTCCAACTTCCAGTTGATCTGTTTCATTACGTGGAGCAATTTCTTGTGTGTCACGATGTGGAGACCGTGGGAGGGAAATGCAGTGATAAATGCAAATGCAGTAGTAGATAAATTTCAGTCACGGAAAATAATCAAAGTGAAGACAATAGTGTGAATAACTGGGCCGAGTTATATTACTGGAAAAAACCTAAAAAAACAAAAGTTTCAACGGGAACTGTTTCTAAGCAAATTCAAGCGTTTGTTTTGAACACATAAATACGTGCTGAGAAATAATCTTGGTAAGGGGTCATGCAATGATGATAAATTATGGGAATTCAAAGAAATACAGTAAGAAATATTGTGACGAAAGGAATACCAAAGACGATGATCAAGTGTGAAAACAAAAGGAAACGTTTCTCTAAAGTAGATAATTTCACATGCGATTTAATTCGTCGAGAAATTTATAGATTCTATGCAAAAGTGAGAGCGCCCACCTTATACGAATTGGTTGCACATTTGTAAGAAATTTGTGATTTTCCTTATGGGCACTGCACCTTGTGCGCTCTCCTAAAGGAGCTGGGTTTCAAATACCGCACTTTGAATAAGATAAGGGTTATTATGGAATACAGTAGAATTGTAGCTTGACGATATATATCGTCAAAACTAAGAAAGTTTTGCAGTAATGGACATAAGATAATTTATTTAGACGAAACCTCGTACTATACCCATGACGTATCGAGAAAGGTGGCAACCATGCAGAAAGGTCTGAGAGGAGGAAGGGGGCCAGGGTTGTAAAAGGATTATAAGGGTTCCTCAAAGGCAGCGGCCGACTACACATGAGTTAACTAAACAGACTTTACCCGGGAATATATGGCTTCCCTCAACCCCGTCCGGAGAATTACCTGATCTCCCACGAGTATCGGGAACCACTGCCCCCTCGAGTCCAACCCAATCCGAACAACTCCCCGACGGGAGGGGCTCGAATGTTCGGCCTGAGGTTCCTCTAGTAACGTCAGAGGTACCATGAGTGCTAGGAATCCGCAGCGCCCGCACCACGGCAGCTGAAGGGGCCGGATCCCCTACCCTACGTTGCGCCACGGAGATAAGGGACAGATAGTGTAACGCGGAGATAAAAGGCTTGCCGAAACAGATGAAGTTAGAGACTGGAAGATTCGTGTTTCGTCTGGTGCCGTCTTACCGAACATTCCACAAACTTCTGGAACCATGAATGGGAGCTATAAAAGAAGTCGCGAATCGCCAGTGAAGGAGAGTGGTAATTGAATTGGACTCGTATAGCTGTGTTTTGAAAGTGAACTTTTGTTTGTGCTAAACGACCTTGCAGATTGTAATTTTCTATGCTACGTAATTCATTTACAGAAGGGTTGACCAAAGTGTGTTTCTACGGAAATAAAGGACATTTCTGAATTTCTGCAACCGGACTTGAAATTTCACGAGCCCAGAAAGTCTAAATGGAAAGCCATTGTTTATATTTTACTTGTTGAAATTTTAAAATTATAGACCTCACATAAAATCTATAAGTATACTGTTTGCAGTTCGTCTTTAGTTTTACTTATAATTATTTGATCATTCCCAAATAACGTAAGATTTAGTGCAATATAAATGTCTCTATTAATTTTAAACATTCATTCCTTATAAATCCTTTCATGGAGGTGTTGAAAACAGTGTTGTTGTATAAATTAAATTAATTGGGAGTCGATTAATGACACTAAACGACACTTACTTTTAAATTTTCCCGGAACTAGTTTCAGAGGCCTTCCCTCTATCTTCAGCCGGACATCGACTGGTTCTCATTGGTGTAGCTGGCAATATTTTGTCATCGGTCTCCTCTGGTGGCGGTTCGAGGAACTTGCTGAACAAATCTTTCTGGGGGATGTCAAAATTGAATACTTTGTTCCTATTTTTTGAAATAAAGATTTCTTCCCATGTCAGTTCTTGTTTTCCTGTTGTATGCTTTAGTAATTTTGGTTCTGGATTTATGTTGTGGTTTTTTTTTTTTCCAAAAATGCGTGGCAACTGCTGATTTTTCTAATTGTTTGTATTTTATGTTCCTAAAGTGTTCCTTTGCTCTTGTTTCTAAATTTCTTTTGGTTTTTCCAATATAAATTTGACTACAGTCACAGCATTCAATTTGATATATACCAGATTTTTTGTTAGATGGAATGGCATCTTTGATGTTTGAGCAAATTAGGTTTTTTAAGGAGTAGTGGTTCACTGGAGCTAGTTGAATGTTTTGTTTTTTTGAAGACTTTTTTGAATTTATCAAAGGCCCATGGGTGGTAAATGAATTTTTTGAAGATCATTTTAGTTTCTGTAGCTGAGAGGGTTGTGGTTTCCTTTAGTAGTTTCTTCTTATTTGCTAAGTTCACTTTTTTGTCTACTAGTGATTTGGGTAAGTCATTTTTCTGTGCTATTTCAATAATTTTGTTGTATTCTATTTTGTATTCTTCTGCTGTGAGAGGGATGTTGACCAGTCTGTGTGCTAAACTATTAAAGATTGCCTGTTTGTGGGATCCTGGATTTTAGCCATTAGCTTTTATGCAGTTGTGTGTCTGTGTTGGTTTTCTGTAAATGCCAAAGTTTATTCTATTTTTATTTCTGAATATTTTTAGATCTAAAAATGGTAAATACTCGTCTTTTTCAACTTCTACAGTGAACTTGATGCTTTTTTCTTGAATATTTAAAAGTTTTAGTGCATCACTGATGTGTTTTTTTTTTTTTTTTTTTTGGCACTATGGCAAATATGTCATCTACATATCTTTGCCAGAGTTTGAACATCCATGGGAAACCTTTAGTGATCCTTATTTCTAGTGCACTATTGTACAGATCGGCCAGGAAGGGTGATAAGGGGTTGCCCATTGCTAAACCAGAGTTTGATGGAAATATTTTGTTTGAAACTGGAAGAAATTCTGTTCTACACATAATTTGGTTAGTTCGATGTAATCTGAAATTTCAAGTGATGACATTCCAAGTGATTTGAGCCATTTTTCTATCAACGTTGGTAGTTTAACTGGTATGCTGGGAAACAGTGATTTAACGTCAAATGAGACTAGTGTGTCCTCTTCATTTAGTTAAGTATCCTTAATGTGTTCTATAAGTTCATAGGTGTTATTGATGCTTAGGCTATCGAATTTTGGAAAGGAGTTGAATTTGTTTATTAGCCACTTTGCAAGTTTGTATGTTTGTGAATTTATACAGCTAACTATAGGTCTCTCACAAACCATCCATAAATGTCTCTATTAATTTTAAACATTCATTCCTTAATTAAATCACACAAACCTTGATTTATATGCATCTGTTTGCTATATCTTCCATTTACAACATGCATACTCATTGTGTATTTGTACAAATATTTATGAACTTTAAGTGAGTGACTCAGATAACCTCTGAGTCATAATCTCACAAAACTTTCCCCTGTTTACTAGCTCGAAAGCTTTTTCATAACTAATGTAGCTTATACGACTTTCAAGGTTAACTTCCCTTCCTTTTCTCCACTATATGCTTGACTGTAACAGTGGCATTTGTACAGGATCGTCCCTTTCTAAAACCATTTGGTTCTTCTAGCAGTAATACATCAGTAATAGTTCTTCATCTTTTATTTAATATTCTTGCGTATATGAGTAAAATTAAGAATAAAATTCTCTTAATAATAAAATAATATGTATTCCACGGTTAAACAAAATATAACCGTTCTTCAACTTGATGCATTCAAACTACGAAACATCTGAAGGTATAAATAAATGTATAGGTGCATTCTTGCTCGCATGCCCAACTTCAAAACTTGGCTTCTCGTAAACATGTTTTCACCATTTTCTCCACACCCAATGCTCTACAAAATGCAATTTCTATTAGTTTGTGTCAAAACGTTTATAACACTTTGGAATAGCTTATATTACAAAGATTTTTGTTAGGCTAGTGGGTTTCTAAAGAATATGCTTAAAACTAGCGTGGCTTATGACAAGGAAGCGCGTTTGCTTTACTTTAAAGGTTGGACCTACGAAGGGTTGTCATAAAGTTTTAATTATCACCCGGTAGTTTTATGCTAGAGTGATGAAAATGTTTCTTTGTCATCATTGATACCTCGGGACGTAATGTTGGTGGTTTCAGTGATTTGAGGCCTTTTTTTTACAGTCAGTGCTAAAAGTGACAGTGACAGAAGTGCATTTGAAGGGCAAAACTGCACGCAAAATCCATGATGAGATGACGGATGTCTATGGAAATGATTGTCCATCGTATGACACTATTGTGAGGTGGAAAAGGAATTTTCAAACTGGTCACATGTTCCTGACAGATGAGCCAAGAACTGGTAGACCGTCAGCTGTCACAGTGAAGAAAGTGGAGTGTTTAATACTGGAAGACAGACGAGCAACCATCCAAATGATCATGAATGAGACACATCTTAGTTATGGTCGTGTGTGGAAAATTATTGATGACGAACTGCACATGTCTAAGGTGTCTCCACGGTGGGTTCCACGTTTGCTAACCCCTTTCCAAAAGCAAACACGGCGTGACCTTTCAAGACAGATGTTGATGCTGTTGAAACAGAATGGAGATGATTTTTTTTTATCGTCTGGTAACAATGAATGAATCCTGGATCTATCAGTATAATCCTTAGGCAAAAAGCATGAGTATGGAATGAGTACATGCCGATTCCCCCCTCCCAAAAAAAGAAGTCAGATGGGAAGGTCATGCTTTCAGTTTTCTGGGACTGTCGTGGAGTCATCCTTACAGATTATCTTGCCAAGGGTCAAACCATCACTGGCAGATACTACTGCAATCTTCTGGACAAGTTACGAGAAGCTCTGATTAAGAAACGACGCGCTATGCTCTCCAAAGTTGTTCGTCTTCTGTCTGACAATGTACCAGCTGATTCATCTCAAGTTGCAGCTGACAAAACAAACGAATGTGGCTTCGAGATCTTACAGCATCCGCCTTATTCACCCAATCTCTTACCAAATGACATTTTCTTGTTCCCTGAAAGAAGAATCCGTTGCGTAGTCGCCGATTTGACAACACAAATGACGTCATTAACGAAGTGGAAGAGTGGTTTAAAGCAAATTCTGCAGAGTACTACAATCAAGGTATTGGGAAGGTCAAGAAACGCTGGGAAATTTTTTTAAATCTGGATAGTGACTACGTACAGAAGAACTAACAAGCACACATCAACACAAACTCTATATCACATTTTAAAAGGGTGATAATTAAAACTGTACGACACTCCCTCATATGTTGTCGAGTATAAATTCAATTTATCCGTATCTAACTTCTGGTATTAAATTTTAAATTTCAATTACAACTTGTGAGTATCACTTTAAATTATTCTATTATAAAAACCTTTGAAATATTATATCAAGTAATTCCATCAATTTTTAATAATTAAATCAATATTTAGTATTTTCAATTTTAGTGTTTGTTTTCAACAACATATAACGCGTTTATAGATATTCTAATTCTGTACGTGCGTGTACGTGATGCTTAGTAATTCAACAATTAACCGACTTGTTTTGTTTTTTCCTTAGATAATTCCTTGTTCCATTATTATTACTTGGTGGGTGTTATTTGTAAGTGAAGTTTGAGTTTCAAATATGGATATGAATCAATTGGGTACCTTCTATTCGCGGTGATATTCTAACGATCTAACCAAGGATGGTAATGGATAATTAGCACATGGCCAGATCTCACACGGCGGGATAACTCATTAAGTATGATTCACATGCTTTGTAAGGATGTTGGAGTTCTCTATCAGGGCCAAGTTCATTAAAAATAATAAAACTACAATTTAGACAAACAAAGGTTTACTACAATAATGGAAAGATACATTTAGGTGGCCTTCATGGCACAACTGCGGATATACGTCCGCTTTGGACGACAGTTGCTGCCAGTGAGAGAGCGAGAAACTAGCTTGCAGAAGCTTCGCTATCAAGAAGAGGGTGGGAGAGGTCACTTGACATGACTTCACACACACATAACTAATCTCTGTTTCATATAACCATGCCCCGATGACATGTATCACTCCGCGTGCAACTACCTTCCCCCTCATCCTAATTGGCTAAAGCTTTCGCACCACAGGCCATAGACGGTGCCTTCCCGTCACATTTAAACTTGCAGTAAACGTCATAATTGCCAGGAAGATAGATAAAATGATGCAAATAAGAATATGAAGGCATGCAAAAATACAAGTTTATAATGAAACTGAGCAAGTTGAAACTCAATGAATGAGCAATGAAACTGGAACAAGTTTATAATGAAAGGCCTTCGGCCTTTTCCACTGGGATTTTTAAGACCAGCACACATACCTTGCAAAAATGCTTGTTATTCAGTCTTAAAAGTCGTGTCACTCCATACTTGTCGTGTGTTCTTCATTCACCCAAGTCTCGTCAAAGTAGTATATTTTGCGACTTGTATCTCGGTACAATCTGATTGTCCTTAAATAACTTCTTCGCCATGCAGCAATATCGCCCCTGGAGTGTTAAGTTTTCCTGTTGTCTCAATTTCATGTCACGATGTTCCTACGAATTTAACACACCTGTAAGTTCAAAGCACAGCTGTTCGACTTCTCTCACTGACAAAGACGGATTTTTCTCTGTGAGTGCATTAAACACATGCAACACAATTCTTTTTTCACCGCTTTGTAAAGGTTTTCCCTTGCGATGCTTCAGCGAAAAACTGGCGGTAGACTCTGCCATTATACATATAATAAGTACACGCGCAATAAACGATCAATAAAATAATTTAGCTCCCACACTCTCGAATGGCGATATATGACTAATCCAGTTCAAAACAAGGTCAGTGATAAAAGTCATATAAACAAATATGTCATCCCTACCGCTAAATCACGTGCTATCGTGCCACGTGCTTGAGAGTAAAGGAACCTCCTCTTTACTTCGTTTAAGAATTAACATTCATTTCAGATAAATCAACTCTGTTGCGTAATATATTTAATTAAAACAGCTACGAAAATATAAAATTTGACAATTCTCTTCCAACATATAAAGATATATCACCATGTTAAATAACGAACTAATTTTTACCACACAACAGTCTGCACCACAACAGCATCCAATGAGATGTGACAAGGTCACGTGACCGTTAAGAGATACGCGGCAAGCTTACGTGAAACAAGGATTAGTCAAGAGAAAATCTAACGTATTATTTAAATTAAAGAGTCACTTGTGACTATATTTACTGGAGGAACTATTTAAATATAATCAATTCACGGATTTTCTTATTATAAAAGCTTTCACTAATTGATGACATGGTCTCTAGTAAACAATCAGTGTATAAAACACCTTCATTAATTATATCACAATATATCCTGCAATGTTGTCTCCATTGCATCAACCACCTATGGAATCCTGTATGGAATGAAGCTTTTCTATTTAAAAAATGCCTTATTGTGACTTTCAATTTTTATCCTTGAACGCTAGCAGGTCAATAACCAATTGGAGTCTTGGGGTGTTGTTATACTGCACTCACCTTAAATGAGGTGTGACGAGCGACTATTTGTGGTACTACAAAGATCCAAATTTTGCATAAGTAACACCCCATTTTTTAGTTCAAATAGTGTTTGTAAGAAAAATAAATAAAATACCAATATATTATAATGACGCATTACGACACAACCACTGTCATGACCATCATTACTGGTTGGTGTGTATCTGTAACTACACAGAACTGAAATGAGTTAAAAGAATTACTTTAAATGCACCAAGGTGTTTTTTTTTTTAAATTGGAGAGAGAAACAGTAAACGGTACACTTCCTGTTAGTTCTATTAGTCTGTAGAATGCTGGATTGGTAGAATATGAACAATCGCATTATATGTTTACAAATTCGCAATCGAGGACACTTAAAGAGAGCTGGAACTAGTGTTGTTCACGCCTTACATTTAAAAACCATGAAGAAGTGTATCACCTGGATAAACTTGCAATTGAAATGGGACACCAGATACTTTTATTCCCCCTTACCACTGCCAATGCAATCCAATTGAGTGAGTGTAAGCAAAGTTTGCGTTTCCTTACGACTAGCGCCAAGGAGACTCGCATGCTCTAGGATAGTGTGTGTGAGAGAGAGAGGGAAATGTGGAAATAGTGCGGGTAGCGAGGTGGCAACGCTAGGCATACAAATGGATGTCATTTGCCGCAGCCCAGAACTCTTTCGCTTTAAGAAACCTAATAGTTCCCATTTACAAGGTTCTCGAAAAATTAAATGTGACCATTATGATATATTATTACATTATTAAAGCTGTTTTACTTAACTAAGAATTATGTACCATTGTGTCTATTTTGGCAAATAAGTTTGTCTCTTGAGATATGTTCACACTATTATCACACGTCGCTTGTTTCAAATTATCCTTTGGATACTACGTGTTCACAAAATCATCTCATAGTGACATCATTTCCTGTATACTAATTTTTATTAATTTGAATATATTTTTTTCCGTTACATCTTTCCTTCAAAGCATCATAATTAACTTATTAACTTAACTTATTTTCATAATTTTATGCTTCATTTCCTAAAAACACATTAAAGGAAATGAAAATACGCACACATTTAAATAGTTTCCCTAGTTTGAGAAATAAATTAACTTTTGAAGAATTTTGGAGATTACTGCAATAATTTTAAATTATGTAAAGATATCTGTTGTACATGATTTTCAAAACTGGTTTAATGAGCGATTGCATTTTTAAGGGAATACTTTAAGAAATGGATATGTGTAGTATTTTTATTTTAAAAATGAATTTATATAATGAAAAATAATATTTAAACAATCGCGCAAGCTTGGATATTGAAAACTGGGCAAAGCATTACTGTAAATATGTAGCAGTTGGCATAAATTTCAACAAGATAACGACGATGATGATGATGATTTATATTTCAGGGTGCTCAACACCATGGCAGTCAAAACTGTATTTTATTTTACTATAACTTTCCCTTGATTTACTTCAACTTTGTTTTGGCTTTGCTTTGGCTCCACTCAGGCTCCGCTCTGGCTTCTCTCCGGCTTCACCCTAACCTCACTCTAAATTCACTCTAACTTGGCACTGGCTTGGCTCTGGCCTCACTCTAACTTCATTCGTCAACTTAACTCTGGCTTCGCTCTGGCTAGGCTCCAGTCCCACTGGCTTCGCTCTGGCTCCGCTCTGGCCCCTCTCTGGCCTCACTTCTTCTTTAACTTAACTCTTGCTTCGCTTTGGCTAGGCTCCGGCCCCCGCTCCGGTCCCACTCTAGCTTCGCTCTGGCCTCACTCTAATCTCATTCTCCAACCGAACTCTGACTAGGCTCTGGCTTGGCTCTGGCTAGGTTCGGACCACCCCTCCGGTCCCCCCCGCTCTGGTTGCTCCGCTTTGGCTTTCCTCTAGCTTTGCTCTGGCTTTGTTCTGGCTGCATTTTACTTTGGCTTCGCTCTGGCTCCGCTCTGGCTTTGCCTTGACTTTGCTTTGACTTTGCTCTGTCTCCGGTCTGGCTTTGCCTTGGCTTTCCTCTGGCTTTGCTCTGGCTTTGCCTTGGCTGCGCTCTGGCTTTGCACTAGCTTTGCTCTGGCTTTACTCTAGCTTTGCTTTAGCTTTGCCTTGGCTTTGCCTTGACTTTGCTCTGGCTCCGCTCTGGCTTTGCCTTGACTTTGCTTTGACTTTGCTCTGTCTCCGCTCTGGCTTTGCCTTGGCTTTCCTCTGGCTTTGCTCTGGCTTTGCCTTGGCTGCGCTCTGGCTTTGCACTAGCTTTGCTCTGGCTTTACTCTAGCTTTGCTTTAGCTTTGCCTTGGCTTTGCCTTGACTTTGCTCTGGCACCGCTCTGGATTTGCCTTGGCTTTGCTCTGGCTTTGCCTTGGCTTTCCTCTGGTTTTGCTCTGGCTTTGCTTTGCCTTCGCTCTGGCTTTGCACTAGCTTTGCTCTGGCTTTACTCTAGCTTTGCTTTAGCTTTGCCTTGGCTTTGCCTTGACTTTGCTCTGGCACCGCTCTGGATTTGCCTTGGCTTTGCTCTGGATTTGCCTTGGCTTTGCTCTGGCTTTGCCTTGGCTTTCCTCTGGCTTTTCCTTGGCTTTGCTTTGCCTTCGCTCTGGCTTTGCACTAGCTTTGCTCTGGCTTTACTCTAGCTTTGCTTTAGCTTTGCCTTGGCTTTGCCTTGACTTTGCTCTGGCACCGCTCTGGATTTGCCTTGACTTTGCCTTGGCTTTGCCTTGGCTGCGCTCTGGCTTTGCACTAGCTTTGCTCTGGCTTTACTCTAGCTTTGCTTTAGCTTTGCCTTGGCTTTGCCTTGACTTTGCTCTGGCACCGCTCTGGATTTGCCTTGACTTTGCCTTGGCTTTGCCTTGGCTGCGCTCTGGCTTTGCACTAGCTTTGCTCTGGCTTTACTCTAGCTTTGCTTTAGCTTTGCCTTGGCTTTGCCTTGACTTTGCTCTGGCACCGCTCTGGATTTGCCTTGGCTTTGCCTTGGCTTTGCCTTGGCTTCGCTCTGGCTTTGCACTAGCTTTGCTCTGGCTTTGCTCTAGCTTTGCTTTAGCTTTGCTTTGGCTTTGCTCTGGCTCCGCTCTGGCTTTGCCTTGACTTTACCTTGGCTTTGCTGTGGCTCTGCTCAGGCTCCATTCTGGCTTTACTTTTTTTTTTTTTTTTTGTAATTTACGTCCTCCAATCTTAAGTCATACCGGTCGATGAATGAAATGAGTGAAATGATGCTCAAATGAATCCGGGTTCCATAGAGCTTAGAGTTACCCGACATTCGGCTTTCAGGATCAGAGAAAACCCCGGAAAAACCCTTATCCAGATAACTCACCCTGACCAAGATTCGAACTTAGGACCTCTTGAACGTGATGCAGACATGCTACCCCCACGCTACCGAGACGGACAACTTTTGCTTTGACTTTACTTTGACTTTAATTTACTTAGATAGGGTCAAACACGTATGTGGACCTTGTTTGGGCGTTTTGCATTAGCTCTCTCACCACACAGAGTGATACCGTCCCTGTTAGGGATAATATTGTCATAATAACCCCGAAAGTCTTATTAAATGCATAATTAAGGGCGGATAGATACCACAATATGAATTAAACAAAGTTATAATAAATATAGAGGAAAATAATTAAATATACATGTGCAGAAACTAAACAGGCAATCCATACATATATATATTTATATATATAATTTATATAAATTATCGAAAGCACGGGAACCCAAATAGCGAGGTGAATGAACACTTTTCCTCACAGGTACTTTCTTTGTGATTCTTGCCGACAAAGGTGGCATTGTCCAAGGTTAGACCCTCGTCGCCAGCCATGTCTTGACCTGCACATGGTACGTGATGATAGAATAGGCACCGGGATTTAAGATACACATTTTTAAACATGCTTATGCATTAATTAGCTTGACTGTGGGAAAGTGAAAATTGCATAGAATACACGTTTCAGACACGAGAAATTGCTTTTAGATTTAAGAGTAGGGATGAAACACAACCTATAAGGAACAAGTAACAGGTCACATGACCCCTAAAGTGTCCAAAGTTCGGCGAAAGGAAGGGGAAATTTGTGCAATGGCGACGTTTGATGTTTGCTAGGAAAAACACTCTGTTTCGGCGAGGGAAGGGGGCAACAAGTACTGAAAATTCATCAAAGTCCGTGTTCGCGAATGCACGAAGTAATGCCCTCGACGTTCACAAAAAATGCGTACACAGCTACATACAACACTCGGAGCGCCCTAGTGTTTTGCCAGTTCACTCGCGACTGTGATTCAGACTAGCCGTCGTGTCATGCGCACTGCAACGGGCAAATCTCAAATCTCGTGCCTAATGGGCGAATAACATCAAGATAACAGTGACGAGTGGAGAGGGCTACTTGTAACAATAAACTTGACATTCAAAGGTCGTGGTGTCTTCTATGTGATAATACCCATACCCTGTCCGGACGCACCCACTCCCTGAAACTCAAAAGAGAGAATTCATACAGATCTACCCTGAGAAAACCCCCGACCTGTTGGAAACCTCCCATCCGTAATCCTCACCCATCACATATCTTCTCATATGAGGTGTTGAGTACCAGAAGGGCTCAACGAGGTACCTAATGGGCAAGGACCGCCTCAAGAGGCAACCAATAGAGAGATTTGGCTCGGGACCTCGGCATCGCCAATCCCGTACCTACCGCAGTAGGCCCCTGAGGAGCAACAAGATGTAATATATGCCTAGTCTGGAGTTTACGTATTTCACAATGCAATACTTTAAAGATCAGACGAGTCTGTTAGAAATGAGCTTAAGATTTTCGTTCCATAACACATAAAACTGATAAATACAGATACAACAGGAAAATAAGTAGTTAAGATTGTTAAAGTAGGAAAAGGTTCTTGGAATCTAATCCATGAATGATGAGAATTATGATCAAATGTATGTTTTGAATTTTATGTTAATAGCTTCTGAGGCTGTCTTCAATAAGAATGGCTTTTGTATAATTCTTAAACTTTAAGAAATGGACAAAACATTACAGAAATAATCTGATATGTTCTCTTCTCTTTGCAAGAATAGCTTGTAGGAGCAGTACAGAAAGCATAATGTGTGCAGTACATAAGATATTTACTATCTTGAAAGACAAAAGTAAACGTTGTCTTGTGTTTTATTTTATTTTAGTTTATTTTAATTAATGTTGATGTTCGGGACCTTATGAGGGAACAGATTATTGAAATAAATTTAGAAGTACTTAAATATTTATTTCATATTTTCATTGCTTCCAGAGTCAATCTCTAACATTTAAAGTAAATTATTATTGCATAAACAATTCAGCACACCACAGCCCATATCAGTATAAATAACGGCAAGTAAAGAACTCCTGCGACACGAAATTCTGGTACACCGGTGTCGCTGATATTATCTCGACAATTGACAGTATCGTTAAAAATATCAAAATATTCTTCATAGCAGAGCTATTTACCTACGTTCAGTCATGTTCCCATGAACCTATAAAGGCGTAGCGTTCATTTGATATGCATACCGGTTTTATGAAGTCATCAAGGTTATCGTCTGGAAATAATACATTTTACTACAAAAAAAAGTTGTAAACTTGAAGAAATGCCAAGTGTGCAAGTAATATGAAGAAATAAAAGGTAGAACCAAGTCACTTAGACCGCAATATGACTCGCTCTGTGATCCGGAGGTATTGGATTTGATTCCGGACGGGTGGGGCTTTTGGCTTTATGCAGAATCATTCTCTATCCTACGCAGAGTCGGGTCCTGGGTTCCATTCATACCAACTGACTTACTCCTTCATCTTGTCTTGGAGTACTTTTAAACTAATACTGATGTGTGTGCATTGTAACTGGTACTTATCACTTAGACGCACTGCGAACTATTAGAAATTTATTGCAACTACCATCTCCCAAGGGGAAGGGATGAAAATTTTAAACATTTTTATTCAGCCTTTATTCTTTCACTAGAATGATAGTGCTCTTCGTCACATGCATGTATTTTTTATCTGGCATCAGAGTGAAAGAAATGTAAAAGGTTTTTGGACATTTATTAAAAATAGGATAGAGGACATTGACAGACAAGTGACGTCGGGAAATCTGATAAGAAATCACTAAATGTATATCTGAAAATAAAGAGAGAATGGGGAAGGGAAACATATATAGACATATGTGATAGACATGAGAGGGAGGGTTTAGCTTGGTTAAGGACAGGAGCCGTATTGAGAGAGGGTTCACCAAAGGAGTGCATTCTATGTGGAAAGAAAATCAGCTTAGAACATTATGTAGTGGACTGTAAAGAAATTGAAAACTGGAGAAAAGTAATATGGGATAAGAACTGTGATAATAAAAGGGCTTACGTAGTAACAATAAAATGCTTACGTTGAAAAGAGAGAAAAGAATAAGGGAGATGGGGAAATTTGCTGACACAATCAAAGAGAAATGGTTGATAAAGATAAAGAGGTAGACAAATGGAAGACACAATCGCAACACTAGGTCAAGGTATTATAAGGGCTAGGATAGAGGTTAACGTCCAGGGAGCCAACACCACTGACAGCCCGTAATACGAGGCTTGTTTTTTAAGTCAGTACCGTTTTGGAATTAAAAAAGACGTGCATAGATATCGCAATAATTTTATTTTTACATGAAAGCCTGGACGTTAATCTACTTTTCTACATAATTTCCGTGAATATTGAGGCACTTTTCATAACGTGGCACCAGTTTTTTGAATACCCTCCTCATAAAATTGTGCTGCCTGACGTGTTAACCACTGTATCACAACTGTTTTGACTTCGTTATCGTCTTGACGACGCTGACCGCCCAGATGTTTCTTCAAGTGCAGCAACAAATGGTAGTCGCTAGGCGTCAGATCAGGGCTGCATGGAGGATGATCTAGAGTTTCCCATTGAAAAGATTTGATGAGATCTTTGGTCCGATTAGCCACATGTGGACGGGCATAGCCATGCAGCAAAACGACACCCTTACTCAACTTGCCACGTCTTTTGTTCTGGATTGCACGCCGAAGATTGTTCAATGTGTCACAATAAGACGCTGCATTGATTGTCTCATTACGAGGCAGAAACTCCACTAGCAATACTCCTTTTCTGTCCCAAAAAACTGTGCACATGATTTCCCGGGCAGAAATTGTTTGCTTAAACTTCACTTTTGTGGGTGATGATGAATGCCGCCATTCCAGGGATTGTTGTTTCGATTCTGGTGTGACGTAGGCCACCCATGTTTCGTCACCAGTAACAATTTGGTCTAAAACATCTTCACCTTCATTGTGGTACCGCTCAAGGAAAGTCAATGCACTGCCTAAACGTTGGGTTTTGTGTAAGTCCGTCAACATTTTCGGAACCCAACGTGAACACAGTTTCCGGTACTTCAAGTTCTCGGTCACAATGCTAAACAAAACACTACGAAAATATTGAGGAAAATAGTCGCACAATGATGAAATTGTAAAGCGTCTGTTTTCTCTCACCTTTTCGTCCACTTTCTGCACCAAATCTTCAGTAACCCTTTTGAAACCTGGACTTTTAGTTCACGAACCCACAAAGTCACAATACTTTAGGTCTTCCAGAACATGGTAAATCTAAACTGTTTTTGTCCCCGTTGTGCCACACGCTCACTAATGACACGTTCCCCTTTCTCTTCACATATTCTTCGAGCTGTGACAGCGACTTTATAATCTTGTTTCTAGTAGTGTTTTAGAAGTACTCTAAGTTCAAACTTTGTTATCTCCGTTTTGTGATTGTTTATTAACAACTGAAGACTGATACGTGCCACAATGTACTCAACACTAGCCATGGCATCCTGTAAATAGCATTGCCAAATTTTCCAAAACACCTAAATGAAAAAACCGACTATGAGACCACCTAATACTTGGGTGTATATTTCGGTTCCTGAATTTTCTAATTTCTCTGCTATATACGAAGGCTGTCCAATAAAGAATGACCATAATTTTTTTACGGTCATAATTTTTCGCACTAAAATTCAATATTATTATATTCTGTTAGCTTAATGTAAAACAAACACGCCGTAGTAGTTTCATTGTTGGTACACTTGGATCCCGTCTGTGAGAACCAGACAAGTTCAGACATATTCAGTATCGCCTACCGCTGCAATGGAGGTAACATGCAGTTAAAGTTGATGTTAGAGGAAGATCCGGTGTTTCTTTCAAACGTAATCACTGCTGATGACACTTGGCTACATCATTTGATCCTGAAAGCAAACAGCAAAGCTCAGTGTGGAAATCTCCTTCATCACCAACCCCCCAAAAATGTAAAAGTGGTTGCTTCTGCTGGGAAAGTTATGGTCATCTCATTCTTTGATATTCATGGAATGGTTTATCAGCATGTTGTACCTGCACACACATCAGTAACTGGACAATACTACAGGGATGTCCTGAAAACATTGCAAGTCCATATCAGGTGCAAAAGACCACATTTCCGTGAAGCAGACTGGATGTTGCACTACGATAATGCGCGGCTGCATAGTGCCAATGTTCGTGCTGAGTATGTTGCAAAAATCAACGTGAGGTGCATCCCTCATCCTCCCTATAGTCCGGATTTAGCCCTATGTGACTTTATTCTATTCCCTAACTTGAAGAAAGGCCTTCGTGGGAGGCACTATCCATCATCAGAAGCAGTGGTGAAGGCTGCGGAGGCGATTTTGAAGGATATCTAAAAAATAGCATCCAGCATGTCTTTAAAGACTGGCAGAAACGCTGGGACAAGTACATCGCATTCAGGGGAGACTATTTTGAGAAGGACCATCAAAATTATGTGGATGAGTAAAGGTACGTTGTCAAAAAAAGTACTGATCGTTCCTTATTGAACATCCCTCGAATAAATAATAGGAATAAACCGTAATCTGTGGTATAAGCTTAGTCAGACTTCCTTACATTCAAGAGCCCCGAGTTCAAATTTCAGTCAGAGTAACATATGGATAGCGTTCCTTTTTTCACGGTTTTCTCTTATTCTGATAGATATAATTCTAAGCTCCCTGAGTCCTGTGCCCATCTGAACATCATTTCACTCATTTCATCATTCATCGTCAGATATGACTTACGCTGGAAAACGTATAAAAATTGGAAATAGTTTTCATTATCATTTCCAGCGCTAGGGGCCATGGACCACCAGGGCCTTCTTGACCTCGTTCTTCCGCCAATCGCCCCTCTATGCTACTGGTCTCGTCCAGTTCTGGTTCCCAAGGCTGTGCATCCTGCTACACATTATCGATACATCTCTGTCTCGATCGTCCGAAGAGTCGACCCACTTCCGGTTTGGCATATCGATTCTCCTTTGAACTCTATGACTTCCCATTTCTTCCACATGGCTCAGTCATCAATCTACAAGTCTGCTGATATTGTTGGGGCTTTATTAAGTTCTTTTAATTCATCATTGGTTCTATTAATCATTCATTTTGAATGTATACTGCACCAAATATAATGTTAAGGACCTTTCTTTGCCACGTGAGGGGAGACTTTCAAGTTTATTGGTCAGCGTACAGGTTCATACATTCCAACTGGTTATTATTATGTTTAAGCTTAACCTATAAAAATAAGGATCTTAAACACTGTTCAAAATTATAAAGTAAAACCTGCCTAAAACAAAATGGCAAGAGAGAGAGAGAGAGAGAGAGAGAGAGAGAGAGAGAGAGAGAGAGAGAGAGAGAGAGAGAGAGAGAGAGAGAGAGAGAGAGAGAGAGAGAGAGAGAGAGAGAGAGAGAGATTCGAATTGTACATCTGCTCTGGTAATGGATCTCTTTACTACGAAATGAGTATATGAGAGTATATATGAGTCACCCATACTGCCAGATCTAATACTCGTTTCAGTAACTGCAGTGATAGATAGTATACTGTCTACCCACCACAAGAAGACAAGCGGGGCCTGAAGAGGCAGCAGTACAATTCTTTACAGATCAGAGTGAAAAGAAGGTAACAGTACAATAAGAACAATAACACTCATGGTTAGGCTAACGGCCGCCCCCTAACCACATTAAGTTAGAACTCCAATAATACTCTGTGAGAAATTATATCAATATTGAAGATGTAAGACAGACATCAAGCACTATAATCACTGGAATCAGATGTATCACTTAGAAGCAGGTCCTGTGGTAGTCTCCTCTTCAAGCGTGAGGGCTGGCGCGTGCGGACGCCGATGTTATAATGCACAGCTCCTGGAACTTCCTGCAGCGTGGAAAAGAAACGAAGAGCGATCCTGCAAATGTAGTCGTGAAGAGGTAACAGTCCTAGTTCGTGATGGAGCTGTTGATTACGGATGAACCATGGAGCGTTGGTAGCGATGCGCATGAAGCGATTCTGTATGACCTGAAGACGACGCAGATGGCATGTGTGTGCGGCCCCCCAAACTTGGCAGGCATATGTAATAAGTGGACGAACGAGTGATTTGTAGAGTAACAATGAAGACTGTAGGCCGAGGCTGGAACGGCGATGCAACAGAGGTGAGAGTTTTGAAAGTCGCCCGGAGGCCAATGATATAAGACGATCGCTCTGAGCACGCCAGTTCAGTCGAGAGTCCAAAAGCACTCCAAGGTATTTAACGGGAGTTGTAGTGGGGAGCTAAGGGACATTGTTCCTGTAGAGGCACAACGGAGTATATCGGCGGAGAGTGAAGATTTCAGCTTCGGTTTTCTGAGGGTTCAATGAGATCCGCCAAGTGCTGAACCAATGAGTTAGGCGATCTAAAGAGAGCTGTATTACTTGTTGTGCGTGCTGAAATTAACATGAGAATAATATAGTACTGTGTCATCAGCGTAAAGAGCTAAAGAATTCGGAGCTAAATCAGGAATATCAGAAATGTATATATTAAATAGAGTCGGGGCCAAGATAGAACCCTGTGGGACACCTGCGGTAATATTACGTGGGGATGAAAGCTTTCCACCAATGCGTAGGTAGTGGATCTGTTTACTACGAAATGAGCGTATGAGAGCACATATGAGTCACCCATGCTTCCATATCTAATGCTCGTTTCAGTAACTGTAGTGATAGTTATTATGTACTGTCTACCCACCACAGGAAGGCAAGCGAGGCCTGAAGAGGGAGAGGAGCTTGAACTGTTTATCTGTTCAGGTAGTGGATCTGTTTACTACGAAATGAGCGTATGAGAGCACATATGAGTCACCCATGCTTCCATATCTAATGCTCGTTTCAGTAACTGCAGTGATAGGTATTATGTACTGTCTACCCACCACAAGAAGACAAGCGGGGTATGAAGAAGGAGAGGAGCTTGAACTGTTTTTCTGCTCTGCTAGTGGATCTGTTTACTACGAAATGAGTGTATGAGAGTACACATGAGTCACCTATGCTTCCATATGTAATGCTCGATTCAGAAACTGGTGTGATAGGTATTATGTGCTGTCTACCCACCACAAGAAGACAAGCGGGACATGAAGAGGGAGAAGAGCTTGAGCTGTTTTTGTACTTGGTGGTGGACCTATTTACTACTAAGTGAGTGTATGAGAGTACATATGAGTCACCCATGCCAGATCTAATGCTCGTTTCAGTAACTGTAGTGATAGGTATTATGTACTGTCTACCCACCACAAGAAGGCAAGCGGCGCCTGAAGAAGGAGAGGAAGGAGAGGAGCTTGACCTGTTTACTACGAAATGAGTGTATGAGAGTACATGTGAGTCACTCATGCTGTCAGATCTAATGCTCGATTCAGAAACTGCAGTGATAGGTATTATGCACCGCTGAGTTATGTGACAACACTGTATACTTTACATGAACCTATAGCCATATCATATCCGGAAGGCAAGCACAAGCTCACCAAAAGTGATTATGTCACAGATTCCTCAGAACGGTCTTCTTGTGCTGGGCAGACAGTACACTTCCATTCTTAACAATATTGTCATATACATTTTTGTGGACTAGCATATTTCAAAGATAACGTCTTTTTCTGAATTTTGAAATACTATCTCAAGTAGAAATTCCGTTATTAATTTTGTTTTTGTCTCTTGCCACGTAAAGAGAAGGAAAGTTCAAGGACACCACACAGCGACCAGCATTAAACCTTTGACCATCACTCTTGCATACATCAGGCTTTCTACGTAGCTTTGGATTCTGTTTTTCACATGACTTCTACAACAGTGGTTACTTGTTTAATCATTAAGATAATTTATGGTTCCTAACGATTTCCGTTCAGCCTTTCTTGATATGATCTCTTGCGGCGGAGTTTTTTATTGACTGGTTATTCATGGTGGAACACCGTAACCGGTATTTTATGATCACCAATAAGGCCTATAATGTGAATGCACTTCATAATTTCAGCAGAAAAGATGTTTTCTCAACGACCTTCTGTGAAGCTTCTACCATTCACTTTTGCGCAAGGTGACCTATAATATTTTATATAATGCATTCAAGAGTTCTAAGGTGCGCGTGCGACCTTCAAAAATTTCAAGTTATATAAAATTATTAAGTTTCATTATTTATATATCTTTGGTTGACGTTCTTACAAGGCAATATAAGGTTTTGTAGCTGAGTGATTAATATTTTTCTTGTTGTTAATACCTTAGCAAAATCTACCGCATACGTAATTATCTTCATTGTCACGAAAGGACATGGGTAGAAATGTTTACTAAAAGATAGCAAATACTTCTTTCATTTTATATAATAGAAGAATTTTAACAACTTTAACAACTCCCAGTAATGAACTAAGGGTATGATAGCCCGCCTCTGTAGAGTAGCTGCTGGCGTGCTTCGCTACCATCGAATTCGAAACTTGTTCAGACCGAGTTATATGGATAAGAATTTTTTCTGAATGATGAAGTAGGATTTTCTAATGGTGAAAATCGTGGAAGCGAAGTTCTCGTAGATTTACTCGAAATTCCTCAGGGATTAATATTATTCCCTTCAGGGCGTGGTCGCAGATGAGAAAGAAAACAAGATGATGTGCAAATATATTAACAATAATTCTCCTTTTCTTCTCAAAATTGAATTGAATTTGATTTTGTTTAAAACATTTAAACACATACTTTTGTTATCGTTGACCTTAATGTGTTTTAAAACTTTGTAAGTTGCTTTAGCAAGACTTCATACACCACTACCTTCTGTTAACCTAGATACTATCACACACGCCCGTACTTTTCTGAATCTAAATGCAGAAGAATGTCACTTTTTCCAGTCTTGGATTTTATATCCTTTGCGTTACTATGGAAACCAACATTCCGTTGTTTATCCATAGAACTACTCACAATCATATTCATACTTACATTACATGACATTTTCTATAACTATTCTCTTAAATAACCTTTCAAAACTATTAAATATATTAAATATAAAATAACTGGTTAAATATAGAATAACTGCTTCCAAGATAAATGTATGGTAACTATAAGCTCTATTAAACTTAGGTTCATTTGAACATCACTTCATTCATCATCCGATATGGAGGCTTTCCTTTATCCTGAAAGATGAATGTCTGGCAAATCTAAGCTCTATGTACCCTGTACTCATTTGAACATCATTTCATTCATCGTCCGATATGACTTATCGTTGGAGGCTTTCCATATCCTGAAAGATGAATATCTGTTAACTATAAGCTCTTAGTACCCTGTAAACATTTGAATATCATCCCATTCATCGTCCGATATGAATTAACCCTGGAGGTTTTCCCTTATCCTGAAAGATGAATGTGTGGTAACTCTAAGGACTATGGACCGTGTACTCATTCGAACAACATTTCATTCATCGTCCGATATGACAACGTTGGAGATTTTATCTTATTCTGAAAGATGAACGTCGGATAACTCTAAACTCTATGAAACCTTTGCTCATTTGAATAATATTTCATTCATCCTCCAATATGACTTAACGTTGGAAGTTTCCCCTTATCCTGAAAGATGAATATCACATAACTCTAAGCTCTATGTACCCTGTACTTATTTGAGCATCATTTCATTCATCGTCGGATATGACAACGTTGGAGGTTTCCCTTAACCTGAAAGAAGAATGTCTGGTAACTCTAAGCTCTATGTACCCTGTACTCATTTAAACATAATTTCATTCATCGTCCGATATGACTTAACGTTGGAGGTTTTCCCTTATCCTGAAATATGAATGTCTCGTAACTCTAAGCTCTATGCACCCTGCACTCATTTTAACATCATTTCATTCATCCTCCGATATGACTTAACGTTGGAAGTTTCCCCCTATCCTGAAAGATGAATGTCTCATAACTCTAAACTCTATGCACCCTGTACTCATTTGAGCATCACTTCATTCATCGTCTGATATGACAACGTTTGAGGTATTCCCTTATCCTGAAAGATGAATGTCTCATAACTCTAAACTCTATGTACCCTGTACTCATTTGAGCATCATTTCATTCATCGTCCGATATGACAACGTTTGAGGTATTCCCTTATCCTGAAAGATGAATGTCTGGTAACTCTAAGCTCTATGCACCCTGTACTCATTTGAACATCATTTCATTCATCGTCCAATATGACTTAACATTGGAGGTTTCCCTTAACCTGAAAGATGATTAGACCGCTTGGCTCTCACCAAGGCGGCCCGGGTTCGATCCCAGGCGACCGCAAAGTGAGGTATGTGATGGACAACACGGCGCTGGGGCGGGTTTCCTCCGGGATCCCCGGTTTCCCCCGCCATCTCATTCCACCGTTGTCACATCTTCATCTCATGTATCATCAGTGTCATCGCCTGCTGTGCCGTATGTAGTAAAAGCGGACGTTAAATACTACACATTAAGCTCTATGTACCCTGTACTCATTTGAACATCATTTCATTCATCGTCCGATATGACTTAACGTTGGAGGTTTCCTCTTATCCTGAAAGATGAATGTCTGATAACTCTAAGCTCTATGTGTCCTGTACTCGTTGGAACATCATTTCTTCACCGTCTGATATGACTTAACGCTGGAGGAGGAAGTGCTTTTTGTTTTTAAAAAGGGCAGGGTCACGTCGTGCAGATCATAAACCTTTCTAAAATGTCATGGAGCATTGCCCACTATTTGGAGTGTGATCAGTCTACGTCAGATGAAGTCATTATTGAACATAAATGCATGTCATACGTCACTAACACTTATATTCGAATTGCACTTGATGACCTTCCATGTTCACTTGGTGGCCTTGTTCACGTTAAATAAAAGAATATCAGCTAAACAAATGATCTGCATATATCTGGATTATATGATTGCTAAGTCCTGCTTCGTAAGAAAACGAGTCACGTGTCTTGTGATAAGTATTGACCTGCTTGGTCGGTTTTTAGAAATTTTCCACTAAATTAACAATATATACCTTTCTCGATCTGTGCTCCTATGAATTGCTCAACTTGCTGGAACCGAAAACTTGTATTACATTTTACTTTCGGCGTTTCGACGAGTGCACAACAAATGCGCGAATCATTCAACACATATGTTAGACATTGCGCAGTGCTCCGCAACTGAAGGAAAAAGAAAGGACAATCCTTTTGAGCTTGAAGTTTATGATGTAATACTCCGACATCTGCAACTTCTGACAAAACAATTTCTTGCCTACCTCTGTGGCGTTATTATTAGCGCGTCTGCATCAGGTTGAAGCGGTCCCGATTTCGAATTTCGATCAGTGTGAGTTATCTGAATAAGTGATTTCTCTCCTATCCTGACAGATGACTATGTAGTAACTCTAAACCCTAAGGACCCCGGACTCATTTGAACTTCATTTGGTTTACCGTCGTATATGACTTAGCATTGGAGGTTTCCTCTTATCCTGAAAGACGAATGTCTAGTAACTCTAAGCTCTATGTACCTTGTACTCATTTAAACATAATTTCATTCATCGTCCGATATGACTTAACGTTGGAGATTCCCCCTTATCCTGAAATATGAATGTCTGGTAACTCTTAGCTCTATGTACCCTGAACTCATTTGAACATCAAATCATTTATCGTCCGATATAACTTAACTTTGGAGGGTTTCCTTATCCTGAAAGATGAATGTCTGGTAACTCTAAGCTCTATGTACCCTGTACTCATTTGAACATCATTTCATTCATCGTCCGATATGACAACGTTGGAGGTTTTCTCTTATCCTGAAAGATAAATACCTGGTAACACTAAACTCTATGTACCCTGTACTCATTTGAAAATCTTGTTAACTTAATATGAATTAAGAATGGATAGAGTAATGATTAAAATAGCAGTGGACTTAAAGAATAAGAAGGGAAGAATATAATTTAATATAACATATACTAGCTTCCAGGCAAAGAAGATATAATAGAACATGCATCGAAAGGAATATGGCAATCTCGCATTAGCTTCAAGTATTAATAACCTTGCGATTTTATAATTCACTGAATTATGTGGATAATACACTGTCCACCTGCCGTCTAGAAACGTTCAAGTCACTTGTCCTTCGCACCTCGTTTTAAATTTACGTAATAATGAGCTAGAATATACATCGAAAGGAATACGCCGATCTCGCCTTTGCTTCAAGTACTAATAACTTTGCGATTTTATAATTCACTGAATTATGTGGATAATACATTGTCTACCTGCCGTTTTGAAACGTTCAAGTTACTTGTTCTTCGCTCCTCGTTTTAAATTTACGTAATACTGACAAGTTGTTTGGTGCTTGTAGTAGTGACACATGCATTTGAATTAAATTCGTTTCCAATATTTTCCCAGTGACATCTTTCTCTTTTACATTCACTGCATCTGTCCTCTTATTTTCCACGATATCCTTACACTTCGTCACCGTTTCAATTAACAATTATTTCTCCGTCGACGAGAAATTTGTCTCACGGCTTTATTTATGATTTTGTTCATCCGCCATTTGTGCAGACGAAAATGAAAACAAAAGCGCATCGCAGCTCATCCATAGCCTTCTGTAGCTGTGATACTTACAAGTTTCTTGGCGTTAAGGCAGCTTTGTTAACATTTTCAGAAAACAGGTTGGTGAAATGCACGAAATTTAACATTAGTTTTAGCGCTGTGACAATTGTTACATTACATTTGTTAACGTCGATTTTAACATCTGTTGGTGAAATCGGGCATTAATCGCCTATTTTTACTTAAAATTACGTATTCTCATGTCAAATAAATTGTTACAGCCCGCCTCGGTGGCGTTGATGTTAGCGTGTCTGCCTCACGTTCAAGAGGTCCCGAGTTCGAATCTCGGTCAGGGTGAGTTACCTGTATAAGATTTTTCCGGGCTGTTCCCTCATCCTGTAAGACGAATATCGGGTAACTCTAAGCTCCATGGACCCCATACTCAATTGAGCAGCACTTCACCTTAACGTTGGAGGACGTAAATTATATATAAAAAAAGAAGTTACATAAATAAAAGTGACGTCATACTGTATCATGTCTGTAACTGCGATTGGAAAAATATTTATTTAATAATAATCCATTATGTAATTATCATTTCAAGTAAGTACACCTTTTTGAATTCTGAGACAGAAAACTGTATTTTCTGTGCCTAATAAATGTACTGATTCTTAAAATTCGATTTTCTAAATTTTTTTATATGTGTTCAGTTTAACATTTCTGAAATATTTTCAAAGTGCTCACATGACTTTTACCACTCGCAGAATCTACTTCAAGATAAACATTAGCTTATTGTAGCTGCAAGGGAATATGGAAATAGACTAGATATTAATGGCTCATATATTTCTGCGCTGGTCGCTATGAATTTCAGTTTTTTTTTTTTCTTTTTACTTGTTCCATTTATACCCCGCCTTTAACTACAATGGTCATATCGGCGGCCGTTCTCCTTTGGAAGATATCGAAGCTGTTAACTCATTACATCACACACACATTCACACTCTCATTCATACTTACAGACTCTGGGGAAGATGGGGAATTATCTTGGTTGGAGAAAAATCCCCAGCCCAACCGCCGGGAATCGAACCCGGGACCCCTAGCATGGCAGGCAGGTGCTCTACCAACTGAGCTACGTGGCCAGCCAATTTCAGTTTTTCTTGTACGGCAAAAGATAACTATACGAATAATGACTTCTCATTTCAGAAAAGTATAAGTATTGTAAAATTCAATGACATAAATAACAATGAATGTCTGGGAAATAGTTCACTCTAAAAAGGCTCATATTTCTTATCGTTTAACAGTTATGCAAGAGCACTCAGAATGATGGGGAGTTAAGAGGCTACTCCCAGAAAATTTTAGATAATGTTCCATTTGTCATCTAAATATATAGAATGTATGATGAACTAATCCAAGTCCCTAGAACCATTGTTAACAAAACTGAAATATTCCAAAAAATGTTACACGAAAAGCGTAGTTATAGTTTGGGAAATGTTCATGTTATACCCTTATATACCGACATTTTGTTCTGAGTTATGATGTTAAAACATCCAAACTACAGGTTTGTCTGAAATTCTTGTGGGGAGTTTCGAGATACGTTCTTATGAAATCTCTGAATGGAGTTTCCCGGTGGAATACAATATTTCTGCACAGGGACGTATTTAAGGGGGGGGTCCAGGGGGTCCGGACCCCCCCCCCAAAGGAATTGTCATTCCGAACCTTTAATAAAACTAAGTTTAAAATAAATTGAAAAAGTTTATTTAAGTTTCTCTTCTTAACGTCTCTATTCACTGTACAAAACAAGGCCGCCTAGTGCAATGAAAACTCTTAATAAGTAGATAGAGTCAACATGAAAAATTCAATGCCACGGCCGGGATTTGAACCACGGATCTCCTGGTTTTCGTCCACTCGCTGTTACTCCATTTGACTTATATTTCCCCGGTAAAACACTAGAGGCTCTCGCATCCGAGATACACCGTTTGTGGCGACTTACCATTGTAAGTACTTGCATTGTAAGTATTACTGTGATGAAGCCTGATGAAGCGAGGCAGTACTTACAATGGTAAGTCGCCACAAACGGTGTATCTGAAATGCGAGAGCCCCTGGTGGTTTACCGGGGCAATTACGAGTCAAATGAAGAATTGAATGTCATGCCAGCAAGTTGGCCATGGTAGCTCAATGGGTAAGAGTGACTGGACGGATATCAGGAGATCCGTGGTTCAAATCCCGGCCATGGCATTGAATTTTTCATATTGACTATGATAAACCTTAGCCTATGTACGGCTAGTGTGAAGAAATTATTAATTTCCATCAATTAACTAAAATCTTAATAAGTAATTTTATAAAAAAAATAATAATAGTTTCACAATAAATAAACATTTCTGAGAAAGATATTAGCAACAAATGACTAAATGATCAAATAAATCTGAAACTGTGACTCTTTCTTTTGTTCCCGACTGTGCACCTCTTGCTTGCCCTCAGGACTGTCTTCAGAACTGAGTTATTTAAACTGAAACAAAGGTCATCGACTAAAGTGAGTGAATATCTTCTTTTGGATGGAAGAACTTTCGTCAATTTTCTGTTCTCAGAAACATGTCTACTGAATACGATTAAAATGCTACATGTTTGAGACACGACAATTTTGAATTTTTGGGGAAAAGGCGATAAACACCTCTTTAATTTCCATGATTATTTAACTAAGAAACCAGGTTATCATAGATAAAAACATCAGGTTAAAAGAGAACGTGGAGCTCATAAAATACGCAACTCCCGCAATTTCTACTTCCCTCGTATCAGCTATTTTCGAAACATTTCATCATACATAACAATTGTTATGCACATTTAGCAGTCTCAAAATTGCTCGTTGCATAATTTCATAAGAATTTCATTCAAGGAGAACTAATACTTCAAATGCATCAATTAGTGGTTCGTTTTTAAATATCTGATTGCTGCTTATATCACTTTATCCCAGATATAAGAACAAAAGTGTGCAATTAAAAGTCTTTCTATAGACTTTATCCAAAGAAACAAGACAAAAGCAAGCTTTTCTGAGAACAATTTGTAGAAGATTGGGTGGAGAAAGTGATGTGAATGTAATATATTACATCGGTTTTTAGTTTTACTAACACGATAAAAATACATCCCTGATTAATTATTAAAAGCAAATAATTCAACGTAGACTTTTGGATCCCCCCCCCCCGGAAATTGACTTCTGCCCGTTATTATACGTAGCAGAGAAAGCATTAGAGCGTCGCCTGTGGTCCATGACGCAGCTTCAGTGGAAGATGTATTTTATTCCCAGTAAAAGGATCTGGCATAACCTTGAGCTGTGGCTAGATATTGCTAAACGTAATGCGGAATGGTCGCACCATTAAGGACAAATTTACCACCGCATTCCAAACGTATTTTCACACACTCCTAACTCCTGAACTTTTGGACAACGGTCATCTCTCATAAACCAGTACAGGTTTGTCTGGCAACTACCCAACAGTTTTTTGGACCCTCTTGCTACACTAGTGGCTGGCTCCACTCAATTATCGTCCTGTTATAATCCAATTAATAAAATTGTGGTTGAGTGCCAACTTTATCTTAATAAAAACTCTAATAAAAGTAATGTTACTTTTGTACAAACCATCAATGCAACATATATACCATCTCAGGGGCCCGCCTCGGTATATATATAGAGGGTGCTCAACTACGGCGGTCATCAGCGCCCTTTAAAAAACTAGTCATGGCAAAAGCCAGATATAAACTTTCTAAAAACTATACAAGTGTAACAAAACCTATTAAAAATACACGTACATAAAAAACATCAATCAAAACCTACTAAAAATTTCGTTCACTAAATCCTAAACTCTAAACTAGAAAATAATCTAAAATCCTTCTCCACGGGTCTCCACGCACGGCCTACACGTGGGTGGGCCTGTTGCCCGTCTCCCTCAACCACGAAGAGGAGCCCACACGAGGGAGACTGTTGGCTCGGGACCCCGGGTGCGCCAAACCCGTACCTACCGAAGTAGGCCCCTGGGGGGATTCAAGAGGACCCGAGTTCGAATCTCGGTCAGGGTGAGTTACCTAGATAAGGTTTTTTCCGGGGTTTTCCCTTATCATTCAAGACGAATGTCGGGTAACTCTAAGCTCAATCACCCCTGGACTCATTTGAGCATCATTTCACCCAATTCATTCATCGTCCGATATAACTTAACGTTGGGGCGGACGTAAATTAAAAAAAAATACCCTCTCAGTGATTGGAACCAGGCCGCGCCGTGGCTCAGTGGCTAGACCGCTTGGCTCTCACCAAGGCGGCCCGGGTTTGATCCCAGGCGACCGCAAAGTGAGAATTATTGTGGACAACACGGCACTGGGAGAGTTTTCTCCGGGACCTCCGGTATCCGCCGCCATCTCATTCCTGCGGTGCTCCATCTTCATCTCATGTATCATCAGTGTCACAGCCTGCGGTGCGGTATGTAGTAAAAGCGGGCGTTAAACACTACACATTTTCAGTGATTGGATTCATAAGTTCGTGTCGTGCTTAATTTAATGCGGAGGACCACCTTGATTATAGCAGTAACCAAGGAAACTGATTTTGTGGACTGTACTCGATAGAGCTGTATTCATATCACTAGATAAACTTATTGCACACGCTACATTTCTTATGGGAATAATCATGAAGAAGACAACAATACATTTAATATTTGAGATAAACTAAAACGGTTATTTCATTGCAACAACAAGCTGCACGCAGCCACACAACAAAGCACATCACATGTCTCAACATGTCTGTAACTATAAAGGAAGAAGAAGCCTCTTCTTTGCGCGCTGGCGAGTCACATGATTGGCTAGCCCCATAACCGTCGCCAAGTGAAATATTCATGCGCCCGCCGGAACAAATGACGATAATGGCGCAAACACATATCTATACTGTTGGCTCTCTTATGGGTTACTAAGAAGGACCTGGAGCAGCTATATTTTGTGCATTATTTTCCTTTTATAAAAAAGTGTAGAAATATGCAACCAATTTTGATAGTGAAATTGATGCATATACAACGCACCAAAATTTATTTCCATGGCTAAATGAGAGTGTCCGTAAAATAAAGTCTCCAATTTTATTTAATATAGAAAACATGTTTACTGTATATGAATGTTACATTGTTGGAAAGGCGGAACTTACAGCTATTTTACAATGTAATCACCATTGCCATCGATGCACTTTTGCATGCGCTGTGACAGTTTCTGTATATCCTTGTCATAGCACTCTCCCGCCAAGTTGCGCAGGTAGCGCTCAACCTCGTTTTTCAAATCATCGTCGGTCTGGAAATGTGTTCCACCCAGGTGTGACTTCCACTCAGGAAACAGATGATAATCACTAATCTCTGTTTCATATAACCTTGCCCCGCTGACCTGTACCATTCCGCGAGCAACTACCTTCCCCCTCATTCTAATTGACTAATGCTTTCGCGCCATAGGCCATAGGCGGTGCCTTCCCGTCACATTGAAACCTGCAGTAAACGTCGTAATAATTGCAGGAAGATAGATAAAATCATACAGATAAGAATATGAAAGCATGCAAAAATAATGAAGTTTATAATGAAACTGAGCAAGCTGACACTGAATTAATGAGCAATGAAACTGAAACAAGTTTATAAGGAAAGGCATTCGGCCTTTTCCACTGGGATTTTTTTAAACCAGCACACATACCTTGCAAAAATGCTTGTCTTTCAGTCTTAAAAGTCGTGTCACGCCATACTTGTCGTGTGTCCTTCATTCACCCAAGTCTCGTCAAGGTATCCCAATTTGTATCCTGGTACAGTCTGATTGTCCTTAAATAACGCCTTCGCCACACAGCAATATCACCCCTTAGGTGGTAAGTTTTCCTGTTGTCTCAATTTCATATCGCGATGTTTCTACGCATATAACACACCTGTAAGTTCAGAGCACAGCTGTTCGAATTCTCTGTGAGTGCATTAAACTCATGCACCACAATTCTTTTTTCGCCGCTTTGTAAAGGTTTAGCCTTGCGATGCTTCAGTGAAAAACTGGCGCTAGACTCTGCCATTATACATACAATAAGTACACGCGCAATAAACGATCAATAAAATAATTTAGCTCTCGCACTCGACACAACACACCTTCGAATGGCGATATATCACTAATTCAGTTCAAAACAAGGTCAGTGATAAAAGTCATATAAACACATATGTCATCACTACCGCTAAATCACGTGCTATCGTGTCATGTGCTTGAGAGCAAAGGAACCTCCTCTTTACTTCGTTTAAGAATTAACATGCATTTCAGATAAATCAACTCTGTTGCGTAATATATTTAATTCAAACAGTTACGAAAATATAAGTTTTACAATTCTATTCCAACATATAAAGATATATCACCATGTTAAATAACGAACTAATTTTTATCGCACAACAGTCTATAGTACAGTAGCAGCCAATGAGAGGTGATAAAGTCACGTGACCGTTTAGAGATACAGGGCAAGTTTATGTGAAACAAGGATTAGGTGCTAAGTCTTGACTGTAGGGGAGATGGGTGAGGATGTCCCATTCGAACTGGACCAGGAGGCCAGAAGAGAATGTCTGTTTGAACTTTCGCGGCTTCGGCGAATTCGAATACCGCCACTGACGAGAAAGTTCTTTAGTTTCTGGTGTTGTGTCGTGCACCCAGGTTTCATCGCCAGTGACAATTGAATCCAACAATTCCTCGCCCTGTTCTGCATAGCGCTCCAGAAATCGGTGTGCCGCTTCAGCACGTTGCCGTTTATGGCCTTAGGTGAGCATTTTGGAGACCCACCTCGCACACTCCTTGCGATAATGCAAAAATTCGGTCAAAATCTTGTGAATCGTAGTCTTACTGACTTCAGGGATAAGTTCGCACAGCTCGCGAACTTCCATTGCTCCACTTTTGCAATTGTTTCGGCCGAAAACAAAGGCCGACCATAACGTCTGTACATCCGTCTTTGAACTCTCTGACCCACTTTCACACGTTTGTGACGTCCATACACTGTGGCCCATAGACTTCGCATAACTGACGATGAATTTCAGTGTGGCTAGTGCCCTTGCCACTCAAAATCACTGCACGCAACTCACATTTGGCAGCGGAAATGATGGGAAGCTCTATTGCAAACGGCTGCCCAGCCAGGACTAATGGTTAGAACGGGTTCGTTGTGGTGGGGGTTTGAATGGGTGAAACCAAGCTACACGCCAGTGTTGCCAGATCTCGCGTAATAGCGTTCCTCACGTCTCTAGTGCCTTGGAGACGGACACACCTCGTATAAAGTAAAAAATGTAGTTGTTCTGTCTGATGCTCAAGCTATCTCAGTAGGCCATATCTTCTGAACCAATAATAGGACACACGTGCAAATTTGGGAGAATATAATACACAATTGGGAGATTACATTACACTATTTACATCTCAGAGAAAATTTTGGAAGTGTCCTCCACCAGCATCTATACATGTTTGTACCTGTCTCAACATATTCTCTGAAGTTTTACGGAGAGTATCCTCGCCAATGTTATTTATTTCGGTTTGAATGGATTCCTTGAGAACATCAATTGTCCGTGGTCTATTCTTGTACACTCTAGTTTTAGATACCTCCACAAGAAAAACTCCGGAGAGGTTAGGTCAAGGGATCTGGGGTCCACAGACATTTTGAGATTATTCCATCATCAAAGAAACTGGTTATAAGTTCCATGGTATCATAAGATGTGTAGCACGTTGCTCCATCTGGCTGAAAATAGCCTTCTCTCAATTCGATATCATCTCCGTAAAACTTCAGAGAATAAATTACGTGGTCTGTTCAATAGAGAAAAATCATAATTTTTTTACGGTCATAATTTTTCTCACTAATATTCAATCGTATTATACTCTGTTAGCTTAATGTGAAACAAACACGCCGTAGTATTTTCATAGTTGGTACTACTGCCTCCCGCATGTGAGAACCAGGCAAGTTCAGACATGTTCAGTATCACCTATCGTTGCGAGGAACAATATGTGGCTTTGAAATTCTGCTTTCGTCTCAAGAAATCTTCAATTGAGGCCTATGCAAAGTTACAGGAGGCCTATGGAGACTCTGTTCTTCCATACAGTACAGCTCGAAGGTGATTTAAAATGTTTAAAGAGGGGAGACAATCAATTTCAAAGGAAGGTGGACCAGGTGATGCAGTTGCTGATCTTACGGAAGAAAATGTCAACACTGCTGCTGCCATTGTGAGAGAGGATCGAAGAATTGCCTTAAGATCACTTTGTGAAATACTGAACAGTTCATTGGGTGCCACCCACACGTTGATGATAGAAACATTATATATGAGACGTGTTTGTGCGCGATGGGTTCCAAGACTGTTGATTCCCGAACAAAAGGACATTCGCATGCAGGTCTGCATGCAGTTAAAGTTGATGTTAGAGGAAGATCCGGAGTTTCTTTCAAACGTAATCACTGCTGATGAAACTTGGCTACATCATTTTGATCCTGAGAGCAAACAGCAAAACTCAGTGTGGAAATCTCCTTCATCACCAACCCCCCAAAAAGCAAAAGTTATGGTCATGTCATTCTTTGATATTCATGGAATGGTTTATCAGCATGTTGTACCTGCACACACATCAGTAACTGGACAGTACTACAGGGATGTCCTGAAAACATTGCAAGTCCGTATCAGGCGCAAAAGACCACATTTCCGTGAAGCAGGCTGGATGCTGCACCACGATAATGCGCGGCCGCATATTGCCAATGTTGTTGAATATCTTGCAAAGATCAACGTGAAGTGCATCCCTCATCCTCCCTAAGTCCGGATTTAGACCCATGTAACCTTTTTCTATTCCATAACTTGAAGAAACGGCTTCGTGGGAGGCATTATCCATCATCAGACGCAGTGATGAAGGCTGCGGAGGCGATTTTGAAGGATCTCTCAATAATAGTTTCCAGCATGTGTTTGAAGACTGGCAGAAACGCCGGGACAAGTGAATCGCATTCAGCGGAGACTGTTTTGAGGACAATTAAAATTATGAGGATGAGTAAAGCTACGTTGTCAAAAAAATTGTGATCATTCTTTATTCAACAGCCCTCGTTCACTGAATCTCGCAACAGGTTAAGCAAAATTCCGCTACTAAAATATAAGAAAAGAACCTTTCTCTTTGAGGTGGCAAGATTACCAAAACGATGGAATAATGGTGATTATGATGATCCTGTTGTAGTTTGTTGTGTAAGGAGTGTGTTAATACACTTAAAAGATTAATAACTCACTACAAATAAGTGAAGGAGGATGTGCACTGGCTGCCTATAATAGTTTAAGAGTCATCATTGTCAGAAGGTCATACTGTCACTGTAGCGCTTCCTTTAAAATTACAAATGAATTTTCCAAATTTATTTACAAGTTCATCAGTTATTGGGTACGAAATACAGCAATTGCCTTTGTTTTGAATGTAAACTTTTATTCATAGGTCACTCAGTGTTTGAGGCTTCATTTTATTCCTTTTTTAGATTTAATGTCAACCATCATGAAACATAACCTTTCCACGGCAGTGTTTCCATGTGGCAACACAAGTAGGTAATATTTAAGCGAATTTTAAAATATTCGAGAGGACATACTTTCCTTCAAAACGTATTTCTCCTACTCTGCACCAGAACACAAGGGTACTGTTTGATTCAGTTAACTTTTCTATAATATATAATTGGTGACATAAACGCAACGTACTTAAAGTACTATTCAATTAAAAGTATGATATAAATTGCAAGGAAGCCTGAGGTCTTGGTGGTAGCGAGCGTTGCATCATGCAGTGATGATTATCGTAGCATGTATAAACATGTTAACTTCACACCCATCTTGTAATATCTTTATAATGTCAGGTCTGGTGCTTGTCATATATAAATAGTTAATTACATGATAATAGCCATCCACAAAAAAGTTTCTTCAACGCAATTTGCCTGAGAATAGTTACCTAATATCATGGCATTGGCTTTTAGGATAAGTTTGACGTAAAAAGTTGACAAAAGTCGCCACATTTTCCTATTTCTCTGCTATGTCTACCGAATGCTCAAATGTCGGTACGTGTGGTGGAATTCCGCTACGGTTTGCATCACTGCTTGTAAGTCCCGAGGAGTACAAGAGTTCCGTAAGAGGGGAGGGCAAACAGAGAGAGAAAAGAACTACGTATTTATGATCTACTGGTCCCAAAGGTTTCCCCAATTTAGGTTTATACTCCTTTCTGCTCATAATACGATGAAATATGGCTAATGATAAGGAAAAATAGGCATCAAACCACACCCCATAGACTAGAAGTGAAAGTACTTTGGCAATCAAATGTCAAATAGAAGCGTTTCAATTATTGGCTCACGTCCATATAAAATGCTGTTACATGCTTAACTTCAATCGATGCCTTTTTTCTTATGATAAAAAATATTATCGTCATATATTTACACGATTTTCTCTGCCCACTCCTCTGCAAACTTCTCTTACATAAACGTATACGTTATGCTTATTTTAAGTTAGACATACATTTTTGTTGTAGTCATGTACAAGAGGTACGACTGAAGAAGTCTAGTGATAGTTGATGTATAGTATGCGCAATTTATCTTGAGCTTTCGTCTCCCAAGTCCTCACTCGGTAGGTTTCGGCAAACTCCGTAAACACAGATGATGATGATGATGATGATGATGATGTGTATAGGGGCGCTCGAATACGGTGGTCATCAGCGCCCTTTAAAAAACAAGTCATGGCAAAAGACAGATATAAAAATTTCTAAAAACATATTATTATATATAAACCTATTAAAACTGCACACACATATATCCTAAAAAAAATACTTGAGGTTAAATTCTAAAATCCACAGCTGAAACAAACGCTAAAACTTTGCCCACCGCCGTTTCGTCATCCGCGAGGATCTCCGCCAAGCTGGCCGGCAGCTGGAGAGACCTGCGGAGGCGTGCCAAGCTAAAACAATCTAAAAGCAAGTGACGGACAGTCAGGTCAGCACTGCACAGTGGGCAAACGGGAACCGGGGTTCTATTCAATAAAAAGCTGTGGCTAAAATAACAATGCCCAATGCGCAACCGAGCCAAACTCACCTCCTCGCGACGAGATGACCGACAGGAGGTAACCCAGGGAATCGGAAGTTCCTAAATAGATCTAAGTTTATTATTGCGGAGAGCGGACCACTCTTCCTGCCAGCAGGTTTGCACAGCTCTCCGCAATACGGCCCTAAAATCTTCCGATGTCACAGATGGTACTCGAACCCTGGGCTTCATGATAGCCGTCTTGGCTGCCAAATCCGCCATTTCATTCCCCCGCAAGCCTACGTGACCAGGTATCCATGCACACACCACGTTAACACCAGAAGCGTGTAAAACGTGGAGGGCATCCTGTATCCGCTGCACAATAGGGTGGTAGCTGTACAGCTGCCGTAGGCTTTGAAGTGCACTGAGGGAATCACTTAGGATTAAGCAGCTCCCCAACTTTCGTCGACGTACGTGTAAAATGGCCCGGTATATTGCATAAAGCTCTGCAGTAAAAATGGAAGTGCTAGTGTGGAATCCGAATGTATAGGTTTCAGTTCCACACACGTAAGCACAACCAACACCATCGGAATTCTTGGACTCATCGGTGTAAATTTTAACATGGTCCTGGTATCGCGATAAAAATTCTAAAAAACATGTGCGGTTACTAGACATAGACATGGTAGATTTATCATGTGTGGTCATGCCCAGATCAACGTGGGACGCTCTGCACAACCAAGGAGCGTATGTCCTCTCCCCCTAGGATACATCTTGGTCATTTCAGTATTAAGATGTCTAAGGAGCTCCCGGAAACGAAAACCAGGGGCTTTGGTTTAATAGAAGTGTTCCCATAACGCACGGCCATGAAGGTGTTAAAGAACGGCGTAAATAATAAATAATAATAGCGAAAATAATAAATAATAATAAATAAATAGCGTAAATAATAGCGAAATTTGCAGAAAGTTGCGATATAGAAAATGATAACAACCAGTTAATGTTCCCACTCAGTAAATCAATAGAACAGGAGAAAGCGTCAGCACCGTCAGGCGTTTCAAATCGTTTTGTACATCTCATCCCCATGAATCTCCAAAAACACCAGGAAAAATAACTAAAAGCACGTAATAACTAATAGTGATGTTTTCTTTCTTTCTTCTTTCTTTCCTTTTTGGCTTCCTCCTTTTCCTTATATCATGCTCTTTTATCTTTCTTTTTCTCTTGCTCTGAGCCCTTTGTATATTTCTACATAGCTTTATATTTCCCTCCATTAGCAAAGCTACACCGGTATTTAATAGAGGCCAACAAACCTAGGACCAAGATTTACCTATGTTGTGTATGTATGTATTTATTCACTGCAATTGGGTACTACCCGGTGGCAGAGTTAAGAATACAGATCAAATTACAAATACTAGATTTACAGCAATAACACAATAAACAATACAAACATGATATTATTTTACTTTAGTCACTTAAAACATATCTATTTAATTCTCTATTTACATATTATATGCCATTATAATTTAAAAGTTAAACTATAAACTATCTAGATTTTTTATAAATTTCTTCAGTGACAGGGGACAGCCCTGAAAGACTGCTACAGGCAATTCATTCCATTCTTCAATGGTTCTATTAACAAAAGAAAATGTTCCTACGTCGGTTCTGTATCTTCTACCCTTAATTTTATACCTATGATCGTTTCGTCCATAATAATCCGGATTATCTAACCTTACACTAACGTCCACCCATGCCTTTACACCAGCATTAGCTTTGAATAATGCTACCAACCTATGTTTTTACGCCTAATTCTTAATTCCTCCCATTTAGTCTCATCTCCTTTTATAGGCCCAAAATACTTGCCTCTTTTTATGAATTTTATTGCCCTCTTCTGTATTTTTTCTAATGGATCGATTTGGTTAGCTCTATACGGGTCCCAGCATGCTACTCTATATTCCATAACCGGCCGCACTAAGGCCTTGTAGGCAATTTCCCTGGACCTAGCGCTCCCCTTTTTCAATATTCTCATTACGAAATGTAATGCCTTCCACGCATTCCTAGATGTGGAATTTACTTGTTCGTCCCATCCAGCATTACTTGCCAGGTACACTCCCAAGTATTTGCAGCTGTCCTCCTGTGGAATTTGCACCCCTCCCATGTGATAGTTAACAATAATTTTGCCCTTAGTTCTACTAAAAACAATGGACTTACTTTTCTTGGCATTAATTGACATTTTGTTAGCCGCAGCCCAATTACAGATTTCATTGAAATCATCCTGAAGAGCGGTTTCATGCACTGTATTACGAATTTTATTATAAATGATACAATCGTCTGCAAACAACTTTATCTGGCAGTTAATATTAACAGCAATGTCATTAACAAAAGCGAGAAACAGTAAAGGTCCTAGTACTGAGCCTTGCGGCACACCCGAACTTACGGTTCCCCTATCGGACAGCTCTTTACCTACTTTAACTTTTTGCGTTCTCCCTTTCAAAAAATATTTAACCCATAATACTACGCGTTTGTCAATTCCTGTATTAGCTAGCTTACAAATATGTAAACTATGTGGCACTACATCAAAAGCTTTAGAAAAGTCTATTACCACTGAATCAGTTCTTCCCCCTGCATCTACCTCATCTGACAAATCTTGAAATAATGAAGTAATTTGACTTTCGCACGAATACCCAGGTCTAAATCCATGTTGCGCTTCGTTAAACCACTTTTTATTTTCGAACTCCTCTCGTATATATTCTGCAATTAAATGCTCCATTAATTTACATACTACTGAAGTTAGACTAACTGGCCGATAATTATAATATTCTGTTATGGTTCTCGAAAGTGGACACACTATTATTCGTTTACCTCCGTATAACTGTCTGAATGCAATTGAACTGGCGTGGGCAAAAATAAAGAACGTTTTCAGAGGACACAACGTTACTGGTGATATTTCAGCCACACATCTGCAGAAACTTGCTATAGAAGCGTTCTCTTCTGTAACTGCGACGGATTGGGAACGATACTGCAAGAACTGGAAATGAAATATTGGAGAAACAATGGTGTAATTGAAAATGCGATTGATGAAATTATCAACAACACATCAGAGGATACTAGCGATGAAACTGATGCAGTGGACTCAGAAATCGAAGACTCACAAAGTGAATGATTGAGTATTTATAGCTGTCATAATGTTTGTTTACTATTTCTATGTGTTTCATAAATAGTAAGTATATAAATATACAGCTTATAGGATCGAGTTCAATTTAATGTTTGTCCACCGATTTCACACTTACGGCACATATCTTCGCTTATCTTACACACTATTTTGCTGCACTGTATTTATCAAGGTTGACCACACTGCAGAAACAAAAGAGTGTTAACTCTAGCATCTTCCCCTCTACCGTCACCTCCCCGTAAATCCAGCGCTCTTCTTATCTTGGCCATAAATAAAGATATCAGACGTCACACATTACATAATTTTCTCTGCCCATTGTTTATCAGATTATTCTGAAAAATCTTATTCTTCTGCCTATTTCATGTCAATACGCATAAACATTTGTAGAAATGGTTCTATCGAATATTTCCTTGTAAATGGAATGGGACTGCAGTAGGCTTTGAATGATAACAGAATCTTTTTAGAGATTTTCACTACCTCATGAACGGAAATTCTCTTATCTTTGGATGACAAGGAGAAAAAAAATGAATAACTATTTCAGATTGGAGAAAAAGCAGAATTATTTTAAAATTGAGGACAGCAAGGAAAATTGAACAAGTATATAAATAATTGATACTGTGACTTTGTGGGTTCGTGAAATGAAAAGTCCAATTACACCACTCAAAAATGTTCTTTATTTCCACCGACTTACAGTTAAACACTTGCCAATTACACGGAATTACGTAATGCGCACAATTACGATTCACCAGGTCGTCCGTTACAATTTCACTGTACGGTCACAATTACGTAAACTCTTCCGTTGCACATACACAGTCTTCTCGTCCTTACACTAACACTGCACTCTTACGCTGATTGCCACGAACTCTGGCTGACTAACTGTCTGTCTGCAACCCCCTTTTATAGGAATATCGCCGTCTCTTCCCGACTTCTCTAGTTTCCACCCGAAAGTTCCAGATGGCCGTGGGAAAGGGGGAAGGGGCCGCCCGCGCAAGTGACATTTCCTCTAATCTTCCCACTCAGTTAGTGACAGAGACTAATGGGAGGCGTGGCTCGGCCGCCCCCGGCCTCCTCACAGCTGCCGCCGTCACACCCTCCGCCAATTGGGTGACAATACTATAGCGCGATCCACATCAACCTAAACTATTTCAACAGGCCATGATTTCCCTTTTAAAGCCCGTTGAATGTAGAAATTTGTTTTAATGGTCATAGTGGCTCTGGGAGAATTGAGAACACAGACAATTGTTGACAAATTTTTTGATAAGACTGTAGACACTGAAGTTTATATGGGTATCTTCAATACATTTGTGGAGCAGCTGGATTATATCGAATTGAGAGAAGGTTATTTCCAGCAAGATGGAGCAACGTGCCATACATCTAATGACACCATGGAACTTGTAACCAGTTTCATTGATAATCGAATAATCTCAAAAGGTCTGTGGCTCCCCAGATCCCCTGAACTAACCTCACCGGATTTTTTCTTGTGGGAGTATCTAAAAAATAGTGTGTACAAGAATAGGCCACAGACAACTGATGTTCTCAAGGAATCCATTCGAACGGAAATAAGTAACATCGGCGAGGATACTCTCCGTAAAACTTCAGAGAATATGGTGAGACGAGTACAAACATGTATAGATGCTGGTGGGAGACACTTCCAGCATTTTCTCTGAGATGTAAATAGTGTAATGTAATCTCCCAATTGTGTATTATGTTATCGCAAAGTTGCACGTGTGTCCTATTATTGGTTCAAAAGTTATGGCCTATTGAAATGGTTCAGGTTTATATGGATCGCACTGTAATTGTTAACTTTAAGGAGACACTTTTTGTGTAGTAGGTTTATGTCCATTTCCTACAATTAAACAGTTTTGAAAAAGTAATTAAGAACAGCGAAGACTTCAGAGTTATTCCCAGAATGTTCAAGAGATACATTTTACTCTTCAAGAAAAAGTATTATTGCATTTTGTTTAATTTACCTCCTCCAACGTTGTCATATCGGACGTAAAATGAAATGATGCTCAAATGTGTCCGGGATTAATGGAGCTTAGACCTATCCTCATTCGTTTTTCAGGATAGGTGAAAACCCCGGATAAAAAAAAAAACCTTATCCAGGTAGCTCACCGTAACCGAGGTTCGAACTCGGGGTCTCTTGAACATGAGGTAGACATGCTACCATGTACGCTACCGAGGCGGGCGTCATTACTGGATTAGATGACTGGATTATAGTACGGATGGTATTCGGTACTGCGACCACTCTTGATTTATTTTACCTATGCTCCGAGCGGGGCAACTTCGGGAGGATGGATGAAGCGAGAGGAGACAGGGCGGTCGATCCAAGGAGCCACGACAGTGCAGAGGACAGGGTCCCTAAACTCCCCCGGCAGACAAGCTCAACCGGCATCTCTCCCGCATTGGTCAGCCCTGGAACCGTACACCGTCCTACGGAAGGAGAAACTGCTCGCCAGGAACATAGTGTCGCGAGTCCGTACCTACTCGCGGATTGTTTACACAAAGGGAACTGATAGGCGGGAAGTGTGAAAACCAAGAGTAAAATCAAACGTCTATTGTGCATAAATTCAAAATTCTCTTTATTTCCTTAGAAAGACAGTTTGTACACCCCTTTCAGGCTCTAAAATGACGTAACATACACCAACAGAGTCTCTCGTGGCTTCACCATACGTAAACAAACAAAAGAATTCGCCTTCAAATCACTACACGATTATCAGTTTTAGACTGGACGCGGTACAGTTCAAATGTTAACACACAATAAACAGCTCACTGGCTCGCAACTGCAACTCCTAGCAGCTATGCCGAACTGACTGACGACAACTCCCACTGCCGCATATATACCCAAGCCCCTGTTCCTCGAAGGCTGCCGAAGCTTCACGGCCTTTCGTGGTACAGCGGGAAAGTTGGGACTACCTCTGTCTCTTTCTCCCTGTGTTGCTCTCTATCTCTCGACAAGTGCCCAGAGCTTATTGTTCCGCGGGCGTGATTTGGGCACTATCTGTCACTTTCACTACCCGCTTCTCTCTCGCCAAATAACAAGCACCTCGTGACAATACCATCCTGCCCTGCAGCGCCGAAATATCCGCCAAAATTTCTGTCCTGAAAGAGATAGAGGTGATGTGAAATAATGGAGATGAAACTGAGGAACAGGAAATTCGGGGAATATAATTAACATACCCAGCATTCACTTGACCCAGGAAAACCCCCGAAAAATCCCTTGGTTGAGGTAGGTCGACCATGTGAATGGAATCTGTATCTCCCGAATACCGGCCAGAGACGAAACTACTGGAACCATTCCGCTCGATATGAAAATGTATTGAACTTCTGGTATTTGAATGCGATTTTTCAGGAAATCAAAGTTTTGGTACCTTCTTTCATATAAAGTTAGTTTGGGGTGGAGGTATTTTCTTGAAAGCAAGTTAGTATTGCACCACATCTGGTACTAGTTATGTTTTAAGTGTCAAATCTATCGTCTCATCGTGAAGTCATAGATTGTCTAAAATTTTTACCGACAGTCAAACAGATAGACCACAAAGCAAGTCAGCGAAAGTATTAAAAAAAATCCAAAGCCCTTGCTCTTGAATAAGAATATGGAGGAACATGTTTGTAAAGAAGGGCTTGACTTAGAGCTGAGGGTAGAAAATGGTTAGTCACGATTTACCAACAATGACATAGCAAAACAGAATCTGCTCGTGTTTCCAGTGACAACGTATTTGTATAACCTTCAAATAAGAAACGTCTACTCAACTCTCTATGCATGTTATAATCAACTTCATCAGTAGAGTATGCCAATCAGTTACAAAAAGAGAGAAAATGGTATCCAGCTAACAGCAGAAATCAATCAACCAATATTTTATAATTAACAACAGCGAAGATTGTTTTTTTCTCGAAGGTCATGTATTTTACAACGCGATTATGAGATTCGCGGGGGGGGGGGGGGGGCTTATGACTTGGCCTGTGGAAAATTTATAGTCCTTGATAGAGCATCCTCTGGGAGGGAGAAATGAGGTGAGAGGACACGAAGGTTGTCTGGACCTAGGAAACACAACAGTTATAGTCTCGGTGTCAGTTTATATAACTTACACTCTTTCTCCGTGTACATACAACGAAAAATCCTAAACTTATCTACAACCCTGAAAGAGCCAAGCAGATTTATGGTAGAATGAAAGGGAACGACAAGAAATTCGGAGGATGTAACATCCCCTGGGACCCTGTCAAACCCTCGAAAAAAGCCATCTGTCAAAAAGGATGGCCATGGGGTTCCGAACACCCAACTCCCATTTGCAAGTCGCTTGCACCACGTCTTAATAATCAACAATTCCGTTTTTTTTTTTTTTTTTTGGGTATTGTGTACTTAAGCTTCCTCCCGTATGAGAGGGGATCTGTCCCCTTTAGATGCTGCAGTGGGATCGCTGCGGAACCCTAGTACTCGTAGTACAGATGTATTATTTTATCTTGACAGGAATCCTGCGCGGTAGGGATGAGTAGCAACTATGGTGGGGATAGTGCACCTATCGCCACAATGCGTCACACGCGTAGGATTACGAGAGGGGAGGGCGGTGCATAAGGTGTCTAAGAGCAAATTTCATTCTCGAAGCCAGTTTTGCAGCTCTTATAAACTAAGTTGTAATTCTTACTATGGTAGTAATCTCCACGCTTTTGTTGGATCTTAAATAGTACATAGGCATTTGGAACAAAACCCTGTTCTCCTCCAGCAGGCATGATAAACAACTGTCGGCCTTTCAATATCGCTGCAGAGTCCCAGTAACGTATTTCACTCCAGGCATATGGTCCAGTATGTGCTGTATTTATATAAGTTTCATCCATATAAACTATATAAACTTCACTTCGATATCTCCGAATATTTCGTAAATACTTAAGCCTTTTTGCACGTATGGTGCGATGTTCGATTAAAATTTGTCTGTCACGCTTATTTTTATTTTTTTTATTATATTTTTTAATAATCCTAACTTCAAAAGAACTCTTCTTAATGTTCAGACACTGCCTTGTAACTCAGTAGAAATTTTAGCTTCATAAGCACTTTCTTCAAAGTTGGTCTTTGTTTTTCACTTTCTTCAAAGTTGGTCTTTGTTTTTCTGTGCTTTAAAAATTATTCATAGTTCGCCTAACTACTTCTGAATTAAAACATCCAAATTAGATTTTGTGCATGTTCTTAATCTTTGTTTACTGGGCATAGAGAAGGACGTTGTTGCACTAGCACCAATGGCTTTTCTTTCCTTAAAAACTCTCCTAAACTGCTTTCAGACACAACTGTTGCCTCGAAACCCTTCCGCAGATTTTTATAGCTGACCCAGACCTTTGTTCCTCTTTTTATAAATCTACGGATATTGGTTATTACTTCTCGTGTTTTTAAATGTAGCACTTTATTTCCTAATGTGCTGCTAGGAGGCGTCATTTATAAATGCTCTCTTGGAACCAGGAGACAAGCACATTTTGAAACAAGCTGTAGTGTTACCGAGTAGCTCTGCACGTGTTTAGTTGCTCGCAACTGGTAAGCAACTGACCTCCACACCCCTCCAGTTGCAACCATTCTGAGGTGGACTCGTCCAGATACCACTCGGCATCGCTCTGCACTTTTCAAGATAAAAAATACATCTGTACCTCTGACGTTAGCAGAAGTGCACAGGGTTGAACATCCAAGAGTTGTTCGGTGTGGTAGCAGTTCCCGATAAGCATGGGAGATTGGGAACGTCTAGATGGTTCAATCATGAGATGGGGTTGAGGGACGCCTTAAGGTTCCCGGGTGCTAGCCTGCGCAGTTAGTAGTCGGTGTGCTTGAGCCAATCGGTAGTCTTCTCGGATGAGCTGACGCGAGTAACCTGCCGCGCTAGTCGTCGGTGTGCTAAAGCCAATCAGTAGTCCTGTCGGATGAGTTGACCCGGGTAACCTGCAGGGCTAGTCGTCGGTGTGCTAGAGCCAATCGGTAGTCTTTCCGGATGAGTAGACGCGGGTAACCTGTAGGGCTAGTCGTTGCTGTGCTAGAGCCAATCGGTAGTCTTTCCAGATGAGTAGACGCGGGTAACCTGTAGGGCTAGTCGTCTGTGTGCTAGAACCAATCGGTAGTCTTCCAGGATGAGTTGACACGGGTAGCCTGCAGGGCTAGTCGTCGCTGCGCTGGAGCCAATCGGTAGTCTTCCCGGATGAGTTGACGCGGGTAACCTGCAGCGCTAGTCGTCGCTGCGCTAGAGCCAATCGGTAGTGTTCCCGGATGAGCTGACGCGAGTAACCTGCAGGGCTAGTCGTTGCTGCGCTAAAGCCAATCGGTAGTGTTCCCGGATGAGTTGACGCGGGTGACCTGCAGGGCTGGTCGTCGCTGCGCTAGAGCCAATCGGTAGTGTTCCCGGATGAGTTGACGCGGGTAACCTGCAGGGCTAGTCGTCGCTGCGCTAGAGCCAATCGGTAGTGTTCCCGGATGAGTTGACGCGGTTAACCTGCAGGGCTAGTCGTCGCTGCGCTAGAGCCAATCGGTAGTGTTCCCGGATGAGTTGACGCGGTTAACCTGCAGGGCTAGTCGTCGCTGCGCCAGAGCCAATCGGTAGTGTTCCCGGATGAGCTGACGCGAGTAACCTGCAGGGCTAGTCGTCGCTGCGCTAGAGCCAATCGGTAGTCTTCCCGGATGAGTTGACACGGGTAGCCTGCAGGGCTAGTCGTCGCTGCGCTGGAGCCAATCGGTAGTCTTCCCGGATGAGTTGACGCGGGTAACCTGCAGCGCTAGTCGTCGCTGCGCTAGAGCCAATCGGTAGTGTTCCCGGATGAGCTGACGCGAGTAACCTGCAGGGCTAGTCGTTGCTGCGCTAAAGCCAATCGGTAGTGTTCCCGGATGAGTTGACGCGGGTGACCTGCAGGGCTGGTCGTCGCTGCGCTAGAGCCAATCGGTAGTGTTCCCGGATGAGTTGACGCGGGTAACCTGCAGGGCTAGTCGTCGCTGCGCTAGAGCCAATCGGTAGTGTTCCCGGATGAGTTGACGCGGTTAACCTGCAGGGCTAGTCGTCGCTGCGCTAGAGCCAATCGGTAGTGTTCCCGGATGAGTTGACGCGGTTAACCTGCAGGGCTAGTCGTCGCTGCGCTAGAGCCAATCGGTAGTGTTCCCGGATGAGCTGACGCGAGTAACCTGCAGGGCTAGTCGTCGCTGCGCTAGAGCCAATCGGTAGTCTTCCCGGATGAGTTGACGCGGGTAACTTGCAGGGCTAGTCGTCGCTGAGCTAGAGCCAATCGGTAGTCTTCCCGGATGAGTTGACGCGGGTAACCTGCAGGGCTAGTCGTCGCTGCGCATGAGCCAATCGGTAGTGTTCCCGGATGAGTTGACGCGCGTAACCTGCAGGGCTAGTCGTCGCTGCGCTAGAGCCAATCGGTAGTGTTCCCGGATGAGTTGACGCGGGTAACCTGCAGGGCTAGTCGTCGCTGTGCTAGAGCCAATCGGTAGTGTTCCCGGATGAGTTGACGCGGGTAACCTGAAGGGCTACTCGTCGCTGCGCTAGAGCCAATCGGTAGTGTTCCCGGATGAGTTGACGCGGTTAACCTGCAGGGCTAGTCGTCGCTGCGCTAGAGCCAATCGGTAGTGTTCCCGGATGAGTTGACGCGGTTAACCTGCAGGGCTAGTCGTCGCTGCGCTAGAGTCAATCGGTAGTGTTCCCGGATGAGTTGACGCGGTTAACCTGCAGGGCTAGTCGTCGCTGCGCTAGAGTCAATCGGTAGTGTTCCCGGATGAGTTGACGCGGGTAACCTGCAGGGCTAGTCGTCGGTGTGCTAGAGCCAATCGGTAGTGTTCCCGGATGAGTTGACGTGGGTAACCTGCAGGGCTAGTCGTCAATGCGCTAGAGCCAATCGGTAGTCTTCCCGGATGAGTTGACGCGGGTAACCTGCAGGGCTAGTCGTCAATGCGCTAGAGCCAATCGGTAGTGTTCCCGGATGAGTTGACGTGGGTAACCTGCAGGGCTAGTCGTCGGTGTGCTAGAGCCAATCGGTAGTCTTCCCGGATGAGTTGACACGAGTAACCTGCAGGGCTAGTCGTCGGTGTGCTAGAGCCAATCGGTAGTCTTCCCGGATGAGTTGACGCGAGTAACCTGCAGGGCTAGTCGTCGGTGTGCTAGAGCCAATCGGTAGTCTTCTCGGATGAGTTGACGCGAGTAACCTGCAGGGCTAGTCGTCGGTGTGCTAGAGCCAATTGGTAGTCTTCCCGGATGAGTTGACGCGAGTAACCTGCAGGGCTAGTCGTCGGTGTGCTAGAGCCAATTGGTAGTCTTCCCGGATGAGTTGACGCGAGTAACCTGCAGGGCTAGTCGTCGGTGTGCTAGAGCCAATCGGTAGTCTTCCCGGATGAGTTGACGCGGGTAACCTGCAGGGCTAGTCGTCGGTGTGCTAGAGCCAATCGGTAGTCTTCTCGGATGAGTTGACGCGAGTAACCTGCAGGGCTAGTCGTCGGTGTGCTAGAGCCAATTGGTAGTCTTCCCGGATGAGTTGACGCGAGTAACCTGCAGGGCTAGTCGTCGGTGTGCTAGAGCCAATTGGTAGTCTTCCCGGATGAGTTGACGCGAGTAACCTGCAGGGCTAGTCGTCGGTGTGCTAGAGCCAATCGGTAGTCTTCTCGGATGAGTTGACGCGAGTAACCTGCAGGGCTAGTCGTCGGTGTGCTACAGCCAATCTGTAGTCTTCTCGGATGAGTTGACGCGAGTAACTTGCAGGGCTAGTCGTCGGTGTGCTAGAGCCAATTGGTAGTCTTCCCGGATGAGTTGACGCGAGTAACCTGCAGGGCTAGTCGTCGGTGTGCTAGAGCCAATTGGTAGTCTTCCCGGATGAGTTGACGCGAGTAACTTGCAGGGCTAGTCGTCGGTGTGCTAGAGCCAATCGGTAGTCTTCCCGGATGAGTTGACGCGAGTAACCTGCAGGGCTAGTCGTCGGTGTGCTAGAGCCAATCGGTAGTCTTCTCGGATGAGTTGACGCGAGTAACTTGCAGGGCTAGTCGTCGCTGCGCTAGAGCCAATCGGTAGTCTTCCCGGATGAGTTGACGCGAGTAACCTGCAGGGCTAGTCGTCGCTGTGCTAGAGCCAATCGGTAGTGTTCCCGGATGAGTTGACGCGGGTAACCTGCAGGGCTAGTCGTCGCTGTGCTAGAGCCAATCGGTAGTGTTCCCGGATGAGTTGACGCGGGTAACCTGCAGGGCTAGTCGTCGCTGCGCTAGAGCCAATCGGTAGTGTTCCCGGAAGAGTTGACGCGAGTAACCTGCAGGGCTAGTCGTCAATGCGCTAGAGCCAATCGGTAGTCTTCCCGGATGAGTTGACGCGGGTAACCTGCAGGGCTAGTCGTCGCTGTGCTAGAGCCAATCGGTAGTGTTCCCGGATGAGTTGACGCGGGTAACCTGCAGGGCTAGTCGTCGCTGCGCTAGAGCCAATCGGTAGTCTTCTCGGATGAGTTGACGCGGGTAACCTGCAGGGCTAGTCGTCGCTGTGCTAGAGCCAATCGGTAGTGTTCCCGGATGAGTTGACGCGGGTAACCTGCAGGGCTAGTCGTCGCTGTGCTAGAGCCAATCGGTAGTGTTCCCGGATGAGTTGACGCGGGTAACCTGCAGGGCTAGTCGTCGCTGCGCTAGAGCCAATCGGTAGTGTTCCCGGATGAGTTGACGCGGGTAACCTGCAGGGCTAGTCGTCGCTGCGCTAGAGCCAATCGGTAGTCTTCCCGGAAGAGTTGACGCGAGTAACCTGCAGGGCTAGTCGTCGCTGCGCTAGAGCCAATTGGTAGTGTTCCCGGATGAGTTGACGCGAGTAACCTGCAGGGCTAGTCGTCGCTGTGCTAGAGCCAATCGGTAGTGTTCCCGGAAGAGTTGACGCGAGTAACCTGCAGGGCTAGTCGTCAATGCGCTAGAGCCAATCGGTAGTGTTCCCGGAAGAGTTGACGCGAGTAACCTGCAGGGCTAGTCGTCAATGCGCTAGAGCCAATCGGTAGTGTTCCCGGAAGAGTTGACGCGAGTAACCTGCAGGGCTAGTCGTCGCTGTGCTAGAGCCAATCGGTAGTGTTCCCGGATGAGTTGACGCGGGTAACCTGCAGGGCTAGTCGTCGCTGCGCTAGAGCCAATCGGTAGTGTTCCCGGAAGAGTTGACGCGAGTAACCTGCAGGGCTAGTCGTCGCTGCGCTAGAGCCAATCGGTAGTCTTCTCGGATGAGTTGACGCGAGTAACCTGCAGGGCTAGTCGTCGCTGCGCTAGAGCCAATCGGTAGTCTTCCCGGAAGAGTTGACGCGAGTAACCTGCAGGGCTAGTCGTCGCTGCGCTAGAGCCAATTGGTAGTGTTCCCGGATGAGTTGACGCGAGTAACCTGCAGGGCTAGTCGTCGCTGTGCTAGAGCCAATCGGTAGTGTTCCCGGAAGAGTTGACGCGAGTAACCTGCAGGGCTAGTCGTCAATGCGCTAGAGCCAATCGGTAGTGTTCCCGGAAGAGTTGACGCGAGTAACCTGCAGGGCTAGTCGTCAATGCGCTAGAGCCAATTGGTAGTCTTCCCGGAAGAGTTGACGCGAGTAACCTGCAGGGCTAGTCGTCAATGCGCTAGAGCCAATCGGTAGTGTTCCCGGAAGAGTTGACGCGAGTAACCTGCAGGGCTAGTCGTCGCTGCGCTAGAGCCAATTGGTAGTGTTCCCGGATGAGTTGACGCGAGTAACCTGCAGGGCTAGTCGTCGCTGTGCTAGAGCCAATCGGTAGTGTTCCCGGATGAGTTGACGCGAGTAACCTGCAGGGCTAGTCGTCGCTGTGCTAGAGCCAATCGGTAGTGTTCCCGGATGAGTTGACGCGAGTAACCTGCAGGGCTAGTCGTCGCTGTGCTAGAGCCAATCGGTAGTGTTCCCGGATGAGTTGACGCGGGTAACCTGCAGGGCTAGTCGTCAATGCGCTAGAGCCAATCAGTAGTCTTCCCGGATGAGTTGACGCGAGTAACCTGCAGGGCTAGTCGTCGGTGCGCTAGAGCCAATCGGTAGTGTTCCCGGATGAGTTGACGCGAGTAACCTGCAGGGCTAGTCGTCGGTGCGCTAGAGCCAATCAGTAGTCTTCCCGGATGAGTTGACGCGAGTAACCTGCAGGGCTAGTCGTCGGTGCGCTAGAGCCAATCGGTAGTGTTCCCGGATGAGTTGACGCGAGTAACCTGCAGGGCTAGTCGTCAATGCGCTAGAGTCAATCGGTAGTCTTCCCGGATGAGTTGACGCGGGTAACCTGCAGGGCTAGTCGTCAATGCGCTAGAGCCAATCGGTAGTGTTCCCGGATGAGTTGACGCGAGTAACCTGCAGGGCTAGTCGTCAATGTGCTAGAGTCAATCGGTAGTGTTCCCGGATGAGTTGACGCGGGTAACCTGCAGGGCTAGTCGTCAATGTGCTAGAGTCAATCGGTAGTGTTCCCGGATGAGTTGACGCGGGTAACCTGCAGGGCTAGTCGTCAATGCGCTAGAGTCAATCGGTAGTGTTCCCGGATGAGTTGACGCGCGTAACCTGCAGGGCTAGTCGTCAATGCGCTAGAGTCAATCGGTAGTCTTCCCGGATGAGTTGACGCGAGTAACCTGCAGGGCTAGTCGTCAATGCGCTAGAGTCAATCGGTAGTGTTCCCGGATGAGTTGACGCGCGTAACCTGCAGGGCTAGTCGTCAATGCGCTAGAGTCAATCGGTAGTGTTCCCGGATGAGTTGACGCGAGTAACCTGCAGGGCTAGTCGTCAATGCGCTAGAGTCAATCGGTAGTGTTCCCGGATGAGTTGACGCGCGTAACCTGCAGGGCTAGTCGTCGCTGCGCTAGAGCCAATCGGTAGTGTTCCCGGATGAGTTGACGCGGGTAACCTGCAGGGCTAGTCGTCGCTGTGCTAGAGCCAATCGGTAGTGTTCCCGGATGAGTTGACGCGAGTAACCTGCAGGGCTAGTCGTCAATGCGCTAGAGTCAATCGGTAGTGTTCCCGGATGAGTTGACGCGAGTAACCTGCAGGGCTAGTCGTCAATGCGCTAGAGTCAATCGGTAGTGTTCCCGGATGAGTTGACGCGGGTAACCTGCAGGGCTAGTCGTTGCTGTGCTAGAGTCAATCGGTAGTGTTCCCGGATGAGTTGACGCGAGTAACCTGCAGGGCTAGTCGTCGCTGTGCTAGAGCCAATCGGTAGTGTTCCCGGATGAGCTGACGCGAGTAACCTGCAGGGCTAGTCGTCGCTGCGCTAGAGCCAATCGGTAGTGTTCCCGGATGAGTTGACGTGGGTAACCTGTAGGGCTAATCGTCGCTGCGCTAGAGCCAATCGGTAGTGTTCCCGGAAGAGTTGACGCGGGTAACCTGCAGGGCTAGTCGTCGGTGTGCTAGAGCCAATCGGTAGTCTTCCCGGATGAGTTGACGCGGGTAACCTGCAGGGCTAGTCGTCGGTGTGCTAGAGCCAATTGGTAGTCTTCCCGGATGAGTTGACGCGGGTAACCTGCAGGGCTAGTCGTCGTTGTGCTAGAGCCAATCGGTAGTGTTCCCGGAAGAGTTGACGCGGGTAACCTGCAGGGCTAGTCGTCGGTGTGCTAGAGCCAATTGGTAGTCTTCCCGGATGAGTTGACGCGGGTAACCTGCAGGGCTAGTCGTCGGTGTGCTAGAGCCAATTGGTAGTCTTCCCGGATGAGTTGACGCGAGTAACTTGCAGGGCTAGTCGTCGGTGTGCTAGAGCCAATTGGTAGTCTTCCCGGATGAGTTGACGCGAGTAACCTGCAGGGCTAGTCGTCGCTGTGCTAGAGCCAATCGGTAGTCTTCCCGGATGAGTTGACGCGAGTAACCTGCAGGGCTAGTCGTCGGTGTGCTAGAGCCAATCGGTAGTCTTCTCGGATGAGTTGACGCGGGTAACCTGCAGGGCTAGTCGTCGGTGTGCTAGAGCCAATTGGTAGTCTTCCCGGATGAGTTGACGCGAGTAACCTGCAGGGCTAGTCGTCGCTGTGCTAGAGCCAATCGGTAGTCTTCTCGGATGAGTTGACGCGAGTAACCTGCAGGGCTAGTCGTCGGTGTGCTAGAGCCAATCGGTAGTCTTCCCGGATGAGTTGACGCGAGTAACCTGCAGGGCTAGTCGTCGGTGTGCTAGAGCCAATCGGTAGTCTTCTCGGATGAGTTGACGCGAGTAACTTGCAGGGCTAGTCATCGGTGTGCTAGAGCCAATTGGTAGTCTTCCCGGATGAGTTGACGCGAGTAACCTGCAGGGCTAGTCGTCGCTGTGCTAGAGCCAATCGGTAGTCTTCCCGGATAAGTTGACGCGGGTAACCTTCAGGGCTAGTCGTCGGTGTGCTAGAGCCAATTGGTAGTCTTCCCGGATAAGTTGACGCGGGTAACCTTCAGGGCTAGTCGTTGCTGTGCTAGAGTCAATCGGTAGTCTTCCCGGATGAGTTGACGCGGGTAACCTGCAGGGCTAGTCTTTGCTGTGCTAGAGTCAATTGGTAGTCTTTCCGGATGGGTTGACGCGGGTAACCTGCAGGGCTAGTCGTCGGTGTGCTAGAGCCAATCGGTAGTCTTCTCGGATGAGTTGACGCGAGTAACCTGCAGGGCTAGTCGTCGGTGTGCTAGAGTCAATCGGTAGTCTTCTCGGATGAGTTGACGTGGGTAACCTGCAGGGCTAGTCGTCGCTGTGCTAGAGCCAATCGGTAGTCTACCCGGATGAGTTGACGTGGGTAACCTGCAGGGCTAGTCGTTGCTGTGCTAGAGCCAATCCGTAGTCTTCCCGGATGGGTTGACGCGGGTAACCTGCAGGGCTAGTCGTCGCTGTGCTAGAGTCAATCGGTAGTCTTCCCGGATGAGTTGACGCGGGTAACCTACATGGCTAGTCGTCGCTGTGCTAGAGCCAATCGGTAGTCTTCCCGGATGGTTTGACGCGCTTAACCTGCAGGGCTAGTCATCGCTGGGCTAGAGCCAATCGATAGTCTTCCCGGATGGTTTGACGCGAGTAACCTGCAGGGCTAGTCATCGCTGGGCTAGAGCCAATCGGTAGTCTTCCCGGATGGTTTGACGCGAGTAACCTGCAGGGCTAGTCATCGCTGTGCTAGAGCCAATCGGTAGTCTTCCCGGATGAGTGAACGCGAGTAACCTGCAGGGCTAGCCGTCGCTGTGCTAGAGCCAATCGACAGTCTTCCCGGATGAGTTGATGCGGGTAACCTGCAGGGCTAGCCGTCGCTGTGCTAGAGCCAATCGGCAGTCTTCCCGGATGAGTTGACGCACATAAGTTGCTTGTTTACTTCCACCTTGGGGAGGCTTGTTGCTCTCTATGTCTTGTCCTATTGGAAACCCCGGAATGCATCGGGTGCCCCTTTTGGGGATAACTTTGACAGTTCTCGGGTAATAGAGACGTCCAACGTAGACACCTCTCACCCGTAATTGAAATTATAGAATTCTGTCAAAAGTGGGTTTGTTAAATTGCAACCTAATCTTTGTTAAGAGTATGGGGTTGCAAGCAAACTGCAACTTCAACATTGATAAAACAACAAAGGCTACTTCCGTAATGAGCGGGTAGCATCTGTTTGTCGTATCCATGAGTTTGAATCTCGTTTAGGGTGATTTGGCTGAATAAGATTTCTATACAAGCTTTTCCTTTCCTTGAAAGATATGTGCGTCAAAGTTCAATGTCTAAGTGTTGGAGCTCAATTGAGCATCACTTCACTATTTCCTTCATCCTCGAAATGACTTATCAGGTTTTAGTACGTTAAGGCCTAAAAGAGAACTGACAAAGCTCATTCTCACTTCTTTCGGATTTAGGATTGACAGATTTAATTAATATGTTTAGGCAATATAATACGCACTATAGACACTTGCATATGATAATTATGTATCACTATAAGGCTAACGCGCCTCCTATCACTTGGATGGGATTTGCAACTTCCTCTCGACTTAAAAGTGAATGAAAGTCATTTCTCCTTATAAGGCAAACATATGTGAACGTTTCAAATTACTTAATTCTTAACCAACTGCTTTGAAACTTTAGGTACATTCTAAGATAGCTACTGTTAAAGTGTCCTGGAAGTTTAATGTAAAGGTAAAGAGGCTCCCGTACCGAGGCATAGCTATGCAACCGTCAATCCGAGGAGGGAACCATGAGGGGACAGACCCAAAGGGCGCCCATATGGGGATGACGACGGGCTCAAGCTGGACAGGGTAGATATAGAGTCCAATATGGAGGCATCTAAGGCCGTCCGACCCCACCCTTCCAAGCCCCACGCCTCGGCGATCCCCACCAAGGACCCATTGCAGAGGCGGGGCCTGAACGGACTGACATGGATAAGAAGGGAATGATGGGACCCGGAAATGATGGACAGAAAAACATTATTATATGAGCACCCTATTCGTCTAAGCGACAAGGGGCACACCACCCTAGTCAATGTACGGTCAAGTTGTATTTAAACTTTTCAAGTGGCAATTGTTATTTAATATCCTTCTTCCGCATTTGTTTCACAAAATAAACTGTCTTCTTTTCTGCTGAGGAAATCTAGAAAATATTCTCTTACTCTACAACTTCACAATATAAGTTTTAAACCATCTACATATTTGAGAAACCAGTGAGGGCTATTTGAAGGTCCGATATCTACGTTTTATGTGCCTTGCTTGTAAGTTTCAGTAGGGCTGGTAAAAGTTTTCATCCTGTAAACATAGTGCACAGTAAAATATGAAAATTCTATTTCATCGACATGAAAGATCTCCAAGCCATTATTTTGTTTTTCTCTAGAAGCTTTTCTGCATAACAGCTGCAAATTGGTATGTTTCATAATTTTCAAACCATACAAAAAGAACAGACACTAAAAATTGAAATTTTAGAACTTTGAAATATAGCCACAATTCAGGTTCCGTAAACCCAAATTTGCCAACCTCCGTGATATGTGGATAGTGTATGTGCAACACATTTAAAAGGCCCCAAGTTCGAATCTTGGTCAGGGTGAGTTACCTGTATAAAGTTTTTCCCCAGGGTTTTCCCTTATTCTGAAAGGTAAATGACTAGTAGCTTTAAGCTCTATAAACCCTTTGCTCATTTGAACATCATTTCATTCATTGTTTAATTACACTTAACGTTGCAGGTTTTAGCTTGTCCTGAAAGATGAATATGTGGTAACGCTGAGCACTGTGTACCCTGTACTCATTTGAACATCACTTCATTCATCGTCCGATATGACTTAACGTTGTAAGATTTCCCTTGTCCTGAAATATGATTGTGTGGTAACTCTGAACTCTATGTACCCTGTACTCATTTGAACAGTATTTCATTCATCGTCCGTAATGACTTAACATTGGAGATTTTCAGGCGGCCCAGGTTCGATCCCAGGCGACCGCAAAGTGAGATTTGTGGTGGACAACACGGCGCTGGAGCGGGTTTTCTCCGGGATCTCCGGTTTCCCCCGTCATCTCATTCCACCGGTGCTCCATCTTCATGTCATGTATCATCAGTGTCACCGCCTGCGGTGCCGTATGTAGTAAAAGCGGGCGTTAAACACGACTACAGACAGACAGACATTGGAGATTTTCCCTTATCCTGGAAGATGAATACCTGGAACTCTAGGCTCCATAGACCCTGTACTCATACATCGTCCGATATGACTTAACATTGGAGGTTTCCCTTATCCTGAAAGATGAATACCTGGAACTCTAAGCTCCATAGACCCTGTACTGATACATCGTCCAATATGACTTAACGTGGGCGGTTTTCCCTTATCCTGAAAGATGAATATCTGGAAGTCTAAGCTCCATGGACCCTGTAGTGATACCTCGTCCGATATGACTTAACATTGGAGGTTTTCCCTTATCCTGAAAGACGAATATCTGGAACTCTATGCTCCATGGACCCTGTACTCATACATCGTCCGATATGACTTAACCTTGGAGGTTTCCCTTATCCTGAAAGATGAATATCTAGAACTCTATGCTCCATGGACCCTGTACTGATACATCGTCCGATATGACTTACCGTTGGATGTTTTCCCATATCCTGAAAGATGTATATCTGGAACTCTATGCTCCATGGACCATGTACTCATACATCGTTCGAAATTACTTAACGTTAGAGTTTTCATTTACCCAACATTCATTTTTCAAGATGATGTAACCAAACGCTCTGTGTACGGTGAACAACATTGTATTCAACGTTCGATATGATTTAACGTTGGAGGTTATCCTTTACCCGACATTTATCTTTCAAGGCGATGTAACAAAACGCTGTATGTACCCTGTACACATTTGAACATCATTTCATTCATCGTTCGATATTACTTAAGGTTGGAGGTTTTCCTCTACCCGACATTCATCTTTCAAGATGAAGTAACAAAACACTGTATGTACTCTGAGCACATTTGAACATCATTTCATTCATCGTTTGATATTACTTAACGTTGGAGGTTTTCCTTCACCCGACATTCAATTTTCAAGATGAATGTCGCGTAATTGTAACAATACGCTGTATGTACCCTGAGCTAATTTGAACTATCATTGCAGCCATTTCATTCATCGTCCTATACGGCTTAACCTTGGAGGACATTAATTAAGAATAATAACAAAAAAGCAATGCTGGGTTAGGGCTAGCGTAGGCGTGTGTACACGAGTTCTTGTTGATTCTGATAAACCTCGACCCCCCTGAATCAGGAAGGTCGTCCAAGTGAAACGATCTCACGGCCCAAATGCGGGTCACAAAAGCTTCCGCCTGAGGTGCCCCGCTCTGTGTTATTCAACAGAGGAGTGGGGATTAACAAACATCTCCCAGTCACTTTAAAGATAGATTAAGAACCGGTTTGGTTTGGAAGTTTTAACACAAGTCGAGAATGGGTTATATTTGTCACCGGGATGCTCGTTGAGGATTATTAAATCATCACATTTTCTTTCGAATGGGTATAATGCGTGTTCTTGAGTTTTGTTGGCAACAAGGAAATGTACGATGATGTCGGTTAGGAACTGTTGACTCCGATAGCGGAATGAAAACACACTGAAGTGTCACTTTTAGCAAATTATGTGAATATGCAAATTGAGTTCAAAAGTGACGATCTAAAAGTTCAAGGAAATATGTTGAAATTAAGAATGATGCTTATATAAAGTCTTTCAAAAAGTAATTTAGAATTCAGAGCGTTATAAATGTGACACTCATAGACCCTTCAGATCTTCAACAAATACCGCCCGACCATATGTTTGCATTTCTGGTTTGTGTATGTATGTTTTCTTCCTCGCCGTTGACAGCGATTTGACCAAATTTGGCACAAATAACACTGGGGAAAAAATGCATGTTTCAAGCACTTCATAATGCAAATTCCTACTAATTTTGGGTTGAGATATAGTTTATATGATATACACAAGGTAGAAGTATTACATATTAACGGATTGATAGAAAAGGATACATTTTAATTACATACATGCTAACAACAATGAAAGTGCATTTGACTTTCTTAACTGGTAATTACATGCTAAGAGTTCTAAATTGCTGGAAAAATACTCGCAGGTAGTCGTGTCTGAAGAGAATCATGTGGTGGCCTATTGACTTCGTCGTCTTATAGCTTGCCTCTTGTGATGGAGTTCCACAGAATCCCTATACAAAGAACAACAGTAATCCGCAAACATTACTTCATTCCAACGGTCCTGATATCTTTGTTCCATAACAGAAATGTCCTGATGGAATCTCTCCCCATGTTCATCACTAACAGCTCCACAACTAGGAGGGAAAAGTCTAGGTGGGAGTGGAGAAAATGGATCTTAAGGGACATGTTGTATCCGAGGTTACGGTATTTTTGCAGGAGCACTGTCACCAAATGCTTGTAGTTGTCATCTCTTTTGTTGCCTAAAAATCCATGAACAAAACACTTGAAGGCTTCCCAAGCTTCCTTTTCTTTCCCCTCCAAAATTTGGTCAAATGCAGGATTCCTTACAAGTTCTCTTAATTGTGGTCCGACAAAAATGCCTTCCTTAGCTTTTGCATCACTTAATTTCAAAAATTTCTCTCTGATTGGTTTTGTTATTTGGCAGGTGCCCAACTCCCAAAAAAAATACCCCAAATTTAAAATCTTCACTCTAAAATATGAAATGTCACTTTATCTTTAAAACAAGAGCTAATCTATCATTTTTATGGTGATTTCTGAATTCAGCAGATGGAAATACATGTAAATTCACTATTTTTAAGCCCGAAACATTTTCATTGTTGCCCAGTGTAATCTTTGACATAAGGCAAAAATTACTGTCTAATTTAAATGTCTAAGTTTTACTCCATATCAATTAAGTACTAATTAGTTTTATAAAGATTATAAAAGTTCACCACACCATCTACTAGAGTGGAAAGCCAGGAGGCATACCGGAAAATATGCCAAAAAAGAGATGTTTACGTCAGGTTATCTCATATACTCGGCGAGTCCACCGTATGGACACTGTCTTCTGGACAGCAAAGTGTTAGCCGGCCTCGGTAGCGTAGATGGTAGCGTGTCTGCCTCACGTTCAAGAGGTCCCGAGTTCGAATGTGGTCAGGGTGAGTTACCCGGATAAGGTTTTTTCCGGGGCTTCCCTAATCCTGAAAGACGAATGTCGGGTAACTTGGAGCGGTTCCCCTCCTTGTGGGTTGGATTTATATCACACGATGCGGTGACATATCTGACGTAGGATTCGCCCCGTCGCTCCCTCGGTGTGGCGATGAATGTAGAAGCCAAACCTTACCTTGATGTAGAAGCAATGAACCTTTCGTCTAAAAGCCGTGAAGATGAAGTTCTCGAAGATTTCTATAAATCCTCTCTCCGGCAGCTGCGGCGACCGATGAGATGTCAAACTTCTTAGGCGTGGTATCGATACAAAAGGAATTTCACATTGTTGATGATATATTTGACATTACGCCTTTGCCAGTTGAGTAAATCACCTTTTTAGAAATTACTCCAGTTGTACAGATTTATCACACTAGAACTGCGGTGCTCAGTTAAAGCAGGACAGGGGAATTTGAAATCACCTCCTTCCATCCGTTGCGACAGAATCGCGCGTTTACTTGTGGCTACTAAGTACCAGTGGCGGAACTGCGCTATCATTCTGACATATTGGAAACCATAAGCGTTCACGGGCATAGTTTAGTCCTTATTAACTAACTAATGTTTCTTAGGATGACTTCTGTGACACAAGTTATGTTTTACAAGGTCTGCAATATGTGGTACAAAAGATGGAGCGCACAGTCTCAAAAGATAAGCAAGGTAGATAGGGCTGTTTAGTCTCATTTACATTATTTGACAAATATTACAATAAACAATTAGGTGGATAACTAAAGTACAATACACCTAAATTAAAAGTAAATAAACCTCTTATATAAGGTATAAGTATTCACAAAATTAAAGATAAAAATAAAGAAAATACAGGATACACATTTATTGCATTTATAATCATTCAGGTAACTTTTTATTATTAAGTGTATTTTCACGCTTCAATATAAAGAAATATGTATATTAAGCACAAACCTAAATACTCATTTTAAAGAAATGCATATAAAAACTTGAACTGGACAAAAGTATTTGAATTTTAATAGTCCCTCATTAGAGCTTTCTGCAAGTTTACAGCTGATAGACTTTTAAGGATGCTTTGCTGTCACAACAGCTCCGATGTTTTTTTTTTCTTTTTTTTTCTTTTGCTTGTTCCATTTATAAACTACTATGGTCATATCAGCGGCCGTTCTCCTTTGGAACATACCGAAGGTGTTAACTCGTTATCTTTTGGTTTTTATTCATTACATGACGCACACATTCACACTCTCATTCATACTTCCAGACTCTGTGGAAGATGGGGAATTATCTTGGACGGAGAAAAATCCCCACCCCCTCCGCCGGGAATCGAACCCGGGACCCCTAGCACGGTAGGCAGGAGCTCCGATGTTATTCCACTCCTCTAAGGGCATTTCTTCAGCTAGCATTTACTTGTAAAATGTCTCCTTTTGACTCGTTCTTCTAGCTCATTGCAAATATATTCAATTGAGTTGAGGTTTAGAGATTTTGGTGGTATATGTAGAAGAATTGGAATGTAGTACAGAAGACATAATCGAACTAGTCCTGAGTGTGCTTGAGGTCATTATCTTTCTGTAAATAAAAACGTTCATACAATCCTAATTTCTCAGCATTGTTTTCCAAATGCTCTTCGAGTATACTTAAATAAGCATACTTGTTCATGATATCGTCTAAAAACACAAGATCCTCTACACATGCAGATGCCATGCACCCGCACACAATTACACTGCCTCCACCAAGTTTTGCTGTGCCCAACATAATTTTTGGATCCCATTCAGTGTTTTGTTTCCTCCAGACTAACATTCTACCACCACTGCGGTAAATATATAATTTACTTTCATCAGACCACAGAACAATATCCCAGAACTCTAAATTTCGCGAAAGATATGTTTTGGCAAGTTCCTTCCTCTCTTCCTGATTTACTTTACTCACGTATGGCTTCTTGCCTGGCACCCTTGCACGGTAAGCAGCACTGTTCAGTAATCTGGTGATTATGCGTGGATGAACTTGTTTACCTATCGATTCCTTCAGTCAGGCTGCAATTCTTGCAATTCTTCGCCATACTACCCACAGCTGTAATGTCCCTGCTATTCAGTTTTGCTGCCTTCCAGTTCTGGGTTAATTGTCCAACATCTGCTGCTACTCATAGCGCTGAATTACTCTAAAAATAGTTGAATAACGTCCATTCACCATTTATCCTACTTCTACAACGTTTTCCCTTCTTGTGCAAACTTACTATAAGTTGTCGCTCCTAAACAGTGGTTTCCTTTGCTTTGAAGCCCACGTTTGCTCTTGGTAGAAGGTAGCGGGGTAAACAGGTTTCGAACACCGATCCGTTCACCATACACAGAAGAAAGCATGATAAAAATATAAAGCATGCTGTTTACCAGGCTCTTTCCTTGTGCGTAGCGCACTTACGAATGCTTTTGTCTAATGCGGCATGGTACATAGTTGCGCCAAGAAACCACTCGCATTCCTTTAATATGAAGAGATAACTTGTCATTGTACAGGATGTGGCACGAGAGCAAATACTGCGTCTGTTGCAATTATCCTTTTATGACCACTATGCCAATTTGTACAGCAGGCATGGGACTCGTCTTCAATGCAGCTGAGTAACAATTTACTGCTGGAAACAATAGACACCCTTGAATATCAAACAAATGCTGACATTGTGCCTCTAGGGGACAGGGCATATATTATGTTAAATGGCCATTCACTACTCCATAAACTAAAGTACAAAGAGTAAAAAAGAATATTGGGACAGTGTCTCAATAGCATCATAATACAGAGGAAGGCAGTTTCGAGACTTGTGACGTACTTCAGTCGGGAACAAGGCCTGCAGTCCGTCGGCGTCAGGCAAGAGCCGTGTAGTACCAAGTTGCCTATATAAATGGTGCTGCGAGTACAGAATCTGAGGGTTCGGTCAGGTGTACTGCACTCGATGACAACAATGTAGCTTCCACATACCTAATGTATCTGATTTATTGAAGGACAAATATACACACAAGAAAGACTTGGCTAATTTTTACAATAATGTCGCCCAAACCAGATTTCCGAGGTTGTATTCACCTGCCGCACGGACATTGTGTATGTTTGGCTCGACATATCTGTGTGAATAATTTTTTCTGTTATCAAATTACGTAAGTCCAAACTCCGAAGTACCTTGTCGGATCAATCTAACATGCAGCCTTCGATTACAAATTTCCCAGACATTACGTCCTGACATTTATAAACTAGTTAAATAAAAACAAAAACAAAACGAAAACAAAAAGTGTCGGAAAAAGTCCACCTAAATTTGTTCTGAATGGGTCTCTTCTAATTTGTAGAGAAAATTACTTGATATTTCATTTTATTTACTTTATAGAATGCCTGTCCTTCAGATAAACTACGAGTTGAAGTTTTCTATATTTGCTCATAGCACAGAGCCAAAATATAATTGTTTATAAACTGTGACCAATTGTGTACTTAAAGCAGTCAGCATTAATATGTATGCTTCTTTCTTCTTCTTCTTCTTCTTCTTCTTCTTCTTCTTCTTCTTCTTCTTCTTCTTCTTCTTCTTCTTCTGCTTCACTTCATGGCATAGGCAATCAAGTGCCTGTTCCGCCTTCGAAGTCCTCCAGCTATCGTTTCCTGGGTCTGCCCACCGATCTCCTACCTTTAGGACGATACTGTAATATTTGTTTTGTAAGTCTATTATCTGGCGTTCTTTCAACATGTTCCTTCCATTTTTGTTTGAGATCTTTTAACCTATCATTCATATTAAAAATTTCCACCTCTTCTCTTGTATTTTCATTTCTTATTAAGTCCCTCTTCGTGCATCCTTTCACACTTCTCAAGAATTTCATTTCTGAAGCCTGTATTTTACTCTGTTGCTTTTTAGTTAACGTCCAAGTCTCACTTCCTTATGTCAGTATAGGTACAGCCATAACTTTGTAGAACTTTAATTTTTTCTTTACGTATTTTGTTTCTAAATGTTCTATTTATTGTTCCACACACTCTTTGAAATTTGCATATTTTATTGTAGACATCATATTCCTTGTCATAACTAACATCAGTTCCCAAGTAGTTAAAATGGCTTACCTGTTCAACGCAACGATAATTTATAACTATTTATGTTCTAATTGGCTCTTTCCCAATGAATGTCATTACCTTTGATTTTATAAAAGAAATTTTCATATTATATTGCTTACAAAGTTCACTAAGTTTAAAAATAGATTTTTGCAGGGCAGACTCGCTATTTTGTATAATAACTAAGTCGTCAGCAAACAATAAAATATTTAAAAAGTTTTTATTTGAAATTTTGAAACCTACATTCACTAGCTGCTTGTATTTGCACACTAGGTCGTCAATATAAGTACTAAAAAGTGTAGGTGATAAAGTACACCCTTGTCTGACACCCTGATTAGTAATAAATTTTTTAGAAATTTTACCATTGTTCCCCACATTTATTTTTGTTTGGAAGTAGAAGCATTGTATCATTTTTACTAATTGTTGTGGGTATCCTCGTTCTTCCAATATTTGCCACATTTTGCACGGTTTACCCTGTCGAAGGCTTTTTCAAAGTCAACAAATGCCATATGCCATATGTAAGCCGTACATATTATTAACAACCAATAGTTTCCTGTCTTTCCTAACCGCACACATCAAGCTAATCCTTCTCATTCGACAGCAGTAATCAGCGCGGTGACGTCACAGGCTAACCTGCCTTTCGTTCCGGAACATATTTGGCGGTGACAGCTGGTGGAGCTGAGGTCTCACCACCACTACCTGTCTTCCCCTGACCTAACCTATAGAAAACATTCAATATGTTTCTTTCTAGAAATTAACCTACTCGGCAGTAACTTCCATGAATCTCACTAAAGAACATGTAGTGGTGATAGAATCCCACAATGGAATAATAAAATATTACGTCATCGCGCTGGGAAAGCTGATCTCCCCTAGCGACATTCGATATGTTTCGCGCATAAAAACGGAAGAGTATGTTTCTTTCTCTCTGCAAAGAAATGTGCTGAAGAATTAACAAATAGGCACACAAAGATACTAGTACACAATGTATGTTTGGAGATAAGACCACTTGTTACAAAATGTAAACGTATAATACTCTCCAATGTCTGCCCTGTAATACCTATTACGTAATTGAAGATGAGGCTATAAAATTAGGCATTAAACCAGTGTCAAAAATATCTCCTATCAGAGCCGGAATCCCATTATCTGGCTTCTGACACATCCCCAGTTTCTGTAGGCAAATATGCATTACAAATGAGAGGGTTGTAGACGAGACAACGTGAGACTGTTGGAGACGAGACCACGTGAGACGTTTAGAGACGAGACCACGTGAGATGTTTTGAGAAGAGACCACGTCAGAGGGTTCCAGACGTAACCATGTGGGAGGTCACATGCAGCAGGGGAAAAGGTCAAAGTTAGCTCCGCGTCTCTCTCGGCCGCTAGGCTGACCAGCCTTCTATTCTTCTCCGCTCCAGATCGACCTTTCTTCTTAATTTTTAGAGAGCCCACCTTACTATCTTTCCTAGATCGGCGATCTTACACTTATCAGCTTCTGGTTTCTTCTTTTGCGAGGCAACGAAGTTTTGTCCTTTGATTCCCCCCTTAGGTAGCCCTTCAGTCTCCTATACTCCCTGGGAATGTTCTCCTTAGAACCTGAGTCACCAGTAAAAGGGCACTCTGATTCACCAGGTTCCATTGCCAGGGTCATATCCACCGCAGTTCTATCAGAGTCCCCAGTCAAGAAGCGCTGTGGCTCTTTGGATATGTCAGACTCAATTGTACTCCCAAGAGTAAGGAGTAATCTGTCGCTGCCCCTGGGGCCCCCTGCAGAAGTAGAAGGACTCCGATACAATGGGATTTGACCTGGATCCCCAAGAGGATCGTTCAAGACAACATCTAACCCCGGTACCGTTTAGCCCTCAGCACAATTACTTTCACCTTGGCTTCGGTAGAGAAAAGGGGATGGAAATAGGATATGGTGTGAGAGATAGGTCGTTGTAGGACGTTCATTGGCTCCTCCGCATATGACCTTCCCGATAGCTACCGTCGGTATAGCTCTCAGCCTCGTTAGAGTACACAACCCTCCCCGCCCGCACGGTCAGTGATAAAATAAGGCGACTTTCCCCGGGGAAGTTTTGTGAGAGTTGTCATATCAGACGACGAATGAAATGATGTTCACATGAGTACAGGATACATACAGCTCAGAGTTACCAGACGGTTATGTTTCAGGATAAGTGAAAACCTCCAACGTTAAGTCATATCGGACGATGAATGGAATGTTCAAATGAGTACAGGATACATAGAGCTTAGAGCTACCAGACAGTGATCTTTCAGGATAATGGAAAACCTCCAACGTTGTCATATCGGACGATGAATGAAATATTCAAATGAGTACAGGGTACATAGAGCTTAGAGCTACCAGACATTCATCTTTCAGGATAAGGGAAAACCTCCAACGTTGTCATATCGGACGATGAATGAAATGATGTTCAAATGAGTGCAGGGTACATAGAGCTTAGAGTTACCAGATATTCATATATCAGGATAATAGGAAACTTCCAAAGTTAAGTCATATCGGACGATGAATGGAATGTTCAAATGAGTACAGGGTACATAGAGCTTAGAGTTATCATACAGTCATATTTCAGGATAAGAGAAAACCTCCAACGTTAAGTCATATCGGACGATGAATGAAATGATGTTCAAAGGAGTCCAGGGCACAAAGAGCTTAGAGTTACCAGACAGTCATCTTTCAGGATAAGGGAAAACCTCCAAAGTTAAGTCATATCGGACGATGAATGGAATGTTCAAATGAGTACAGGGTACATAGAGCTTAGAGTTACCAGACATTCACCTTTCAGGATAAGACAAAACCTCCAACGTTAAGTCATGTCGGACGATAAATGAAATGATGTTCAAATGAGTACATGATACATAGAGCTTAGAGTTACCAAACATTCATCTTTCATGATAAGGGAAAACCTCCAACGTTGTCATATCGGACGATGAATTAAATGATGTTCATATGAGTACAGGGTACACAGAGCTTAGAGTTACCAGACATTTATCTTTCAGGATAAGTGAAAACCTCCAACGTTAAGTCATATCGGACGAAGCATGAAATGTTCAAATGAGTACAGGATACATAGAGCTTAGAGTTACCAGACAGTCATCTTTCAGGATAAGGGAAACCTCCAACGTTAAGTCATATCGGACGATGAATGAAATGATGTTCAAATGAGTACAGGATACATAGAGCTTAGAACTACCAGACAGTGATCTTTCAGGATAATGGAACACCTCCAACGTTGTCATATCGGACGATGAATGAAATGATGTTCAAATGAGTACAGGGTACATAGAGCTTAGAGTTACCAGACATTCCTCCTTCATAATAAGGGAAATCCTCGAACGTTAAGTCATATCGGACGATGAATGAAATGATGTTGAAATGAGTGCAGGGCTCATGGAGTTTAGAGTTACCCGATATTGATCTTTCAGGAAAGTGAAAAATCCAGATAAATTTTATATAAATAGCTCATCCTGACCGAGATTAGAGCCGGGGACTTGAACGTAGATAGACACACTAACATCTGAGCCACAGAGGTGGGTAAATTTAAGAAATAAAAACGTCGGGCTGGTGTTATCATTGAAGTACGTATACCTTACCCAAAGACACAAGAGGAATTAAGCCCGCCTGGGTAGCGTAGATGGTAGCCTGTGTGCCTCACGTTCAAGAGGTCCACAGTTCGAATCTCGGTCAGGTGAGTTACCTGGATGAGGTATATCCGGGGTTTTCCCTCATCTTAAAAGACGAATGTCGGGTAACTCTGAGCTCTATGGACCATGGGTCCATTTAAGCATCATTTTATTCTAGCCATTCATCGTCCGATATGACTTAAAAAGTTCAACGACGTAAATTACAAAAAGAAGAAGAATTGCCAGTCAAATATGATTCAAAATAGTAACAACAAAGTATTATTGGAGAAGGTTAAGATTTTCAATTTTGGTAGTCGTCGCTCAGATGGTTTGGCCGCGAGAGCGGTAACACGTTTTAACGAACTTGCCTTTTGCCGAGTGTGTAACGTACACCTAAGTTTTATGGTCCGGTTTGAGACACTTTACCTAACTTTCGAACCAAGGACCGGAGCGACTTACGAGAGATGTCAAACTCTTCCTCTAGTCCAAGACTATCCCTTCGTGTTGCGCATTTGGTTACGGCAGTTGTAGTTTTAATACTACGACCCGTGCAAGAGTCGGGTGCCTTAAGGGTATGTATGACTGAAGTTTTCAAATTCTGAACTAATAATGCTAGCTTTTTCAAATTTACTCCATGGGTGTAGTATATTGTAAGCATGTTACACCCTAAATGTAAACCATTTTTCTCCAGCAGTTTAGAAATTATGATAAATTTTGTATGTTTTTTGTTACGTCACTAAAAAAGTCCCTTGCGACAAAATATTTTGAATTTTTGTCTAATATTTTAACCCTATGTTTATAACACACATACTTTTTGAAATTGCTCTGGATTTTTCTGTGTCTCCTTTAGTTAAGGTCACAAAAAGTTTTTAATTTACAAATATTCTTTTTTGTCTAAAAAACTGTAAGTTTTGTGTTTGAAAATTAAAAATATATGCTTATATACATTTCACAATAAAACCTAGGGCAATTTCCGTTCCTCATGATATTCTGAAACTGTTCAGGAAATGTCATGAATTTAGTACAAAAACTGTATCGCAAGGAGCATTTTACAGGAAGAAAAATGCTGAAAATATGAACATTGAGAAAACAGCGATTAAAGATTTGATTGCATAACTCACATTAAATTCCACCAGGCTGATAGGTTGGACCCTCAGATTTCTTTTTCCTCTGCTCTGTTGCTGCTTTTTCCACCTTTTTCTTCTTTAGATGTTGCTTTTCTTCTGCACAACTTCCCTTCTTGCTTTGCAGGATACGAGTCTGATCTCGCTGCACTGAAGTTTTCCTTGCTGAGTCTACTACACTTTCACCTCTGATTTTTTGCTGCAGCTCCAATGACTTAAGACTACCCATGTTAAACTCACTGATGCTTTTAATAACAGCAAGATCCAATGTTTGTTTTGATATGAAAACTTCCTTTGGCCACTTATTCCATATGACATGATGCAAAGATTCACTGGCATTCTGTGTTTTTCCTGTTTTGCTCATCTCTAGTAATGTTGTAGAAGCCAGCCTCTGATATATTGGCAACATTTTAGGAACTATTTTGTCTGAAAGCCTTATTTTTCTTTTCTTGAATTGAAAATTTAAGAACGGAAGACAGACAAAGAATGTGGATGTAGGCAAAAGAGGGCGTGACTCTGACAGAGTTTAAAGGCCACCGAAATTTAAATAAGCATTTAAAAATGGCGTTCGGAGGCAAATTATGCATTTTTCACAATCGGGAATGTTTAAATTATTTTATAGAATTAAAATAAAAAAGTCGTTATTTTCACGATTTTCATGAAATTTCAGTCATACATACCCTTAAGTAACCTTCCATTTCAAAACAAGTTTCAATTGTTATTTGGAATATCTATTTAGGAATGTACAACAATCATAAGGGAGAAGGAGAATACATCAAAGGCAAATGAAATAGTAGTTTAAAAAGCTAATGTGCAAGATTGCCTTAAAAGTGAGCTTGAGCGTGTCCTAAACGATTCCAGAAGTCTGGGTCAAGAAGAAATAAGATATGACAATGCGTTAGACCGCTGTTCTTCACCGCTGGTGTTGCGACTTTGGTTACCAGTTTGAGGAGGAAACGAACGTGGAACACGTCCTGTGGCCTGAAATCGTTATTTTTTCCAGTACCTATTACATTGAAGGTTTACACGATCTTTAACATAGAAGGTTAAACTGGTGCGGGAACGAACGGCGAATCCAGTTTCCAAATGGTAATCAAATATTTCGTACGTACAACCGCAAGTTCACATGCGCAAGGGTAACACGAGAGTAACCCAGCAATCTATACAAACAGATTTCATTTTGGGCAAAAACCTCTTGTTAAACACTCTTAATACAAACATTTTCTCGCTCAAATCTGTACATTGGTGTAATCTTACATGTAAACCGCATCACTGCAAAATGCGCATCAGTTTGCACTCTTACTCAGTGCTCCTCATTCATGGAAAATTTGGAAGCAATCGGAAGTAAAATATTGGGAGACAAGATATGTACTGCAGATGATATTAATATAATGGGAAGAACGAGGACAGCAGTATCTGAAGCATACAGAGAATTAAAAGAAGGAGCAAAAACAATAGGCCTGGAAATTAACATATCTAAAACAAAAGCCATGATACAAAGTAGGAGAAGAAAGTATACAGGAACACTGGAAATGGACCAACATAACATAGATATAGTAAGGAACTTTAAATATCTGGGAACAATAATTAACAACAATAACGATGAATCGGAAGAAATAAAAACAAGAATCTTAATGGCTAATAAAGTTTATTACTCACTTCACGCAATACTTAGATCTAAACAAATCCATAGGAACAACAAAATTAGGTTATACAAAACATTAATAAAACCAGTACTGTGCTATGGAAGTGAAACATGGGTATTGACACAGAATTTGGAAGATGCCCTAAAAACTTTTGAAAGAAAGATTCTGAGGAAAATATATGGACCAATACAGGAAGGAGGGCAATGGCGTATAAGATGGAATGAAGAATTGTACAGCATATATAAAGATATAAATATTGTTCAGGATATTAAAATCAGGAGGATGAGATGGGCAGGTCATATAATAAGAATGGAAGAAGGAAAAATACCAAAAAGAGTCCTTAATGGTAAATTCTACAACACAAGAGCAGTAGGAAGACCGAGAATGAGATGGGAAGATGCCATACAGAGAGACACACAACATATATTGGGAATACGAGGGTGGAGGAAGAGAGCTGAAGATAGAGAGGAATGGAGGCACCTGCTGAAGGAGGCCAATGCCCAGAAGGGGCTGTAGCGCCACTCGAGAAGAAGAAGAAGAAGAAGAAGATAGGTACTAGATGGGAGGTCTGTTCCCACAACATTTGTTCACAAAAACCAAATTGGCGTGTACTGTTTTTAATTTAGACACAGTGACTGTCAGAATTTGTCGGACAGGCATAGCTGTCATATGTTTAACATGAAAAGATTAATAACAAACCTTTTTTCTTCCATGTTCTAGACGTTTTTCGGGCTTCGAGCCAGGTAAGCAGATGTTGAGACATCGATGTTTCGGGAGCGTACATCTCGCTTGTATAACAGTCCCTGGTGCCACGTTGTGGCGAAGGCCTTGTCCACGTCCAGAAGCACCGCGACGGTTTTGAGGTTGTCCTGGAAGCCCAGGGCAGCCTTTTCTACCAATCGCAGTAGCTGCAGAGTCGTGGAGTGGCCCCGACGGAAACCGAACTGGTGATCCGGTAGGAGGTGCCTTTCCTCGAAGAGAGGAGCCAGGCGGGCCAGGAGCAATCGCTCAAAGAAGTTTGAGACGATTGAGAGAAGACTTATGGACCGCAAGCTGGAAGGGAAGAGTGGATCCTTGCCGCGCTTCAGAATGCAGACCACCCTCGCCTCTTTCCAACAAGTTGGGAAGTGGCAGAGGTAAAGGCATGCACTGTAAATCCGCGTCAGGTGGATCACAGCTCTTTTGGGAAGGTTTCGGAGCATGAGTGCCGAGACACCATCATGCCCCGGGGATTTGTTAGGTTTGAGGCTACGGATTTGGGCTGCCACCTGTTTGGGGGTGGTAATGGGAATGTGGATCATGTCACGTGGGGGAGGGGGGTCCTCGTAGACGTATTCCATCGCCTCCTCCACGAGTTCGGTGAACTCGTCCTCTTGCGGGTCTTCCCGTGGCTCGAATTGAGACTCTAGATAGTCTGCGAAGCTTATGGCCTTCTCTTGGGGCTCAAAGGCGAGGCGCCCTCGAGTGCCATGGAGAGGATGCTGATATTGACTTTTGTCCTTCCGTAAGGAACGGATAATCCGCCACGGATATGACTTAGGGCTGGGGTGACCCATATATCCATATATACTCAGCGAGCGGGTTCGCGTTGGTGAATATGACAACCACTCAGAAAAAACTGCTGCTCTGGTCGCTGCTCAGTAAATCCCAATAAATGTCAAGCCATTCTCTTCACCAAACGCACCACCCATCGAGGCCAAAATCTTCCTCCCCTACAACTCTTCGGCACTAATATAACCTGGTCGCCCACAGTAAAATACCTAGGTGTCACCATGGACAGAGGCCTCACTTGGCGCACACACATCAGTCAAATCAGAGGCAAAGCATGCGGGCGACTCAGAGAACTCTATCCGCTATTAAACCACTCCAGCCTTCTTCCCATCGAAACTGCCTTAGTCATCTACAAAACCCTCCTCAGACCGCTAATTACCTACGCCGCCCCGGTCTGGGGCTTTGCAGCAAAAACGCACATCGAACGACTACAAACCTCCCAAAATAAAATCCTACGGCTGATATGCAAACTCTTGCGTACAACCCCAGCAGCACCTCTACATAAGGAACTAAGAATCCATACTATTAACGAATTTATCCGCAAGCTGGCCTTTGACCTCTACAAAAATGCAGAACAAAATCCAAACCCACTCATCCAAAACATTGGTAGCTATGACCCATTCACCAATAAACATAAAGGACCCCTATACCTCTTTCACCGATACTCGGACAACGACGTTAGCGAACATGACGTTCAAGACTTCCTTAACCAGCTCATCCCTGCCTAGAACCCAGCACAGCCCTCAAGACTACCATCATATCTGCCTACAGAATTCCCTCAGCATTCTAAACCACAACTAATATTATATGCATGCTTCGAACTACTAATCCCGTGTACTAACACCTCCTCAGAGCTACTAACATACCATGAATAACACGCATGATCATAACCTAACACTAACCCTCCACTAAGCATGGACGCATGCACCGCAAAAGGCACTACACGCATGCCCAAATAACAATACACAACACGAATCCCCAGTCTGGCACACAGGGCACCTAGCCATGTTTGCCACACTGGCCTCTCACACTACGCCGCCCAGCATGACTCATGCTGAGCATATCATACACGACACTCCCCAGAGTGCTTATTGCGGGATCTGCTAACTAACACCACTAATCTTTCACGTAACCCCGCATCCCTGCATGAAAAAAAGCCAGATCTGTGTTTCCTGAGTCCCTCTTTTTCGAGTTTTAATGCAGGATTCCATGCTGCACTAAATTGTAGCCCAGCATCTCGGTTAAGAGTAACTCTCTCTGCCGAGATAGCCAAGGCCTCCTTAACTCTGCACTCCCAGTAGCCACTGCATTTTGCCAAAATAGTGGTGAGACCGAAGTTAGCCCTATGGTTTTGCTGGAAGCAATATTCCGCCAGCCCAGACTTTTCAGGTCACCCCAGCCCTAAGTCATTCAACATCCTGAAGATGGGAGAGATGTACGCTTCCGAAACGTCGATGTCTCAACATCTGCTTACCTGGCTCGAAGCCCAAGAACGTCTAGAACATATACGCTGCCAGGAAAGATTCAGCTCATATTTCTATTTTATTCCAGTTTGCTCACCCCAGATTGTACAGTTGCACATTAGGTAACAAAAATAAAGTTTCTTTCATTTCATGATGCTGATACCGAAAATAAAGTTTGCCATATATAAAGAATCATGATGAATGTCAAAGGAATGTTGGTTCTTTGTCACAATACGTGCAAGGCCAGTTGAGTTGGGGGGAAAGTTGTTATAACAAAAGCAATGTAAGAAACAGTGTCCTTAGCAGTTTTCTAAAGGGGCTCACTTGACTTCTTGAATAGGATATTCTTTGAACCATTCATAACGCGTAGTATTATGGGTAAAACATTTTTTGAAAGGTAGAACGCAAAAAGTTAAAGTAGGTAAAGAGCTGTCCGATAGGGGAACTGTAAGTTCGGGTGTGCCGCAAGGCTCAGTACTAGGACCTTTACTGTTATTCGTTTTTGTTAATGACATTGCTGTTGATATTAACTGCCAGATAAGGTTGTTTGCAGACGATTGTATCATTTATAATAAAATTCGGAATACAGTGCATGAAACCGCTCTTCAGGATGATTTAAATGAAATCTGTAATTGGGCTACGGCTAACAAAATGTCAATTAATGCCAAGAAAAGTAAGTCCATTGTTTTTAGTAGAACTAAGGGCAAAATTATTGTTAACTATCACATGGGAGGGGTGCAAATTCCACAGGTGGACAGCTGCAAATACTTGGGAGTGTACCTAGAAAGTAATGCTGGATGGGACGAACAAGTAAATTCCACATCTAGGAATGCGTGGAAGGCATTACATTTCGTAATGAGAATATTGAAAAAGGGGAGCGCTAGGTCCAGGGAAATTGCCTACAAGGCCTTAGTGCGGCCGGTTATGGAATATGGAGTAGCATGCTGGGACCCGTATAGAGCTAACCAAATCGATCCATTAGAAAAAATACAGAAGAGGGCAATAAAATTCATAAAAAGAGGCAAGTATTTTGGGTCTATAAAAGGAGATCAGACTAAATGGGAGGAATTAAGAATTATTCGTAAAAAAAATAGGTTGGTATCATTATTCAAAGCTAATGCTGGTGGAAAGGCATGGGTGGACGTTAGTGTAAGGTTAGATAATCCGGATTATTATGGACGAAATGATCATAGGTATAAAATTAAGGGTAGAAGATACAGAACCGACGTAGGAAAATTTTGTTTTGTTAATAGAACCACTGAAGAATGGAATGAATTGCCTGTAGCAGTCTTTCAGGACTGTCCCCTGTCACTGAAGAAATTTATAAAAAAAATCTAGATGGTTTATAGTTTAACTTTTAAATTATAATGGTATATAATATGTAAATAGAAAAGTAATTAGATATGTTTTAAGTGACTAAAGTAAAATAATATCATGTTTGTATTGTTTATTGCGTTATTGTTGTAAATCTAGTATTTGTAACTTGATCTGTATTCTTAACTCTGCCACCGGGTAGTACCCAATTGCAGTGAATAAATACATACATAAATACATACATACATACATACATACATACCTACATACATACATACATACATACATACATACATACATACATACATACATACATACATACATACATACATACATACATACATACATACATACATACATACATACATACATACATACATACATACATACATACATACATACATACATACATACATACATACATACATACATACATACATACATACATACATACATACATACATACATACATACATACATACATACATACATACATACATACATACATACATACATACATACATACATACATACATACATACATACATACATACATACATACATACATACATACATACATACATACATACATACATACATACATACATACATACATACATACATACATACATACATACATACATACATACATACATACATACATACATACATACATACATACATACATACATACATACATACATACATACATACATACATACATACATACATACATACATACATACATACATACATACATACATACATACATACATACATACATACATACATACATACATACATACATACATACATACATACATACATACATACATACATACATACATACATACATACATACATACATACATACATACATACATACATACATACATACATACATACATACATACATACATACATACATACATACATACATACATACATACATACATACATACATACATACATACATACATACATACATACATACATACATACATACATACATACATACATACATACATACATACATACATACATACATACATACATACATACATACATACATACATACATACATACATACATACATACATACATACATACATACATACATACATACATACATACCTAATGGCGACAAAACAGTCACAAAAGGATCTTTGGCTGAAAAGGAGTTTTCAGTAAGTGAAAGTGATACACCCACGCGCAGCTGTGGAGAGCACTCCGTGGCTTGCAAGCCATTAAAAACAGTCTTCGGCGTGGAGCCAATTAGAGCAGTTCGAGGCGTGAAGCCTATTAGGGCGGTCAACTTGTTCTGTCTTGGATATTTGTCGGTTCATACACTCCTGGAAATGGACATAAGAACACATTGACGCCGGTGTGTCAGACCCACCATACTTGCTCCGGACACTGTGAGAGGGCTGTACAAGCAATGAACACACACACGGTACAGCGGGCACACCAGGAACCGCGGTGTTGGCCGTCGAATGGCGCTAGCTGCGCAGCGTTTGGGCACCGCCGCCGTCAGTGTCAGCCAGTTTGCCGTGGCATACGGAGCTCCATCGCAACACTGGTAGCATGCAGCGACAGCGTGGACGTGAACCGTATGTGCAGTTGACGGACTTTGAGTGAGGGCGTATAGTGGGCATACTGGAGGCCGGGTGGACGTACCGCCGAATTGCTCAACACGTGGGGCGTGAGGTCTCCACAGTACATCGATGCTGTCACCAGTGGTCGGCGGAAGGTGCACGTGCCCGTCGACCTGCGACCGGACCGCAGTGACGCACGGATGCACGCTAAGACCGTCGGATCCTACGCAGTGCCGTAGGGGACCGCACCGTCACTTCCCAGCAAATTAGGGACACTGTTGCTCCTGGGGTATCGGCGAGGACCATTCGCAACCGTCTCCATGAAGGTGGGCTACGGTCCTGCGCACCGTTAGGCCATCTTCCGCTCACGCCCCGACATCGTGCAGCCCGCCTCCGGTGGTGTCGCGACAGGCGTGAATGGAGGGACGAATGGAGACGTGTCGTCTTCAGCGATGAGAGTCGCTTCTGTCTTGGTGCCAATGATGGTCGTATGCGTGTTTTGCGCCGTGCAGGTGAGCGCCACATTCAGGACTGCATACGACCGAGGCACACAGGGCCAACACCCGGTATCATGGTGTGGGGAGCGATCTCCTACACTGGCCGTACACCTCTGGTGATCGTCGAGGGGACACTGAATAGTGCACGGTACATCCAAACCGTCATCGAACCCATCGTTCTACCATTCCTAGACCGGCAAGGGAACTTGCTGTTCCAACAGGACAATGCACGTCCTCATGTATCCCGTGCCACCCAACGTGCTATAGAAGGTGTAAGTCAACTACCCTGACCAGCAAGATCTCCGGATCTGTCCCCCATTGAGCATGTTTGGGACTGGATGAAACGTCGTCTCGCGCGGTCTGCACGTCCAGCACGAACGCTGGTCCAACTGAGGCGCCAGCTGGAAATGGCATGGCAAGCCGTTCCACAGGACTACATCCAGCATCTCTACGATCGTCTCCATGGGAGAATAGCAGCCTGCATTGCTGCGAAAGGAGGATATACACGGCACTAGTGCCGACATTGTGCATGCTCTGTTGCCTGTGTCTATGTGCCTATGGTTCTGTCAGTGTGATTATGTGATCTATCTGACCCCAGGAATGTGTCAATAAAGTTTCCCCTTCCTGGGACAATAAATTCACGGTGTCCTTATTTCAATTTCCAGGAGTGTATATACGTGAGGAACGAATAAGGTTTATCGAGTAATAAACATTCTGCCGCCAGTAACTCGAAAAAGAGATTGGTAACCCTTGGTCGGCAACTTCAATTTCGGTGTTCTAAAAGAAAGCAGCAGTAAATAAATAAGTTGGAAACGGGCATTCCAGTGTCATTAAATATCCTTATCACACACATCCACGCATACCCTGTGAGAAACCTCATTGTTTTACCCTGAGCTAAACAAAAGTGCTTCAAACTGTATTGTCAAGTGGAACATTGTTCGCCACATATATTTTTGTATCAAATTGGCGCCTGAACGTAGAACTCTTTGTTCGCCAACTTATTTGCTCGCCATTAAAATTATTGCTTCAATGCACAAAATATAAACATTTTAATGTAATTAAAATAATACAAAATTTCGCATTCAAAGGTATCCGTACCAAAATATAAGTACAAAACAAACAGAAAGAATGGAGGCCCTGTAGGAATATTTTTTATTTTTATTTTTTATTTTTTCAAAAATATATATAGTATATGTATATAGATATATATTTTTCTCTTTTTCTTATTTAACCGATTTTTCATTATTTCCGTTAATTTTCTTATCTATTTTCCTAATTTCACAAATATTCACTGTACACATAAACACCCATGCCCAAGGCGGGACTCGAACCCGCGACTCTCTACGCGGCATAATACTAGAGACGTACGCTTTGGCGACCATGGCTACGAGGGCCGGCAAATTAGTGCTTGGTGATCTTCCCTTCCTCCGTAGCACTTCAGTCAGCCTTCTCGGCATGTTCTCCACCAGTTTGCTAGTGGTAGAACGAGGCAACTTGTTCCATTCCTCTGCAGTCGCATACATTCTGCATACATTCTTTTCGAGTATGTTCCATAGATTTTCAATCGGATTGATGTCGGGACTCTGTGGGGCAAGATTCACAACTTTAAGCCACTTGTACAACAATCATAGCCGTACATAATAGGCCGTATGTTTTAGGTCATTGTCCTGATAGAATTTAAAAGTCCCCTATTCCCATTAAATTAATTGGAAGTCGATTAATGACACTAAACAACACTTACTTTTAAATTTTCCCGGAACTAGTTTCAGAGGCCTTCCCTCTATCTTCAGCCGCACATCGTCTGGTTCTCATTGGTGTAGCTGGCAATATTTTATCATCGGTCTCCTCTGGTGGCGGTTCGAGGAACTTGTTGAACAAATCTTTCTGGGGGATGTCGAAATTGAATACTTTGTTTCTATTTTTTGAAATAAAGATTTGTTCCCATGTGGACAGTTCTTGTTTTCCTGTTGAATGTTTTAGTAATTTTGGTACTGGATTTATGTTGTGTTTTTTTTTTTTTTTTTTCAAAAATGCGTGGCAACTGCTGATTTTTCTAATTGTTTGTATTTTATGTTCCTAAAGTGTTCCTTTGCTCTTGTTTCTAAATTTCTTTAGGAACATAAAATACAAACCATTAGAAAAATCAGCAGTTGCCACGCATTTTTGGGAAAAAAACACAACATAAATCCAGAACCAAAAGTACTGAAACATACAACAGGAAAACAAGAACTGTCCACATGGGAACAAATCTTTATTTCAAAAAATAGGAACAAAGTATTCAATTTCGACATCCCCAGAAAGATTTGTTCAGCAAGTTCCTCGAACCGCCACCAGAGGAGACCGATGACAAAATATTGCCAGCTACACCAATGAGAACCAGTCGATGTCCGGCTGAAGATAGAGGGAAGGCCTCTGAAACTAGTTACGGGAAAATTTAAATGTAAGTGTTGTTTAGTGTCATTAATCGACTTCCAATTAATTTAATTTATACAACAACACTGTTTTCAACACTTCCATGAAAGGATCCTATTCCCATATTTTCTGCACTTTTCTTCAGGTTATCCTATAAAATCTGAAGATACTGGCGGTGATTCATGTGTCCATCTATAAAAACTACCTCGCCTACTCTTTCAGCGGCCACGCCGTGGCTCACTGGTTAGACCGCTTGGCTCTCACCAAGGCGGTCCGGGTTCGATCCCAGGCGACCGCAAAGTGAGATTTGTGATGGACAACACGGCGTTGGGACTGGTTTTCTCCGGTATCTCCGGTTTTCCCCGCCATCTCATTCCACCGGTGCTCCATCTTCATCTCATGTATCATCAGTGTCACCGCCTGCGGTGCCGTATGTAGTAAAAGCGGGCGTTAAGCACTACACATTTACTCTTTCAGCTGACATACAGCCCCAAATTCTTCAAATTCTTTATTGAGCTGTCTTCAAACTATAATTGGTTTATCTGAGCCAGAAATGTTGAATTTTGACTCGTCGCAGAAAATGACTGTCGCCCACCAGTCCATATCTTTGCTGAGGTGCTCCTTAGCAAATTTTTGCCTCTTGATCCTATTAATTTTGTTGACATAGGGCGTTTTTCTTGTAGTTCGTCCATGATAATATTCCAGGTATAACACCCTCCGGATTGTGCTTACGCTGATCCTCTTTCCAAACACACTTGCATCCTCAGCAGCAATAACATTTGCAGGAAGACGTGGATTATTTTTCACTCTGCTTATTACTGCCCTCTCTTCTCTTCTATTAGGGACCTTCGGGCAACCTGTCTGTGCCAAATTTTCAATCCTATCTTGATATTTATATCGGCAGATAATGTCATTAACCTTTTTTTTTTTTTTTTAATTTACGTCCTCCAACGTTAAGTCATATCGGACGGTGAATGAATTGGATGAAATGATGCTCAAATGAGTATGGAGCTTATAGTTACCCGACATTCGTCTTGAAGGATTAGGGGAAACCGTGGAAAAACCATATCCAGGTAACTCACCCTGACCGAGATTCGAACTCGGGACCTCTTGAACGTGAAATGTTGTTAAGAGTACCTTTCTTCATGTTCAACAAATCTGCTATTTGTCGACATGTTTTTTTGTCTCTTTTCATGATGGAATATTATTGTCATTACTCAAATATACTGTTCTTTCCTTTGCGTCCCATTTCACTCCTGAATGTTTGGTCTGCTTTGTGCGTCAGTAAGGCACTGATTAGTACCTCCCCGCACAGCACAAGTGCAAAGCATGCCTTTGTTTCGGTGCATTATCTTCCTGATCACATCATTCGAAGCCCTGACGTGAACGTCGCCCTCTCTCATTTCTTGCAGGTTACATGGCCAGATTTCACCACGATTTACACCGACGGTTCTAAATCTGCTGCTGGAGTAGGTTATGCATACGTCTGTCCTTCTACTAATGCCCTGGCTCGATACCGCCTACCTATGGAGGCTTCCAGCTACACTGCGGAGGTTCTGGCCATTCGTGACGCTTTGCTATATGGGATTTCTCAGGGCTTCCCCAAACTGCTGATCTTAACCGATGCGCAGAGTGTGCTGCAGAGACTCTCATCTCCCCGCTGGACGAGAGATATGCACTGTTATCTTTACGAGATACTGACGGTGAACAACGCTACCTTAGCCGGACATCAAATTCACTTCCTTTGGATGAGAGGGCATGTCGGAATTGGATACAATGAAGTCGCCGATCGCCTGGCAAAAGAGGGACTCACCCAAGGCACCTTCCAAGGCATCCAACTGCCCTACACGGATTTCTTCTCGGTCCTTCAGCGTGACGCCTATTGTCGCTGGAATGACGCTTGGATTCGTTCGCAGTCCATCAAAGGCAAACACTACGCCGCCGTTCAGACGCATCTATCCACGACCCCTTGGTTCTCGAGCTTCAGGATTGCACGTCGACATCTCACCTCCATCATTTGAATGCGACTTGGACATGGATGTTACCTCGCGCATCTACACCGACTACGTCTCATCGATTCCCCTGTATGTCCTAATGACCCCGGCGAAACCGCTGACCTCAATCATCTCCTGTTGAGTTGCTCTCGCTACCGAGCTCACCGTTCTTCCTTCCTCCGTCGCCTACTTCAGCAGTCTGTTGCTTTTCCCGCTAGCGTCAACACCATATTACAGTTATGCCACAAACCTGTATACCAAGCTCTTCTGCAATTTCTTAAAGAAAGTGATCTACAGATCTAGTCTCCTCCCATCCTCTTAATTTTCCTTGCATTATTTTTCAAATTTTTCCCCACGATGGCCATATGGGATTTTACCGAAGGCAAAAAAAAAAAAAAAAAAAAAAAAAAAAAACCCATGCCTTGAGTTGCCAACCATCCCTTGTCCGAAAAATATTGACGAGTAAATTTTCGTATCTCAACCAATTAACAGATATTGTGCATTTTTTAAATAATTTACAAGTCACAACTGCATTGCTGCGGTACCTCTGAAGTGTATAGAATTAAGAGGTTAGGAACTTTGAATTGTTTACCCACTTTTCCTTTTAAAACAAGCATGTTACATGTACAGACCACCTTGTCTGAAAAAATATGACAGTCACTCAATGTATGCTAAGGGGAAATGTGTTTAGCAGGTAAATATCCATATTGCAACTTTTCAGAAACCATCACCTTATGACATGGAGTACACAAATAAAATAATCATTATAAAAGGAACATTGCAGTGAATTATCTTGAGTTCAGTACAGACAACTATCTAAGAACACACACACACATCTACAGATACTCAAAAGAGTATTCGTCTAATCATAGCACATAGAATATTACAAGTACAATCAGAAAACTATAGCACCGTTATTTTCTATTGGCATCCAGAGTTAAGTACAGCAATCAACAGGCTACAAATCTCATTAAATATGTTGTCTAAGTGGTTCAAAATGTGGCGAGTAGTATTAAATATTAATAAGACGAAAACGAAAATATTCTCAAGATATTATCAAAATCCACCCGCATTGGATCTGCAGGGAAAACAACTAAAATGGAAGCCTCCAGAAACACCAGTCAAATATTTAGACGTAATGCTTGACACTAAATTAACCTGGAATTCTCATATATCTTACATTTCCACAATAGCCATTTCTAGAATTAAAAATCTGTATGCATTGCTACAGAAGAAATCACAGCTTGGTCTGGAGTACTCAATATTGATCTACAAGTCTCTTATACGCCCCATAATTTCTTACGCTGCTCCTGTATGGGGTGGACATTCATCGACTTCAGGTTATACAAAACAAATTTCTCCGCAGTATTACAAAGGCTCCATGGTTCGTTAGAAATGATCAACTCCATCAGGAACTTGGTATTCTACCCATACATCTGTACTTCAAATTGATATCAAAGACATTCTTCGTTAGATTATCCGAAGTACCAGGCGCTGTCACCTATGACATTGGACGACGAAACTTCGAAAGGACCAGATTGAACATAAAACTGCCTTAAGACATCCTAGACATCAGAAGATAGTGACTTTTCTCACTAATTCAAAGTATATCCTCTATTTTTCTCAAAACACTACTGATCATAATCTAGCCTGCACATCTAACCTCTCTTTTCAATTGTTATCCATCTTATTTAATGTTATTGTATTGTTAGTTATGCTGTTATATACGTTGTCTTTTATTATCTTTCGTTTAAACGTCTTCTTAATTGTTTTCTGTTTGTTTATATTATATATCACCTATTGTATATGTTATAGGACAGTAATTCCTCAGTTATTAATTTGTATGCAGTACTTATGTAATTTATCAGTGGCGTATAGCAGTACTGCTGATCAGCCAAATAATAAACTAAAACAAAAGAAAACTATAAATAAGACAGGAACAGTAACTATTTCTTTACATCGATTGATATCTATATTTAAAAATAAAACACAATTTGGGTTCATATATTGCTTAATTAGTGAACAGCCCTAGGTTATTTAAAATCATTCCCCATTTGGTGTGAAACAAAACAAGATCACAGGTATGGTGCCTCGCTGACACACATCCCTTCCCTTTTCTTATGCAGTTGTGTTTCATCCACTGTTGTTGACAGTTCCGTCTCTGTTTTCAAAGCCGTTGACTGCTACTTAAGTAATATGACTCGAAAACGTCGTGAAATTACAAAAGAACAGAGAGAAATTTGCATAAGATTAGTTAAAAAAGGGAAATCTTTTCAGGAAATTGGAGAAAGCATTCGAAGACCTAGCAGTACAGTGAATACTATTATATACAGGTTTGATCACAACAAAACTTACGAAAATCAATCAAGAAGCGGTCGTCCTGCAGTTCTGTCCCAGATGGAGAAACGACAGTTACTTAGAGAAGACAACAAAAATCCTAAACTATGTTCCAAAATTTGCTATTGCAGTGCAAACACACAGGAAAGTCCGTTTCAGCACAAGCTGTAAGAAACGTGCTTTATGAAGCTGAGTATGGAGGCCGAACAGCCAGTAGAAAACCATACCTCAATAAAATCAACACCTCATAATAATTACAGTATAAAGAATTTGCTACAGTTTTCTAAAAAAGACAAAATTTCAGACAACAAAAAATCTGGTATTTATCAAGTGAACTGTTTAGAATGCGATAAGATCTATATTGGCAGAACCAAGCGTAATTTAGAAACCAGAGCGAAAGAACATTTTAGAAATATTAAATATAGACAGACCGAGAAATCGGCAGTGGCTGATCATTTTTGGTCATATAATCATGAAGTAAGTCCAGAAGTTAAATTATTGAAACAATTGAAGGAACCGATAGATTTAATGGTTTGGGAGAAGATATTTATTTTGAAAAATAAGGATCGCGTAATGAATTTTGATATCCCTCCTATAGACATCATCAATAAGTTTGTGTTGTCCCCGGTATATGGCAGTTAGATAAGGAGCTATCCTTCAAACTCCGGTAGTGGTCAAGGTCAGTCAGTCAGTTAGTGGGTGAGTGTCAAGCTGAGTGGCTGAGGATAAAGCAGATGTTTGCTTTGAAACCGGTCCCAGGATTTAAATAAGATAAGTGAAGTTGTGTTACTAGTGTTTAGTTATTATTAATAAGAAAGAAGCGAGTTGCTTTTGCAAAAGAACATAAATACGATGTGTTTGATTTCTGGAATAAGGTTGTATTTACTGACGAGAGTCAATTTGAGCTGTTTAAGTCAAAATGGCGAGTAATAGTTTGGAGAAAAAAGAATTGAGCCTAAGGAGAAAAATATACTTCGGTTAAACTTGTCTGGAGCTGCATGAGTACAAATGGTGTGGAGGATTTGTGTTTTATTGATAGAATTATGAATCATAAGGTTTATATAAACATTCTAAAACACATCTGTCCAGAAGTGTGAATAATATGGGTCTTTTTGTGGATTATATTTTCACACAAGATAATGATCCAAAATACACAGCTCTAAATGCAAGGTTATGGTTGTTGTATAATACTCCACGATGGATGCCGACAGCATCACAAACTCCAGACATGAATCCAATAGAGAATTTGTGGAGTATACTGGACAAAAGTATTAGGAATCATCAGACATCTAATATAAAGCATCTAAATTACGTTCTACTAGAGTAATGACGTAAAATTACAGTGTAAAAACACAATTTTTGGTAAAATCAATGCCAAGGAGAATGTAAGAGATTATAAAGAGGAATGGAGGGCCTACCAAGTACTAACCGTAACATTCTACACTATTTTCAGTATGTAGACAAACACTTATTTTGCATGTAAATCTATATTAAGGAATTAATCCTTAAAGAATTAATTCTTTTAAATACATTACTTCATATACGGGAGTAATGTACTTAAAAGGATTACTTCTTTAAGGATTAATTCCTTAATATAAATTTACATTAAAAATAATCTACGATAAAAATCCTGGTAATTAAGTACTTACAATAGTAAGTCGCCACAAGTAGTTGTCTCAAATATGAGAACCTTAAGTGGTCAATTGGAGAATTTAATGTCAGGAAGGCACGTTGACCACAGTAGCTCAAGGGTCAGAGCGACTGGACGGAAACCAGTAGATCCGTGGTTCAAATCCCGGCCATGGCATTGAATTTTTCAGTTGGCTCTAATTAATCAAAAATAACTTATTTTGCATTCTATATTGCATTTCTTTACTTTTGAATGTTTAACTTTGTTTATGTGAATATATTCTATATGGAATATTGCCTAATGGCTGCATACGTAAACATTAAGTGACCAGGCGACAACACATTCACGGAAATATAAGGCAGATCTATGCCCCCACGCAAATTAAGTACTTTTTGGAAATTAATTGTACTTTTACACTAGCCGTGTATAGGACGAACTATGGAAAAGTAGAGTCAGACCGAATAATTCAATGCCATAGCCGGGATTTCACCCACGGATAACCGATTCTCCGCCCGGCTGCTCTTAACCACTGAGCCACCGTGTCCAATGTGCCAGCATGACGTTAAGTTCTCCAACTGACTCGTGTTTTTCCCGGTAAACCACTAGCAGTTGTCATAAACACAGGAGACAACTACCTTAATGGCGACCTATTATGCTGTAAGTACTTTAAGGCCCGAGCTTTATAGTAAACCACTAGGAGTTCTCATAAACACATGAGACAACTACCTTAATGACGACTTACTATGCTGTAAGTACTTTAAGACCCGGGCTTTATAGTAAACCACTAGGAGTTCTCATAAATACATGAGACAGCTACCTTAATGGCGACTTACTATGCTGTAAGTACTTTAAGGTCCGGGCTTTATAGTAAACCACTAGGAGTTCTCATAAACACATGAGACAACTACCTTAATGGCAACTTACTATGCTGTAAGTACTTTAAGGTCCGGGCTTTATAGTAAACCACTAGGAGTTCTCATAAACACATGAGACAACTACCTTAATGACGACTTACTATGCTGTAAGTACTTTAAGGCCCGGGCTTTATAGTAAACCACTAGGAGTTCTCATAAACACATGAGACAACTACCTTAATGGCAACTTACTATGCTGTAAGTACTTTAAGGTCCGGGCTTTACAGTAAACCACTAGGAGTTCTCATAAACACATGAGACAACTGCCTTAATGACGACTTACTATGCTGTAAGTACTTTAAGGCCCGGGCTTTATAGTAAACCACTAGGAGTTCTCATAAATACATGAGACAACTACCTTAATGACGACTTACTATGCTGTAAGTACTTTAAGGCCCGAGCTTTATAGTAAACCACTAGGAGTTCTCATAAACACATGAGACAACTACCTTAATGACGACTTACTATGCTGTAAGTACTTTAAGGCCCGGGCTTTATAGTAAACCACTAGGAGTTCTCATAAACACATGAGACAACTACCTTAATGGCGACTTACTATGCTGTAAGTACTTTAAGGCCCGAGCTTTATAGTAAACCACTAGCAGTTGTCATAAACACAGGAGACAACTACCTTAATGACGACTTACTATGCTGTAAGTACTTTAAGGTCCGGGCTTTATAGTAAACCACTAGGAGTTCTCATAAACACATGAGACAACTACCTTAATGGCGACTTACTATGCTGTAAGTACTTTAAGGCCCGAGCTTTATAGTAAACCACTAGCAGTTGTCATAAACACAGGAGAAAACTACCTTAATGACGACTTACTATGCTGTAAGTACTTTAAGGTCCGGGCTTTATAGTAAACCACTAGGAGTTCTCATAAACACATGAGACAACTACCTTAATGGCGACCTACTATGCTGTAAGTACTTTAAGACCCGGGCTTTATAGTAAACCACTAGGAGTTCTCATAAACACATGAGACAACTACCTTAATGACGACTTACTATGCTGTAAGTACTTTAAGACCCGGGCTTTATAGTAAACCACTAGGAGTTCTCATAAACACATGAGGCAACTACCTTAATGGCGACTTACTATGCTGTAAGTAATTTAAGGCCCGGGCTTTATAGTAAACCACTAGGAGTTCTCATAAACACATGAGACAACTACCTTAATGGCGACCTATTATGCTGTAAGTACTTTAAGGCCCGGGCTCTATAGTTCGGACCATTATTAGGACAATTGATGGAAGTTAAATTTTTCTTTCACACCAGCTGTGTGTAGGATAAAGTTTGGAAAAGTAGAATCAGGTTGAAAAATCTGAAAAATCTGATAAATGAGACCGGGAGATACATCATTCAACTCCTGGCTATGGCATTGGATTTTTCAGTCTCGCTGCTTTTTCATGAGTATTTTTAATGACCAAATATGGTTAAGAAAAAGACAACGGAGAGCTGGACAAGGCCGTTAAAATAATAGACTTAGTAAGCAATACAAGGACTTACCAAACTTTGACATTGTACTGGCGAGGTAAATTATTTGGAATTAGTCGAACTGACTCGTGTGCAATCAGGACATTAGTCATTTGATATTCTTTCTTTCATTCAGGTCAACATAATTCTTCATCCGGTCCGAGGTCTAACTAGGTTAACTTCTTTCCAAGGTAAAATGGGTTAACTGTTTCTTTCTGTTTTGTCCCACCATCATACCTGAAAAACGAAAAGTGGGTTAGAGACCAAACTTGGCATTTAAGTTAGGTATCTTCCCTAAGAAGCAACCTAATTATTTTCTAGGAAAACATGCCTCCAGAATTACGCTTTATATGGAAACATTAATATAAAGGTATTCTTTAAGAACGCCGAGGCTGATTTTGTATGCACTTTGAAATCCCCTTAAAAATTCAACCACTCTAGTGCAGGATTTCCAGTGTACGTTTTCTATCAAGTGTTAAACGAACACAAAATTAAAAAATTCTTGGATTTTCCTACGTTTCTCTTGTAATGCACTCTCAAAGCCAGCTCCAAAGCACCACAAAAACATTTATTACAATAAAAACTAGATATTTTACCGCATATCAGTTGATAGTGTTTTACTACCTCGTCAAGATAGGCACGACTTAATACAGGATGTGCAAAACAAAAGTTGGCAATAACGTAATGAAACAGCCGCACCAAAATGCAGAAAAACTCGAAGTTTTGTTTTAAAGTTGGCAAACCTGTTATTCCTATTATGTACACACAAGATTGTTTCCCAAAATGGTTGCATCCACTCCACAAGTAAACATCAAGGGCTGTTATCTTTTTTCTTCTTTATTTAACGCCTCCAACGTGAAGTGATATCGAACGATGAGTGAGAGATGTTCAAATACGTACAGGGTACTTAGAGCTTAGAGCAGGGGAAGACAGGTAGTGGCGGTGTGTCTTAAGCTCCGTTCAATCTAACCGCCAAATATGCCCCCGAACGAAAGGAAGTTTAGCGTGTGACGTCACCGCGCTGATTTCTGCTGTCAACTAGGAAGAAAACAGTTTGATGTGTTGCGGTTCGGACAGTGTAGGAAAGACAGGAAACGTATCGGGTATTAATAACACTAGGGAACACGTTTTTTTGTACCTGAAACAAAATAGGCTAATTCTTATGCAAAATGACTCGCTGATTTCAAAAATGCCTCTGAAAATGCTGAATCACGTAACGTTTTTGAGATATTCTTATTCTTTTATATAAAATTACAGAAATGAGCTGTGATGCCAACTCATATTGACTTAATTTAAAATAATAGCCATTGACTCTTCTAAATACAGCTTAAAGGCAGTGTTGCTTCATAATGGCAATTTAATACCTTCAATACCTTTATTTCATGCCATAGGAATGAAGGAGATATACGACTCCATGTCCATAATTTTAGATGCTATTAGTTATCAAAACCATGGCTGGGAAATTTGTAGTGACCTCAAGGTAGTTGCGTTGCTAACGGGACTGCAGGAAGGTTTCACAAAATATTGCTGTTTTTTGTGCTTATGGGACAGTAGGGCAACTGACAAGCATTTTATAGTGAAAGAGTGGGGGAAAGGGAAGACTATACCACTGGAGCAAGCAGTGTTAAGTATGTGCCTCTAGTAGACCCAAACAAAGTTCTTCTCCCCCCACTTCACATGGAACTCGGGTTAATGAAGAATTTTGTTAAAGGTTTGGACAAAAGTGGAAGTGCATTTGAGTATTTAAGAAGTATCTTTCCCAAAATAAGTGAATCTAAATTGAAGGAAGGTATATTTGTCGGTCCTCAAATAAGACTACTTCTTAAAGACAGTGTTTTTTAATCAAAGCTTAAACGTGTTGAACTGGCAGCATGGAAATCATTTAAATCAGTGGTGGAGGGCTTCCTGGGCAATAACAAAGAAGAAAATTATGAAACTTTAGTCTCAGAACTATTAAGGAGCTACAAAGAAATGGGTTGCCGTATGTCACTTAAAATCCACTTTTTGCACTCTCACCTTGGTAGTTTCCCTACAAACCTAGGAGCTGTAAGTGATGAGCAAGGTGAGCGTTTTCACCAGGACATTTCTGAGATGGAAAGACGTTACCAGGGTATCACTGGGATTCAGCCATGTTCGGAGACTATTGTTGGTTCCTCAAACGGGAGAGTCAATACAAAAAAAAATCAACAAACACTTCTGAGATAATTCAGGTATTGCTTTTCATCATTATCCTTTGTTTATTTATTTTAATAATAATTAATAATAATTATTATTTTCAATGTTATTTGGCAATAAAATACCTATTATTTTCAATTAATCAAATATGAGTTATCACATTTCTGTAAGTTTTCATAAAAAATTATGAATACCTAAAAAACGTTACGTGATACAGCATTTTAAGGGACCTTTTTGGAATCAGCAGATCAGTTTACATAAGAATTTGCCTATTTTGTTTCGGGAATTTGAATATATATATATATTTTTTTTTTTTTTTTTTTTTTTTTGTTCCCCAGTGTAATATGTACAACTTACATCTTGGGTGTTGTAATATTAATGCCGACTGATTTAATTACACAATTACTCACAGTTTATAAACAATTACATTTTAGCTCTGTGCTATGAGAAAATATGTAAAACTTCAACTCGTAGTTTATCTTAAGGTCATGCATGTTATAAAGTAAATAACTTAAAACAAAGTAATTTTCTCTGTAAATAAGAGGAGACCCACTCAGAACAAAATTACGTGGACATTTTCCAACATTTTCTGTTTCGTTTTTCTTTAACTAGTTTATCAATGTCAGAACGTAATATCTGGGAAATTTGTAATCGAAGGCTGCATGTTAGATTGTGATACGACAAGGTACTTCGGGGTTTGGACTTACCTAATTTCGTAACAGAAAGAAAATTGTTCGCATACATATGTCGAGCCAAACATACACAATGCCCGTGCGACAAGTGAATACAATCTCGGAAATCTGGTTTGGGGGACATTCTTGTAAAAATCAGCCAAGTCTTTCTTTTGTGTATGTTTGTCCTTCAATAAATCGTCACACTGTGAATTTAACAGTTCCATTAGGTACGTGGCAGCTGCATTGTTGTCATCGAGTGCACTACACCTGACTGAACCCTCAGATTCTGTGTTCACAGCACCATTTATATAGGTCACTTGGTAAAGTCTGTTTAATTAACGCGTGTGCACGTCGGCCTCTGCCTTTGACGATCCCTTATAATCGTTTTACAACCCCCGACCCTCCTTCTCCCAGACCGTTCTGCAAGGTTGCCACCTTTCTCGATACGTCATGGGTATCGTACGAGGTTATATCTAAATAAATTATCTTATGTCCATTACTGCGAAACTTCCTTAGTTTTGATATATATATCGCCAAGCTACAAGTCGTCTGGATTCCATAATAATCCTTATCTTATTCAAAGTGCGGTATTTGAAACCCAGCTCCTTTAGGAGACCGCGCAAAGTGCAGTGCCGATAAGGAAAATCACAAATTTCTTGCAAATGTGCAACCAACTCGTCTAAGGTGGGCGCTCTCCCTTTTGCATAGAATCTATAAATTTATCGACGAATTAAATCGCACGTGAAATTTACTTTAGAGAAACGTTTCCTTTTGTTTTCACACTTGATCGGCGTCTTTGGTATTACTTTCGTCACAATATTTCTTACTGTATTTCTGTGAATACCCAGAATTTATCATCAGGTTCATTGCATGACCACTTACCAAGATTATTTGTCAGCAAATATTTATATGTGTTCTAAACAAGCGCTTGAATTTGCTTAGAAACAGTTCCCGTTATAACTTTGTTTTTTGAGGCTTTTCCAGTTAATAACTCGGCCCAGTTATTCAAACTATTGTCATCACTTTGATTATTTTCACTTGACTGAAAGTTATCTACTACTTCATTTGCATTTACCACTGCATTTCCCTCCCACGGTCTCCACATTGTGACACACAACTAATTCCTGCACGTAATGAAACAGATCAACTGGAAGTTGGAACTTTGGCAACTGAGACTGCACATGGAGTAGACATGCGTCTGTCCTTTCGAGAAAATCAGGGTTGTTATTGGTCCTCAACGACAGTGTTCCATTTCTGAAGTGTGGAGATAGATTTATGACAGTGATTAGTGGACGGGCGGCTCAGGTTCCTTTGACTCCGAACTGCACATCCGTTAACTAAACAGACACTACTACACTGCTCTTGTCTCACGTCACACGCACTGCAGGCCTCACTCCCGACTGAAATAAGTCACAAATCTCGAAGCTGTCCTCCTCTGGTATAGTACTTGATTCAAATTTAGCTTTGTCTAACCACATAAATCATAAATTATATTTACCAGGCTATCTCGGTATTATATTTACTTCGTCAACTTAACATAATGATTTCTGACTGCTTCCTTAAACATCATATTACGCCTTTTCCATAGTATATTATCATATAGAGTCCACATATGGGGCAAAGAGGCTAATATTGATAAAATTCTCTTAATCCAAAATAAGGCAGTACGAGTTATTACAGATGCAGCATTGCCGCCCTCTGCTTATACAGATGAAAATACCATCAATAATCAGAATATTTATAAATATCTAGCTTTAGACACACTCGAGTTACGTACAGTTAGGACTCATGACAATTATTGTACAGGAACAAACAACTTTTGGTCACTGATTCTCTAAGATCGACGCAATCCAAGCAGTGGTTGAATAATATTTCAATCGAAATGTTTAATAGACTGCTTATACACGGTGTTCATTTCTATTTGTAATTTTCCCGCGCAAAATTTGACGTCATCAATAGCATCGCTGATGGAGCGATTTTATATACGATTTCCCTGGCGACTTGCGATCGCATTTGATGTGCTGACTTTGAGGCCTCCCTCTACCGGCAGGTAAATATACTATTTGAGAGATGGGTCTGCCCGCGTAATATAAAGGTCTGTAATTTCACTTGGTGCATAGATAGGATAACTTTTGTAAAAAAAACTATATACTGCAATGCAATGCACTGCAAAGCTAATTATGCAGCCATAAAAGTGTACCATGAAGAACATACGAAGTAGTAAGTCAATGAACACTTATTTCACAATGAACATCTCTTTGTCTGTTATAGCAGACATATATGCTTATTATAAACCTGTCACATAAAATAGAAGTATTTCAATTTGATCTCAATACCTTTCTGTCACCCAGAGTTTCCTCACAATGATACTGTTGATCAACAGTCTGGGATTGTATCTATATCACTTTAACCCTGCAAGTACATGAATCAAAGTCAGTAGAATTGTTGTTTCTCTTTTATTTCCAAGGCATGTTTTGCATTCGTAACTATGTCGTGGGAGGGGGAATTATCTAATATGATGTGATTTAAACCAAACCAAGGAATTTGACCTTATTTTTACTTACCTTTTTTTATTCAGATCCATCATTATTAAACTAGCAAGAGATTGTGTTTCATTATTAACTGAAATAATAATAATATTAATAATATTAACAATAATAGTAACAATAACAATAATAACAATAATAGTAACAATAATAATAGTAATAACAATAATAATAACAATAACAATTTTTATGGGAGTGGGAGTGGGAGCAGGAGCAAAAAGTGGGATGGGAGCAGGAGTAGCCATATACAGACAAAGCCAGCTGATAAACCAACAAAAATACAAACTCAATGAAAGATGCTCAAACAATCAGGCAGAGCAACTGGCAATTGCAAAAGCGCTGGAATTATTAGAAACGACGGAGACTGAAGACACAGATAACAAAACAGTAACCATACACACAGACAGCAGAATAACAATTGACTCCATAGACGATTGCAATAATCACAATAACATAACAGAGAAAATACGAAAAACTACAGCAATACTCAGAGCAAAAGATTGGAAAATACAATTCAAATGGGTAAAGGCCATATTGGAATAGAGGGTAATGTGGTGGCTGAGAGACTGGCACAGAATGCAGCAAAAACTAAGGAAATAGACTACAACAAATTACCGCTCACAGCAATAAAACAAATTCTTCGGAAATCAACAAAAAAACAAATGGCAGGAGAAATGGGAACAGAGTACAAAAGGCACAACCACAAAGGAATTCTTCCCAACAGTGGAAAGCAGACTCACAAACAAGTTCTACCTAACACCAAACATGACAACAAAACTTACAGGACACGGAAATATCAACACTTATCTCAACAGATTCAAGATAGTTAGCAGCCCTGAGTGTTCATGCAGGAGAGGAGCGCAAACCGTGGATCACATAATATTCGAGTGCAGTGTGGTGAATAGTGCTAGAGAAACTCTAAAACATAGTGTTCTTAGAACTGATTGCTGGCCAACACACAAGACAATACTAATTAAAAGACATTTAAAATCATTTACAAAATTTGTAAACTCTATAGACTTTCAAGAACTAAAAGGAACTAATGTGTAATACAAGCAAAAAACTAAATGGTTCACATCAAAACTGGAAAAAAAAGTATACAAAATCACAAAAAGAGTGAAAAGCATGTAGTACTACTTATGTAGTGGAGCATGTAGAGATCAGAAATAAAAAATAAAATAATAATAATAATAATAATAATAATAATAATAATAATAATAATAATAATAATAATAATAATAATAATAATAATAATAATAATAATAATAATAATAATAATAATAATAATAATAATAATAATAATAATAATAATAATAATAATAATAATAATAATAATAATAATAATAATAATAATAATAATAATAATAATAATAATAATAATAATAATAATAATAATAATAATAATAATAATAATAATAATAATAATAATAATAATAATAATAATAATAATAATAATAATAATAATAATAATAATAATAATAATAATAATAATAATAATAATAATAATAATAATAATAATAATAATAATAATAATAATAATAATAATAATAATAATAATAATAATAATAATAATAATAATAATAATAATAATAATAATAATAATAATAATAATAATAATAAAAAACAGAAAAACCAAAATTCATCTAAAATCAAACTAAGCAAGGTTCACTATTTTCCAAGCATGTGGCACAAGGATTTTCAAAGCAATCCCCCATTCATTCTTAAAAGCATCTCTATTATGGTAGGATAAGTTATGAAAGACCGCAGTTTAAAGAAATAGCAGAGAGATTGGGCCTTTCTAAAACAACAGTCCTTCGAATTATTCATGAGCGGGTAAACATGAATAAGGTTTGTGCAAGATGGGTGCCTGGAATACAATCATAAGACCAAAAACAGTAACCAGTTATCTGTGAAGCAACGAGATGAAAGTTGTGCAAACTTAAGTTACGATAAGAAGAATGGCTCTCCATTGCCAAAAAGAGAATCAATGAAGTGGCGTGGACCTGGCGAAGCATCTTCTCTAAAGGCCAAGGTCACTTCGACGAAGAAAATTTAAATGGAAGAGGAAGAAGTGATGGATGTTGTTTAGGTCCACCTTGCAGACAAGACCTTTGACTCTTTTTGGGAGGTACTGAAATGTTAATCGCATTAAGAGGTGACTATATTGAAAAGTGAAATGTAGCTGACATATTTGTTAGAAAATGATTCACTTAAACAGGTGAGCTTTCCTGTAGACTGTGTACAGGCTATTTATCATTCTTGATTCGATCCAGGCACAGAACGATGGTGGTTCTAATAGGATCCATTGGCTCATAAGTAGAGGACAAAAGACAAACTGTGTAGCTTTAGTGAAGTCAAAAACAACATTTTTATTTCTATAAAAGTTACTTAAACCAAATGACACGTACTCGTTCACAGCAATGAGTAAATTTATCACAAAAGACATTTCACTGACTGAAATAAAGAAGCGGTTAGGTACAATCAAAATTCTTACATTTCGTATTAAATAACTATTGTTAGATTTTCATTAAAGTGAGGATCATAGACTTACAGTAACGGTGAGATACCAGCATACTTAAATATTATCGTAGAAAGGCAAGTTGGCCATGGTAGCTCAATAGGTTAGAAGGAACGGACGGAAACCAGAAGAACCGTGGTTCAAATCCCGGCCGTGGCATTGAATTTTTCATGTTGACTCTGTCTATCAAGAAACTTTAGTCTATATACGGCTAGTGAGAAGAAATGATTAATTAACGTGAATTAACTAAAATAATAAGAGTTAAATGATGAAGCCGGCAACTCAAGTACTTAAAACAGTAAGTCGCCACAAACAGTCTATCTCGAATACGAGATGATGATGATGATGATGATGATGATGATGATGATGATGATGATGATGATGATGATGATGATGATGATGATGATGATGATGATGATGATGATGATGATGATGTGTATAAGGGTGCTAAACTACGGCGGTCATCAGCGTCCCCCCCAAAAAAAACACCTCGTCATGTCAAAAGCCGGATATACAAATTTCTAAAAACTATGCAAGTGTAAATAAACCTATTAGAACTACACGTACATTTAAAAAAATCAAAACCTACTAAAAATGTCCTTCACTAAATCCTAAAGTGTAATCTCGAAAAGAATCTAAAAACCTTCTCCACTACTGCGTTATCGTCCGCTAGCATTTCTGCAAAGCTGGCCGGCAGCTGCAGAGACGTCCTAAGGTCTGCTAGGTGAAAACACTCTAGCAGCACGTGTCGTACAGATAACGCTTCATGGCAAAACGGACACAGTGGAGAAGGCTCCTTTTTAAAAAGAAAACTATGAGTAAAAAAGCAGTGCCCAATACGCAACCGAGCCAAATTCACCTCCTCGCGACGAGATGACCGACAGGAGGTAACCCAGGGATTCGGAAGTTCTTTGACAGATCTAAGTTTATTATTGCGGAGAGCGGACCACTCTTCCTGCCAGCAGGTTTGCACAGCTCTCCGCAATACGGCCCTAAAGTCTTCCGATGTCACAGATGGTATTCGAACCCTGGACTTCATGATAGCCGTCTTGGCTGCTGAATCCGCCATTTCATTCCCCCGCAAGCCTACGTGACCAGGGATCCATGCACACACCACGTTAACGCCAGAAGCGTGTAAAACGTGGAGGGCATCCTGCATACGCTGCACAATAGGGTGGTAGTTGTACAGCTGCCGTAGGCTTTGAAGTGCACTGAGGGAATCACTTAGGATTAAGCAGACCCCCAACTTTCGTCGACGTACGTGCAAAATGGCCCGGTATATTACATAAAACGAATACGAGAGCCACTAGTGGTTTACCAGGAAAATATATGAGTTGATTAGAGAATTTAGTGTCATGACGGCAAGTTGGCCATGGTAGCTCAATGGGTAAGAGCGACCAGGAGATCTGTGGTTCAAATCCTGGCCATGACATTGAATTTTTCAAGTTGACTCTATCTATCAAGAAACCTTTGCCCATATACCTAGTGTGAAGAAATGATTTAATTTCCGTCTATTAACTAAGGCAATATCTATTTAATAATAATTTTATAAATTTTTCCAAAACCTAAATTAAACTTTACAAAAAAGAATAGAAATTAATTATTCTTTCACACTGGCCGTGTGTAGCCCGTGTATAAAGCCCGGGCCTTAAAGTACTTACATGTAGTAAGTCGCCATTAAGGTAGTTGTCTCGTGTGTTTATGAGAACTCCTAGTGGTTTACTATAAAGCCCGGGCCTTAAAGTACTTACATGTAGTAAGTCGCCATTAAGGTAGTTGTCTCATGTGTTTATGAGAACTCCTAAGTGGTTTACCGGGAAAATACGAGTCAGTTGAAGAATTTAATGTCATATCGGCACGTTGGCCATAGTAGCACAATGGTAGTGCGGCTGGACGGAAACCAGAAGATCCGTGGTTCAAATCCCGGCTATGGCATTGAATTTTTCAGTCTGACTCTACGTTTCCACACCAAAAGAATAATTCTGGATCACTTAAATGATGTATAAAAATTCAAAAATTAGTATTCTCTATTACTGAGTGCGCTTTACTCATTGATAAGGTGATCCAAATAAACCTGAACCATTTTTATAGACCATAACTTTTGAACCAATAATAGGAAAAACGTGCAACTTTGCGAGAATATAATGCACAATTGGGAGATTACATTAAACTAATTACATCTCAGGGAACATCTTGGAAGTGTCTTCCATCAGCATCTATACATGTTTGCACTCGTCTCACCATATTCTCTGAAGTTTTACAGAGATTATATCGAATTGAGAAAAGATTATTTCCAGCAAGATGGAGCAACGTTCCATACATGTAATAACACAATGGAACTTGCTACCAGGTTCTTTGATAATCGAATAATCTCAAAAGGTCTGTGGTCCTCAAGATCCCCTGACCTAACCTCAACGGAGTTTTTTTCTTGTGGGGGTATCTAAAAAATAAGTGTACAAGAATAGGCCACGGACAAATGAAGTTCTCAAGAAATCCATTCTGACCGAAATAAGTAACATTGGCGAGGATACTCTCCGTAAAACTTCAGAGAATATGGTGAGATGAGTACAAACATGTATAGATGCTGGTGGAGGACACTCCTAACATTTTCTCTGAGATGTAAATAGTATAATGTAATCTCCCAATTGTGTAGTATATTCTCCCGCAGTTGCACGTGTGTGCTAATATTGGTTCAAAAGTTATGGTCTATTGAAATGGCTCAGGTTTATTTGGATCGCACTGTATCTCAGAAAAAAATGTGTCTCCCTAAACGAATCTTGGAAGCGTCCCCGATTCGACGTGGCCGTTTTGTCGCCTTTATTTTAACAAGCAATGAATCACAGTGAAGACATGATTAGACTCCGTGATGCCTATTATGTTTTACTAAAGAGACAAGATAACTTCACGCCTCTCGCTTGTAACCTTCTAGATGTTATCTGCATGTCATAATTTTAAGGTGACAGATCGTAAAATACCATCGAATAGCTTGCCTGAACAATACACGTTAAATGCAACCTACGATACGCTAAATGCCGAAAACAGCATAACTGCAAAGAGCCTGACAAACGTAACCTGTCATTCTTTTATCTCTGGTTCCCGGGGTTCAGGTTCAAATACGGAGGAAGGCAATGGACCTCTTCCGACTTAAAACACCTTAACATCGCTTTCTTAGGAAAAGAAGTAAGGCTGGTAGTTCCGTGTCGCAGATTTACGACACATAAAAGAATCTCAAGCCTGATAAAGAAGCCGCTAAGCTAAATTAAGTTGTCTTTCACGCCTAATATGGAATGAGATGTTGAGAACCATAATACTTAAAGAGCCTCCATAAATATAAACAAAGTTAATTTCCTCCATCAAGCCCAAGAAGGGGCCCTGGTGTAAACAAATGCAAGTATTATATCTTCCAAGCGTGTGAAAATATTTCCTTAACGTACTCCATGTATCATCTATCACACTTCTTGCATTAAAAGCAATAAATATAGCGAATAATTATAGTATATTATAATATTTTAATTAAAAATAATGGCAAACAATACTCACTTTTCACAAACACAGCTACAATTCAAATAGTAATAGACTTAAGGAATGGTGGTTTAACCCCACTCATTGTATGACTACTGTACAATTACACTTTATTTGTATGACTGTGATGTTTTTTAAAATTTACTTCCTCCAACATTACCTCATATCGGACGATGAACGAAATGATGTACAAATGAGTACAGGGTACATAGAGTTTAGAGTTACCAGACTTTCATTTTTTCAGGATAAGCCTAAACCTTACTTAAGCAATATCGGACGATGAATGAAATCATGTTCATATGAGTACAGGGTCCATAGAGCATAGACTTACTAGACATTCATTTTTCAGGATAAGCGAAAACCTCCAACGTTAAGTCTTATCGGACGATGAAATAAATAATGTTTAAATGAGTACAGGGTACATAGAGCTTAGTGTTAACAGACATTCATCTTTCAGGATAAGAGAAAACCTCCAAAATTGTGTCATATCGGACGATGAATGAAATGATGTACAAATGAGTACAGGGTGCATAGAGCTTAGAGTTACCAGACATTCATCTTTCAGGATAAGGGAAAACCTCCAACGTTAAGTCATATCCGACGATGAATGAAATGATGTACAAATGAGTACAGGCTACATAGAGCTTAGTGTTAACAGACATTCATCTTTCAGGATAAGGGAAAACCTACAACGTTAAGTCATATCGGACAATGAATGAAATGATATTGAAATGAGTACAGGGTACATAGAGCTTAGAGTTACCAGACATTCGTCTTTCAGTATAAGGGAAAACCTCCAACGTTAAGTCATATCGGACGATGAATGAAATGATACTGAAATGAGTACAGGGTACATAGAGCTTAGAGTTACACGATATTCATAATTCAGGATAAGGGAAAACCACCAACGTTAAGTCTTATTGGACGATGAATGAAATGATGTTCAAATGAGTACAAGGTACATAGAGCTTAGATTTACCCGACATTCATCTTTCAGGATAAGGGAAAACCTCCAACGTTGTCATATCGGACGATGAATGAAATGATATTGAAATGAGTACAGGGTACATAAAGCTTAGAGTTACACGACATTCATATTTCAGGGTAAGGGAAAACCAACGTTAAGTCATATCGAGCGATGAATGAAATAATGTTCAAATGAGTACAGGTTACATAGAGCTTAGAGTTACCGGAAACTTAACTTTCAGAATAAGGGGAAACCTCCAACGTTAAGTTATGTCGGACGATGAATGAAATCATGTTCAAATGAGTACAGGGTACATAGAGCTTAGAGTTACTAGACATTGCTCTTTCAGGATAAGGGAATACCCAAGAAAAGCCTTATCTATATAACTCACTTTGGCCAAGCTTGCAATTCGAAACCTCTTGAACCTAAGACAGACACGCTACCACCTGCAAGTACTGAGGCGGGTGCAGACTGTGGTGAAAAGAATGGAAAACAAGAAAAGAAATGACGACCTACGATTTGAGAAAATAAGTACGTATTTGAAAATTTAGACAAATAACAAGGAATATATTGGAAATTATTAAATATACATGATAAATAAATAGGAAAGTGTGGCCCGGGGATGTCCATTGCAATTTTGGGAGTCGCAAATTTCTGGAGCTCATTTGAAGGGAGCCATGTTGTAAGAGATTTTTATAAAATGTGCATGCATTATCATTACTGTTCAGCTACACATGAAGGACTGAGATTTTACTTCTGCAATTTTTCGTGTTTCGAGCGTTTATTTTTTATGTTAGCTTTTAGAAATTTTTATGTTAATTGGTAAACACGGTTCGCACAAGTTCACTTAGGTGTTCATCAGTTAGTTCAAATCGATATTTATATTTAATGTATTTAAGCATTGCGTACAGTAATTCAAACACATGATAGTCCCAAATATTCAACTAATCTATTAGCATACTCTTTTGTTAGTGGGTGTTTTTTTTCCTGGAATATTCTTCAAAAATTCTATGGTAGAAATGCCACTTTGACTCCTTTTAGTCATTCGTCCAGTTTCTAGTAGCTCCAAATCTACAGCTGCTGTGTCCTTTATTATTGGTGATGAAAGAGACAGCACAACATCGACAGCAAAAGGACTTTCCAGGAATGACGACGATGGTTTAACGGATCTTAAATCATTAAATCTGCCAAATAAGTCCTTAGCTTTCCTAGCGAAGAATATTTTCAAAATATTCTCGGGAAACAAGCCAATATGTCGTCGAATATGACGTTGAAGCCTCGATCACCAGAGCTAGAAATGGGAAATCTGTAATACAGCAAGCGTCCTATAAGCCTACTGCTACAGCCTGCATCTCGTTTACCGGCAATCTATCCGGCAGAATCAGCAGAATTCTCGCCAAATACAATTTCAGGACCATCCACGAGGCACCTCCGAATATTAAACATCTGTTGAGATCAGTGAAAGACAAACTGGACTTCCAAGTTCCGGGAGTGTACCGCATTCCCTATGAATGTGGGACACCGTATATAGAACAAACCGAAAGTACCATCGCTACTAGAATAATCGAACATGAACGGAGCATTCGTTTAATGTAACTTGCGAAGTCTGGACTGGCAGAGCATTGTTTTGATAACGACCATCGGGAGATGACCATCTTGGCAAAATGCAAAAGTTACTGGGAGCGAAGAGTTAAGGAGGCTTTGACCATTTCCTCCGAAAGGAGCACGCTTAATCGTGATGCTGGATCTCAGTTCAGCTCCTGTTGGAATCCGGCCTTAAAAATGGAAATCCGTCGTTTTAAGAAGCACAGATCTATACTGCTGGATCATCATTTCTTTGACGTAATTAATTTTCTATACTCACGCCATCTGCTGACCTGGCATTTAACTTACGCAAACAGTCTTTTGTTCAGTAATGGGAGTATGGGTAGTCTTTTGTCTTTGTTGATATTTGTGTTGTATCCAGTGATCCATTTGTGGTTATAACATTTCTTAAAATATCCTGATATTTATAAAATGTTATTTTCCCGCCGGCCTGGAGATATTTTTAATTTCCATTAATTATATTAATTAATCTTACTTTAAACTTGGTGACAGGAGCCGTACGAGACTGACTCAAGAGCCACATGTGGCTTGCGAGTCTCGTTGTGCCCACCGCTGATATAGACCTTCGAATAACTTGTTTGTGTCAACTGCCTTTTCAGATATACCAAGTCGTTATTAATATTTCGATTTGTGCAATACTTTGTCCTTAAGTCCTGTGATATTCACTTGTTTCTCGAGTCCGGAAAAACCAGCATGTAACATATGACAATCGCTATTCTATGATTATATTTATAATATTAACAGATATAGCTAAGAATTGTCTATATGTACCTTGCTATTTTTCTTATCCTACAGTAAGTACTCAAAATCTCAACCCGCACTCACTATCGTGCTTTACTCTTGTACCAAAAATAACATACGAACTACCTTAACAGTTTCAACTTTCTCTTTACACAAAAGTATTATCATAAACAACCACTCAAGAGGATAAACGTCTGCTTATTCAAGCTTTAAGTGTACCATTCATCACCAAGCAATAAAAGGTGGCGGGAATCAGCAGGTCACCTTGGAAGAACGGAAATTTTCCAGCGCTCTGTGCGCTCCTACCGGCAGACAGAGTCATTATAATTTTAGAAAGTAAAGCCATTTGAACATTGGGCACCGTTTTATAACCGAACATCCGAGTAAATAGCATGCAGCCTTATAGGGCAATAAGGAAAACTGAGAAATAATTCGTTTATAACTCCCAGACTTGCTGTAAAACATGAATATATTAATAAAACCAAGGTAGGTAGCAGAGATTTTACTGATAAGCGTTTTCTGTGGCACATTCTTGGATCAAGGACAATCTGGAAAGAAGTGTAACTGATAATTGAGGTTCAGTTGACATCAAAAAGCTTTATGGAGCTATGAGATACTTCTTATTAATTTCAGCTTTCGAATTCGAGTGCTTTTCACAAATATAAACTCGTTATTCCTACTAACGTTTATACAAGAATGAGAGCATACACTAAGTTTCACTGGAAATAAACATTTTGAGGTTTTAGCATAAAAATATAACATGTAAAGAAATGTGGGCATGTCTGTGGGCAGTAGAACTCATAAAGTCAGATTAACGTTTAGGGGCGTCTGCTGTTTAGGAGCACAAGAGCACGTGAACCCCCAATATTATTTTGTCTTGTAGAAGCCCCTTTTTCCTCTTGTCATTCGTTATTTGTATTTACCGCGCTCATTGCTTAATATGTTGTAGGTAAGTAGACGGCGATGGCATGAGTATGTGGCAACGTTGCAGGTAGGACACTTCTCTTGTGCTAGCATATCACGTAACGTTTAAAGCTCTGCGCATGCGCAGACGACAAATGCTACAGACAGGCATTGGTTGGGTACGCCCAGATCATAGCACAGTGTCATGCCATGTGGTTGGGTAAACTTGCGTATAATTTTGAAGCCCGGAGCCTAATTTCATCCTCCACGGATGGAAGACTTGAGGTCTCGTGAAGCAACCTGGTAGGAAAATGACGTACCACAGAATATATAGACCTGAGTCCTTTATTCTGTGCACGTTGGAGCCATGCTAGCCAGCTGTCTGCGGCCATGCCCCAGATCTCGAAGGCGTAAAGCATAACCAGTATTACCAGCGCTCGAAGAGGTATAACTTCACGCCAACTGGCATTGGATGCAGGGAAGCAATTGCTTTCTGTACCTTCGCCGATCGGTCCCTGATGTGTTGGCGAAAAGTTAGACCCCTGTCTAAGTTAACACCTAGGTACTGGATAGAGTTTGTCCACTCTATCCTTCAACCTTGGTAGCTGAAGTTGGGGCAGTCTGCGGGGGTGTAGCGCTTTGTAAAATGTATGGCGTGGCTTTTGTCTGGATTAACGGACAGCTGCCAACGCCTACACCACTGTTGTGTGAGATGGAGATGTCTTTGTATGTATTTATTCACTGCAATTGGGTACTACCCGGTGGCAGAGTTAAGAATACAGATCAAATTACAAATACTAGATTTACAACAATAATAAAATAAACAACACAAACATATTATTTTAACTTTATTCACTTAAAACATATCTAATTACTTCTCTATTTACATATTATATACCATTATACTTCAAAAATTAAACTATAAACCATTTAGATTGTTTCTAAATTTCTTCAGCGATAGGGGACTGCCCTGAAAGACTGCTACAGGCAATTCATTCCATTCTTCAATGGTTCTATTAACAAAAGAAAATTTTCCTACGTCGGTTCTGTATCTTCTACCCTTAATTTTATACCTATGATCGTGTCGTGCATAATAATCCGGATTATCTAACCTTACACTAACCTCCACCCATGCCTTTACACCAGCATTAGCTTTGAATAATGCTACCAACCTATGTTTTTTACGCCTAATTCTTAATTCCTTCCATTTAGTCTCGTCTCCTTTTATAGGCCCAAAATACTTGCCTCTTTTTATGAATTTTATTGCCCTCTTCTGTATTTTTTCTAATGGATCGATTTGGTTAGCTCTATACGGGTCCCAGCATGCTACTCCATATTCCATAACCGGCCGCACTAAGGCCTTGTAGGCAATTTCCCTGGACCTAACGCTCCCCTTTTTCAATATTCTCATTACGAAATGTAATGCCTTCCACGCATTCCTAGATGTGGAATTTACTTGTTCGTCCCATTGTAAGGGGTTGAAGGCTCTGAGGATGTGATTGTCTTTGCAGAACAGAAGCACGTCGTCAGCGTATTGTGCCATTTCGACTCGCTCTGTTGGGAAATCTGCCATAAAGATAACACAGTTTCGGTGTGCATGTTAATTCACATTGGCAACGCCAGAGTTCTTGGTCATCTCTAGGAAGTGCATCTATCTATAGAGTTTAACTGCAACTATCTCCAAATACAAAGAATATTTACAACTCCTAGCGCTATGAGCCTTTGCTTTGTCGCTTTATGTTACTTAGAATATGGCGTGTTTTTACAGTCCAGCTCTAAACAGATGTTTTGTTTTAAACACTGTCATAAACTTGGAATTTGTAGATAATCAGCAGATGAGACCATTGTGAGTTTCCTATTACATCAAGTACAACTAGTGCTTTAGCGCAAAACAATTATTCTTTGTTGTGTGCAGCGACCGATCGCGAGGTTTTATAATCTTTGTGACTGTTGAACGTCTCTCAGGAAGCAGCTACGGACTCTGTGGATTCCATTTTAAGAAGTAAAATAGATAAAGTAACTTGACTAGAAAAAATGCAATACAGCGACTAGGACGTCCGCAGCGCAATTTAACAGTTAAACGTGTTACAAAAATCAGAAGCGGGACTACAGGCAAAAATTTAACAACAATGTACACACAACATGTGAATGGCTATGCGGTTGCAGTATAAGAAATGCGCTTTTTAGCTTTCCGTGCTTTCTGTTTAGCTCTGAAGTGAGTAACTGGACAAAAGTAGGATGTGTGACTTGGTACATCTTGATTAAGACTTCACGGGTAATCAGCTGCGTCAAATTTATAAAGATAGAGCTTTCGGCCATTTTATACTCTATGGCCTCCATCAGGAACTGAGTAATTGCTTTTTTATTTTTATTTTTTATTTTTTAGCACCCCCATTAGTTTAGGTGCCATTGCGGTGCGAGCTGACCATAGCAGCTGCGGGTCAAGGGAGGTATGCCAGGCGACGGTCATGACCCGGAGGCCCTGGCCGTGAGGCGTGGAAAGTAGGGGCAATTTAGCGGCTACTAGAGCCGGGGTGTTTGTTTAGTAAGTCGGATGGGAGTTAGTTTTCAGGTCTAGGGGGCGGTTTCCATGCTCTCGTTAAGTAAGTGTCAAGTCCTTGTCTGAATGTTTGTTTGTGTTCAGTTGAGGTTTCTGTTGGTGATTGGAGTACGGCCAGTCGTGAGGATAGTTCAGTCTGGGTGGAGATGATTTTGTTGAGAAGTGAGGACATGTTAGTGAGTTGAGGAGGGAGTTGGTCAAGTCTGGCGTCTAAGTTGTCGAGTGGTCGTTCGTTGAGCTGCGTTTCGATGCGTTGCATCTTACGTTGTAGGGAGTTGAGTGTCTGTCGTTCGTTGGCTAGTTGCTCTGTTCTTTGGAGTTGGGAGTTTATGTTTGAAGCGATGTCATCAAGTGTCGTCGATAGTCGTTGGAGAGCTTCACTGGCGGCTGCTTGGTGAGTGTTGGCGGCGGTGACAGCATCCTCCAAGTTTCCCAGCCGGGTGGTGATGTTCAAGGCCTCTGAGTGGAGGTCCTGAATCTCCTCCGTGGAATTCCTGGGCGAGGCTGTGGCACCGAAGCTTTCCTCGAGGTGTCGTAGGCGTGTGTTTGTTTGCCGAAGTTCTTCTCGCAGCTCTTGTAGCAGAAGTAGTACATCTGACAATGTGGTGATGCGTTCGGCAGTGGTAGGTGCTCCCCGTCTAACACTGCGCTTGCCCAGTGAAGTGGCCGGAGTCACTGCACGTAGCGCAGTAACGTCGGCGGCGGCGGAGGTCATGTCCCCTGCACTCTGCAGTGAAAGAAGGGCTGCCACACTAATGGCACCTCGGCGGCGCAGTGAAATGGTGGCGTCGTGTCCGTAGGCGCAGCACCTTCGGCAGGGGAAGTGCTGCTGAAGCTTGCTCGCCTCGATTTTCAGGCATTGCCCTAACAAAGGTAGCCCGGTCCTCAAGGCCCTGAATGGCTTCTTTAAAAATGGCCTCAGATAAAAGCACATCCGTTCAATTTCAATAGGGATTCCGGTCTTCAACTGAGCCCAGCCTGGACAACGGCCATCAAAAAGATTTTGACTGCAGACGCCAAGTGCACGGTTCTAGTGACGGACCGCGCAGAAAACGACAGTAACACCAACCACACGTGTTCAGTGACCAACCTCACAGAATACGTCAAAGGCGATGGTAGCTATGTCCATCGCCAGCCGAGCCAATCCAACATTGTCACTCGGGCATTTGCTAGGGCAGGGAATGCTCCGTCCACCAATCAACATATGAATAGGGTCAAGTTTCGCAGCAAGATAAGGCCACAGCTTTCGCGGATCATTTGGAAAGCCAATTCGAGCCGAGGGAGGACCCCCAGGACGAAGACTTCACTGACCTCGTGGAGGTGCTGTGGAAGACTTCTATGAGGAGCCACAGCGGAGCCATGAGGCGATCCACATCCCAATAGTCACCCCAAGGGCAGTGATTGCTCAAATCCGCAAATTGAAACCCAACAAATCCCCTGGACATAATGGCGTTAGTGCTCCCATGCTCCAGCACCTTCCCAAGAGAGCCGTCATCCACTTGACGCGGATCTTCAATGCGTGCCTCCACCTCCGCCACTTTCCGGCTTGCTGGAAGGAGGCGAGAGTGATGTGCATCCTGAAGCCCGGCAAGGATCCGGTCTTTCCGTCTAACTACCGATCCATATGTCTTCTCCCAACCGTCTCAAAACTATTTGAGCGGTTGCTCCTATCCCGCCTGAACCCTCTTTTCGAGGAAAGCCAGCTCCTACAGGATCACCAGTTTGGTTTTCGTCATGGACACTCCACGACCCTACAGCTACTGCGTCTGGCCGAGAGGACAGCCCTGGGATTCCAGGAAAACCTCAAGACAGTCGCGGTGCTGCTAGACGTAGAGAAAGCCTTTGCCACAACCTGGCACCAAGGCCTACTGTACAAACTCAGGGAGCCAACGTACCTCCTCCCTATCTCGCCCTGATTAGTAGTTTCCCCAGAGACCGCACGTTCAGGGTGAGAGTGGAAGGACGGATGTCATCTATCAGACCAATAGCGGCGGGTATCCCGGAGGGCAGTGTACTGTCCACGTTACTCTTTGCGGCCCACCTGTCTGACTTCCCCTTAGAACCACAGACTGTTACGTGCCAATATGCTGACGACGTCCTCATAATGGCGCGTAACAAAAACCTAAGATATTGTCATCCTCCGCTGCAGCGCCAGCTCCGAGCCATTGGCCGTTGGAGTGAGAAGTGGAGGATGGCCATTAGCCCCGAGAAGAGCTCTGCTCTTCTCCTGGCTAAGGTCCGAGCTGGGCGACCGGATTGGTCGCTGAGGTTGAGGCAGAGGCAAATCCCTTGGGTTCCCACTGCCAAATACCTTGGCGTCCACCTCGATCGCAGTCTCACCTACGCACCTCACGTCCGGGTCAAAGCCGGAAAAGGGCATGCAGCACTAACGCAGTTGTACCCAATTCTTAAATCCACCATGCCAACGCACCTCAAACTACGCCTGTATTGGGCGATTATACCGACCAACCATCCCCTCAGTGAACGCTACAAGATAAATGGGTAGGCGTGAGCTGAATACCTCCTGTCGCCCAACCAGCTGCCAGTCGGTCGTGCCTTCCGATAATTGGGTGACAATATTTATGGAATGGTTTATCAGCATGTTGTACCTGCACACACATCAGTAACTGGACAATACTACAGGGATGCACTGAAAACATTGCAAGTCCATATCAGGCGCAAAAGACCACATTTCCGTGAAGCAGGCTTCATACTGCACCACGATAATGTGCGGCTGATATTGCCAATGCTGTTGCTCAATAGTTTGCAAAAATCAACGTGAAGTGCATCCCTCACCCTCCCTATAGTCCGGATTTAGCCCCATGTGACTTTTTTCTATTCCCTAACTTGAAGAAGTGCCTTCGTGGGAGGCAGTGTGAGCAGTGGTGAAGGCTACGGAGGCGATTTTGAAGTATCTCTCAAAAATGGTTTCCAGCATGTCTTTGAAGACTGGCAGAAATGCTGGGACAAGTACATCGCATTCAGGGGAGACTATTTTGAGAAGGACCATCGAAATTATGAGGATGAGTAAAGGTACGTTGTCAAAAAAAACTGTGATCATTCTTTATTTAACAGCCCTCATATATTTAGGTAGAAACAAAAGACATTTGACAGAAATTATAATGGGAAAAGCATTACTGATCCGCGTTGGTCGGGTAGATTGGTTAAGGGAGTAATACAAAATATAGTAAAACAAAAATCACTGGGTAGACGCATACAGAAATTACACAGAAAATGAAGCTAATTACAGTGTCATAATAAATATTATACAAATAAAATGTTTAGTGATTATTTTCCACTTATCTTAAGAAGTTGATGACAATACTTCTATCTTTTCTAATTGAAATTAGTTTCGTGGACATTTGCCCACATTTTCAGTCAAACACACTTCGTTGTCAAGGATACCATGTATTTACGTATTACCAACATCTGACGACGAAACAAACCTAAAAACAGAATGAGTTTCCGGTATGTCAAAATTCATAACGCGATTTTTATTTTTTAAAATAAATATTTTTCCCAAGTTATTAAATCGATGGGAACATTTAATTGTTTTAATAACTTAACTTCGGGATTTATTTCGTGGTTAAATGACCAAAATCATCTGCCACGGCCGATTTATCAATTTGTTTATATATAATGTTACGAAAATGTTCTTTCTTTCTGGTTTCCACACTACGTTTCGTCTTTCCAATATGAGCCTGATCACAAATGATTTTTGGTCATTTTACCATGAAATAAACCCCGAAGTTAAATTATTAAAACAATTAAATGTTCCCATCGACTTAATAGCTTGGGAAAATATTTATTCTAAATATAAAAATCACCTAATGAATTTTGACATACCGGCAATTGATTCTATTTTTAGGTTTGTTTCGTCTTCAGATGTTGGTAATACGCAAATACGTAAATACATAGTATCCTTGACAACGAAGTGTGTTTGACTGAAGATGTGGGCAAATGTCCACGAAATTAATTTCAATTAGAGAAGATAGAAGTATTGTCATCAACTTCTTAAAATAAGTGGGAAATAATGACTAAATATTTTATTTGTATAATACATACTGAAATGTCTCCAACCTTTGGTAATTACAAGTATTTTAGAAGTAGTTAGTTGGGCAACTCTTCAATAATAAGTGTATGAAATGTTCATTATTTTATATAAAATATTAGTACTATCTTTATTTAAAGATCCAGCCTGAGAAAAGAATCCCATAGGTCATAATACCAGTAGATAAAGAACACGAGCAGAGAACTTCGCTTAAGGGTATGTCTGACTGAAATTTCATGAAAATCGTGAAAATAACGACTTTTTTATTTTAATTCTATAAAATAATTTAGACATTCCCGAATGTGAAAATGCATAATATGACTCCGGACGCCATTTTTAAATGCTTATTTAAATGTCGGTGGCCTTTAAACTCTGTCAGAGTCACGCCCTCTTTTGCCTACATCCACATTCTTTGTCAGCTTTCCGTTCTTAAATTTTCAATTCAAGAAAAGAAAAATAAGGCTTTCAGACAAAATTGTTCCTAAAATGTTGCCAATATATCAGAGGCTGGCTTCTACAACATTACTAGAGAGGTGCAAAACAGGAAAAACACAGAATGCCAATGAATCTTTGCATCATGTCATATGGAATAAGTGCCCAAAGGAAGTTTTCATATCAGAACAAAAATTGGATCTTGCTGTTATTAAAAGCATCAGTGAGTTTAACATGGGTAGTCTTAAGTCATTGGAGCTGCAGCGAAATATCAGAGGTGAAAGTGTAGTAGACTCAGCAAGGAAAACTTCAGTGCAGCGAGATCAGATTCGTATCCTGCAAAGCAAGAAGCGAAGTTGTGCAGAAGAAAAGCAACATCTAAAGAAGAAAAAGGTGGAAAAAGCAGCAACAGAGGAGAGGAAAAAGAAATCTGAGGGTCCAACCTATCAGCTTGGTGGATTTTAATGTGAGCTATGCAATCAAATCTTTAATCGCTCTTTTCTCAATGTTCATATTTTCAGCATTTTTCTTCCTGTAAAATGCTCCTTGCGATGCAGTTTTTGTACTACATTCATGAAATTTCCTACACAGTTTCAGGTATCATGAGGAATGGAAATTGCCCTAGGTTTTATTGTGAAATGTATATAAGCATATATTTTCAATTTTCAAAGACAAAACTTAGAGTTTTTTAGACAAAAAAAGAATATTTGTAAATTAAAAAAATTTTGTGACCTAAACTAAAGGAGACACAGAAAAACCCAGAGCAATTTCAAAAAGTATGTGTATTATGAACATAGGGTTAAAATATTAGACCAAAATTCAAAATAATTTGTCGCAAGGGACTTTTTTAGTGACGTAACAAAAAACATACAAAATTTATCATAATTTCTAAACTGCTGGAGAAAAATGGTTTAAATTTAGGTTGTAACATTTTTACATTATACTACACCTATGGTGTAAATTTGAAAAAGCTAGCATTATTAGTTCAGAATTTGAAAATTTCAGGCATACATACCCTTAAGTGTAGACTTGGGTATGATCGAAAAGAAAACTAATTCAGCTTCAGGCCTCTGTATTCACAAAGAGTTTAGTATAAGCTAGTAAATGTAGGTCGTACCACAAAAAAATGAACATTTCTTTAAAGTATTCCATTTAAACAACTTGTTTGTTACATAAGCCTTAAAGGTAAGTGTGAGCAACTGGCGGGAATCGTACGCAATGCATGAATGCGTCACGCGTCACCACGGAGGAATCTCGCTCGACATAATGATGGACATGATAATAATAATAATAATTGCTTCTCGGGAAGCAAGCTAGGTGAAAAGACGATAAGAAATCGATGTTTCGGGAGTGTCCATCTCCCCCATCATCAGGATATTTGTTAAATGTTATAACACAAATGAATCACTGGATATCACACAAACATAAACTAAGATGAGACACTATCAATATTCGCTTTACTGAACAAAAGACTGTTTTCAGTGAATTAAATTTCAGGTCAGCAGATGGCGTGAGTATATAAATTAATTGGGTCAAATAAACGTAACTGCTTAACTTGATGATCAAGCTGTTTTTTTTTTTTTTTTTTTTTTTTTTTTTTTTTTTTTTTTTTTTTTTTTTTTTTGTAATTTGCGTCCTCCAACGTTAAGTCATATCGGACGGTGAATGAATTGGATGAAATGATGCTCAAATTAGTCCAGGGACCATGGAGCTTAGAGTTACCCGACATTCGTCTTGAAGGATAAGGGAAAACCCCGGAAAAAACCTTATCCAGGTAACTCACCCTCACCGAGATTCGAATTCGGGACCTCTTGAACGTGAGGCAGACATGCCACGCTACCGAGGCGGGCTTCAAGCTGTATAGATATGCGCCCCTTAAGTCGACGGATTTCCATTTTAAGTCTGGTTTCCAAGAAATCAAAAATTACGATTAAGCGTGTTCCTCTCGAAGGAAATGGCCAAAGCCTCCTTAACTCTCCGCTCCCAGTAACTGTTGCATTTCGCCAAGATGGTCGCCTCCCGAAAGTTGACTCTATGGTCGTTATCAAAACAATGCTCTGAGAGCCCAGACTTCTCAGGTTGCATTAAACGAATGCTCCGTTCATGTTTGCTTATTCTGGTATTGATGGTCTTTCCGGTTTGTCCTATATACGGAGTCCCACATTCACAGGGAATACGGTACACTCCCGGAACTTGGAAGTCCAGTTTGTCTTTCACCGATCTCAACAGATGTTTAATCTTAGGAGGTGGCTTGTGGATGGTCCTGATGTTGTATTTGGCGAGAATTCTGCTGATTCTACCGGATAGGTTGTCGGTAACCGGGATGGGGGCTGTAGCTCTAGGCTTATCTGACGCTTGCTGTATTCCAGGAAAGCTTCAGGTCTGCCCCCATCAGTAAATTTACTGAAAAAATAAAATAACTTCTGCGGGATGAAATTCCGGCGCACTTGCGTTACTCACCTGATCTCTGTAATTAAAAACGTTGCTAACAAACAATTTTGTGTAACTATTCTCACGCCCGAATTCACACCTAAGCATTTTGGCCCATACAAATGCGTATAAGAGAGAGTGACTCGCCAAACCCTCCTTCTGAATGTAGGTAAGCAAAGCACTTGTTGCATTTTCCACTTTATTGTGTATCAATTACATTCACTTGGATCAGATGACCTTGTGGTGACCACGTAACCTGATAGCCGGATCGTTGGAATTCGGAATATAACTACCATGTCTTATATAACAGGTACGCGCGTCCACTCTCTCTGCTGTTTTCTTATGCCTTGTTTATTTAAATTTGTGAAGTCAATGTGCATATGTTTATTAGTGTCTGAGGTACTCTTCCCCAAAATCAAAACAGTAGAAAGAAAACGTACATATGAAGTAGGGAAAGCTTTGATGCAGTCCACGTTGCAGCTTTTGCGAACTCTGTTACTTCGTATTTGGTCAAATACACAAATCGTATAAACCAGAGATCTTAAATATCCCACACAAAAGATCCATCGTGGTGGAAATTTATCATTCAAGAAATTAGTAGGGTCTGAAGAAATGAGCTGGAACTACATTATATAAAGGCTGCAGTCGCTGGATGACGTCCATAAGCACATCATTCGTTAAATAATGCATATAACTTCTGAAAATTTGCAGGTAGGTTTCTGTACCCACGCATAGAGGAAATACAGTCAATGTAAAAAGTGTTCGTACACTATCATATACTGTTTTGTATTAGAATGTGCATAAAACTAAAAGCACAGGTTTCAAGAAAAATATGACATACAAGACATCAATACACAGCACTTGAGACTCCCATAAATAACACTGGGGAACAAAACAAAATTATTTTCATATACCCGACACAAAATAGGCAAAGTCTTATGTAAACTGATCTGCTGATTCCAAAAATACCTCTCAAAATGCTGTATCACGTAACGTTTTTAGGTATTCATAATTTTTTATGAAAACTTACAGAAATGTGATGTGATAACTCATATTTGGTTAATTGAAAATAATAGGCATTTTATTGCCAAATAACATTGAAAATAATAATTATTATTAATTATTATTAAAATAAATAAACCCAAGATAATGATAAAAACCAATACCTGAATTATCTCAGAAGTGTTTCACTGTTGATATTTTTTTGTATTGACTCTCCCGTTTGAGGAACCAACGGTAACGTCTTTCCATCTCAGAAATGTCCTGGTGAAAACGCTCACCTTGCTCATCACTTACTACAGCTCCTAGGTTTGTAGGGAAACTATCAAGGTGAGAGTGCAAAAAAATGGATTTTATGTGACATACGGCAACCCATTTCTTTGTAGCTCCTTAATAGTTCTGAGACTAAAGTTTCATAATTTTCTTCTTTGTTATTGCCCAGGAAGCCTTCCATCACTGATTTAAATGATTTCCATGCTGCCAATTCAACACGTTTAAGCTTTGATTCAAAAACACTGTCTTTAAGAAGTAGTCTTATTTGAGGACCGACAAATATACCTTCCTTCAATTTAGATTCACTTATTTTGGGAAAGATACTTCTTAAATATTCAAATGCACTTCCACTTTTGTCCAAACCTTTAACAAAATTCTTCATTAACCCGAGCTTTATGTGAAGTGGGGGGAGAAGAACTTTGTTTGGGTCTACTAGAGGCACATACTTAACACTGTTTGCTCCAGGGGTATAGTCTTCCCTTTTCTCCCACTCTTTCATTATAAAATGCTTGTCAGTTGCCCTACTGTCCCATAAGCACAAAAAAACAGCAATATTTTTGTAAAACCTCCCTGCAGTCCCGTTAGAAATGCAACTACCTTGAGGTCACTACAAATTTCCCAGCCATGGTTTTGATAACTAATAGCATCTAAAATGATGGACATGGAATCGTATGTCTCCTTCATTCCTATGGCATGAAATAAAGGTATTGAAGGTAGTAAATTGCCATTATGAAGCAACACTGCCTTTAAGCTGTATTTAGAAGAGTCAATGGCTATTATTTTAAATCAAGTCAGTATGAGTTGATATCATACCTCATTTCTGTAACTTTATATAAAAGAATAAGAATATTTCAAAAACGTTACGTGATACAGCATTTTCAGAGGCATTTTTGGAATCAGCGAGTAATTTTGCATAAGAATTAGCCTATTTTGTTTGGGGTACAAAAACCGTGTTCCCTAGTGTAATTGGACAAAGCAGAGCAATAAATTTTGAAAGCAAAAATCAACATTTAATATGCGATTTTATTAAAATTAATTATAATCTACATTTACATGTTTCCTTCTTGTAAGAACATAAATTTTATTTCACAAAAAGTTATATAATGCGTCCTTTTTTAAGAATTAAAAAGAAATAGGGCTTTTTCTGGCCCTCAAAAGTAATCGGACATAACTTGAATGTGATACAAAATATAGTTTAGCACTTTATGACTCTACCTCTTCTTTTCACTGGTTCTCGCACTCTATTTGGCATGCTGTGGACCAGGTTTTTCAGGCAGGCTGTAGAAAGTTTGCTCCATTCCTCTTGCAACCTCTCCTTCAAGTGATGCTTGGAGGTGATGGGGGGTCTTACGCACGACCTTCTCCAGTTTATTCCATACTGCTTCTATAGGTTTAAGATCCGGGGACTGAGGGTGTGGATGTAGTACATGAGGACAGTTGTAAAGTAACCATAGCTGCACAACGTGGGACGTATGTTTCGGATCATTATCCTGATAAAACGAGAAGCTGTCCAAAATACCCATCATTTCTGCACTTTGTTTTAAATTTTGCTGTAATAGTCTAAGATAGACTTCCTTGTTCATGGTTGTGTCTATGAGTACCAGCTTTTCCACTCCCATAGAGGAAATACAGCCCCATACCATTACACTCCAACCGCCGTGTTTGACAGTGCCTTGTAAGTTGCCCTCTTCCAGCTCTGTGTTTGGTTTCCTCTACACAACCATCCTGCCATCGGAACCAGCAAGGTTGTATTTGCTTTTGTCACAAAAAATTACTTGGTCCTACCAATCGGTTGTCTTTTTAATCGCATCCTTCTATTCTTGCTGGAAATATATGACTTTTTTCTAGCTACGCGACCATTAAAATCTTGTTTTTGCATGGCCCTTCTAGCCGTTTCAGGGCTAAGTGTTAGTCCCAGTTTTTCCTGAATATCAGCAAAAATCACCGGAGCACTTACACGCGGATTCCGTTTTACTTTCCGCATAATATGAGACTCCTGCCTATCGGTAAGAACTTTTAGTCACCCTCGCTTTGCTCGAGATTCAATTCTGTCTTCATACTTATACCCGTAAATTATGTCACCAACTGTACTTTTGGTAAGATTCACAATCTCTGCTATTTCCCGGTATGTTTTGTTCTTTTCATTGTGATAAATCACTAACTGTCTCTGTTCAAAGGTACTCTGCTTACCTCTATGGACCCCGGGCTCATTTGAGCATCATTTCACCCATTCCATTCATCGTCCGATATGACAACGTTGGGGGACGCAAATTACAAAAAAAAAAGTGCTTTATTGGACATGATTAATTTATTTATAAATTTACCAAAAATCCCATTCCTGTTTCTCCAAGAATTTTAGTGTAATTTCTTATGTGTACGAACACTTTTTATAGTGACCATGAATGATTTCTCCCAAACGTTTAGGAGGAAATTATGTTGGTGTTTCTCCTGACATATTCCATGAGGTTTTTCATAGGCCCAGTTAGGGGTAATGAAAGTTGAGGATTGCTTCGCAAATAAACCCAGCCTCTTCAGCAAACAAGATACATGCTAAGTAATTCATGAACATAGCACTATTCTGTAATGTCCGATGGCAGAATGTTCTCAGGCACATTTAATCATTAAACCCATTTAAGGTAAAAAGGTACAGAAGATTTCCATATAAAGTTCTTCAGATAATCATATAGCTAATGTCTGCTCTTGCTATAAAGCAACAGAGTGGGATGACAGGTGATTTCATGTATAGCCCGCATTCGGGAGTTGCGGGTTCGATTCTCGTGATCGGCCTACAGTCCATGGTTTTATTCGGGGGATTTCCTTGGTGGCCAGACAAATTTCCTGTCCCTCCATTTCACCTCTCATCTGCTCGTCTCCTTCGGTATAGAAAGAGTCGGCAAGTGTCTCGTCTCTGCATGGCAGGATGATATTCTCTTGGTAAACAACTTCGTCTTCCGTTGTGACAGTCTCCGCTTTCCGAGCCGGACTAGTGGGTCGTTTCAGGAAGCGGAAGGAGGGATTTCATTTCATTTCGTCTGAGAGTACCTACGCGGACGGTAAACCGCCCTCTCTCCTTACCTGGGAGTTAGCAAGCTGTCCACAAAAGGAGCGCCTGGCACACTCTGAGTTATTTTCCTGTGGGGCAGGTCCTAGAGTCTATCAAGGCCCCCCCCACCCAATTACAGGGCAGAAGTGGATACGCCACTTAGGCGCGTCAACCCCCTGGGAAGACTACCGAATAACCTCGGTCCGGGCGCTTATGCCAAAATCACACCTCACCCCAACCAATTGGTTAACACGCTGGGTCAATATCACTACCATGTACCAAGAAGCAGAAAATGCTATCGTCTCCATAAGGACACCCTTGGGTAGTGAGTTCAGCTTCTCATCCTAGTACACGACCAGAACCTGAAAGTTCCCCCATTTACCACAAGACTTCTCACTTCTGGCCCACTGGAAGGACCATCCGCCACACTGGAAGGACCCTGGAAACAGGCCACTCCTAGCTTGGCGGCATCAGGCACTGCTCTCCTTTCTGGACGCTCATCCCGGAACCAGCACGGAAGCCTAGCAGAGTTCAACCTAGTTCCGGGGAGTACCCGGACGACCTGTACTCGCTCATGGCTCATGGTGATCTAGCACACCGACTACTAGCTCTGCAAGATAGCACCCGGGAACTTGAGGCTTCCCTCAACTCCGTCTGAAGCAGACTTACCAGATATCCCAAGAGTATCGGGAATCACTGCCCTTCGAGTCCAACCCAATCCGAACAACTTCCAACAGGAAGGAGCTTGAATATTCGGCCCGAGGTTCCTCTGGTAACGTCAGAGGTACCACGAATGCTAGGGGTTCGCAGCGCTCGCACCACAGCAGCTGAAAGGAACGGATCCCTTGCCCTACGGGGGTAGAAGGGTTGTTCTGGCCTGCCGGGGAGTTTCCAACTGTACAAAGTGTAGTGACCCTGCCCTCTGCACTGTCGTGACTCCTTTGGATGGTCGCTCGCAGTCTTCTGTCACCTCATCCTTCCTCCCAGGGATGTCTCACTTGAGGCAGAGATACAATATAAAAGTATTAAGTTGCTGCAACGGTTACTGGGAGCGGAGAATTAAGGAGGCTTTGGCCATTTCCTCCAAGAGGAGCACGCTTAATCGTGATGTTGGATTTCAGTTCAGCTCCTCCTTGAAACCGGCCAATTAATTTTCTATATTCACGCCATCTACTAACCTGGCATTTAATTTACTGAAAACAGTATTTTGTTCAGTAATGCGAATTTTTATTGTGTTTTGTCTTTCTTTATATTTGTGTTACATCCAGTGATTCATTTGTAGTTATAACATTTAATAAATATCATGATGGTGGGAGAGATGCACACTCCCGAAACGTAGATTTCTAATCGTCTTTTCACCTGGCTTGCTTCCCGAGAACAACTTGAGCATAGATTAAGTCTGTTCGACGTACCGAGTCCCCTCAATAAGATTGATCCTGTCATATCATGTCCTGCTGCAAAGCAGCTTGTACATCCTCATGGGATAGCGTTCACCTCTGCAACAGACCTTTTGAGGAAATACAACTTCGGATCTTTCACACACGCACATACAATTTTGTTTATTATTCAGGGAAAGTCAAAGCATGTATTTCTGCTGGAATATCCGTATCTAATTTTTGGGAAGAATGCACAACCTCCCTATAAAACATTGTGACTTTTGGGGGTTCGAAAAATTAAAAGTCTAGATGCAGAAATTTAAAATTCTCTTTATTTCCGTAGAAAAACACCTGTACAACTCTGATATCAGCAGAATGACGTAAACGCACGTCTGAAACCTTCACGTTCATCTGCCACACGTCCACACTGCACCATTAACAGCTCACTGCACGTCTCTCGCTCCCTGCCGAACTCTTATTTATACATTATCAGCTGTTTCTCGAGGTTTCTCGAAACCTGACGAAGACACCCGAAAGCTATCGAACTAGCACGTTCTTTCATGATGTAGCGAGAACACCATGGATCTGTCTGTCTCTTTCTCCCTCTGTTGCTCTCTCTCTCTCTGGGCGTGGCTTAGGCTCTATCTGGCTCTTTCACTCCCGGTTATCACTCTCTTTCTCGGCGCGCGTCTACAACGCCTTGCGACAATATTGTGACTTCGTGGGTTCGTAGAAATAAAAGTCCAATTGCACAAACTCAAAATGTTATTTATTTCCACCGAATTACAGTTGGAACTCTTGCCGATTACACAGAATTACGTAGCGCACACAATTACAATCTAACAGTTCATCTGTCACAGGTCCACTCCACACTCACAATTGCGTAAAACTCCTCTGATACACGTACATAGTCCGTTCGCTAGCACTGCGCTCTTCACGGCTGCTCGCCAAGAACTCAACTGACTCGTCCACTGCAGCCCTTATATAGCAAGATCACTGTTTCTGGAAGCCTCGCGTGGTTCAGTGAATCATCCCGATTGTTCCAGACGTCAGGGGGAGGGGAAAGAGACGGTACAGTGGCTAATGATGCCTTTTCAACCATCCACTCAGTGAGCGCTACAAGATAAATGGGTAGGCGTGGGCTCAATGCCTCCTGTCACCCACCCAGCTGCCAGCTGGTCGTGCCTTCCGATAATCTGGCGACAGTATGTATGTCCACATATATTCACAGAGCTTCTCGTGACAAATTTTGAGAGGGTTCAGAGGTCCTCAAAAATATTTCTGATGAAATCTCGACATCAGGTATGTGGGTGATATGCAATTCTTCATCTACTAATTGCAGTAGAGAAACTAAAAGTGATGTATGTATGTATTTACTTATTTATTAACTGCAATTGGGTACTACCCGGTGGCAGAGTCAAGAATACAGATCAAATTACAAATACTAGATTTACAATAATAACACAATAAACAATACAAACATGATATTATTTTACTTTAGTCACTTAAAACATATCTAATTACTTCTCTATTTATATATTATATACCATTATAATTCAAAAGTTAAACTATAAACCATCTAGATTTTTTCTAAATTTCTTCAGCGACAGGGGACAGCCCTGAAAGACTGCTACAGGCAATTCATTCCATGCTTCAATGGTTCTAGTTAGTTACTAACACTCCCCACATGGCAACCTTGGCCTTCGGGGTAACCTCACCCCACCAAGTGATGACCGGACCCATTTCTCAGGTGGAGGCACCCAGAGGGCGGTGTCCATTACCTCCGATGATAGGGTGATAGTGAAGATGGCGGTGAGGTGAGAGGACCTACAGTTTTTACCGTGGACTCCGAACCACGTTGGGCATAGGGGATACTTCACGTGTGCTAGACAGAGGTGAAGGCGTGGATAGGGCCGACTTAAAATCGCCAACCCCAGAGCCGGGAATCGAACTCGGGACCCTTAGAACGGGAGCCGCGAACGAAACCACCGCGCTACCCCGGCGCCCCTTCAATGGTTCTATTAACAAAAGAAAATTTTCCTACGTCGGTTCTGTATCTTCTACCCTTAATTTTATACCTATGATCGTTTCGTCCATAATAATCCGGATTATCTAACCTTACACTAACGTCCACCCATGCCTTTACACCAGCATTAGCTTTGAATAATGCTACCAACCTATGTTTTTTACGCCTAATTCTTAATTCCTTTCACTTAGTCTCATCTCCTTCTATAGGCTCCAAATACTTGCCTCTTTTTATGAATTTTATTGCCCTCTTCTGTATTTTTTCTAATGGATCGATTTGGTTAGCTCTATACGGGTCCCAGCATGCTACTCCATATTCCATAACCGGCCGCACTAAGGCCTTGTAGGCAATTTCCCTGGACCTAGCGCTCCCCCTTTTTCAATATTCTCATTACGAAATGTAATGCCTTCCACGCATTCCTAGATGTGATATGTATACTTAAAGCTTAGAGTTCATGTTATTTCATTTAATCAATTCTTCAAAATGCTTTTTATAGTCAAATTACCTAGATGCGCTACCTAAAATGGATTTATGCAAAACGTGCGTTAAACACGTTCTTCATCATGGCTGATGACTGTTCGGTGTGGATATTCCTGTTTTATCTATTAATATCACACAACTAATGTATAAGCGGAAAGGGACCCCCGTTACCCTGTTGTTGCCAGGCAGCTAAGTCAAACTCTGGCCTGCACTACTTAAAAGGGTATCAAAACTATCATGCATTACAGTCACATGTCTTTCTCTACTCTTGTACAACATATTCTTACAAACAGTTATTCATCCACTCCCTGATAATCAACATAGATGCTTTATAGAAATGGTTTTATTAAATATTTCCGCATAGGTACAATTGAAATGTAGGTTTTAAGTGACAGTAAGGTCATTTAAGAGCTGGTCGTTATGTGATGAATTTGAAATTCCAGTCCATTTATATGGTCATCAGGAAAAAATAAAGAACAACGACTTCTCGTTTTATAAAGGTCAGAAGTACTCTAAAATTCAAACAATAAATAATGTAGCAGCGAAAAAATGGCCCTAGGCAATTTTAACAGAAAGCGAGGCAATATAACAAAACCAGTCCAACATTAAAGGACGGAAACATAAATAATTCTAATAGCATTTGCTTTACAAGCCAGTTTTGCCGTTTTCTCTTATAGAATTAATGTATCAATAAAACGTTGCATTTTCACGGAATGCAGTTGTAGCATAACAGCTAAAGCGAGAACAAAGTTATGTTGCAACTATTTACATATTCTTGTACGAACTATTGTTATGTAAGCTTGTTATTCTAGTCTGCTTCACCTTTCATTTGATATAAGAAAAGAGTAGGAAAAAGCGATAGTCAAATTTTTCAAACACATTACGGCATGTAACCACTTTGAAGTTCCATAACATTTGACGATCACCATAAAAAGATGAACAGGCTTTCTACTTGAATACAGTCTGCCTTTTTTTTATACTTGTTTCAATTATACCCCGCCTTTAACTACAATGGTCATATCGGCGGTCATTCTCCTTTGGAACATATGAAGGTGTTAACTCGTATTCGTTAGGTTTTAATCATTAGATCTCGCACACATTCACACTCTCATTCATACTTCCAGACTCTAGGGAAGATGGGGAATTATCTTGGTCGGAGAAAAATGCCCATCCCCACCGCCGGGAATCGAACTCGGGACCCCTAGCACGGCAGGTAGGTGACAGTCTGACTTGATGTACTTACATAACTTTCTCTATTTAATCTAATACAGAATAAAGTGAGACCTGAAACTTTCCTGGCGACGAACATCAGGACCATCCACAAACCACCTCCGAAGATTAAACATCTGTTGAGACCGCTGAAAGACAAACTGGACTTCAAAGTTCCGGGACTGTACCGCATTCCCTGTGAATGTGGGACTGTGAGAGCATTGTTTCGATAACGACCATAGAGCCAACTTTCGGAAGACGGCCATCTTGGCAAAATGCAATAGTTACTGGGAGCGGAGAGCTCAGGAGGCTTTGGGTATTTACTCCGAGAGGAGCAAGCTTAATCGTGATGCTGGATTTCAGTTCAGCTCCTCTTAGAAACCGGCCTTAAAATGGAAATCCGTCGACTTAAAGAGCACAGATATATACAACGCGAATAATGGTTTGAATTTGAGAAAAGTACTTTAAAATGCACAGAAATAACAAGGAATACCTTGAAAATATACAACAAAATAGTTATCAAAAATTATGTGTCATTACCAGATCTACATTTTTGTGCACCAAGGTTTTCACTATCTCATAGGGTTTATCATCTATGCCAGTCATCCAGAATGAAAAGGGAATTTGCCCAGAACATTCTAGATATACATTTCATTTGTCATAAAAAAAACCTTAAATATATAGTATTTTAAGAAACAATACTTTGTCAGCTTTTAGAAAATATAAATATTTGAAAAATGTTTCATATAAAGGCTAATTTAGGGTTGGAAATTTACTTGAAAATCTTAAATTAATCTCAATTTCATTTTGGAGTTACGCAGTTTACACACATACACACATGCTCCTGCGCGAAATTTCTTCTTAAAAATTTTTCTTATCACCCAGAAGACCAAAAAAAATGTGTTTTCTTTAATCTCTCTCTCCAATGTTTAAGAAAAAGTAAAAATGTACCTATTTTACCTCCACCGACATTTTTAGAAAAATAATTTTCTTCCGTATTATTTATAACAGTCTCACAAATTGCCTACTTCAACCGCTTTGAGGAGACACGTTCATTTCCAGTTTTACATCCATCCAGCCCATGAAAGAGTCGTGGTATGAACAAAAAGGGGCTCCGCTGTCATAGCACATTTTTTCAACCTTCGTTACTGTATTAGCACTTTTTTGCACTTCAGACAATGACAGTGAATAACGGTAGTAGTAACTACCCACTACAAAAAGGCAAGTGAGGCATAAAGAGGGAGAGGGTCTTGAACTGTTTATCTGCTCTGGTAGTGGATCTGTTTACTACGAAATGAGTGTATGAGAGTACATATGAGTCAACCATGTTGCCAGATCTAATGCTCGTTTCAGTAACTGCAGTGATAGGTATTATGTACTGTCTATCCACAACAAGAAGACAAGCGGGGCATGAAGAGGGAGAGGCATTTGAACTGTTTATCAGCTCTGGTAGTGGATCTGTTTACTACGATATGAGTGTATGAGAGTACATATGAGTCACCCATGCTTCCAGATCTAATGCTCGTTTCAGTAAGTGCAGTGATAGGTATTATGTACTGTCTACCCGCCACAAAAAGGCAAGGGGGGCATGAAGAGGGAGAGGCATTTGAACTGTTTATCTGCTCTTTTAGTGGATCTGTTTACTACGAAATGAGTGTATGAGAGTACATATGAGTTACCCATACCGCCGAACCTAATGCTCGCTTCACTAACAGCAGTGATAGGTATTATGTACTGTCTACCCACCACAAGAAGGCAAGCGGGACCTGAAGATGGAGAGAGGCTTGAACTGTTTATCTGCTCTGGTAGTGGATCTGTTTACTACGAAATGAGTGTATGAGAGTACATATGAGTCAACCATGTTGCCAGATCTAATGCTCGTTTCAGTAACTGCAGTGATAGGTATTATGTACTGTCTATCCACAACAAGAAGACAAGCGGGGCATGAAGAGGGAGAGGCATTTGAACTGTTTATCAGCTCTGGTAGTGGATCTGTTTACTACGAAATGAGTGTATGAGAGTACATATGAGTCACCCATGCTTCCAGATCTAATGCTCGTTTCAGTAAGTGCAGTGATAGGTATTATGTACTGTCTACCCGCCACAAAAAGGCAAGGGGGGCATGAAGAGGGAGAGGCATGTGAACTATTTATCTGCTCTTTTAGTGGATCTGTTTACTACGAAATGAGTGTATGAGAGTACATATGAGTTACCCATACCGCCGAACCTAATGCTCGCTTCACTAACAGCAGTGATAGGTATTATGTACTGTCTACCCACCACAAGAAGGCAAGCGGGACCTGAAGATGGAGAGAGGCTTGAACTGTTTATCTGCTCTGGTAGTGGATCCGTTTACTACGAAATGAGTGTATGAGTGCACATGAGTCACCCATGCTGTCAGATCTAATGCTTGTTTCAGTAACTGCAGTGATAGGTATTATGTACTCTCTACCCACTACAAGAAGGCAAGCGGGGCATGAAGAGGGGGAGGGGCTTGAACTGTTTATCTGTTCTAGTAGTGGTTCTGTTTACTACTAAATGAGTGTATGGGAATGCATATTAGTCACCCATACTACCAGATCTAACGCTCGTATCATAACTGTAGTGATAAGTATTATGTATGGGTGAGTTATGTAACAGCACTATATTTTAGATGATACTATCATCCTTATTACATCCGGAAGGCGAGCATAAACATCGTGGGAGAAGCAAAAGTGATTACATTACACATTACTGAGCCTTGCCTTTTGTGGTGGGCAGACAGTTTTCAATTGCCCTCATTTCAACATAAATGAGTAACTTCCATTTCTGGTCATTCCCATGTAAACATCGATACTAGTGCGGTGTTTATTGGAGGTAAGTAACCAATCAGTACTGTTTATGGTAGTAGCAGATCTTAAAGGTAATTTGTCTTCTCTTATTCGATAAAGATTTCCCACTTTGCTTCGACTGAACATTATACCTGTATCGTTTTAAACCCAATTCCTTATATTTGTAACTTTACCAGAGCGTCATAACAGATATGGTTTTAAATTATTTTGTTTAATTTCCTACAAGAATTATGTCACGTGTAAGCTTAATCCTCACAGGGGTATAAAATCAGTTTCTTTCTTTCACAATTTTGTACTACGCGAAATGCAGTTGTTCTAAGCTGAAGTAGGGTAGGGCGGGGCTATTCCGTTCACGGGGTTTTTCCGCCCGAAATATGCAAATTGGTTTAGTGTCCAACAATCATGGGCAGCGATGACTTCCCAGACAGTTGATTGTCAAGCTTGTTGTTTGTACGACGTTTCTATAAATTTACTTGAGGTTGTAGGCTATTGTTTTAATAGTATTAACAGAAGAAGATTACAAGATAAGTAGCTTAAGTTGATAAGAAATACAGTTTGTAGCTTAGGGTGTAGTATCTGCAGATACAGAGATTTTTAATTGAAAATCATTGTCAGTGTAGGTTGTAGTTTGGGTTACGTCCAGCATAACAGATGGCGCGTTTCTTTTATCACAACTCTCACATGGTGCGCAGTTTCAAAAGTTCAAAATTTGGGGCTATTCCACCCAACCAAAGAGAGGTTATTCTCGCCCAGTTATAATATAGGTTTCTTGTACTGTTTTAACCTAGTTATTTCTTATACAATTATTACTGAATTTTATTTGATCGCTTCAGATGGTACACACATATAAACAAAGGAAGCTGGAACGAAACTAGACGAGGACGACATTGCTCGTGCTGTTACGAGCGTATTAAACGGCGATGTAAGTATGAGAGGAGCAGCGGGCCTTACTCTACACTCGAGGATCTGTTCATGCACATCAACGTCAAGAAGCATTAGGAGGAGGAGGAGGAGGAGGAGGAGGAGGAGGAGGAGGAGGAGGAGGAGGAGGAGGAGGAGGAGTGCACAAATCAGTTGGTCATCCTACAGTGTTCAGTTTGGAGGAGGGTGGGGGATTTAGTTTCCAGGTTAAAATACTTGGCAGCAAGAGGCTTTGGATGTACACCGGAGCAAAAAGAAAGAAAAGTGTAGACCTATTGTAAAACTAAATTGTGGGAATAGTGAGTCAAGTGATGACTTGGTTAGACTCAGTGGCGGCTGGTGGGTTAAATTATTGGTGAAGCACAAATGAAAAATAAAATACAGAGTAGTAATGACCCACCTATTTATACAGATTCTGTGCTCTACTCTTCTTAGACCTGGCGAATCTGTCGATAACTTTTGCGTTGAAGTCGCTGATCTTCATAACAAACTCTCTCTCAACTGAACGCATTGCTAATGCTGACAATCGGTCCTGTGACATTGTGTTCCTAACGAAAGTCTTTACTCTTTTTAAAGTTGAGGAACAGCATTCTGCTTCAGCGGTACACATTGGCATAGTTAACAGTACTCGGAGGAGTTTGACATATTCGCTGAATGTAGCACATCAATTGTTTTCCTTATTGAAGTCCATCAAGCACAAAGCGCCGGACATTGCACGAAATTCCTCTCGACTGTAAATTACAGTCAGTTCTCCACGAATTTTTGTTCCAATGATAAAAGGATAGAACCTTATTGTTTCTCTAAGGGAATCCTCTGGAAATGTCTTAGAAATTTGCTTGATGAAACAAAGTCGAGGCGACCAGATGTTCCGTGAAGCTAAATCTGTCCTTTGCTTCTCTAAGAATGTCACATACTTCAAGAGCTTCTCTTCTTTTCACATCATGATCTTATATTCTTCTCCTCTTAATTGCAGTTTCTTCGTGTTCCTCGATATCCACGCTATTTCTTACCTTTTGCACTTCCCTTTTAAATGCGTTTAGCTGGGCGATGGCAAATGTTGCATTGCAGTCTCGTTTCTGCAGCTGATTGTACAAAATGTCCACATGTGGCATGACCTTGTAGAAGAAAGACAGCCAGAATACAAAATTATAATCTTTCAAAGTGGCCATAAAACCAGAAGCCTGAACAAGTGTGGCGTTGTTGTTTAACAGAGCTCTCTTCTGAATAACCTCCATGCATTTAATTACACTCTCCCTGTGTTCGAAAAGCAGAGCACACAGAAGCTAAGCCTGATGGTCACGCTATAGCCGTTGCTAAGAGTAGGAGGAGCTAGGTTTATAAACCTCCATTTAAGCAATGTATAAGAAGCCACTGCCATCTCTTCACCTTCCCGCAAACCCCTCAGAGAGCCCACATTTGGGCGAAATCTTAGGTTAACTCTTCGCTGCAAACCTGCGGCTCCTACAGCTAATCACTGTTTATTTCGACTTCTGCGGTCATGGGCAGCTACAGACGATAAGCGTAATTGAAACATGTTTGTATATAAAACAATGCAAACAAGTACAGCTTTAATGTGCAAAATGCACCTGTTGTACATTCAGAATCAGTGGGTGTAGCGCAAACCTGCAACCTTAGGAAGGAACCGCCCCTGGTTAGACTACAGTGATGAAGAAGATGCACCATATGCATTTTCTGGGTTATTCTCCGAAATCAGCAACCAAAGGAGACTGGATCAAATGCCAAAATTGTGGACTATGGTGCAGTTGATAAGAAAAACTTCATTTGTAGCAAATGCATTTAATTAAAATGCAAAGGTACGATGAGCGCTAATAGCTTTAGAGCCGGGCGAAATAGTCCCGTTAAATCTGAAATTTCCTTTCTGTGCAACATTCGCTATTTTATTTGATCACAACTATAGCAAGTAAAATATGTATGTTTATAACATCTGTACACCTTAAGAGATTAATAAAGACTGTTCTGTTCTATGTTTACCATAAAAATTGTTTTTATTTGTTTAATAACACCATAAACTTGAAATGAGTGGAATAGCCCCGCTCTACCTTAAGCCTTCAGTTGTTTCGTTACATAGGTTTCTAATAAACCGTTTACTGTAGTTTCTTGCTAGAGTTTTAAGCTAGATTTTATGATGCTCTATTTGTTACGAAACATGGAGATGTCCCTCTGCTCCATAAACTTGTGAAGCTCCTCTTTATCTTGCAATTTCATCAAGTTTCTCATCTCCCTCTATGCCAGTATGACCACGTGGTCGCGAAACGTCAAAGCGCGGTGTGATTGCGTCACAACCATTCTCGTCCGGAAGGATTATAGTTCTATCGATTGTAATCCTCGATCTAAACCGACAGATATTTTTCTCCATCGAGCATATTAAGAGCACTTGCATGTTATGCTCTTCGGAACTCGAGTGTCTTTAGACGCACTTATCCTTGGAATACCTGATAAATTTACTCCCCTGTAGGAATAAGTTGAGCATGATCAGCATGTGATGGAACGTAAATTGAGATAATTACATACCGTATTTTAATACCAGACGTCTTTAAAAAAGGAATTTAAAGATTATGTCTGCATAGTTTCCTCTTTTTTTCCGCCAGAAGCTAAAATACCTGCTCATGCGAGTGGTTAGGCATGTTATAATTTGGCAAAAAGGTTCAGAAAATATTCCCATTCATTCTGGGAATCAGCAATGTTGTCTACAAACATCGTCATGCCTCTGGCGACATTTATAAAATATTACACCAGACACTTGTACAGAGTGATTTATTTAGAAGTGACGCATTTCTTTCTTTAATTATTCCGTTGGAAATTCATCGAATGAAACAGCTTTAGCACCAAATTTAGCAGAATGTTCTTGAGTTTCCATTCCTTGTCACTAGATTGGCAGATGTTTATGTTTTATTTTCTTTCTTTAATTATTCCGTTGGAAATTCATCAAATGAAATAATTTTAGCACCAAATTAAGCAGAATGTTCCTTGTCACTAGATTGGCAGATGTTTATGTTTTATTTTATTTCTTTAATTATTCCGTTGGAAATTCATCAAATGAAATAATTTTAGCACCAAATTAAGCAGAATGTTCCCTGTCACTAGATTGGCAGATGTTTATGTTTTATTCCTAATTGTTATTGTTGGCAGTTGTTTTCGACATTTTGTTCTGGTGAACGTGTAAATGCAGTAAACATTAAATAAACGTCTCTTCCTTGTGAAGCAATACTGGATTACGAATTCAATTATAGTTGCTCAAAGGGCATACCACAAAGGATTTGGTGTTCGTAATCCTCCCAAAAGAAACACAATACTGGGACTGATAAGGAACTTGGAAACAGCTGAATTTCTGGTGAGTGAAAAAGCAAGCATCGTTCATCTAGCCTTCCCACGGTTGTTGTTGACGTAAGAGCACGACTGGAGCAGTCACCCAACAAATCATTAAGACTTTATCGCAGGAGAGAGGATACAACTACTCAATGTGTCAAAGTGAAGACCTAAAGCCATATAGAGTTATGGTTGTTCATCAGCAACAGGAACCAGATAAGCATAAAAGATTGAATTATTGTCGTTTGTTTCAGACGTTCATTGTGTCATATTGTCCATCACATGGTTCACAGATGAAGCATGGTTCCATTTATCCGGTTATGTGCACTCACAGAACTCACACCATTGCGCCATCGAACATTCACAAGTCATCATGAAGCACATATGCACCGGTTAAAATCCGCGTTTGGTGCGCAATATCCGCACAGATAATAGTGGCGGCAATTTTTTTAACCAGACTGTGAACACTGCAGAGTACCGACTGATTATTATGGAGTTTGTTGAGCAACTGGACGATGTAGAGCTGAGTCAAGGATATCTTCAGCAAGAGAGAGCTACTTGCCATACATCAAATGAATCCAGGAACTAATTACAAGTTTCTTTGATAACCGGATAATTTCCGGGAACCTGTGGCACCGAGATCTCCAGATGTGACATCGCTGTACTTCTTTCTATGGGATTACTTAAAAGACAGGGTTTACGTCACACGTCCCCAGACATTGGACGATCTGCAGTACATCACACAGAAGATTCAAGGTATTGACAACAAAGTCCTCCAACGAGTGACCAGTAAAATGGAACGACGTGTTGAGTTGCGCCTTATCAACATTTTCTATAGAGGTAAATAATCTCCCAAAATTCTTTTACATTTTAGGTATAATAAGTTGTCAATAGCGCAATTCGTTTTGTAATAATTAATCAAAGAAATGTGTCAGTTCTATACAAATCACTCTATATAATAAGTTAATTGAAATTCTTTCCAAAGTAAATATTAAAGCCCTTTGACATGTTACATTTATGACATTCTCAACCCATGTTCAACAAATTGGTGAAAGAGGTTTCTTTTCCGTCCGCTTCATCGTAATCATTTGCAGAAATTATGTGATTACATGCTCCCTTGTATCTTCAATAGGATAAGGGAAATCCAGTAGGCTTCAGCTATAACGAAATCCTCAAGAGCTGGTTGCTAAGTGACGCATTTGAAATTTCGTTCTCTTTGCATAGTCAAGAAAGAAGAAAGTGGACAATAGAATAACGACTTCCCATTCCGAAAAGAATCAAACAAGTAAGAATAAATATATAGGAAATGGTTAACACGACAAAACATATATTTTGCATAAAATTTCAGCTTTGACGAGACTTTTGTATATGCAGTAGTAATGTTGTGATAGACCTTGTCACTCTGCAGGGAAGCATAGGACCTCGATAAAAGCAGCTATCGAACTCTGTTGCTTGCCATTTTACTGGTCCCCCGCATGGTTTACGGGCATCTGAGGTATCCACGGAGCACATCCACCAGCAGAAAAAGCTCAGCTCCTACATAATCAAACCAAGAATTCTTTGGCCTCAAAATTAATTTAATTTTAAATGTAATCTACTTCGTCGCCAGGGTGCATTAGACATAATATCCTGTCTTCCTTCAGAGGAATAATCTACTAAATCACAGGCTTTTTCCCATTTTAAACCACAACATCACATCCTAAGCCCATCCTAATAAACAGTTCTTCCTGGGTGTGCACGCAGCAAAAATCTTCGGGCTGAACACAGCCTGCCAGTACCTTGTCATCGTTGCTTACCAGTGCTTTAATCTCATGTCAGCTTTTCTCTGCCTGTTTCATTTTGTTGCCCTAGGTCTTCCTCTACTTCTACTCAGTCCCTGGGCGTTCCAATCAAATGCCATTTTTGTGATGTTGTCATTTTCTCTCTTCAAAACATTGCCGATTGAATTCCAATTTATAAATGTAACTTATTTAGAGGTTTTGTGCTTATATTCTCTTTTCCATAGTTCTTTGTTGGTTATATCTCCGGTCACCATCTATCCATATTTCTCAGACAGCGGTTTACGAAGACTTGTAATTTCCTCGAATTTGCTTAGTTGCTTTCCAAGTTTCCCAGACATACAGTAAAATTGATTCAACATTTGAATAAAAAAAATTAAATATAAACCTTAAGAAAATTTACTTTGACTGCCAGAATGATTTTATTTGGAAGAAGACATATTTAAGTTTGTTTATATTAACACTAACATCTTCATCTTCATCTCACAGAGATCATACTGCCCAGATACGTAAATTCATTTTTATCTTCTGTTTCTGCTGCTACTAACATAAAAGCAGAATCACTTTGTTATTAATTCTCATTTCTTTCGTTTTGTGCCCATTTATTTCCAATCCAGCACTGGATACAAATTTATGTAGGTCCTTTTTTGTATAACAGTAATATTTTCTCTATCTCTTTAAGTCACACAGAAGGATTTAATAGACTATTCCTCAGAAGATTTCAGATCTAAGTGCATTGCATTTCTCATCTTAATATATTAAACATATACTTTATAAATAAATAGCATATAACGTTAAAATCATTTCAGATAATTGAAATTTTGGAAGACGTTTCCAAGTAACGAGAAGTTTGGGTGATGGGTTGTCTTCAAAATGTTTTTCCAAAAATACCTTTTTTTTACATTTAATGGATCTTCCACAGCAAAAGGGAGGGAAGCCGGTTGTACGTGCCCTCTGTAGTTTCACTCTGGTGTTGTTTTTTATCAGCCTGTCCACCATTAGGATCCTCTCACTGACTGCCAGGCACATAGGCACAAATGATTTCATTAGTCGCGTTGCTAAGCCTCCTATCCCAATGTGGTCATAGTAGAAACCACTAATAAACGATAGGGAAGTAGAAAAAGTCCTGCGTATATAACCTATCAGATTTTTAAGGGGGGACGTACGAGAAAATGTTCAACAAATCTAATTTTTTTATTGTTTAGTAAAATAGTATATAGTGTTAGCTATCAAACACCAAAATATTATGACTGTACGTGATCTGTATGTACCTTTAAAAAATTAAATGCCCTAGTGTTGTATAGTAGCATAGTAGCAACACATAGTCTTCCATCAGCTGTCTTGGAATCTATAAAGCCCACCTACCAATTCTTTGCACATCTAGACTTGCTAAAAGTGTCTGTATGGAGAGACACAAAACCCAAATGAGCACTCCTTACCTTTCTATCAACGACTTGCTAACTATTTAAATACTAACAGCATAAAGATCCTTCCCACAATGACCAGGGACTTCCATGAAGGACCATACTGGAAACTCAAAATTCCCAAGATATATACCGACCTAACATTTCACCAGAAATGGAATACCGCTACAATTGTTTACCAAACACTATTTTATGAAAGGTGCAACAATTTCCCCAATTATCAATTTATTTACACTGATGGATCAAAAACGGATCATGGTGCTGGATGTGCAATAATAACTTCTGATAAAATTCTACAGCAGCGGTTACCTGACCATTATTCCACCTACAGTGCTGAACTATACGCCATTTATCAAGCATTTACTTACATACTGACAGCACACCACAACTGCTGTGCAATATGCTCTGACTCCCCGAGTACCTTGCAGAGCATGAAGAACTACGCAACAAACAAATTAGTTCAGGACACACAGACACTATTCAGTAACATCACCGATGCTGGTAAAGACGTGGTTTTCATTTGGATCCCTTCCCATCAAGGAATAACAGGGAATGAAAGAGTGGACGAAGCTGCTAAAGACGCTACATCACTACGTCAACAAGCGAACGTCCAAATTCCATATTCAGATATTATAAATCAGGTCTCCAAAACACCAGTACAAAAATGGAAATCTGAATGGAATCAACAACAACCAGGAAAATTACACCAAGTGCGAAAAGGATCCACCGCTCTTCGCCCAACCAAGCCGCTTACTAGAAAGAAACAAGTCATTCTCACCCGTCTACGAATTGGTCACTCCAGCCTCACTCATTCATATCTTCTCTCAAGACAGCCGCAGCCTACGTGTAAAGAATGTAATGAAAGCCGTACAATTTACCACCTTCTCATAGAATGCAATGAATACGAAAGAAACAGAAAACACGGAATCCCACAGGACATCTCCATACTGCTAAACAGTTTCAAATTACGACACAACCTATTTAATTATCTAAAGGATATAGACATTTGGAAATTAATATAAATTATGTGCAATATACTTTAATCAATTGTATTTCATAATCTGCGTAACGGTGTTAAAGTAATGAAATTTTTGTTTTACAAAATAGTGTTGTTAACTTATATATTTTCTTGTCTTTGTTTTCAGTTATCTGTATTTAGTGTAAATTGTTTTCATAATTAATGTTATTAATGTGTATATTTTATATGTTTGATTGTAATCCTGTATTTTGAATGTAAATTTTTATATATGTTACTAATTGTATTACTTTGTAAAAATGGTCGCGATATGACCCAGGAAGTTAAAGCGACCTTAAATAAATTTAAAAAAAAAAACCAAAAGAAATCCTCAACAGTTAGATATGGAAAAGGTGTCCCCAAAACATCATTTGTATCTTCCATAGTGGTGAAAATTGCTACATTTGATGCTGCAATAGTGTTTAATGATGGGAATGTTGGCAGAAAGAAAGTTAAGCATCAGTTAGGGTATCAACCTGGTGTGTTTATGGAAACAATCGACAACATTCGCATCGCTGGTGCAGAAAGAGCTATGAAATTAATGCAGAAAGAAGCAAGACAGAAGAGGAATTTAAAAAGAAAGGCTGAAGAAGACCAGAATGAGGATGCAGACTATGGATATCGGAAGTTCTGACTTAAAATTAAAAGATAAACTGAATAATACTTATTGTATTTTTAATTGCCTTTCCCCGTAACTTGCATTTTCTACAACTTCAACCCATTTTTCTCTTAAACTACTTCAACTACAGTGATGCACAAGCTTTCTTATACCACAATGAACAGTTTGTTGGTTCTATAATTTAAGATTAAGCTCCAGATGGAATGTGATGATACAAAATATATGAAATTATTTTAATTTTTAAAGGATGCATATGATTAACATTTTCTTAAATTCTATACAATTTCATTTTAGTGTGTTTTAAAATAACTTACCAAATTTCAGAAAGATAGCATATGTGAATGTTGAAGAAAAAAAACTGGGCTTAAGTTTGTAAATAGTTCTGTATATAGAAAATATATGTAGCATTAGTTATGGAAAATTACGAAAAAATTGTGCATATTAAATGTATTATCTTAAATAAGTATACTAGGTTTCAATTTTCAAAAAACTTTGGATGTCATGGCTATTTATGTAAGACCCTGAATATCTACATACGTCCCCCCTTAAATATTACCATTGCTGATTTTTAAACAAGGGATTATATAAATTTGAAAGTAGTGCTTTTATATTATTGGACATACTAAAAGTGGATCAAGAAAATGGTCCCTAACCCAGCAACCATTTATATAGAAAATTTTCTGAAAAGCAGCTTTAAAGATTTTGTATAGCTTTTAATGAAAATAAAATAAATTGCAGGAACCTTCTGTTAATACCGTAAACTCCTTTTCAGTTAGTGGCTCGAATATATTGTCATTTTTTTCGATTTTCTTGTGATTACAAGGACAGAGTATGAGGTTTTAAAGCCACCATAGAACATAGATCCTCAAACATCATGTGGTAACATTTTATCTTTTACATTTGCGATACATGCAAAACTCAATACGACTTCAGAGCCTGTTGCTAGAAGTCATGAAAATGACTTAAATATATGGCTATTAATCAAATGATTACGAGTATTTTTATAAAATAAAAATTTCCACTTCGGGCCTTATTTGGGTGGAACACAACAGACACTTCTACTTGCAAAGTACAGAAATTAAAAACAAAATTATATCCAGTGGATTTACTTAATTTTGCCTCCTCCTTGAACCTGCTATTGATTCAAGATTTGGAACGAACTGTCCAATGTTCACGTCAGAAATGCAGTCGTCCTTGCATCAGAGATTGATGCTTTATTTGGTACATTCTCTGAGGACTATACTAATACGGTATATAAACTATAAAAACGCGAAACATTTGGCAACCTCGCCCTTTCTATTTAAGCTAGGGCAAGATAATCAACTCTTGAGCAAGGTCATGGCTGTCCCGGAGTGGAACCCGTCCATGTTTCCGAAGTCGAAAGTGATTATATCATACTAGTGGCTGCCTTGACCGGTTAGTTTTCCTAATTCATTGATGAATTAACTTCATGAACCCATCGCGTTATTTGTTAATATATTGTTAATGTTCCACAGGTTCCCCTGTCTTGTTGCACACTCCCATATGTTCCAAATAAGTGATGAAAATTCACATAAAAAATTGAATTACATATAAACTAAACGTGACTTCCTTCCTTCCAAGAGCTTCCAAGTTTTGGAAATGCTGCATAGCCCATAATTAAAGTGACAACACGATTCACAAGAGTACATCGGAACCAGCTCCTGCCACGTGATTTGCTGCACGTGAAGGGGATATTGTAATGGCTAAAGTTGCGTATGAATGGATTCACTTCGGTGAAGCTACGCATATGCTAACAAAACATCTAGGTTTTCCAAACCCCAGTTCCTACTTTTGTGCACTTTGTTCAGCATATGGCTGGTAACTTCAAAAGCGAACGGAAATGATTCCAGAAAACCATCAAGTTTGCAGCTCGATTTGCATATTCTCGCAGAAACCTGTCGCTTGTGTTTGTCGTCTGGTTTCAAGGTCTGCAACAATTGAGGATAGAACTGCGAATATTCGTGTCAAATCTTTCACCTGGCAGGTTGCGAGATGTCCACCTGCTAGCGTTGGTGATAGATTTCTGTGGACTACGTACAAACCTAGGGATGAGACATCAATAAATATGTCAGGTGTCTTAAAGTCTAAGAAAACTATTTTATTGTTATCAATTTTAGCAGAACTAGAAGCAAATACTGCGCTTTAGACATATTTGGTGTTTGTCACAAGCAACTTTAACCTTCAGCATTGTTCCTACAACCTTCATTGTTATTATGAAAACAGCTGTTAATACGTCAGAATGGTGTACTGATACGAGGGGGTGTCATAAAGTTTTAATTATTACCCTGTAGTTTTTATGCTAGAGTGATGAAAAAATTTTCAGTATCATCACTGATCCCTAAAGATATAATGTTAGTAGTTTCAGTGATTTGAGTCCCTTTGTTTTTTAATAGTGAGTGCCAGAAGTGACTGAGGTGTAAGATGGAGCAAATTGAGGCTCGTAGTGTGATCAAGTTCCTGTATTTGAAGGGCAAAACTTCCCGCGAAATTCATAATGAGATGACGGCTGTTTATGGAAATGATTGCCCATCGTATGACACTATTGTGAGGTGAAAAAATGAATTTTCAAACTGTCACATGTCCCTGACAGATGAGCCAAGAACTGGTAGACCGTCAGCTGTCACAGTGAAGCAAGTGGAGTATTTAATACTGGAAGACAGACGAGCAACCATCCAAATGATCATGAATGAGACAAATCTTAGTTATGATAGTGTGTGGAAAATTATTTATGACGAACTGCACATGTCTAAGGTGTCTGCACGGTGGGTTCCACGTTTGCTAACCTCTTTCCAAAAGCAAACACGGCGTGACCTTTCAAGACAGATGTTGATGCTGTTGGAACAGAATTAAGATGATTTTTTATAGTCTGGTAACCATGGATGAATCCTGGATCTATCAGTATGATCAATGGATAATAACCATGGGCATTAAATGGAAACATGCCGATTCCCCCGCTCCCAAAGAGGCAAAGGCGCAAACGTCAGCTGGAAACGTCATGCTTTCAGTTTTCTGGGACTGTGGTGGAGTCATCCTTATAGACTATATTGCCAAGGGTCAAAACATCACTGGCAGATACTACTGCAATCTTCTGGACAAGTTACGAGCACCTCTGATTAAGAAATGACGCGGTATGCTCTCCAAAGTTGTTCGTCTTCCGTCTGACAATACACCAGCTCATTCATCTCAAGTTGTAGTTGACAAAACAAGTGAATGTGACTTTGAGACTTTACAACATCCGCCTTATTCGCCCGATCTCGCACCAAGAGACTTTTTCTGTTCCCAGAAATGAAGAGTCCGTTGCGTTGTCGCCGATATGACAACAAAGATGACGTCATTAATGAAGTGGAAGAGTGTTTTAAGCGAATTCTGCGGAGTTCTACAATCAAGGTATTCGGAAGATCAAGAAACGCTGGGAAATATGTGTAAATTCGGATGGTGACTACGTATATGAAAACTAACAAGTACATATCAACACAGACTCTCTATCACATTTTTAAAGGATGATAATCAAAACTTTACGGCAACCCTCGTACGTTAGATGATGTAACAATTCAATAGTTACAGTGCATAGAGAAATAGTTCAATGTTTCATCCATAAACAGTTGATAACACCCTTCAAATACTCATTTGTTATCCTCTATAAAATATATCAGTCAACTTAATCAGTTCTATCTATACTCACACTACCAACGCTTACCAACAGAAAAGATTACGTAGTTTATCATCGCAGCAATAGAAGATTCATCGAAGACAGAGACATAGGAGATAGTGTCGCATATTGCTACAGCTTTTACCACGTGTGACACCTTTCAGATCTGTAGGTAATGTATGACCTACGTCTCACTATCTCAAATGCTTAGAATATATTAATATAAAATTTAAAATATAAAAAGGAGGCATTTAAAAGATGTAGGGGAGAGTCGTGCAATATCGGCCGGCATACAGTACCGGTCACTGATTTCCCTTTTCGCCTCCATGTGGCAGAAGTTTCCAGTAAGCAGTAGCAAGCTGGTGCATCCACGTACGCTATAGTCGGATATCTTCTTGCTCTCTTCAGTTGTTTGCTCTGAGTGCTTGATAGCGGTTAGTGTAGCTCTTAGCGCAAGGAGGCTTGTAGCAGCGCTATATTTACGATCTCTGTAAACATTTGTGAACTGAGCAGAAATAGTGACAATAACTTCACATTCTTTTATATTCTACTATTGTTGTATATGTGGCAGTGCATTGTGTCATTGACAATCTATATTTTAACAGAAAAGACAGTGACTGATAGTGCAAGACAGTTTCTACAAGACTTATAATCCTAGCTTTTTTACTTTCGATGTAATAAAGTACTATAAATAAAAAATATGCATTGCTCCAATAGTGGCAATTTTGTTTGTTAACAAAACCATCCATCCAAAAGCCGGCTTTGTCGCTGAAGATGATTTTTTAACAAAATTCCGGGTCAGCTTCCTATTGCTCCATAGCCCAGTCAGCAAATACACGGCTCCTGTGGTCGTTGGGCTTTAGTTCTTGAGTTAACACATTTTATAGACGTGCAACTTCAAGTCCAAATGCAGAATTCGCCAAGTTGTGGTCAGCGAAAGCCGCAATTCTTGCATTTGACAAACAATTGATTTGTTTCCGTACTTGTGCCTGTATTTTCGTTGGACTGCTAACGTAGATTATGTATAGCCATTCTTTGATCGTTGACAGAACCACTTCTTTCAAATTTTTCGATCAAAAGCCTAGTCGTTCTCTCGCAGGGACGATTGTGCATCGTAAACTTCACGCAAATACACGGAAGGTTTGGCGAACAGATTATCCATTTTTTATAATAAATTTTCAAAATTTCTACGCGTTGCTAAATGCCCTAACGTTGCTATTTGTCAATAACAGATATAACCATATGAAAAAAATGACTGCTGTAGCTCAATAACAATGGCAATATAGGGCACTATTGTTGAAAGACCCTTTACAAGAATGAAGAGAAAATAATACAAATTTATCACATTGCATAGTTTGAAGCTCTGTCGTCTTTCACACTAGCCATGTGTAGGACGCACTATGAAAGAGAAAAGCCAGACTGAAAAATTCAATGCCATAGCCGAGATCCTAGGCAACCGCAAAGTGAGATTTGTGGTGGACAACACGGCGCTGGGATGGGTTTTCTCCGGGATCTCCGGGTTCCCCCGCCATCTCATTCCACCGGTGCTCCATCTTCATCTCATTGGCAGATGAAAAGCGAAGCGGCAGGCCGGTGACTGCAGTGACTTCTTGCAACATTCAGCGAGTCGATGACATCATTCATGGTGATCGCCGGGTAACAACAGGGGAATTGTGTCGCATTACCTCCCTCAGTAAAGGCAGTGTGCTGACGATTATTCAACAACTGTGTTACTCAAAAGTTTGTTCACGTTGGGTACCAAGAATGTTAACCGCCCAAAGCCTCCGAGCACTTGCAGTGCTTCAATTTGGAGGGAGAGGAGCTTCTGGAAAAAACTTTTTACTGGAGACGAAACGTGGGTTCATTTTTTCGAACCTGAATGAAAGAGGCAGTCAATGGAATGGCATCACACAACGTCACCGAAGAAAAAAAGTTCAAAACTCAGGGGTGGGCAGGGAAAGTTATGGCGACAGTGTTTTGGCATGCAGAGGGTGTGCTTATGATTGATGCACAATAAATGCTGTCCAATACGCTAGAGCTCTCAAAAAGCTGAAAGCACGTCTTCGCCGAGTTTGCCCAACAAAAACTATGGCAGATGTTCTTCTTTTGCATGATAATGCAAGACCACACACCAGCCGTTACAACACTGCAGAAATTGAGAAATTGGGATGGCAAGTCTTACCTTACAGCCCTGACCTGGCACCATCAGACTTCCATCTGTTCGGGCCACTAAAGGAAGCTTATTGTGGGATTCATTTTGAAGATGAGGAGGCTGTGAAAACGTACGTGCGTCAATGGCTTAGGAAGCAAGACCGTGTGTTTTACCACACTGGAATACATGCCCTAGATAAAAGGTGGACCAAAACTGTGGAAAAGGACGGAGATTATATTGAATAGTGACAAATTAATCGTCAATGTTGTAGTTTTCAAGCTATGTAAATTGGATTCAATTTCCTTCGCAATTAAAAGAGAAATAAAGGAGGCATTACTTTTTGACCCATCCTCGTACATAAATGCAACACTTCAAAACGTCTCTACAATGTTCCTTCAAGTATCTGTGGCCAACATGACATTAAATTCTCCAACTGACACGTATTTCAGTCTGGCTCTACCCTTTCATTATACAGTGAGTTTGTCGCAATGATAAAAGGTGTCCCTTATTTAGATACCTGATTATTCCTTCGACTTTCAGCATCCCATTTGTGCCTGCAATGGACTTTAGTAGTGAAAACAGTTCTAAGCGTTTACTGCCTTAACACGAAGCAGACAGAAAACTAACTGTTTGTGAGGATAATGGTTGAGGAATCGTGTGAATACGTAAAATACATTCGATCGGTATTTTAAGTGCCACTTTTCAAGTTGCTTTCTTGAATGCTGATGGTTGTTTCGTTCATATATCGGTTGTTAGTATAATTTGAAGCGTTGGGGCTCCACTTGATTACAGCACAGATAGTGTTGAACATACAAGGTCAGTGAATATGACGTAACAAAATGTACCCACTTAATTATGTGGCTGAAGCCGCTTCAATCGGGTTATTAGCAGCTGATATCGTATGTGCATATAAGTCACAAAATTGTACAACGTCACTTTCCTTATCGGAGAAACACCCACGTAAACTAAATGTATACTTGCAAATCTAACCATAAAGTGAGTGTGTGGTGTTTTAGGGCCCGTCGACAACAAGGTCATTTGGGTCCGTAACCATAAAGAATAACAAAATAAAGCACAGGAAGAGATATTACCATTTTGGAGCAAGTTATATCCTTTAATTATTTGGTGTATAAATTAAGCATATAGTAAAAAATAAATATATATAAAAATTTAGCCAGGTATGAACTGATAACACTTTAAAGAACAAAAGTAAAACGGATACAAGTATAATGTTTTCCAAAACAACATATGGCACTGCCAACAATTCAGTATGGAAATGAACATCGCGGATCGGCAAAAACAGAGATCAGAAATGAAATGTCAATGAAAGATGTAAGGTGTTTATTAGAAATGAAACTATACGACAAGAAATGGATTCAGATTGTATTATAATAATTACGTTTGATAAATATCGTGATATTAGGCTACAAAATATAAATTCAATGGATAAGGCTATGTTATATAATCCAGAAAAAAGGCAATGAGAAGAATTTTTTTTAAATTTACGTTAAATGCTAAGTCGTGTCGGACGATACATGAAACGCTACTAAAATAAGTCCAGAATCCATGGAGCTTTGAATTACTATCCATTCATCCCTCAGGGAAAGGCAAAACCTCCAACATTGTCATATCGGAGTTGAATTAAAAGAGTTCAGGGTTCATAGAACTTAGAGTTCGCAGACATTCATCTTTCAGTATAAGGGAAAACCTCCAGGTTAACTCATATCGGACGATGAATGAAAACAATCCAAGGTCCGTTAGAGCTTAGGGTTACCAGACATTCATCTCTCAGGGTCCGTAGAGCTTAGGGTTACCAGACATTCATCTCTCAGGGCCCGTAGAGCTTAGGGTTACCAGACATTCATCTCTCAGGGTCCGTAGAGCTTAGGGTTACCAGACATTCATCTCTCAGGGTCCGTAGAGCTTAGGGTTACCAGACATTCATCTCTCAGGGTCCGTAGAGCTAAAGGTTACCAGACATTCATCTCTCAGGGTCCGTAGAACTTAGGGTTACCAGACATTCATCTCTCAGGGTCCGTAGAGCTTAGGGTTACCAGACATTCATCTCTCAGGGTCCGTAGAGCTAAAGGTTACCAGACATTCATCTCTCAGGGTCCGTAGAGCTTAGGGTTTACCAGACATTCATCTCTCAGGGTCCGTAGAGTTTAGGGTTACCAGACATTCATCTCTCAGGGTCCGTAGAGTTTAGGGTTACCAGACATTCATCTCTCAGGATCCGTAGAGCTAAGGGTTACCAGACATTCATCTCTCAGGGTCCGTAGAGTTTAGGGTTACCAGACATTCATCTCTCAGGGTCCGTAGAGCTTAGGGTTACCAGACATTCATCTCTCAGGATCCGTAGAGCTAAGGGTTACCAGACATTCATCTCTCAGGGTCCGTAGAGCTAAAGGTTACCAGACATTCATCTCTCAGGGTCCGTAGAGCTTAGGGTTACCAGACATTCATCTCTCAGGGTCCGTAGAGCTAAGGGTTACCAGACATTCATTTATCAGGGTCCTTAGAGCTTAGGGTTACCAGACATTCATCGCTCGGGGTAAGGGAAAACCTCCAACGTTAAGTTATATCGGACGATGAATGAAATGATGTTCAAGTGAGTACAGGGTACATAGAGCTTAGGGTTACCAGACATTCATCTCTCAGGGTCCGTAGAGCTTAGGGTTACCAGACATTCATCGCTCAGGATAAGAGAAAACCTCCAACGTTAAGTTATATTGGACGATAAATGAAATGAGTCCAGTTTCCATAGATCTAAGAGTTACTATACATTCATCTTTCAAGGTAAGGGAAATCCTCCAACGTTGTCATATCGGAGATGAATGAAATGAGTCCAGGTTCCATAGAGCTTACAATTACTAGACATTCATCTTGTAGAAGGGAAACTAAGGAAAACCCCTTTTCTAGATAACTCATCCTGGCCGAGATCGCATCGCATCGCAGGTACTGACAGGCTGTGTTAGCCCGAAGATTGTTGCTGTGTGCCAGGATAGGGTTTAACCACAGATAGGATTTTCTTTTCGGGATGGTTTAGGATGGCTGTTTTTGTTTGAGGATGGTGGATTGATTTCGAGGTAGTTTAGTACTCCTCTAGAAGGATAGAATGCTTTCCTTTAGCACCCTGGCGTTGAAGGATTTATTTTGATTTTGAACTGATTTATGTTAAATTTTGAGACCAACAACTCTTGGTAGACTATGGGAGCTCAGATTTTGCTGCTGCTGGAATTGCTCCGTGGTTACCTCGGATGCCCGCAAGCCATGCGGGGGACCCGGAATAGTCGGCGACGACGTCTGGTTGGATCATAATCACCAAGAGACCTAACCAGGGCACATCTGTGCAAAGGTAACTGATCGTATAATTTTGTAGCCCGGCGTCTAATTTCATCTTCCACGTATGGAAGACCCGAGGCTTCATGGAGGAACCTTACTGGGAAGAATCGGCCTACTGAATAGATGGACCTAAGTCCTCTATTCTGGGCGCGTTGAAGATATGCCAGCCAGGAATCTGCGGCCATGCCCCAGACCTCGCAGGCATATAGCATCAACGGGACTATAAGAGCTCGAAAGAGGTATAGCTTCACGCGGACTGGCATCGATCGAGAACCCGGCATAGGATACAGGGAAGCAATAGCTCCCTGAACCCTCGCCGATAGTTCCCTGATGTGTCGACGGAAAGTCAGACCCTTGTCTAGCTCAACTCCCAGGTATTTGATAGAGGGTACCCATTCTATCCTTCGACCTCTGAAATGGAAATCTGTGCAGTCTGCGGGGGTGTGGCGCTTGGTGAATAGAATAGCGTGGCTTTTGTCCGGATTAACGGACATCCGCCAACGCCTGCACCACTCTTGTGTGAGACGGAGGTGTCTTTGAATTGGATTGAAGGCTCTGCGAATATGTCTGTCTTTGCAGAGCAGCAGCACGTCGTCAGCATATTGTGCCATTTCGACGCGCGGCTCGGTTGGGAAGTCTGCCTTATATACACTGAATAGTGTGGGAGATAATACAGAGCCTTCTGGGACTCCGCCTCTCACGGGTCTGAGAGAAGACGTTTGCCCCGCAACTGTGACTTTAAAAGTGCGATGTTTTAGAAAGTTGTGTAAGATGTTGATTTCGTAAGCCCAGGTGAATAAGCTTGTGAAGGAGTCCGGTGTGCCAGGTTGTAGAGAAGGCCTTCTCGACGTCTAAAGACACTGCTGCCGTAAACGCCTGTTCCTGGAAACCCAGGGCAGCCGTCTCCACGACTCGCAGTAGCTGTTGGACTGTCGAGTGCCCCGGCCGAAATCCAAATTGATAGGCAGGTATGGCTTGAATGTCACCCAATACTGGGGACAAGCGGATGAGTATTATCCTCTCGAAGAGAAGATGGCCGAGATTAGAACTCAGGACCTCTTAAAAGTGAGGCAGGCACGCTACGACGTGCGCTACAGAGGCGAACACACGTGGGAAGAACATGTGTAAGAGCTGGAGAGAGATTAGGTACTCTGAGGATGGAGCAGACCAATGCCTAAAGCCTCACATGTTGAAGAAAATTTGTACTTATATCTTGCTGTACATAAAGCCATGAAATGAACCTCACAAAGTATACTCTATAAAGTTTAAGACATGCATTTTGTGATGAAAGAAAGTAGTGTTTAGATAAAAACGATCAATGTCATTAAAAATAATGAAAAATGTTCCCTATAAGGGATAGCTTGAGGGGTGGGGGAGATATTTTCTTGAAAATATCCCTTTCCCATCCTTGAGGGACGTTACAGTTCAAAACCATCTTACCGTTTTTGAATGAATGTCGTTAACACACAGAAACCCAGGCATAAATGAAGATACCTTCAAACGCGGTAATTAATTTTTGTTAGGAGTGCCATTACTGTAATACATGTAATACAGAAAATATAAGGTACATACAATTCGATGTTTTAATTCAAAGGACGTACGGTTCTCGAGTCACGTTTACATATTTACTGAATGTTTCATTCCAAGGCAAACTGGACCGAAACTGCACGTTTTCACTAGGTCATTCACCAGAAACACACGTTAGAGGACACATCCATGTCCTCGCGGGTCACTTGCAACTTTCTCAGGGATAACCTAACATGATTTTTATGAAAATATGTACTTTTACTTCTTTAAAGGACACAGGTTGAATTTTATAATTTTTGTTCACATTTTTAAGCTATCTAATTGACATTAATACGATAAATAAAAATTACTGTACAAAAACGAATTTCAGATGGAAATTAACTGTTCTTTCACATTAACGTGTGCGGGTTAAGTTTTCTAGACGTGGAGTCAGACTGAAAAATGCCATGTTACCTAATAGTGATCTGAACTATGAAGTCCAGGACTCCTTTTTTTAATATATATTTTTTCTTTTCTTTTTCTCTTATTTAACTGTTTTTTTTATTATTTCAGATAATTTTCTTATGTGTTTTCTCTAGTTTCACACATAAACACCAATGCCGAAGGCGGGACTAGAACTCGTGACCCTCTACGCGGCGGAAAGTTAGAGACATACGCTCTAGCAACAATGGCTACGAGGGCCGGCTGGATTTAAAGTACTTACATGTTCTAAGTCACCATTAAGGTATTTTTATCATGTATATATGAGAACTATTCGTTTACCTGGAAAAACACGAGTCGGTTGAGGAAATTAGTGTCGTGCTTACAAGTTGCCATGGTAGCTCAGTGGTTAGAGCAACCGGACAGAGACAGGGAAGACAGCTGCACAACTCAACTCAACTAACAACTGACTATTGACTCCACTCTAAAACTTTGCGCGCTTTTATACCTATAGTCATCGTTCTAGAATGCAGACGTCACTCTGTCTCTTTCTCTCTTTGTTTCTTTATCTCACTCGGCAAACGTTCAGCGCTGCGCGCCACTATCTGTCTCTTGCTTTCCTGCTCATGCGTGACCGACACTGGCTTGTCGCAGTTCCAACGAAACAATGCGATAGGTGTTAGATTATTCATGTGGTGTATGCCAGCTGTAGGAAAAATTGAAACATCCGAGTGGAGAGGAGAAGCAGAAACATGTCTGCTTGTAGCGTGAGCATTCTTGTAATGCAAGAGGGGTCTACATGCGACTATACAATAAAAATAGTACTGAAGAGTAGCCTTAGTTCTTTGTGTTATGAGGAATAAATAAATATAATTAAAAGTGACAAGACAAAAAAAAATATTAATGATACCGGCATGCAAAGCAAAGGTGTTAATACATTTATGCGCCACTTAAATGAAAATATAGTATCATACTTTCATGGTTATGTAGGTGTCATAGATTGCGAACATTGTTCGGTTGGCCATACTTGCTATTTTAGATGACTGCGCATATATAAAATTCATTATTCTCTCTTATTTTAATAAAAATTATTATTTGGAGCATCCCTCGCTTTGAAAGTCACGCATCGCTACTCGACCTACGTGTGACTGTACAATAGAAGGAGTGCTAAACAGTAGACTTAGTTCTTTGACTCATTATTCTCTCTTATTTTAATGAAAATTATTATTTGGAGCTTCCCTCGCTTTGAAATTCACGCCTCGCTACTGACCTACGTGTGACTGTACAATAGGAAGAGTACTGAAAAGTAGCCTTAGTTCTTTGAGTTATTATTCTCTCTTATTTTAATGAAAATTACTATTTGGAGCTTCCCTCGCTTTGAAAGTCACGCCTCGCTACTGGATCTACGTGTGACTGTACAATAGGAAGAGTACTGAAGAGTAGCCTCAGTTCTTTAAATCATTATCCACACTTTTTAATGAAAATTATTATTTGGAGCTTTCCTCGCTTTGAAAGTCACGCCTCGCTACTCGACCTACATGTGACTGTACAACAGAAAGAGTACTGAAGAGTAGCCTTAGTTCTTCGAGCTATTATTCTCTCTTATTTTAATGAAAATTATTATTTGAAGCTTCCCTCGCTTTGAAAGTCACGCCTCAACAGTAGACCTATGTGTGACTGTACAATAGAAAGAGTATTGAAGAGTAGCCTTAGATCTTTGAGTCATTATTCTCTCTTATTTTAATGAGAAATATTATTTGGAGCTTCTCTCGCTTTGAAAGTCACGCCTCGCTACTGGACCTGCGTGTGACTGTACAATAGAAAGAATACTGAAGGGTAGTCTTGGTTCTTTGAGTCATTATTCTCTCTTATTTTAATGAAAATTATTATTTGAAGTTTCCCTAGCTTTGAAAGTCACGCCTCGCTACTGGACCTATGTGTGACTGTACAATAGAAAGGGTACTGAGGGGTAGCCTTAGTTCTTTGTCATGATTTTCTCGTATTTTAATGCGAATTATTATTTGGAGCTTCCCTCGCTTTGAAAGTCACGCCTCACTAGTAGAACTACGTGTGACTGTACAGTAGAAAGATTACTGAAGAGTAGCCTTAGTTCTTTGAGTCATTATTGTCTCGTATTTTAATGAGAATTATTATTTGGAGCTTCCCTCGCTTTGAAAGTCACGCCTCGCTACTGGACCTACGTGTGACTACAATAGAAAGAGTACTGAAGAGTAGCCTTAGTTCTTTGAGTCATTATTCTCTCTTATTTTAATGAAAATTATTATTTGGAGCTTCCCTCGGTTTGAAAGTCACACCTCACTACTGGACCTACGTGTGACTGTACAATAGAAAGAGTACTGAAGAGTAGCCTTAGTTCTTTGAGTTATTATTCTCTCTTATTTTATGAAAATTATTATTTGAAGCTTCCCTCGCTTTGAAAGTCACGCCTCGACAGTAGACCTATGTGTGACTGTACAATAGAAAGAGTATTGAAGAGTAGCCTTAGTTCTTTGAGTCATGATTTTCTCGTATTTTAATGAGAATTAGTATTTGGAGCTTCCCTTGCTTTGAAAGTCACGCCTCGCTACTGGATCTACGTGTGATTGTACAATAGAAAGAGTAGCCTTAGTTATTTAAGTCACTATCCACACTTTTTTAACGAAAATTATTATTTGGAGCTTCCCTCGCTTTGAAAGTCACGCCTCGCTACTGGACCTACATGTGACTGTACAACAGAAACAGTACTGAAGAGTAGCCTTAGTTCTTTGAGTTATTATTCTCTCTTATTTTAATGAAAATTATTATTTGAAGCTTCCCTCGCTTTGAAAGTCACGCCTCGACAGTAGACCTATGTGTGACCGTACAATAGAAAGAGTATTGAAGAGTAGCCTTAGTTCTTTGAGTCACGATTTTCTCGTATTTTAATGAGAATTATTATTTGGAGCTTCCCTCGCTTTGAAGATCACGCCTCACTAGTAGAACTACGTGTGACTTTACAATAGAAAGATTACTAAAGGGTAGTCTTAGTTCTTTGAGCCATTATTCTCTCTTATTTTAATGAAAATTACTATTTGGAGCTTCCTTCGCCTTGAAAGTCACATACGTGTGACTGTACAATAGAAAGAGTACTGAAGAGTAGCCTTAGTTCTTTGAGTCATTATTCACTCTTATTTTAATGAGAATTATTATTTGGAGCTTCCTTCGCTTTGAAAGTCACAATTCACCATTGCTCAAATCCCTGCTACGGCATTAAATTTTTCAACTGACTACCCTTTCAAACACATTTCAATGTTTTATTGATGTTAATGTCCAAAGTTTGTTTTTTGAAGCTCTTCATTGTTTATTTTCCTTGTTTATCAGTATTAAGTAGTTTCTCGGGAGGCAATAAATAAACTCACCACTTTATTGAACAAACTAATCAGAAGATGTGTAGTTGACACATTTGACAGCATATTTATATGGCATTTGCCCAAAATAATTCAAAGTTGTTTTCAAAAATGTATGTAGTAGAATTAATGTTACCTATAAAGTCGGCCTGAGACTCTCTTTCAGGAGAACAATCGGTAAAAATTGGGCAAAAAATGGTCAAAAGTTACAACTATGGGCTTGTAAGTTGTTATGTAGTCAGTTTCTCTAAGAACGTTTTCGAGTAAATATTTTTGATATGGGAATAAAAATGAAGTACTTACGTAAAGGTTTATATAACACTGAGTGGAGTACAGAGTAGCATATTTGAAGGCCTTTCTAGTTAACATAATTGGTAAAGAAAGTATTGCAATCAATCGAAAGACTCCATACCAATATTTTACTACAGCTTTTTAAGTCGTGTAATCCAAATAAGTATTTTAGAAGTTTAATAATCTAAAATCTGTAAAATACCTACAAAATGACATTACTAATACTTAATTTTCATATGAAAATTTATTCAAACAAAGCTATTAATTTTTATATGGATGTAACTGCTATAAAAGTATAAAAATATTGTTTGGTGCATTCATACGGTTTTCTCTACTCACTCTTTCACAGAGGGTTCTATTTCTACCTACTTAGGCCCAATCAAAATTTGCATTTGTAAAAAATTGAATTAATTATACATTTACTTGTAGGCGGGATGGGACTATACCAGGTGGCCCAACTTCCCCGTCTTTCACGTAAGTAGATATCCCTTCATGCGTTAAAAGAGTCGCAGAACAAAACGGGACAGCACCAGTAAACGCACATCAGTGGCCACAGGAGGCAATTCCAAGGATAAACTAGCCTGTGGAGTGCTTGGGAGGAAGGATGAGGTGAGAGGAGAAGGGGCGGCCGTCCAAAGGAGTTACGACAGTGTAGAGGGCAGTAAACTCCCCGGTAGGCGAAGACAACCGGCATCCCACCAGCCTTGGTCCAGAAACGGCCCAGCAGGTCGGCTCGGAGACAGGATACCTTTCTAACAAAGCAGGAAGTGTTAACCAGGAGCCATGCACCATCGAGACACCCGCCGACACTTTCACCCTGAAAGAGACCACCAGATGAGAGATGATGTGAAATAATAATGGAGATGAAATTAAGGCACAGGAAATTCGGGGGATGTAATTAACCTACACAGCATTCGTCTGGCGACCCTGGGAAACCCACAAAAAAACCCATGATCATTTAGGCCGACCACGGGGATCGAACCCACACCTCCCAAATGTGGGCCGAGACGAAAACGCTTCAGCTGATCTGCTGCGTTACTGTTCATAGATAAGCACAAAGATATCCGTCTAAAAAGTATTTTTGGATTCTGGGAATCTAAAAGCGTCCCTGAAAAATCGGTATCCAAAATCTTTGATAAAATCTAATATTTAAGTATGTTGTGGAGAAGGTAAAAGTTTGGTACAAGAATAAGGATGAAGTTTAGAAATTAACTAAAATCTACATTTCTTTCATTCATTTTCTTGAAGAATCTAAAGAGAAAATGCAGAAAAATGATATTGAATCACATGTTACAAGAGTGCGGAATAAATCCTTTTTGAGTTATCGGATTATACAAAATGCATAAATGTAATAAATTCTCTTCCACGTACAAGAAACCCTTTTCAGACTAACAGAAATGTGATTTTTTTCCAACAGTGAAATTAATGGATGTGTAAAGTTATTATTTCTCAGGTGATGGGTGGAATTTCTGACATTTGAAGAGTTATAATCTTTATGTTTATGGAATTAACAGTGTAAATGCAAGAAAATCAATAAACGACGATGAAAACGGAAAGGGGAATTACCAAATCAAAACTTTACATTGAAAATGGTATAAAATGACCAAAGAAGCTGATGAATAACCATTTTCATAATCTGGAACCTAAGGTAAGGGTTTATGTATAAGTTAGTTCGGCACAAGAGAAGTGGCATTACTAGATTTGGGTAATTCGAAAAGGAGGGGAATGATAATAGAGAGAATACTGAAATTCTGGTATAAGTGTATTAAAGGACAGAAAGGGGAGTTATTGAATCTGTACATGAAACAATAGAAAAGCATTAAAACCACAAACAGTTGACGGTCGGAATTGGAAAGAACGGTATCGAAGATAGTCATGGGAGATTTATGGAGAACAGAGGAATCAAATCATAGCGGTTTTTGGAAGGGAGTAACAGAGTACAAGACATAGATAGGCATGAGATATGGGAAAGTATAGAAGAAAAGAAATCTTTGAAATTTTAACAGCAATTAAAGACAGAATGGGGTAGGGAAAAATATATAGATCAATGTGACAAAACTGGAAGAGAAGGTATAGCATGGATGAGAATAGGAATAATATATCTAAAAGGGTTGAGAAGTAATGAGGTAGGGATATGTGAATTTTGTGGAGATGAAGAGAGCACTGTTCATTACCTGGTAGAATGTAAGGAGCTAACAAATTACAGGAGAAAAATATGTGATAAGAAATGGGACATTGTGAGCTAAGAGGTGGTGGTGTTACGCATATTAACGGGGATGAGTGAAAAGAAAAATAGATGTATAGGATATTTCTTATATAAGTTAAGATAAAAGTGGATTAGGGTAAAAGAAGCGAAGTCATGAAGAAATGACACCAAGCTGCTCAGGGAAACCAAAGGCTTATGGCCAGGGGAACCTGAGTCAACGAGTAAATCTTAGGATCAGCAATTTCATGTATTTGTACAGTTAATGTATAATACTGCATGTTCAATGTTTAATATATTGTAGTGAAATTGTAATGGAAACTGTACAAATAAATATCAAATATAAGTTAGATTCCACGGGGAATTGAAGTTGACTTCGTTCAAATCTCTTACTGAATACAATCCGAATTTCTATGTCAAATTCAATATCGATTTGGATAGGCAAGGTTCGAGAATAAACTGGTCAATTTAGTTTATGTTGGCGACCTTGTAAAACATATGCTGGTCTATTATTCCTTTCATGGAAATATTGAAAACAGTGTTGTAATAATTTAATTTTAAAGGGAGTCGATTAATGACACTAAACAATACTTACTTTTAAATTTCCCGGAACATGTTTCAGAGGCTATTTCCTCCATTGTCAACCAGACATCGATTGGTTCTCATTGGTGTAGTTGACGATATTTTGTTATATGTCTCCTCTGGTGGCGGTTCAAGGAACTTGCTGAACAAATCTTTCGGAGGGATGTCGAAATTGAATACCTTGTTCCTATTTTTCGAAATGAAAATTTTTTCTCATGTGGGCAGATCTCGTTTTCTGATATCTGTTTTAGTAGTTTTGGTTCCGGATTGATGTTGTTGCTTTTTTCCGAAAAATTCGTGGCAACTGCTGATCTTCTAATTGTTTGTATTTTATGTTCCTAAAGTGTTCCTTTGCTTTTGCTTCTAAATTTGTTTTGTTTTTTTTAATATATATTTGACTACAGTCACAGCTTTCAATTTGATATATAACAGATGTTTTGTTAGATGGAATGGCATCTTTGATGTTTTAGCATATTAGCTTTTCTAAGGAGTAATGGTTGAATGGTACTAGTTGAATGTTTTGTTTTTGAAGACTTTTTTTAATTTATCAAAGGCCCATGGATGGTAAGTGAATTTTTTGAAGATGATATTAGTTTCTGTAGCTGAGAGGGTTGTGGTTTCCTTTACTAGCTTCTTCTATTTTGCTAAGTTCACTTTTTGTCTATTAATGATTTGGGAAGGTCATTTTTGTGTTATTTTTAACAATTTTGTTGTATTCTGCCTTGTATACTTCTGCTGTGAGAGGGATGTTGACCAGTCTGTGTGCTAAACTATTGAAGATTGCCTGTTCGTAACATCTTTGTTTGTAGCCATTAGCTTTTATGCAGTTGTCTGTTTTGTTTTTCTGTAAATGTTTATTCTGTTTTTATTTCTGATTATTTTTAGATACAAAAACGGTAAATACTCGTCTTTTTCTATTTCTACAGTGAACTTGATACTTTTTAGGATAGTTAAAAGTTTTAGTGCATCACTGATGTAATTTTGGTACTATTGCAAAGTTGTCGTCTACATATCTTCGCCAGAGTATGAACATCCAAGGGAAGCCTTTGGTGATCTTTATTTCTAATGCACTAATGTACAGATCAACCAGTAAGGGTAATAGAGGGTTGCCCATTGCTAAACCTGAAGTTTGGTGAAAATATTTTGTTTGGAACTGAAAGAAATTTTGTTCTATACATAATTTGGTTAGTTCAATGTGTTCTGAAATTTCAGTTGATGGCATTCCAAGTGATTTGAGCTATTTTTCTATTAACGGTGGGAGCTGTTTTACTGGTATGCTGGGAAACAGTGATTTAACATCAAACGACACTAGTATGTCCTCTTGTTTTAGTTCAGTATCCTTAATGTTTAGTGTTATTTAGTGTCATTAATCGACTCCCCTTAAATTTAATATACTGTTCTCTTTGCGTATTTTATATAAGTTTTGAGATTACTAAATATTTTTGAGATGAATACATTACGAAATTATATAAGCAAAATGTAGCTCTGTTATTGTGCTTTAGTAAAACAAAATGACGAGCGTGTTACAACGAGTAAGGCACGTGATAGCATCTTTGGTGTAATCAAATCGATTCTAATATGGTAAATGATCCATTCAACATAATTTCTGAATCTACATTTCCGTGTAGCATTCAGTCAGAATTAGGTCTCAAATCGGTTTCAAATCCCTATGGAAAAGTACTGTATAAAGTAAAAGTAGTAAGATGCCCTTGGAAAACGGGACCTTGTCAATCGTTGCTGCTTTCAAAGCTGTGCCAGACATAACCTAACTATAGTTCTACAAAGTATGCAAATACATATATAGGTTGCATTACTTACCCCCGTGTATAAGTACTTAGCAGCGGAAGAAGTGCGTAAAGGTCCAACACTTTCACGCGAGGAGTAATTAAATCACTCATCCAAAAAATGTTTTATTCATTGTTGGCAAATTTGCCTTACAGAGATGTTACCGGTTGCTGAACACGCGTCAGCGCTCGCCTAAAGTGAATGGGTCACGTGACCTGGCAAGCAGCGCGGACCGGATAGTAATTTATTCTGCAGTAGTCTCCGGTTGTGATGACGTAATCTGCGTTACGTGGATTAGAACATGTTAATCGACTCATTCGTTATTCCTTATTAGCAATATACGGGCTAGATGAAATTAAACTTATTAAATGTAAAAGCAAGGATTGTGATAACAATCCGCTACATTATTGACAATTTAATTAGATAGGTGAAAGGAAAGGAAATGAAATAATTCTCCATTAGTGTAAGATAGCTAATCGCGGAATATCGGGTAACCTAGCCAGTGTATTACGAAGAGCTAAAATGGGTAGACAGGAAGAGAGATTGTGTGTTGTCCTTAAGTGTGAAAGAGAACTTAATTCCTACTGTGTCAGTTAGAGACTTTAATGTTGTGCTGGCATGCTCCCATGGTAGCTCAGTGGTTAGAGACAGATACAGCCATGACTCCAAAACCGGCTATGGTACTGTTTTTTTCCTTTCCAGGATCTAATCTGTTTATAACGCCATTATGTGCGTTATATGAAACTAAAATATCGTATAATTCTCATGTAAGAAATGTTTATTTTGTTGTATTGTGCCTCGTTTGCAGAACATGTTAAATTACTGCACAAAAATAGAAGATTATCCAAGATTACTTCCTTCAAAGACCTTTGCTATGTTAGAGCAATTTCTTTAAATTATCATAAGGTATTGTGAAAAAGACATAAAAGTACAGTTTAAAACTTCTTTATTTTCACCAAAATCGTTAACACAGTGTTAACGTACAATAAGCCTTTCTTTTATACAAATACAAAACGTCAGTACAATGTTCCTTTAAGTCTCTGTAGCACGTACCCTTTGTAGACACAGGTCTACCTCTAACATGGAGCTACACAACACAACTCCGATATTTACACGTAAACTACTTCCACAACTCGGCGATACCTCACTCAGTACTAACGTACAATCAGTCTTTCTTTTATACAAATACAAAACGTCTGTACAATGATCATTTAAGTCTCTGTAGCACGTACCCTTTGTACACACAGGTCTACCTCTAACACGGAGCTACACAACACAACTCCGATATTTACACGTAAACTGCTTCGACAACTCGGCGATACCTCACTCAGTACTAAAGTACAATCAGTCTTTCTTTTATACAAATACAAAACATCTGTACAATGTTCCTTTAAGTCTCTGTAGCACGTACCCTTTGTACACACAGGTCTACCTCTAACACGGAGCTACACAACACAACTCCGATATTTACACGTAAACAACTTCGACAACTCGACGATACCTCACTCAGTACTAACGTACAATCAGTCTTTCTTTTATACAAATACAAAACGTCTGTACAATGTTCCTTTAAGTCTCTGTAGCACGTACCCTTTGTACACACAGGTCTACCTCTAACACGGAGCTACACAACACAACTCCGATATTTACACGTAAACTGCTTCGACAACTCGACGATACCTCACTCAGTACTAACGTACAATCAGTCTTTCTTTTATACAAATACAAAACGTCTGTACAATGTTCCTTTAAGTCTCTGTAGCACGTATCCTTTGTACACACAGGTCTACCTCTAACACGGAGCTACACAACACAACTCCGATATTTACACGTAAACTACTTCGACAACTCGACGATACCTCACTCAGTACTGACGTACAATCAGTCTTTCTTTTATACAAATACAAAACGTCTGTACAATGTTCCTTTAAGTCTCTGTAGCACGTACCCTTTGTACACACAGGTCTACCTCTAACACGGAGCTACACAACAGAACTCCGATATTTACACGTAAACTGCTTCGACAACTCGACGATACCTCACTCAGTACTAACGTACAATCAGTCTTTCTTTTATACAAATACAAAACGTCTGTACAATGTTCCTTTAAGTCTCTGTAGCACGTACCCTTTGTACACACAGCTCTACCTCTAACACGGAGCTACACAACACAACTTCGATATTTACACGTAAACTGCTTCGACAACTCGGCGATACCTCACTCAGTACTAACGTACAATCAGTCTTTCTTTTATACAAATACAAAACGTCTGTACAATGTTCCTTTAAGTCTCTGTAGCACGTACCCTTTGTACACACAGCTCTAGCTCTAACACGGAGCTATACAACACAACTGCGATATTTACACGTAAACTGCTTCGACACTCGACGATACCTCACTCAGTACTAACGTACAATCAGTCTTTCTTTTATACAAATACAAAACGTCTGTACAATGTTCCTTTAAGTCTCTGTAGCACGTAGCCTTTGTACACATAGGTCTACCTCTAACACGGAGCTACACAACAGAACTCCGATATTTACACGTAAACTGCTTCAACAACTCGACGATACCTCACTCAGTACTAACGTACAATCAGTCTTTCTTTTATACAAATACAAAACGTCTGTACAATGTTCCTTTAAGTCTCTGTAGCACGTAGCCTTTGTACACATAGGTCTACCTCTAACACGGAGCTACACAACTCCGATATTTACACGTAAACTGCTTCAACAACTCGGTGATACCTCACTCACTACTAACGTACAATCAGTCTTTCTTTTATACAAATACAAAACGTCTGTACAATGTTCCTTTAAGTCTCTGTAGCACGTAGCCTTTGTACACATAGGTCTACCTCTAACACGGAGCTACACAACAGAACTCCGATATTTACACGTAAACTGCTTCAACAACTCGACGATACCTCACTCAGTACTAACGTAATCAGTCTTTCTTTTATACAAATACAAATCGTCTGTACAATGTTCCTTTAAGTCTCTGTAGCACGTAGCCTTTGTACACATAGGTCTACCTCTAACACGGAGCTACACAACAGAACTCCGATATTTACACGTAAACTGCTTCAACAGCTCGGTGGTACCTCACTCAGTACTAACGTACAATCAGTCTTTCTTTTATACAAATACAAAACGTCTGTACAATGTTCCTTTAAGTCTCTGTAGCACGTAGCCTTTGTACACATAGGTCTACCTCTAACACAGAGCTACACAACACAACTCCGATATTTACACGTAAACTGCTTCGACAACTCGACGATACCTCACTCAGTACTAACGTACAATCAGTCTTTCTTTTATACAAATACAAAAACGTCTGTACAACGTTCCTTTAAGTCTCTGTAGCACGTACCCTTTGTACACACAGGTCTAGCTCTAACACGGAGCTACACAACACAACTTCGATATTTACACGTAAACTGCTTCGACAACTCGGTGATACCTCACTCAGTACTAAAGTACAATCAGTCTTTCTTTTATACAAATACAAAACATCTGTACAATGTTCCTTTAAGTCTCTGTAGCACGTACCCTTTGTACACACAGGTCTACCTCTAACACGGAGCTACACAACACAACTCCGATATTTACACGTAAACAACTTCGACAACTCGACGATACCTCACTCAGTACTAACGTACAATCAGTCTTTCTTTTATACAAATACAAAACGTCTGTACAATGTTCCTTTAAGTCTCTGTAGCACGTACCCTTTGTACACACAGGTCTACCTCTAACACGGAGCTACACAACACAACTCCGATATTTACACGTAAACTGCTTCGACAACTCGACGATACCTCACTCAGTACTAACGTACAATCAGTCTTTCTTTTATACAAATACAAAACGTCTGTACAATGTTCCTTTAAGTCTCTGTAGCACGTATCCTTTGTACACACAGGTCTACCTCTAACACGGAGCTACACAACACAACTCCGATATTTACACGTAAACTACTTCGACAACTCGACGATACCTCACTCAGTACTGACGTACAATCAGTCTTTCTTTTATACAAATACAAAAACGTCTGTACAACGTTCCTTTAAGTCTCTGTAGCACGTACCCTTTGTACACACAGGTCTAGCTCTAACACGGAGCTACACAACACAACTTCGATATTTACACGTAAACTGCTTCGACAACTCGGTGATACCTCACTCAGTACTAAAGTACAATCAGTCTTTCTTTTATACAAATACAAAACATCTGTACAATGTTCCTTTAAGTCTCTGTAGCACGTACCCTTTGTACACACAGGTCTACCTCTAACACGGAGCTACACAACACAACTCCGATATTTACACGTAAACAACTTCGACAACTCGACGATACCTCACTCAGTACTAACGTACAATCAGTCTTTCTTTTATACAAATACAAAACGTCTGTACAATGTTCCTTTAAGTCTCTGTAGCACGTACCCTTTGTACACACAGGTCTACCTCTAACACGGAGCTACACAACACAACTCCGATATTTACACGTAAACTGCTTCGACAACTCGACGATACCTCACTCAGTACTAACGTACAATCAGTCTTTCTTTTATACAAATACAAAACGTCTGTACAATGTTCCTTTAAGTCTCTGTAGCACGTATCCTTTGTACACACAGGTCTACCTCTAACACGGAGCTACACAACACAACTCCGATATTTACACGTAAACTACTTCGACAACTCGACGATACCTCACTCAGTACTGACGTACAATCAGTCTTTCTTTTATACAAATACAAAACGTCTGTACAATGTTCCTTTAAGTCTCTGTAGCACGTACCCTTTGTACACACAGGTCTACCTCTAACACGGAGCTACACAACAGAACTCCGATATTTACACGTAAACTGCTTCGACAACTCGACGATACCTCACTCAGTACTAACGTACAATCAGTCTTTCTTTTATACAAATACAAAACGTCTGTACAATGTTCCTTTAAGTCTCTGTAGCACGTACCCTTTGTACACACAGCTCTACCTCTAACACGGAGCTACACAACACAACTTCGATATTTACACGTAAACTGCTTCGACAACTCGGCGATACCTCACTCAGTACTAACGTACAATCAGTCTTTCTTTTATACAAATACAAAACGTCTGTACAATGTTCCTTTAAGTCTCTGTAGCACGTACCCTTTGTACACACAGCTCTAGCTCTAACACGGAGCTATACAACACAACTGCGATATTTACACGTAAACTGCTTCGACACTCGACGATACCTCACTCAGTACTAACGTACAATCAGTCTTTCTTTTATACAAATACAAAACGTCTGTACAATGTTCCTTTAAGTCTCTGTAGCACGTAGCCTTTGTACACATAGGTCTACCTCTAACACGGAGCTACACAACAGAACTCCGATATTTACACGTAAACTGCTTCAACAACTCGACGATACCTCACTCAGTACTAACGTACAATCAGTCTTTCTTTTATACAAATACAAAACGTCTGTACAATGTTCCTTTAAGTCTCTGTAGCACGTAGCCTTTGTACACATAGGTCTACCTCTAACACGGAGCTACACAACTCCGATATTTACACGTAAACTGCTTCAACAACTCGGTGATACCTCACTCACTACTAACGTACAATCAGTCTTTCTTTTATACAAATACAAAACGTCTGTACAATGTTCCTTTAAGTCTCTGTAGCACGTAGCCTTTGTACACAAGGTCTACCTCTAACACGGAGCTACACAACAGAACTCCGATATTTACACGTAAACTGCTTCAACAACTCGACGATACCTCACTCAGTACTAACGTAATCAGTCTTTCTTTTATACAAATACAAAACGTCTGTACAATGTTCCTTTAAGTCTCTGTAGCACGTAGCCTTTGTACACATAGGTCTACCTCTAACACGGAGCTACACAACAGAACTCCGATATTTACACGTAAACTGCTTCAACAGCTCGGTGGTACCTCACTCAGTACTAACGTACAATCAGTCTTTCTTTTATACAAATACAAAACGTCTGTACAATGTTCCTTTAAGTCTCTGTAGCACGTAGCCTTTGTACACATAGGTCTACCTCTAACACAGAGCTACACAACACAACTCCGATATTTACACGTAAACTGCTTCGACAACTCGACGATACCTCACTCAGTACTAACGTACAATCAGTCTTTCTTTTATACAAATACAAAAACGTCTGTACAACGTTCCTTTAAGTCTCTGTAGCACGTACCCTTTGTACACACAGGTCTAGCTCTAACACGGAGCTATACAACACAACTGCGATATTTACACGTAAACTGCTTCGACAACTCGACGATACCTCACTCAGTACTAACGTACAATCAGTCTTTCTTTTATACAAATACAAAACGTCTGTACAATGTTCCTTTAAGTCTCTGTAGCACGTAGCCTTTGTACACATAGGTCTACCTCTAACACGGAGCTACACAACAGAACTCCGATATTTACACGTAAACTGCTTCAACAACTCGACGATACCTCACTCAGTACTAACGTACAATCAGTCTTTCTTTTATACAAATACAAACCGTCTGTACAATGTTCCTTTAAGTCTCTGTAGCACGTAGCCTTTGTACACATAGGTCTACCTCTAACACGGAGCTACACAACTCCGATATTTACACGTAAACTACTTCGACAACTCGGCGATACCTCACTCAGTACTAACGTACAATCAGTCTTTCTTTTATACAAATACAAAACGTCTGTACAATGTTCCTTTAAGTATCTGTAGCACGTAGCCTTTGTACACATAGGTCTACCTCTAACACGGAGCTACACAACAGAACTCCGATATTTACACGTAAACTGCTTCAACAACTCGACGATACCTCACTCAGTACTAACGTAATCAGTCTTTCTTTTATACAAATACAAAACGTCTGTACAATGTTCCTTTAAGTCTCTGTAGCACGTAGCCTTTGTACACATAGGTCTACCTCTAACACGGAGCTACACAACAGAACTCCGATATTTACACGTAAACTGCTTCAACAACTCGGTGATACCTCACTCAGTACTAACGTACAATCAGTCTTTCTTTTATACAAATACAAAACGTCTGTACAATGTTCCTTTAAGTCTCTGTAGCACGTAGCTTTTGTACACATAGGACTACTTCTAACACAGAGCTACACAACACAACTCCGATATTTACATGTAAACTCTTCGACAACTCGACGATACCTCACTCAGTACTAACGTACAATCAGTCTTTCTTTTATACAAATACAAAACGTCTGTACAATGTTCCTTTAAGTCTCTGTAGCACGTAGCCTTTGTACACATAGGTCTACCTCTAACACGGAGCTACACAACACAACTCCGATATTTACACGTAAACTGCTTCAACAACTCGGTGATACCTCACTCAGTACTAACGTACAATCAGTCTTTCTTTTATACAAATACAAAACGTCTGTACAATGTTCCTTTAAGTCTCTGTAGCACGTAGCCTTTGTACACATAGGTCTACCTCTAACACGGAGCTACACAACAGAACTCCGATATTTACACGTAAACTGCTTCAACAACTCTGTGATACCTCACTCAGTACTAACGTACAAACAGTCTTTCTTTTATACAAATACAAAACGTCTGTACAATGTTCCTTTAAGTCTCTGTAGCACGTAGCCTTTGTACACATAGGTCTACCTCTAACACGGAGCTACACAACACAACTCCGATATTTACACGTAAACTGCTTCAACAACTCTGTGATACCTCACTCAGTACTAACGTACAATCAGTCTTTCTTTTATACAAATACAAAACGTCTGTACAATGTTCCTTTAAGTCTCTGTAGCACGTAGCCTTTGTACACACAGGTCTACCTCTAACACGGAGCTACACAACAGAACTCCGATATTTACACGTAAACTGCTTCAACAACTCGGTGATACCTCACTCAGTACTAACGTACAATCAGTCTTTCTTTTATACAAATACTAAACGTCTGTACAATGTTCCTTTAAGTCTCTGTAGCACGTAGCCTTTGTACACACAGGTCTACCTCTAACACGGAGCTACACAACAGAACTCCGAAATTTACACGTAAACTGCTTCAACAACTCGGTGATACCTCACTCAGTACTAACGTACAATCAGTCTTTCTTTTATACAAATACTAAACGTCTGTACAATGTTCCTTTAAGTCTCTGTAGCACGTACTCTTTGTACACACAGATCTACCTCTAACACAGAGCTACACAACACAACTCCGATATTTACACGTAAACTGCTTCGACAACTCGACGATATCTCACTCAGTACTAACGTACAATCAGTCTTTCTTTTATACAAATACAAAACGTCTGTACAATGTTCCTTTAAGTCTCTGTAGCACGTACTCTTTGTACACATAGGTCTACCTCTAACACGGAGCTACACAACACAACTCCGATATTTACACGTAAACTGCTTCGACAACTCGACGATATCTCACTCAGTACTAACGTACAATCAGTCTTTCTTTTATACAAATACTAAACGTCTGTACAATGTTCCTTTAAGTCTCTGTAGCACGTACTCTTTGTACACATAGGTCTACCTCTAACACAGAGCTACACAACACAACTCCGATATTTACACGTAAACTGCTCCGACAACTCGACGATACCTCACTCAGTACTAACGTACAATCAGTCTTTCTTTTATACAAATACTAAACGTCTGTACAATGTTCCTTTAAGTCTCTGTAGCACGTACCTTTTGTACACACAGCTCTACCTCTAACACGGAGCTATACAACACAACTCCGATATTTACACGTAAACTGCTTCGACAACTCGACGATACCTCACTCAGTACTAACGTACAATCAGTCTTTCTTTTATACAAATACAAAACGTCAGTACAATGTTCCTTTAAGTCTCTGTAGCACGTACCTTTTGTACACACAGCTCTACCTCTAACACGGAGCTATACAACACAACTCCGATATTTACACGTAAACTGCTTCGACAACTCGGCGATACCTCACTCAGTACTAACGTACAATCAGTCTTTCTTTTATACAAATACAAAACGTCTGTACAATGTTCCTTTAAGTCTCTGTAGCACGTACCTTTTGTACACACAGCTCTACCTCTAACACGGAGCTATACAACACAACTCCGATATTTACACGTAAACTGCTTCGACAACTCGACGATACCTCACTCAGTACTAACGTACAATCAGTCTTTCTTTTATACAAATACAAAACGTCTGTACAATGTTCCTTTAAGTCTCTGTAGCACGTAGCCTTTGTATACACAGGTCTACCTCTAACACAGAGCTACACAACACAACTCCGATATTTACACGTAAACTGGTTCGACAACTCGACGATACCTCACTCAGTACTAACGTACAATCAGTCTTTCTTTTATACAAATACAAAACGTCTGTACAATGTTCCTTTAAGTCTCTGTAGCACGTAGCCTTTGTACACACAGGTCTACCTCTAACTCGGAGCTACACAACACAACTCCGATATTTACACGTAAATTGCTTCGTATTCCTCACCCGGAGCTGCACTTACTGATCCGTGAACTGCTTACATAGACTTTTATATATCTTTTGGTCACGGTAGATCTTTCTGGGATTGGAAGTCTCTTTAATTACGGTCGCAGAAAGTCTTTTTGCGTAGTAGCAACACAGTTCAGCCCCAGCACCATGACGTCTCCTTTTAGTGGCCTTGAAGTTGTACCACTCCCTTACTACCAGCCAATAAGGAGCGAGACGATTCTCCTACTCCCGCTTCTTCGTAATGGCGGTGAACTTGCTTGACTCTATTCTTTCCCGCCAAAGCAGACAGCAATGGTGACGTAATGTCTTGGCAAGTCACGTGAATGTCGATGTGGCAGTAGTTTTAGAGCAAATAAAATGTATATCTTTAATTTTGTGCGAAAACGCCCTGAATTCCTCTTCATTCTGAATAATTTTACATAACTGTAAATACTAAGAGATAGACAAAATTTTATTCTACAAAAAATATACAGCTCGTTAAACCACAAATTATTTTTTTGCCATTTTATGATATATTCCTCATTATTGGTTTGAATATTAAAATACTTGCACCTTTTTAAAACAGAATGTAATTTCAATTCAATCACTCAGCGACCAGATATTAAAATGATTGAGCCTATTGTATTCCCTCATTTCTATTAGGCCTACAATGAAATATATTAGCATGAAGCCCGCCTCGGTAGCGTAGATGGTAGCGTGTCTGCCTCACGTTCAAGACGTTCCGAGTTTGAATTTTGGTCATGGTACCAGGATTAGGCTTTTCCCGGGGTTTTCCCTTATCCTGAAAGACTAATGTCACGCAACTCTGAGCTCTGTGGGCCCCGGGTTCATTTGAGCATCATTTCACCCATTCCATCCATCATCCAATATGACTTAACGTTGGAGGACGTTAAATTAAAACAAAATATCAGCATGAAGTGCATAGAAGAAGGAATATTTTAAAGAATGTGCTATTTAACAATGGAGAAAGTCATGTGAATGTAACCTGTTCGCGACCATCCTTGCACTTAAGTAGCAGAAAGCACTAAAATTGCTTCCGTCATTTGTATGGTCACGGTTTAAATATCCTTGAATGCACCTAAACGCTGTTGAGTCATCTACTGTCATCATGAAGTCGTGAAGTGTGATCTTCATTCAGTGACAAAAGGTTTATGAGTAAGACTTTAATTTTCAGTAGTCAAATCGGTTGCCCCATCGGCAATACTGTTCACTCATGTGTCATGTAATTGGATGGGTTTTATAGAGCAGATGAAGCATACATTCACACTCTGATACTCAGAAAGATAAGAAATAATCTTCCCTGGAGAAAATTTCCCTAACCTCCATCTGGGAATCGAGCCCTGGACCCATGGTACAGCTGACAGAGCCTGTACCGAAAATATCTACAACGATATCTGTACTATAGGCACAATATATTGTCACGCAGACGGCGAACTCGCGTGCCGATCGATAATGCGGACTGGCAGTGGCGGTGGGGACGCAAGGGGTGGCACCTCCTCCTACCGCGCGAAGGTGCGCGAAGGTTCCAGAATGATTTCCCCCTCCATAATGGAAGAATCGAGAGACTTCGGGGCGATCGATACAACCGAGGCGACAGTGAGTTGAGTGAGTGACCGTGAGCCAGGCGGACGTTTAGTTGAGTTGAGCGGACGTGTAAAGACGAACTGGCAAGGTTGAAAGGTGTAAATTAAATTGTAATTGAGTACATTAAACTGTAATTGGAATAAGGTGAAAATAAAGAACATTTGGAGTGGTGTAATTGAACTCTCTTTAATTTTACGAACCCAAAAAGTCACAATATGTAACAAATGATAACACCATTTATCGCAAATCACACTACTTATCTCTTAAGTAGTTAGGCTAGCGATTATGTAACACTTAAGTCACTGTTGCACACACTAGCAATGACAAACAAATGAACTAAGCTCAGTGTCACTGTCCACTGACAGGCTGACGGACAGCCCGAGGTGTGCTGAACGTGCACTTGCCCTGGAAAGGACTTAACCACTTAGTGACATGGAAATAATCATTTCTTCCACACTAGCCGTGGGTAGGCTAAGGTTTGGATGAGTAGAGCCAGACTGAAAATAAGTAAGTACTTACAGCATAGTAAGTCGCCACAAAAGGTACGTCTCTCATATCATACGAGAAGCCCTATTGGCCCACCGGGAAACATACGAGTCAGTTGGAGAATTTAATGTCATGTCGGCATGTTGGCCATAGTAGCTCAGTGGTTTAGAGCAACCGCATGGAGAGCGCGAGATCCATGGTTCAAATTCCCAATATAACATTGGATTTTTCAGTCTGGCTGTAAGTGACATGATGTGCGGTTTGCAGGGTAGCGTGTATAACAACAGGGATCAACGTAGGGCAGCTGTCGCTGACCTCCCTCTCAAGCCAGGGAGTTACCGAGCTGTCCCCGAAGGGTGCCCGGCGCCTCCGTGGGGCTTTCCTAGAGACTAAAAGCCCCCACCCCATGTGGTCCGAAAACACAAGACGGGTGTAAGTGGATACGCCGCTTACGCGCGCCAACCACAAAAACTGGGAAGACTACCGAACAACCTCGGTGGTGGCGCCTGGTGATCTAGCACACCTATTAGCTATGCAGACTAGTACACGGGAATATATGGCTTCCCTCAACCCCGTCCGCAGACGTACCCGATCTCCCACGGGTATCGGGAACCACTGCGCTCCCGAGTCCAACTCAATCCGAAAAACTCCCCTAGTGGAGGGGCTGGGCAATTCAGCCCGAGGTTCCTCTAGTAATGTCAGAGCTACCATGAGTGTTAAAGGTCCGCAGCGCCCGCACCACGGCAGCTGAATGGGACAGATCCCCTCCCCTACGGGAGGTAGCGTGTATAAGTAAGTAAGGTAGGGGGAGAGAAAGGAGATAGATTTGTAACTCCTCAACGGCAGCAGTCTTGGGTGCAATGTTCCTTGTGCAGTGCTGATGGTTATGTAAACAGTGCCGGGATAGATTAACAAGGGCGGTACACGCATGACACACCTCGGACTGTCCACGTCCTTGCCATCGCTTGGATGTGATAGACGGTTAAAAGATAAGTTTTCATACGAGCCCTGGTGCTTCCTTTGCTCCTTTATGCCTGAGAAATATTGGGCATGGCCGCAGGCTCAAAATTTCTTCAGAATAGAAGCCTTCAAGCCACCAACTGATCTGTTTATCGCTGTTTTTCCGTGAGATTGCTTCGTGAAGCCTTATTCTTCTCATATGTGGAGGATGAAATTGAGTGCCGGGACGCAAACTTTCATTCCATCAGATAACCCTGCTTAAGGCGATACCGGCTTCCGCAAATGGCTTGTAGTTATTTTTAATAATCAAGCAGAACTTTGCCCACTCTGCCCTAAAGCAGATCTCCGGTAGGTATATCTAACATCAGTGAAGTTCACTTAAGAAAGAAATATTGCAAATACCGTAATAAGCTGCCTCACGGCTGCACGTACCTGGTCGACGTCGGGACTCCTTCATCGGTCTCCACGTCGTCGTCCGCTGCTTGCTTTACCCTTGGCTCTAGCGGCTTCTCCTACATGGATTTTTTTTTGGGGGGGGGGTTTCTCAGGGTGTTAAGGTTGAGACAACACAAACCAACGATAATCTCTGAACTGCTTTTATTTGTCCTTGCATTTGTGGTACCCGGGGACTTAAATGACTGCACTTTCGGCGGACATTTTACAGTACATTTTATTGGACGCGGTACTTCGTCGAACACACCTGACGGATGTATACAATACTGCAATGAGCAACAAATGAGCGACAACTGTGGCCTGAACTCCAAGTCGAATACTGGCAGGCTGTTAAGAGCCAGAAGGTTTTTGCTGCGTACCCACCCAGGTTTTGGGTCTGACTGCAGGTTGATAATTTAGATGGTTATTGGATGATGTGGGATTATTTTGTTGAGGAAATTTTTGAGGTAGCTTTTTGCTCCTCTTTAATTTTGTACAGGATGCCAAACCGCTTTTCTGTTTACACCCTGGTGTTTTATTTTGATATAAAGTGGGGTAAATTTTGTAGCCAAACAGCTCGTTTGGAGATTTTGAAATTCAGCGTATACTGCTGTATGGATTAACTCCTTTGTTACCTCGGGTGCCCGCATGCCATACGGGGTACCCGGTAAAGCCTGAAGCGGCGTCTCCTAGCGTCGTAATCTCCTAGAGATCGAACCAGCGCGCTTCTGTGAGCTGGAATTTGAATAGGGATTGCCACCCTCTTATATACACGCAGCACGGCGTCACTAAGAAAAACTAAGGGTATATTGACCTGTATAACGGTACAGTAAAATAGCCAGTATACCATTCTATTGTCAAACATCCGCTCTTTCTAGACCATCGTCCGGGAGGGCAGTGTTTCTCACCTATGTCTGCTCAGGTTCGTTACAATATTTCATCAAAGTCTACAATTTTGCTTTCCCTAACATAACTAGTTACAGTTCTTACATTTATGAATAATTATTAAACATATAAGTAAATGAATAATTTATCCAAGTACCAAAGTTCCTAAATCCTTTCATGGAAGTTCTGAAAACATTGTTGTATAAATTAAATTAATTAGGAGTCGATTAATGACACAAAACAACACTTACTTTTAAATTTTCCCGGAACCAGTTTCTGAGGCCTTCCCTCTATCTTCAGCCGGACATCGACTTGTTCTTATTGGTGTAGCTGGCAATATTTTGTCATCGGTCTCCTCTGTTCTATACATAATTTGGTAAGTTCGATGTAATCTGAAATATCAAGTGATAGAATTGATAGAAGGGATAGATTGATAGAAAAATGGCTCAAATCACTTGGAATGTCATCACTTGAAATTTCAGATTACATCGAACTTACCAAATTATGCATAGAACAGAATTTCTTCCAGTTTCAAACAAAATATTTCCATCAAACGTCTCGTTTAGCAATGGGCAACCCCTTATCACCCTTCCTGGCCGATCTGTACATGAGTGCACTAGAAATAAGGATCACTAAAGGTTTCCCATGGATGTTCAAACTCTGGCAAAGATACGTAGATGACATATTTGCCATAGTGCCAAAAAACACATCAGTGATGCACTAAAACTTTTAAATATTCAAGAAAAAAGCATCAAGTTCACTGTAGAAGTTGAAAAAGACGAGTATTTACCATTTTTAGATCTAAAAATAATCAGAAATAAAAATAGAATAAACTTTGGCATTTACAGAAAACCAACACAAACGGACAACTACATAAAAGCTAATGGCTACAATCCAAGATCCCACAAACAGGCAATCTTTAATAGTTTAGCACACAGACTGGTCAACATCCCTCTCACAGCAGAAGAATACAAAATAGAATACAAAATTATTGAGATAGCACAGAAAAATGACATTCCCAAATCACTAGTAGACAAAAAAGTGAACTTAGCAAAAAAGAAGAAACTACTAAAGGAAACCACAACCCTCTCAGCTACAGAAACTAAAATGATCTTCAAAAAATTCACTTACCATCCATGGGCCTTTGATAAATTCAAAAAGTCTTCAAAAAACAAATCATTCAACTAACTCCATTGAACCATTACTCCTTAAAAAACCTAATTTGCTCAGACATCAAAGATGCCATTCCATCTAACAAAAAATCTGGTATATATCAAATTGAATGCTGTGACTGTAGTGAAATTTATATTGGAAAAACCAAAAGAAATTTAGAAACAAGAGCAAGGGAACACTTTAGGGACATAAAATACAAACAATTAGAAAAATCAGCAGTTGCCACACATTTTTGGGGAAAAAAATACAACATAAATCCAGAACCAAAAATTACTAAAACATACAACAGGAAAAGAAGTACTGTCCACATGGGAACAAATCTTTATTTCAAAAAAATAGGAACAAGGTATTCAATTTCGACATCCCCCAGAAAGATTTGTTCAGCAAGTTCCTCGAACCGCCACCAGAGGAGACCAATGACAAAATATTGCCAGCTACACCAATGAGAACCAGTCGATGTCCGGCTGAAGATAGAGGGAAGGCCTCTGAAACCGGTTCCGGGAAAATTTAAAAGTAAGTGTTGTTTTGTGTCATGAATCGACGCCCAATTAATTTAACCTAAGTTCCTGTTTCAAAGCTTTGCGAACGAGATAGTGCCATAGTATGATAATTACATATCTTGGTTTAACCCTCGATTTAAAATTAACCTGGAACGCACACATCACGTATCTTACCAAGAAACTTAAGACAGAAAATTCATCAACTGAATTTTCTAATATCAGATACTTCTCCTTTGCTCTTATTTTCAAAATGACTTACCTACTTCTCGCTAATAAGACCTATTTGGGTATATGGTTGTTCAATTTGGAGTTCAGCATCCAAAGCGCAAATCAACAGAATACAGACTTTACAAAATCGGGTTTTGCACCTAATAGTGGTACATTCGCAATTCAACATTACACAAAGATCTGCTTACTCCAACAACAGAAGATACTCTTCAGTCCGTCTACAGACGCCTCTTCACCTCCTTTGGTGAACATGAAAATGAAATTCTGAGATAGATTCCTCAGTATATGTCACAAGAACGAGTACAGAGAGGACTGAAGCGAAAACAACACACAGATCTACTAATTTGAAATGATCTCAAAACAGTTGAAATGAGGACAGTCACTGGACTGCTGCCTCAATACACGTTTAACATTATTAATTTTATCTTTGTTATCTAAACTAAAATACTTTTTATAGGTATAGAAAGTTTTAAATAAATTATAAAAGAAGAGCTGGCAGGACACTAAACACCTTCCTCTGCTCTGTTTACATAACCATCAGCAAGGACCATTGCACCCAAGACAGCTGCTGTTGAAGAGCCACAAAGCTACAGATGTATTTTTTTTATCTTGAAAAGTGCAGAGCAATGCGCAGTGGTATTTGGACGAGTCCACCTCAGAACGGTTGCAACTGGAGGGAAGGGCAGGTCAGTTGCGTACCAGTTGCGAGCAACTAAACACGTGCAGAGCTGCTCGGTAACACTACAGCTTGTTTCAAAATGTGCTTGTCTCCTGGTTCCAAGAGAGCATTTACAAATGACGCCTCCAAGCATCACATCAGGAAATAAAGTGCTACGTTTAAAAACACGAGAAGTTATAACCAATATCCATAGATTTATAAAAAAGGGAACAACGGTCTGGGTCAGCTATAAAAATCTGGGGTAGGGTACCTGAGGCAATAGTTGTGTCTGAAAGCAGTTTAGGAGAGTTATTAAGGAAAGAAAAGCCATTGGTGTTAGTGCAACAACGTCCTTCTCTATGCCCAGTAAACAAAGATTAAGAACATGCACAAGTCTAATTTGGATGTTTTAATTCAGAAGTAGTTAGGCGAACTATGAATAATTTTTAAAGCACAGAAAAACAAAGACCAACTTTGAAGAAAGTGCTTATGAAGCTAAACATTCTACTAACTTCCAAGGCAGTATCTGAATATTAAGAAGAGTTCTTTTGAAGCTAGGATTATTTGAAAAAAAAAAAACCCTAAGCGTGACAGACAAATTTTAATCGAACATCGCACCATACGTGCAAAAAGGGCTTAAGTATTTAAGAAATATTCGGAGATATCGAAGTGAAGTTTATAGAGTTTATAAGGATGAAACTTATGTAAATACAGCACATACTGGACCATATGCCTGGAGTGAAATACGTTACAGGGACTCTGCAGCGATATTGAAAGGCAGGCAGTTGTTTATCATGCCTGCTGGAGGAGAACAGGGTTTTGTTCCAAATGCCTATGTACTATTTAAGAGCCAATAAAAGCGTGGAGATTACTACCATAGTAAGAATTACAACTTAGTTTATAAGCACTGCAAAACTGGCTTCGGGAATGAAATTTGTTTTAGACACCTTATGCACCGCCCTCCCCTCTCGTAATCTTACGCGTGTGACGCATTGTGGCGATAGGTGCACCATCCCCACCACAGTTGCTACTCATCCCTACCGAGCAGGGTTCCTGTCAAGATTAAATAATACATCTGTACCTCCTTTCCTTACCCCTACCTTACTTATACCCTCTACCCTGCAAATCGCACACAACGTCACTAAGTGGTTAAGTCCTTTCCAGGGCAAGTGCCCGTTCAGGACACCTCGGGCTGTCCGTCAGCCTGTCAGTAGACAATGACACTGAGGTGAGTCGTGACTCAGCGGATCAGTTGTTTGTCATTGCTAGTGTGTGCAACAGTGACTTAAATGTAACACGAGCGCTAACCTAACTACTTAAGAGACCAATAAAGGGTGATTTGCAATAATTGATGTTCTCATTCGGTAAAGTGATATAGTAGCTCTGTTGGTACAGACTCTACCCGATGTGCCAAAAGTCCCGTGTTCGATCCCAGCTGGAGAATTGAAAATTTTTCTCTAACCAAGATTATTTTCACTTAGTCTTGAATGTCTTTCAGGACGTCTAAGAGCTGGTAAATGTTAGGGTGTGGGGAGTAGAAGAAACTGTTTAATTGTTCACGAAAGGATTTACATGCATTTGTTGTAAGCCTGCAAGAGGAAGAAAATTCATTCCATAAATTTGGAAGGAATTGGTTATTATGCATTATGAAACTTTCTAATATATAATCACAAAATTATGGATTCGCCTATCATTGGGTTGTACTACCATGATGACATTAGTAAAACAATCTTCCACTTGGTTGGGACTTAAGTACGAAAGGCAGAAAAATGACCAGCAAATTACCAAACTCAGAACCCTTTTGTTTATAAACAGTACTAAGACCAACATTCTGAGACTTCCTCCACCAACTTTGTCCGAAGTGAAATTTAAGTCCCTGTAAGTTTGCACGTGGTAGAACTTTATTGCCCGATTTCACCAAAAGATGTTAAAATCGACGTTAACAAATGTAACGTAACAAATGTCACAGAGCTAAAACTAATGTTAAATTTTTTGTATTTCACCAACCTGTTTTCTTAAAATGTTAACAAACCTGTGCTAACGCCAAGAAACTTGTAAATATCACAGCTATAGAAGGCTATGGATGAGCTGCGATGCATTTTTGTTTTCATTTTCGTCTGCACAAATGGCGGATGAACAAAATCATAAATAAAGCAGTGAGAAACTTCTCATCGACGGAGAAAGAATTGTTAATTGAAATGGTGACGAAGTGTAAGGATATCGTGGAAAATAAGAGGACGGATGCAGTGAATGTAAAAGAGAAAGATGTCGCGGGGAAAATATTGGAAACGAATTTAATTCAAATGAATGTGTCATTACTACAAGCACCAAACAACTTGTCAGTATTACGTAAATTTAAAACGAGGTGCGAACAACAAGTGCCTTAAACGTTTCAAGACGGGAGGTGGACAATGTATTATCCACATAATTCTGAATTATAAAATCGCAAGGTTACTAATACTTGAAGCTAAGGCGAGATAGTCATATTCCTTTCGATGCACGTTCTGACTCAGTATTACGTAAATTTAAAGCGCGGAGCGAAGAAGGGCAAGTGACTTGAACGTTTCAAGACGGCAGGTGGACAATGCATTATCCACACAATTCAGTGAATTCTAAAATCGCAAGGTTATTGATACTTGAAGCAAAGGCGAGATCGCCATATTCCTTTCGATGCATGTTCTAACTCAGTATTACGTAAATTTAAAACGAGGAGCGAAGAAGGGCAAGTGACTTGAACGTTTCAAGACTGCAGGTGGACAATGTATTATCCACATAATTCAGTGAATTATAAAATCGCAAAGTCATTAACACTTGAAGCAAAGGCGAGATCGCCATATTCCTTTCGATGCATGTTCTAAGTCAGCATTACGTAAATGTAAAATGAAGAGCGAAGAAGGACAAGTGACGTGTGACTTGAACGTTTCAAGACGGGAGGTGGACAGTGTATTATCCACACAATTCAGTGAATTATAAAATCGCAAGGTTACTAATACTTGAAGCTAAGGCGAGATCGACATATTCCTTTCGATGCATGTTCGAACCTCTCTTGTACTTCCGCAGTACCCTTCATAGCAACATGTTTCGACAGTCTATACCTCCGTAAAACAGTTTTCTTCGGATAGTTCTTCAAAATCATTTCTCCTCATAGGCCGTACTCTATTACGAATGCCATTTAGACGGTCTTAAATATAGCAAATCGACATCAACAGCTGACTTCATGCTCGCCATCCTGACTATTTACAATTGTTAAGGACTTAACATTAGAAATTCGGCTTGTTAGTTTAACATGAGATTTAACACGAGTGTTACGCTAACACTTGTTGGTGAAATGCAATTTTTGTTTTAACTATTGCTAAACTCGTGTTAAGTCTTAACATTTGTTGGTGAAATCGGGCATAAGAATAGCTATATGTAAAGCATTTTCGAATTTTTGGTTGGAATGCATTACCTTCTCTAGCCTCTATGTACGTCATAAAGGTGCTTGGCATAGGTCTTATGTTTCTTGAACATACTAAATACCCATACATATAAATTTTCAGAAACCATTAATTTATTACGGAAGTTATTATGTTAATTAATTTGACTACCGTGCAAATCAACACAGAATTCGCTAACAGAGCAGACATAAGGTCAGAGCAGGCGTTCGGCGGAAGTCAAACCCGGATCCTGTCGAATGGCAGCGTCCCTTAGTCATCTCGCTCGGTACGCTTTATAATGTTTTATTTATCAAATTACCTCAAAATTACTACACCAACGTGAAGTACAAACAACTATTTTAGATAGAAAAACAAATAAAGTTTAGAGTTGAAAGGTAATTAAGTCGTCCAGTTAACAGATTGCACTCAAGTGAGAGTGCACAAAGGAAAATGCAGTTGCAACCGTCGACAGTACATTCCCTCAGCTCTCCTGACGATGATTGATGAAGTGCAGACTTCGTGCACTTATAAATGACATCATGCAATTTTATCCATGTCTCGTTGGGTCCTTAAAACAAACGTCTTTCACTTTGGTCACTGCAAGGGCAGTTCTGAAAGCATATTAATTTAATGAGTCTAATCCAGTGGTGCATAACCTATTTTGAGCAACTTCATAGACAATTTTGAAGGGCAGTCTCATTAAAATTACAACTATTCCGTGTTATTAAGTATCCAGATCGACATATAAATCAATCATTTTAAAGGTCATTCAATTATCCTGATTCCTGGTTATTTTTTAAATTTGAAAAGCGTGAAAGTTTACACATTTTTAAAATATGAAGAAAAGCCTTGAATTTCAATGGAAATATATTTATTAACTATTTAATAGGAACGTTAATTTTAATGAATTGTGTAAACCTGTGAAGTTATTGTAAACCTTATATCGGTTCAGAATGGTCAAAAATGATCAAATGTTCAAAATTTGTATTTCCACTTCCTCTTGTTCTCCATATTTTAACCAATAAAATGATATATAGTACTGTGACTTTGTGGGTCCGTAGAATTAAAAGTCCAAGTTACAGAAACTCCAAATATTCTTTGTTTCCGTAGAAATACTCTTACAGTAGCGGCATTACGTCACATACACAAGGTCGTTGACTACAACAACTAGCTTACTCGACTTCGACTGTTTACAACACTCCTGTCACAATTCATCTGTTTAAGGGAACGCAGCACCGAATTTGGCTAAAAATATGGGAAAAAATAATGTTTTTGTTTTTAAGCTAATAAAATACTGTGAACCTTATAGTAGCATAATCCAACTAAATTTATGAGTTTCAAGCATTTAAATACCTTCATATGACAATTTAAATGCCTTGGATTCACAGAATTCTGTCATTTGAGTTCGATTGAACGTACTAAATTAATACATTTTATATTAGTGGGCAAAGTTTCTGGTGGCATTTTGTGTGTTGGTATGATGGTTATTTCTTACAATATGTGGCACAATGGAAACAAAACACTGGCTGCAAACATTGAAAGCAAATAATAATGTTTATTATTTTACTTTTGTGTGAGTTTCTAACGGTCGTGATTTTCTTGTGTTTCTCGTTAAACTACATACTGTTTATATACAGGATGTTACAAAAAGGTACGGCCAAACTTTCAGGAAACATACCTCACACACAAAGAAAGAAAATATGTTATGCGGACATGTGTCCGGAAACGCTTAATTTCCATGTTAGAGCTCATTTTATTACTTCTCTTCAAATCACATTAATCATGTAATGGAAACACACGACAACAGAACGTACCAGCGTGACTTCAAACAGTTTATTACAGGAAATGTTCAAAATGTCCTCCGTTAGCGAGGTTACATGCATCCATCCTCCGTCGCATGGAATCCCAGATGCGCTGATGCAGCCCTGGAGAATGGCGTATTGTATCACAGCCGTCCACAATACGAGCACAAAGAGTCTCTACATTTGGTACCTGGGTTGTGTAGACAAGAGCTTTCAAATGCCCCCATAAATGAAAGTCAAGAAGGTTGAGGTCAGGAGAGCGTGGAGACCATGGAACTGGTCCGCCTCTACCAATCTATTGGTCACCGAATCTGTTGTTGAGAAGCGTACGAACACTTCGACTGAAATGTGCAGGAGCTCCATCGTGCATGAACCACAGTGGGTATTTTGACATTTGTCTGCACGAATGATTTCAATTTACATTTTAAGAGAAATACTAAAATGAGCTCTAACAGGGAAATTTAGCGTTTCCGGTCACATGTCCACATAACATATTTTCTTTCTTTGTGTGTGAGGAATGTTTCCTGAAAGTTTGGCCGTACGTTTTTGTAACATCCTGTATAACTGATGAGTTTTAGTCTGTCATTTAACATTTATAAAGATATTTTATACATCAAAACGCGCATATAACTGTTATATAGGTTATAGGTAAAACATTCTTTGAAACAAATGAACTCTTGATAACTGTGTACATAGTTAGGATCATGAGTAGCCCAAACAATACGTGGTAAGAAACACCTTAACATAACACAACAATGTGAACATACTTGAGGTCTGATGTGATAAGAAAATTACTGGTTGTGTACCAAAGGCTGGCATCAGAAGAAATCCTAAGGAGATGTACATTGGGTAAGACACAAAATGCAAATGAAGGTATAACATGATATGGCATAATTGCCCAAAAGAAATATTTGTTTCAAAGAAGAGACTTCAGGTTGCTGTGACATCAACCATCAGTGAATTCAATTTTGGTTGTTCTGCCTCACTCAAGCTGCAGTCAGACATAATAAACACAGATTTCAGCAGCATCTCTAAAATTTAGTAAAGAGAAGGACCAAATTACCTTACTTCATTCAGTAATTTCTGTGAAAGTAACTTCTATAACATCCAGAAGGAAACTGAAATTGAAGAACCCTGCAGCAGGAGAGAGAAGGAAGAGGCAAGAGGGCCCAACTTACCCATCTGGAGGGTTTTAGTCTCCTTCAAGGTATGTAGCTGAGAAGGAAAATGTTTTGTATTTTAAAATTTGATTTAGTCAGATATCGTTTTTTCATTTTTTGTCATGCAAAATGTTCCAAACGATGCAGTTTTGATTCAGTTCCTCTAAAATTTTCAACACATGTACTTAGAAAGGAGTGAGTGATGATGAGTATAAGGGCGCTCAACTACAGAGGTCATCAGCGCCCTTTTTAAAACAAACTGGTCATGGCAAAAGCCAGATATAAATTATTCTAAAACACTATAAATGTGTTAAAAAAGACAAAAAATACATAAGCGTTGGAAAAAAAAATGTCATCCAAAAACCATAAATTCTATTTGCTAAATCCCAAAATCTAATCTCGAAAAGAATCTAAAAACCTTCTCCACTACTGCGTTATCGTCCGCTAGCATTTCTGCAAAGCTGACCGGCAGCTGCAGAGACGTCCTAAGGTCTGCTAGGTGAAAACACTCTAGCAGCACGTGTCGTACAGACAACGCTTCATTGCAAAACGGACACAGTGGAGAAGGCTCCTTTTTAAAAAGAAAACTATGAGTAAAAATGCAGTGCCCAATTCGTAACCGAGCCAAACTCACCTCCTCGCGACGAGATGACCGACAGGAGGTAACCCAGGGATTCGGAAGTTCTTTGACAGATCTAAGTTTATTATTGCGGAGAGCAGACCACTCTTCCTGCCAGCAGGTTTGCACAGCTCTCCGCAATTCGGCCCTAAAGTCTTCCGATGTCACAGATGGTATTTGAACCCTGGACTTCATGATAGCCGTCTTGGCTGCCAAATCCGCCATTTCATTCCCCCGCAAGCCTACGTGACCAGGGATCCATGCACACACCACGTTAACGCCAGAAGCGTGTAAAACGTGGAGGGCATCCTGTATACGCTGCACAATAGGGTGGTAGTTGTACAGCTGCCGTAGACTTTGAAGTGCACTGAGGGAATCACTCAGGATTAAGCAGTCCCCCAACTTTCGTCGACGTACGTGTAAAATGGCCCGGTATATTGCATAAAGCTCTGCAGTAAAAATGGAAGTGCTAGTGTGGAATCTGAATGTATACGGTTCGGATCCACACACGTAAGCACAACCAACACCATTTAAGTTCTGGGAGCCATCAGTATAAATTACAAAATGGTCCTAATATCGCGATAAAAATTCTAAAAAACATGAGCGGATACTAGACATAGACATGGTAGATTTATCATATTTAGTCATGCCCAGATCAACCGGGGACGCTCTGCACAACCAAGGAGGGTATGTCCTCTCCCCCCTAGGATACATCTTAGGCATGTCAGTATCAAGATGTCTAAGGAGCTCCCGGAAACGAAAACCAGGTGGCTTTGGTTTAATAGTAGTGTTCCTATAACGCACGTCCATGAAGGTATTAAAGAACGGCGTAAACGATGGATGTGTGGGCATGCAATTAAGTGCACAGCCATAATTCGCTAATAACATGTTGCGCCTATACTGCAGAGCAGGTTCTGCAGACTCAGCATACAGGCTTATAACTCGGCTCGTTGGAAATGCCCCAACTGCTATACGTATGCCACAATTATGGACTGTGTCTAATCTCTTCAGCACAGATGGTCGTGCTGAGCCATAAACGATACTACCATAGTCTAATTTGGAACGGATGAGTGCCCGATAAAGTCGCAATAACACTGCACGATCCGCTCCCCACGATTTTCCACTTAGTACCCGCAAGATATTTAAAGATCGGTCACATCGTGCTTTCAGTTGTGCTATATGCGACGACCAACTAAGTTTTCTATCAAATATCAATCCAAGGAACCTCTTCTCATCTGCAAAAGGTAGTAGATCAGCGCCTAGCCGGAGCCTTGGAGGTAGTCGACTCTGCTGACGCCAGAAGTTAACACAGATGGTTTTCTCAGCGGAAAATCGGAAACCGTTTTTTAAACTCCAACTCTTAAGGTTGTCCAAGGTGGTCTGAAGACGGCGCTCTTAAAACGGAGTGCGCTGAGATGTACAGTAGACGGCAAAGTCGTCTACAAATAGGCATGACGAGACACCTGGAGGTACACATTTCGAGATAGAATTAATCGCAATAGCAAACAACGTAACACTTAGTACCGATCCCTGTGGTACACCGTTCTCTTGAACAAAAAGGTTCGAAAAAACCGAGCCAACCCTTACTCGGAATACGCGGTCTTTCAGGAATTCCTGAAGGAAGAGTGGTAGGCGTCCACGTATATTCCAGGTGTGCAGAGTACGTAGCAACCCTGCCCGCCAACACGTATCATAAGCCTTTTCGAGGTCAAAAAATATTCCGACTGTTTGACAGTTCTTAAGAAATCCGTTCATAATCTGTGTCGACATGGACACAAGGTGATCCACTGTTGAACGGCGTTGTCGAAAACCGCACTGGATGTTATTCAGTAGGTTGTGCGTTTCCAGCCACCATACCAACCGCCCATTTATCATGCGTTCCATCACCTTGCATACGCAACTGGTGAGGGAAATTGGGCGGTAGCTAGAAGGGAGGTGACGGTCCTTGCCAGCCTTCAAGATAGGTATAATGGTAGCTTCTCGCCACTTTTCAGGAAACGTGGCATCAACCCAAACACGGTTATAGACCTCGAGCAGGAATGCCTTACCTTCAGGTGAGAGATGTTGTAACATTTGAACGTGGATTCCGTCCGGTCCTGGTGCTGTCAGTCGCGATGACGAAAGAGCGTGTTCTAACTCTGCCATGATGAAGAGGCGGTTATAGTCTTCAAGGTTTCTGGAACTAAACACGAAACCTTGAGATTCTACCTGAGTCTTAATTGAGATAAACTCAGGAGCATAATTGCATGAGCTAGACACCTGAGCGAAAGCACAGCCGAAGGTGTTAGCCACAACAAACGGATCAACAACAACTCCTGCAGTTGTTTTCAGACCAGCGATTGGCAGGTGGGTTGATTTTCCGGCCACGCGCCTTAATTTATCCCATACAATAGATGAGGGTGTACATCTGTTAAAAGATGATACAAATTTGTTCCATGAGGTCTTTTTGCTATCCTTAATTATTTGCCTAGATTTTGCACGCGCTTTCTTGTACTCAATTAGATTACTTAGCGTAGGGTGTCGTTGGAATACCCTTAGAGCACGTCTACGAGCACGAATAGCATTCCGGCAGTCGTTGGTCCACCATGGGACAGGAAATCGACCGGGTTGGGTAGCCGAACGTGGAATAGACTGTTCTGCAGCGGAAAGAATTTTCTCTGTGAGATGATCGACTAAATCATTCACAGAATCGTGCTCGTTGTATTCAAAGACAGCCAACTGGGTGTAAAGATTCCAGTTGGCACGATCAAAGCGCCATCTAGGGATACGTGAGGGAGACACATCTTGTGCTAAGAGACTAAGAAGACATGGAAAGTGGTCGCTGGAATGTAAATCAGAGATGACATTCCACTGTAATGAAACAGCTAACTGGGATGAACACCCTGCCAAATCGATGTGCGAATAGGTGTTAAACGCGTCTGAGAGGAATGTGGGCTCTCCAGTGTTCAGGAGAACCAAGTTATTGCTCTCCAGGAATTTTGCAATGAGGTTGCCTCTCGAACATGCCCGATTTGAGCCCCAAAGTGGGTGATGGGCATTAAAGTCTCCCACTATTAGAAATGGTGTTGAAAGTTGGGAAACCAGATCTTCAAGGTCAATTAACGAGAGGTCATCTGATGGCGGGAGATATACAGTGCAAATGCAAAATTCGATTGATGGCAGCTTAATCCTTACAGCTACAGATTGTAAATCAGACCGTAGCTGTAACGGATCTACAAATATGTCATCCCTGAGAAGCATCATAGTACCCCCGTGTGTAGGAATGCCCTCTTCTGTTTCAACATCACACCTCAGTGGTGTGTAGCGTCTGATTTTAAAGTTGTCTTGTGGTCGTAGCTTAGTCTCTTGTAAGCATACCACTAAGGGGTGATGCTTACTGAGCAAAAGTTCCATTTAAGGTCGATGCGCTCTTAATCCTCGTATGTTCCATTGTAGGATAGCCATTGGAACTATGGGATATAAGATGTAAAGGTAGTCTACATTAAGACGACTTCATCGGTGGCCGAATCAATTTGCCCTTTTTCTTTGGTGTAGGGCTAGTTTCGGCAGGTTTATCCTGCCTCTTTTTTGCTGCAGATGTAGCAGCGTGGTCAGCTGTTTCCTGCTCCATATCCTCTATGGAAGAGGACGGTTTTCCTTCTACGACTTTCGATTCGAGGGGCTCGAAGCGATTGGAAATTCCGACCGACGTAGATGACGGTCGCCGGTCGTAGTCCTCCCCAGAAGATGACTCCGACGATGATCTCGGAGACGCTCTAGGGCTACGTTTCTTGGACTTTTCTGGAGCAGACTTTGTGCTTTCTTTCAGGAAGTCAGTTTTATCATACTGCGTCTTGAACTTGATCTCTGGTGCTTGGTATACAATGGGCAATTTCGTCCTGTTGTTAGACGTGGATGCTTTGTCAGGCGACTTCACTGACTTGTTGTTTTCAGTAGTCTGTGTTCTCGGAGTTTTAGATGGTGTTACTGATGCTCTTGGTTGCGATATAGGCACTAGAACTTTCTCGGATATTGTTGCCCCGTTTATATCAGATGTTTGGGTACCAGCCTCCCGTTTCGGTGACGGAGTAGCCGCCACAGAGCTATAGGTACGGGAGGTGGTTGAAGAGGGCTTGAGGATACATAGAAGTTTCCGGGCTTCCGAAAAGGAAACCTTTTCCTTAACCCGGATCTCCTGAATAGCTCGCTCTTCAATATAATGGGGACATTCTCGTGAACTTGATGGATGTTCACCGCTACAATTTACGCATGCTGGAGGTGATGTACATGCATTTTCATGCATGCCGGCTCCGCAGCTGACACATGTAGGTGCGCCTTTACAGAATGCACTAGTGTGACCGAACCGCTGACATTGGTAGCATCTCAGAGGGTTAGGTATGTATGGTCTAACCTCAATCACTTCATATCCTGCCCTGATCCTTTGAGGGAGATCTACCCGATCAAATGTCAGGAACAGGGTACGAGTGGGAACCATATCCCCTCGTTCTCTCCTTTGGACACGATAGACTGCAGTTACGCCTTGTTCCTGGAGGTTCTCCTGAATATCCTCGTTGGACATTCCATCCAACGCGCTAGTGTTTACAACACCGCGCGAGGTATTCAGGGTCCTATGCATCTCCACTTTGACTGGATAACTGCCCAGCATGTTGGCTTTCAGTATCTTTGCTGCCTGGGATGCTGTAGTTGCTTCCACCAGCAGCGTGCCATTTCTGGATTTTGTACATGATTTAACAGCACCAGCTATTTTGTCAAGACCTTTCTGTATAATAAACGGATTAACCGTAGAAAACGTTCTACCTTCCTCCGTTCGTTTAATAACTAAGTCGCGAGGACCACACTCAACTACTTGTTTAACATTGTTTTCAAATAAATCCTTTCCACGTTTATTGTTTTTGGGGGGTGTAGGTTAACCATAATATTAGGTCTAAATTTCATCCCCCAGTGCTCCCCACCCACCACGGAGTCCAACAAGGGGTCATCCCACTGGGATGACAGGGCTACACAGGGGATATAGCGAGCTCGCCGTCCCACTCACCCTGGAGGTCGGTACAATACCTAGTCCTGGCCGATTGATTAGGGGTGGGTTAGTCCCTAACCTCCCGTTTAGGCGAAGCAGAAGCCAAAGTAGTGTATTAGAAATGCGCACCCTCCCCGAATTCAGAAAAACACTGTTACGAGCTCAGATACGCATCCCTCAACCACCAGGACAAACCTTTCCACCGACACGGGTCTCCACGCACGGCCTACACGTGGGTGGGCCTGTTGACCGTCTCCCTCAACCACGAAGAGGAGCCCACACGAGGGAGACTGTTGGCTCGGGACCCCGGGTTCGCCAAACCCGTACCTACCGAAGTAGGCCCCTGGGGGGTGTACTTAGAAAGCAAACAAAGGTTTCTATCATATTAATTTTTAATATTCACTATATTTTAAAGTTATTGATATAAAAAGTCACAGGTCTAATCATTTTTTGGCTTTTTTTGTTTGCTCCATACCTTTTTTTTTTTTTACTCTTGAACTAAAGGCAGTATAAGAAATTCATATGATAGATATTTTCTTCGTAACCATCTGAATATTTTTAGAAACAGAAAAATTAAAATTTTCAAAATTTTCATCACGTGTAGCTGTTTGAATTTCGCCGAAATTTTGAATTTCAAAAATTAATTACTCAAAAACTATTGAAGATATAAAAACCAAATTTTGAATTCTGTGTCCACTATGCATCAGAACTAAGTGGCAAACATTTCAGCAATATTGGTTAAAAATTGCTGGATTTGGGATTTTCGGTGTTGCATCCCCTTAAAACTGTTTCCGACTGTTTACTACTGTTGCTAGCGTGTCACAATCTCTTATTTATACCTCATTGATAATACGAGATTGTCCTGTAACAATCAAGAAATCGAATGTTCTTTTACACGTCACCAGATAAGACACGAATGTTCTAGACGCGTAACTTTATCTGTGTCGGTCAGCCTTTTATCTCCGGGCTATCTTTATCTGCAGGCTCTTTGTGTACACAAGCCGCGCTATGGTAAATAATGAGTTCGCGACAATACTTTACATTTACAGTGTGTTAGAGTATTTAGTTTTAAACACATATTGCAACTGTAAAAGAAATATAAAAATAACAGCAAAGTGACACTCAAACATTCATATCAAAGAATACGAGAGAGTGGCGTATAGTTTTAATTATCACCCGGTAGTTTTTATGCTAGAGTTATGAAAACTTTTCAGTGTCATCATTGACACATCAGCGATTTGAATCATTTTGTTTTTTTACAGTGAGTGCCAGAATTGACCAAGGCGTAAGAGGGAGAAAATTGAAGCTCGTAGTGTGATCAAGTTCCTGCATTTGAAGGCCAAAACTGTCCGGGAAATCCATGACGAGATGACGGCTGTTTAAGGAAATGATTGTCCATCGTATGACACTATTGTGAGGTGGAAAAGGAATTTTCAAACTGGTCACATGTCCCTGACAGATGAGCCAAGAGCACGGACCCCTAGCACGGCAGGCAAGTGCTCTACCGACTGAGGGCCAGCCGAAGTTATTGTTCTATTCTACGTTACCACTAATTTCTTCAGAGCTACATTATCTCCTTTTCTTCCGCACCTGTAAAAGATACATGTGTAAATTTTTTACCACATATCCCTTGTGTATGCTTACTACTTTTAACGTGGGGGTTTATTTCTATCTTATTTTATTCCCAAAATTTAACAAAAGTATTCCATATTTTAATTTTTTTTCAAGTGCTTCATTTTAAAAAATCTTGATAAACAAAATATATTACAGACAAGCTCTTCTGTTAAAATTATAGCAACACATTCAATATTAAGTATAACAAAATGCAGTTGGAGGCAGACTCGCCAGCCAGGGACCTTTGTGGCTCGGATCGCCTGCCTGGATCCATTAAGGCTCGGCTGTTGGGCTCGTTGCCGTCCCGCTGTAGGAGAGCGTGTCCGTCCCCTTCACCTGCTGTGGTGCGAGCGCTGCGGATCGCTAGCACTCTTGGTAACTCTGACGTTACTACAGGAACCTCGAGCCGAACATTCGAGCCCCTCCCTGAATGGGAGATGTTCGGATTGGGTTGGACTCGAGGGGGCAGTGTGTTCCCGTTACCCGCGGGGAATAGGGTACCTCCAGCCAGGCCTAGGCCACCCGGAGGGTGTAGAGGGTTGCCTAATAAGTCCCGGGTACTAGCCTGCAGAGCTTGTAGAAGGTGTGCTAGTTCACCAGGCGGCCCCACCGAGGTTTTCGGTAGTCTTCCCTGCGGGGTTGAGGCGCGTAAGTGACGTATCCACTTCCACCCGTCTTGACGTTGTTGTCGATGGGGAGGGCTGTTTAGACTCAAGGTATTCCCCAGGGAAAGACCCCCGGAGTTTTCCATCGCCCCGGGTAATAGAGGCCGGGGTGTTCAGACTTTCGGGTAGACGTCACTGAACATTGTCCGTTGTCCTGGCCTGTCGGGTGAGGTCTCTATCCAAGTAAACTGTAGGGACCCTGCCCTCTGTACTGTCGTGGCTCCTTGGGACGGCCGCCCTCTTTCTCCTTTTCCTCATCCGGATCTCCCGGGGTTCCCCCATAGGAACAATGGGCCCCTCCGTAATGAAATCCCAATACCAATCCCAGCAGGCCTGGACAACGGACATCCTACCCTACTGTGGTTCGGAAAGTTCCACCACGAGATCTGGGTTTGAAGACCGGCAACCATCCCACCGTAGGAGGAATTAGTTTACTCTGAATATATCATGCAGCGCCGAGACTCCCACCTACACTTCTAGCTGAAAGACACCACCAGATGATAGATGATGTGAAATAATAATGGAGATCAAATGGAGGGACAGGAAATTTGGGGTAATTACCCTAACCAGGATTCACCTAGCGACCCCGGAAAACCCACTGGAAAAACCATGCCTCAGGTAGGTCGGCCACGTGGTGTGGGTGCTTTTTGGTTCGTTGTCCTTTTGAGTGCTTTGGTAAGGATGGATTATGAAGGAGTTTGACGGTGAGATGGAAAGGTTGGTGTTTTATCTAATTGTCGGTGAGCTGGGATCTCTTTCTCAGGGTTCGGTTATGAAAAGTCGTGCTGACCGTCTCTCAATTCCTTTATTTTCTTTAACCTGGCTATCTCTTTACTCTGCTGCTAGCACTTTCGTTGTCTTCCTAATTTTCCTTTCCCCTTAACGTTTTTTACGTTGCTTTGCTAACTCCTTTTATTCCCTATATTTGCACTATCTTCAAGACCATAACTCTATTTCGGACTGCGACATCGGATCCTACTTCTCTCCCAATAACACGTCTTCTTCCTGTCGTATTAAGTACCAGAGTGACGCTTTTTCCTCCACGTCGTATTCCCAGCTTCTATTCTCGCTTTTTTCGCCTATCACCGCCCATTTTCTATTCCTTTACTATTTTACGCCTATCACGTGGTTTACTCTACATTTTATTGACAGGGTTTGTTTCTTTAATTTTCTCTTATTGGTCACCTCCGTCTGTCTTTCCTATGCAGCAGTAATATTTTCCACCCCTTTGGGTTGTATGACCTCTCAGCGTCATAACGGTATTCTATCATGCTTGGCTGAATTTCCCTTAAGCTTCGCATACCTTACTGGCGTCTCGATTTCGGGGTAACCTTCGACGGTTTTTGTTCTATTGTTCTATTTCCTGCCTTGTCTCTGTGCTCAGAAGCAACTCCTGTCCGATTTTCCTTCATTTACACTATATTGCTATTTCGAATATTCTTTTTAACTTTATTTCTTATATATAATTTATTCCCTTTTTATTCCCATTATGCTTATTTATGATCTCTACTGTTGTATTAATTTCTAGTTATCTTTTCCCTCTTGAAACCTGAGGTCTCTGCTTCACACGGTAATCGAACCTGGGCATCCGGAATGCGGGCTACAGACGAAACCGCCTGAACCATCCCGCTCGGTGCAGTGCTACCAATAATTGCTGTGTGATGGTGCTGGGTTCATTGAACATACAGTGATATCAAACGCATCCCATAAATGTACGATTCGGTCAAATGAATTATGATCTAGAATGCCAAACTGGCACGTTAGAAAATGAGATCTGCATCAGGGTACCTGAAAGGGATATGTGGGCGAAGGAAGGTCAGGGAAATAAGCGGTTGTTTAGTATTTGGGTATGGCTGGTTTGGTTTTAAGGAATTCAAGAATGTGGAATAGCCGGTCAGGTGTATATTAACGTCACACGGTAAATTATCTGCTTGAGCTTCGCTGAGGGTGATTACTACTGACAGCACTTCACATTTGGTGGTCATATGAAACGGATCCGACTGAAAGAAAAGTCCAATAAATGTGATGGGAGTGTTGGACCACAATGAAGCCTACTTGCAGGTGATGAACAGAGCCCGGAGAGAGAATTCTTAGACACAATTTTTAAATAATAGTGACAATATATAGTAATGTCTAATTTTGCCAGTCCAAATCCTGAGAAGATGTATGGTAATCGGCAGTTTATTACAGTTAAGGTCAAGGTTATTCTTTCAGTATTAACGTACAGCAGTAAAGTTTAAAATAAATAAGACGGGCAGCTTATTTCGTATACTGGAATCTCTACCTCCCTCCATAAACTTGTCTTCCAGTACCTTTTCTAAAAGGTTGAGTGCCTTCTTCACAGATCGTACTCTTCAGCGACAAACTTTTTCGCGGCATGAATATGAGAGAATGTCCAAATAATGTGCACCTGTCATTAAACCCTGCAGCCGATAATGGAGCCTAATTTCGATAATGATACACAGCCCATACTCGATATCAATTATTCTTTCACACTGGCAGTGTGTAGGCTAAATTGTGGAAACGTAGAGCCAGACTGAAAAATTCAATGCCATAGCCTAGATTTGAACCATGGATCTTCTGAATTTTCAGTTTGACTCTACGTTTCCAAAATTTAGCATACGCACGGCTAGTGTGAAAGAACAATTAATTTCCATTAACTGACCTAATAGTGGTTAACTATAAAGCCCGGGTCTTAAAGTACTTACAGCATAGTAAGTCGTCATTAAGGTAGTTGTCTCATGTGTTTATGAGAACTCCTAGTGGTTTACTATAAAGCCCGGGCCTTAAAGTACTTACAGCATAGTAAGTCGTCATTAAAGTAGTTGTCTCATGTGTTTATGAGAACTCCTAGTGATTTACTATAAAGCCCGGGCCTTAAAGTACTTACAGCATAGTAAGTCGCTATTAAGGTAGTTGTCTCATGTGTTTATGAGAACTCCTATTGGTTTACTATAAAGCCCGGGTCTTAAAGTACTTACAGCATAGTAAGTCGTCATTAAGGTAGTTGTCTCATGTGTTTATGAGAACTCCTAGTGGTTTACTATAAAGCCCGGGCCTAAAAGTACTTACAGCATAGTAAGTCGCTATTAAGGTAGTTGTCTCATGTGTTTATGAGAACTCCTAGTGGTTTACTATAAAGCCCGGGCCTTAAAGTACTTACAGCATAGTAAGTCGCTATTAAGGTAGTTGTCTCATGTGTTTATGAGAACTCCTAGTGGTTTACTATAAAGCCCGGGTCTTAAAGTACTTACAGCATAGTCAGTCGTCATTAAGGTAGTTGTCTCATGTGTTTATGAGAACTCCTAGTGGTTTACTATAAAGCCCGGGCCTAAAAGTACTTACACCATAGTAAGTCGCTATTAAGGTAGTTGTCTGATGTGTTTATGAGAACTCCTAGTGGTTTACTATAAAGCCCGGGCCTTAAAGTACTTACAGCATAGTAAGTCGTCATTAAGGTAGTTGTCTTATGTGTTTATGAGAACTCCTAGTGGTTTACTATAAAGCCCGGGTCTTAAAGTACTTACAGCATAGTAAGTCGTCATTAAGGTAGTTGTCTCATGTGTTTATGAGAACTCCCAGAGGTTTACTATAAAGCCCGGATCTTAAAGTACTTACAGCATAGTAAGTCGTCATTAAGGTAGTTGTCTCATGTGTTTATGAGAAATCCTAGTGGTTTACTATAAAGCCCGAGTCTTAAAGTACTTACAGCATAGTAAGTCGTCATTAAGGTAGTTGTCTCATGTGTTTATGAGAACTCCTAGTAGTTTACTATAAAGCCCGGGCCTTAAAGTGCTTACAGCATAGTAAGTCGTCATTAAGGTAGTTATCTCATGTGTTTATGAGAACTCCTAGTGGTTTACTATAAAGCCCGGGTCTTAAAGTACTTACAGCATAGTAAGTCGTCATTAAGGTAGCTGTCTCAGCTGTTTATGAGAACTCCTAGTGGTTTACTATAAAGCCCGGGTCTTAAAGTACTTACAGCATAGTAAGTCGCCTTTAAGGTAGTTGTCCCATGTGTTTATGAGAACTCCTAGTGGTTTACTATAAAGCCCGGGCCTTAAAGTACTTACAGCATAGTAAGTCGCCATTAAGGTAGTTGTCTCATGTGTTTATGAGAACTCCTAGTGGTTTACTATAAAGCCCGGACCTTAAAGTACTTACAGCATAGCAAGTCGTCATTAAGGTAGTTGTCTCATGCGTTTATGTGAACTCCTAGTGGTTTACTATAAAGCCCGGGTCTTAAAGTACTTACAGCATAGTAAGTCATCATTACGGTAGTTGTCTCATGTGTTTATGAGAACTCCTAGTGGTTTACTATAAAGCCCGAGTCTTAAAGTACTTACAGCATAGTAAGTCGTCATTAAGGTAGTTGTCTCATGTGTTTATGAGAACTCCTAGTGGTTTACTATAAAGCCCGGGCCTTAAAGTACTTACAGCATAGTAAGTCGTCATTAAGGTAGTTGTCTCATGTGTTTATGAGAACTCCTAGTGGTTTACTATAAAGCCCGGGCCTTAAAGTACTTACAGCATAGTAAGTCGTCATTAAGGTAGTTGTCTCATGTGTTTATGAGAACTCCTAGTGGTTTACTATAAAGCCCGAGTCTTAAAGTACTTACAGCATAGTAAGTCGTCATTAAGGTAGTTGTCTCATGTGTTTATGAGAACTCCTAGTGGTTTACTATAAAGCCCGGACCTTAAAGTACTTACAGCATAGTAAGTCGTCATTAAGGTAGTTGTCTCATGTGTTTATGAGAACTCCTAGTGGTTTACTATAAAGCCCGAGTCTTAAAGTACTTACAGCATAGTAAGTCGTCATTAAGGTAGTTGTCTCATGTGTTTATGAGAACTCCTAGTGGTTTACTATAAAGCCCGGGCCTTAAAATGCTTACAGCATAGTAAGTCGCCATTAAGGTAGTTGTCTCATGTGTTTATGAGAACTCCTAGTGGTTTACTATAAAGCCCGGGTCTTAAAGTACTTACAGCATAGTAAGTCGTCATTAAGGTAGTTGTGTCATGTGTTTATGAGAACTCCTAGTGGTTTACTATAAAGCCCGGGCCTTAAAGTACTTATAGTATAGTAAGTCGTCATTAAGGTAGTTGTCTCATGTATTTGTGAGAACTCCTAGTGGTTTACTATAAAGCCCGGGACTTAAAGTACTTACAGCATAGTAAGTCGTCATTAAGGTAGTTGTCTCATGTGTTTATGAGAACTCCTAGTGGTTTACTATAAAGCCCGGGTCTTAAAGTACTTACAGCATAGTAAGTCACCATTAAGGTAATTATCTCATGTGTTTATGAGAACTCCTAGTGGTTTACTATAAAATCCGGGTCTTAAAGTACTTACAGCATACTAAGTCGTCATTAAGGTAGTTGTCTCATGTGTTTATGAGAACTCCTAGTGGTTTACTATAAAGTCCGAGTCTTAAAGTACTTACAGCATAGTAAGTCGTCATTAAGGTAGTTGTCTCGTGTGTTTATGAGAACTCCCAGTGGTTTACTATAAAGCCCGGGTCTTAAAGTACTTACAGCATAGTAAGTCGTCATTAAGGTAGTTGTCTCATGTGTTTATGAGAACTCCTAGTGGTTTACTATAAAGCCCGGACCTTAAAGTACTTACAGCATAGTAAGTCGTCATTAAGGTAGTTGTCTCATGTGTTTATGAGAACTCCTAGTGGTTTACTATAAAGCCCGAGTCTTAAAGTACTTACAGCATAGTAAGTCGTCATTAAGGTAGTTGTCTCATGTGTTTATGAGAACTCCTAGTGGTTTACTATAAAGCCCGGGCCTTAAAATGCTTACAGCATAGTAAGTCGCCATTAAGGTAGTTGTCTCATGTGTTTATGAGAACTCCTAGTGGTTTACTATAAAGCCCGGGTCTTAAAGTACTTACAGCATAGTAAGTCGTCATTAAGGTAGTTGTGTCATGTGTTTATGAGAACTCCTAGTGGTTTACTATAAAGCCCGGGCCTTAAAGTACTTATAGCATAGTAAGTCGTCATTAAGGTAGTTGTCTCATGTATTTATGAGAACTCCTAGTGGTTTACTATAAAGCCCGGGACTTAAAGTACTTACAGCATAGTAAGTCGTCATTAAGGTAGTTGTCTCATGTGTTTATGAGAACTCCTAGTGGTTTACTATAAAGCCCGGGTCTTAAAGTACTTACAGCATAGTAAGTCACCATTAAGGTAGTTGTCTCATGTGTTTATGAGAACTCCTAGTGGTTTACTATAAAATCCGGGTCTTAAAGTACTTACAGCATACTAAGTCGTCATTAAGGTAGTTGTCTCATGTGTTTATGAGAACTCCTAGTGGTTTACTATAAAGTCCGAGTCTTAAAGTACTTACAGCATAGTAAGTCGTCATTAAGGTAGTTGTCTCGTGTGTTTATGAGAACTCCCAGTGGTTTACTATAAAGCCCGGGTCTTAAAGTACTTACAGCATAGTAAGTCGTCATTAAGGTAGTTGTCTCATGTGTTTATGAGAACTCCTAGTGGTTTACTATAAAGCCCGGACCTTAAAGTACTTACAGCATAGTAAGTCGTCATTAAGGTAGTTGTCTCATGTGTTTATGAGAACTCCTAGTGGTTTACCGGGAAAAACACGAGTCAGTTGGAGAATTTAATGTCATGTTGGCATGTTGGCCATAGTAGCTCAATAGTTTAGAGCGACTGGACGACTTGTATAACTGAGCCACTTTCAAGGAGGGCTACCTCCACCGCCATCCCTCCCCAACGTTCGATTGCTTTGCTACAATACCAGGCAAGCATAAAGAGACGGATGTGCACACAATACAACAGCGCAGCTATCCTATACTCCATCTCAGGCTAGTTTAATCCTGCTGTAAACGTCAAGGCGGAGCTGACTCAACTCACCACGTGTTAGACGCTAGATGCACGCACATACGTTTGGCAACAATAGTACCCGATTTCACCAACATATGTTAAAATCGACGTTAGCAAATGTAAGGTAACAATTGTAACAGTGCTAACAAAGCTGTTATACTTCTTGCATTTCACCAACCTGTTTTCTGAAAATGTTAACAAACACGTGTCAACGGTATAGAAGGCTATGAATGAGTCGTATTATTTTCTGAACGTACTGTCATGCGCTTTTGTTTTAATTTTTGTCTGCACACAGCTACAAAAAATGGTGGGCAAACAAAATCGTAAACAAAAGCCCTAAACCAATTTTCTCATCGATGGAGAAAGAACTGTTAATTGAATTGGTGACTAAGTATAAGGGTATCGTTGAAAATAAGAGGACGGATGCGGTGAATGTAAAAGAGAAAGATGTCACGCGAGAAAAAATTGCAAACGAATTTAATTCAAATATGTCATTACTACAAGCACCAAACAACTTCTTCTGTGTTACGTAAATTTAAAACGAGATGCGAAGAACAAGTGACAAATGACTTGAACGTTTCCAGACGGGAGGTAGACATTTATTATCCGCATAATTCAGTGAACTATAAAATCGCAAAGTTATTAATGCTTGAAACAAAGGCGAGATCGGCATATTCCTTTCGAAGCATGTTCTAACCTCTCTGGTACTTCCGCAGTAACCTTCATAGAAACTTGTTTCGACAGTTTATAACTCTGTAGAAAAGGTCTTCTGATAGCTCCTAAAAATAATTTCTCCTCATAGGCCGTACTCTATTGCGAATGCCATTTACACGATCTTAAATATAGCAAATCGACAACAACTGCTGCGTTCACGCCCACCATCTTGACTATTTGCAATTGTTAAGCACTTAACATCAGAAATCTGATTAGTTAGTTTAACAAGAAATTTAACACGAGTGTTAAGCTAACACATGTTGGTGAAATGAAATTTTTGCTATAAAAATTGTTAAATCCTTTTTAAGTCTTAACAACTGTTGGTGAAATCGGGGACAGCAGTATACGTATGTAGCAGTTCTAACTTCCAGAAAATAAATAAATAGACTTGGGTTATACATTAAGTAATTAAATCTATGAGTTGGTTCATTTCTGAAAAAAATAATCATGAACTTTACTGCCCATAGCACTTTTCGTAAAATCATCGTGTTTCTCCACGCGCTGTTTGCAGTTACGTGACTTTCCCGGTGTTGTTAGAGTTCCGGATGCTTGCTGTTCCATTCTAACATTATGTACACTACTTGCGGAAACACCTAGGATATCATTAGTTTCTTTCTCAATGTTCTATAGAGGCTTCTGGGTTTTTAAGCGCTGCCACGTTTTAAAGGTTTGCCTCGATTGTGTTTAATTTGGGCTGAAGCACCGGCCTAAACCATGATGTAAAGCTTACTGATTTTAAGTTGTATATACTACATTGGCAAAGCGAGAAGACGTATCGACAAAAATTCACAAAACAAAGATGTTTACCTCAGCTTATCGCACATACACGGCGAGTCCAGTGTATGTATAGTCTGTTCAGATATAATCATGTCTTCTGTACAGCAATGTGTCATATATCGGCAGGCGCAAGCAAACATATCACAGACACACACAGCTTCAAATAGCTCTATTTGTGTTTCGTAACTTACTGTCATCAACTTACAAATATTTCACTCTTCTAATCGACCAGATAAGACCCGATAAGAAACGAATGCAGCGCTGGTCACCTGAAGGTCAATACGCCTCAACGCTCTGTCGAGTAATACATAAGTGTTCTTGGGCTTGTGAGGTACGCAAGATGTACAGGAAATACAGTTCAGTGCAGAGGTTTCACTCCAATTAGTCCTGGACCCGTAGAACCAAGGACCTGGGCTCCTTCAACCCGGGTGCGATGGTCACTCCGGGGGTGTTTCCATGGGGCAATACCTTAAGTCTAAAAATCCGCCTCCCCGCCGCTGAGCACAACGTCAAGACGGGGGTGGAAGTCAAGACGCGCGTCAACCCCGCAGGAAAGACTACCGGAGACCTCGGTGGGGTCACATGGTGATCTAGCACACCTTCTACTAGCTCTGCAGGATATTACCCGGGACTTATTAGGCAACCCTCCACCCCCTCCGGACGACCGTAGCCTGGACGGAGTTACCCAATTACCCGTGGGTGTCGGGAACACACTGCCTCCTCAAGTCCAACCCACTCTGAACAGCTCCCCGACGGGAGGGGCTCGGCAGTTCGGCCCGAGGTTCTTCTAGTAACGTCAGAGGTACCACGAGTGCTAAGGGTCCGCAGCGCCCGCACCTCGGCAGCTGAAGGAGAAGGATCACCTCCCATAAGGGAGTACAGTTTAGCCCAGAGTTTCCACCCCATTAGTCCTGAACCCTAGGAACTGGACCCGGGCCTCTTGCTACCAGGGAGTTATCCGAGCTGTCCCAAAGGGCGTTCGGCGTCCTCCGTGGGTCTTTCCACAGGGCAAGACCTTGTTTCCTAACAAGGCCCCCCACCATCTGGTCCTATGGACTCAAGACGGGATGGAAGTGGATACGCCACTTACGCGCGCCAACACCAAAGGTGAAGACTACCGAGAACCTCGGTGGGGCCGCCTGGTGATCTAGCACACCTTCTACTAGCTTTGCAGGCTAGTACCCGGGAGAATTAATGGCTTCCCTCAACCCCGTCCGAAGACGTACCCGATTCCCACGGGTATCGGGAACACACTGCCCCCTCGAGTCCATCCCAATCTGAACAACTTCCAAAGGAGGGACTCAGATGTTCGGCCCGAGGTTCCTCTAGAAACCCCTACGGGAGTACAGTGTTAAATATCAGAAGCAACTCCACACTATAAACAATAACATCTTAATCAGCATTCAACTCGATACAGACCTCGTTGCGAGAGAGCTGCCTGGTATAGGAATGCAAAAATATTATATAATAGCAGTGTCCTTTAGTAATTGTTAAATAAAATGCAGCTTAATTTAACATAATAAGTTAATAGTGTTTATAATTTCACGTGCCTTCTGTCTAATCTGTGTTTTTTGTTGTTGTTTCTTTTTTTTCGAGTGGAGAAAACATTTATGGATTACCACTGTGTTGGGGGGGGCACAGTGGGGTATGTGGGCTTCACCTCAAGGGTACTACTCCACTAAAAAAGCCTCCACCAGATTGGGATGGAGAAATGTGCTGCGGTACCGCCTTAAGTACCCGCGCATTCCAGGAGATGATCTTAGCTGTCTCGCAGTGCGATTCAGCAGAGGGTGGTTTCTGATGCAGGGATACAGGCTTGACATGAAGCCCAGCCTGATCCACTGCCTATTGTTGGTGGTATTTAGTAGGATTCCTGGTGTTATTTGTTGGGAAGTTTTGGGTAATTTATCACGCCGTAGCGCTATGTCTTAACTTTAGGTGTTTCATTGTCGCTGCAAGTAATACTTGCAAGCCTCTCAGTTGTAGTCTATTATACTTACTGCTATCTTGCTAAACCTAAATATAACTCGTTTGCATTATCGGCATTTGCCTTTAATGGTCAGTTGTAATTATCTGCCGTCAGCATCGTTAGTTGTGTGAAAATACCTTCTCATATTCCATGTGTCTGCTTGGTCGATATTTTGGAGTGCACACTCGGCGGGCGGCCTACCTATCAATTGTAGGTGCGAGCCTGTGCCATTCACGGGGGACCCTCTTTCCCCGGGGCCGCCTTGGCCAATGATTGGCGCAAGGACTTGAGGGCTGTGGAAGGTGTGTGTGTGTGTGTGTGTGTGTGTGTGTGTGTGTGTGTGTGTGTGTGTGTGTGTGTGTGTGTGTGTGTGTGTGTGTGTGTGTTGGTGTACGTGTATGGGTATGTGTTTTATCTCCGTTCAGCGATGTAAAGCATCTGGAACGTTAACAAGGTTTTCTGGCTCACCGAGATTAATTGTTCTTTCAAAAATAGACAGTGGCCTTGCGTGTTTATCGTGTGTTGTGTCATATTCCCCTAGTGCCCGTATTAGTTGGTTGTGGTTTAGGTTCTTTTTCTCGAGTAGGTTGAAGCTGAGCCTTTTGATGAATTGCTCGATGGAATGCATTTTTAACTCCTCGTGAAGTGGGTATGCCGGTGCGAGTGGTGGTAGCCTGGTAATAATCCGAAGTATTCAATTTTGCATTGTTTGCAATCTTTTCATGTGCGTTTTGGCTGCATGTGCCCATACGGGGGCAGCGTAAGTTAGGATGGGTCTAATAAGTGTTTTATATAGTGTTTTTCCCATCTCTAGTTTTAGTGAGCTGTTTGTATTAATAATTGGGTATAGTTTATTTAATTGGGCATTTGATTTAGCTCTTAGTGTGTTAATAAAACGCCAAGCTGTGTCATATTGTGTGTAGGTGTCAGTATAAGCTCCTAAGAGCGACCCTGTAGTATCGGACCTCCCCAAGGGAGGTCATGGTCACTACATGGGTTAGTGCGACTATGTACACTGTGGCCTAGTGTCGCTAATCTGTGTATATTGTACATAACACATCTTAGTGGTATGTGAAGTAGAAAGATAAAATGTAGAGCTATTACGTTTATAATAATCGAAACATTTGAATACTTTTCTCTCTCCGAAATTAGCTCGCACAGAGCAGTGATCAGAAAACTACTTACAGTACTGTACTTAAAGGAGGGGTTTATCGTGCGTATGCAAATAAAAGAAAACGTCCATTAATTTCGCTAAACCAATCAACAGGTTAACTGTTTCCTTTCCCAAGATCGCTGTCTGTGTCTTCCCACCCAGATGTTTACAGCAGGATCAAACTAAGTTGAGATAGATTATACCATAACGTCCAAAGGGGCCAAGGCCAATACGTTATGACTGAGCTACCGGCACTTATACATGGCCGCTATCATTGCTTCTCCCGCCACCTGTGAGTTGCGAAGCGTCATACGTTTTCTGCAACCAGAAGGGAATAATGCAGCAGAAATTCATTAAAAAATTAGCCGTGCCTATAGAGTGAGAGTACTGTGCGTGAATGGGCGATATGATGTTTCTGACGAAGGTGAACAAGAACGCAAAGTTTGTCGCTAGTGACAGCTTTGTTCAGCGAGTTGATCAAGCAGTTCGAGAGAGATGGACGTTTACCATCAGTGAGCTGTGGCCACGCCGTGGCTCAGTGGTTAGACCGCTTGGCTCTCACCAAGACGGCCCGGGTTCGATCCCAGGTGACCGCAAAGTGAGATTTGTGGTGGACAACACGGCGTTGGGGTGGGTTTTCTCCGGGATCTCCGGTTTCCCCCTCCATCTCATTCCACCGGTTCTTCATCTTCATCTCATGTATCATCAGTGTCACCGCCTGCGGTGCCGTATGTAGTAAATGCGGGCGTTAAACACTACACATTTTATTTTATCAGTGAGCTGTCATGGATTTTCCGGACATTTCCAGATCAACTCTGTTCACGATTATTGCAGAACACCTAGACTATCGATAACTTTGTACATGCTGGTTTCCGAAAAGGCCTTCTGAGGACATCACAAACCACGGTGCATCGCATCAGTCTTGTCATTTCTTTCACGTTACGCTGATGATGGGAAAGAGCTTTTGAGCTACATTGTGACAAGAGATGAAACATCGATTCTTTACAACAATCAAACAATCTAATAATGGATGCACACATTCTCTGCAAAAGCCCATAAAGTTCAAACAAACTTTAGGCATCAAGAGGACCATGGCTACTGGGATCAGAAAGAAGTGTTGCTTGTGGAATTTACGGAGCAGGGACTATGATCACAGCAAATGTCCTAGATAGTATGTCGCCTGCGGAAAACCATCCAAAACAAAAGATGCGTACTGTCATCTGTAATTGCTTTGATTCCTGACGATGCGGAACATCAGGCATTACTGCTTCCCTAAGGGGAGGGGATCCGTCCCCTTCAGCTGTCGTGGTGCGGGCGCTGCAGACCCCTAGCACTCGTGGTACCTCTGACGTTACTAGAGGAACCTCGGGTCGAACATTCAAACCCCTCCCTGAAATTGGAGCTGTTCGGATTGGGTTGCACTCGAGGGGGCAGTGTGTTCCCGACACCCACGGGAAATAGGGTACTTCTGGCCAGGCTACGGCTGCCCGGAAATGGTAGAGGGTTGCCTAATAAGTACCGGGTACTAGCCTGCAGAGCTAGTAGAAAGTGCTAGATCACCAGGCGGCCCCACCGAGGTTATTCGGTAATCTTCCCTGTGGGGTTGACGCGCGTAAGTGGCGTATCCACTTCCATTCCGTCTTGACGTTGTTGTCAACGTGGGAGGGGGGCTTTTTAAGAAATCAGGTATTGCCCTATGGAAGAAGCCCCGGAGTATCCATCGCTCCAGGGTTGAAGGAGGCCAGGTTCTTTGGACTTACGTCCTCCAACATTTAGTCATATCGGACGATGAATGAAATGGGTGAAATGATGCTCAATGCATCCGAGGTCCATGGAGCTTAGAGTTACCCGACATTCGTCTTGTAACTGGTCCAGGACTGATTGGATAGAACCTCTGCTCATAGCTATTACATTACTTCTGCCAGAGTTAATGTTTACGCTTGTAGCGTTCACTGTTTGTCACTCTTCCAACCCTGCTCAAAAAATTTCCCCCTGATTAGCCCCTCGACTTACTTTCCAATATTACTAAGATTTCCCTTTTTATGACTTATCGTGTAGTGTTATAGTGACATTAATGACGCCGCCTTTAAGCGCCGTCAAATTCGGTGTAGGCACCACCATTTAAGAGTTACTGCTGCAGTAGACGCGTTTATCCATCACATCTACTTGAGCTGCATCATATCGCCATACACTGCGGGGAAAATGCAACACCCTTCAAGATTTTATTCGCTGAAACATGGGATTAGTACGTAGATTTAAGGAGTTGTACTGGTAAATGAAGTTATTATATTTGTTATCATATGATGCTACCACTATGCATTACCTTTAACTTAACTCTTGATTAAAGTTAAGCAGTTATTGATCGTGTTGCTTCCCCCCCCCCCCAACAATGTAGTGTGGACCAATGGGTAACTAAACATTCCAATGATTTTTAGCCACTTACTTTATTCGAACGTAATTTATTCTCAATAACTCATGACAGAAAAACGTTACTCACAAAGGTATGTGGAGGCAAATGTTCACACAGCAATAACGCAACATCTTGAATCTACAAAACTCAAAACGTTTCCAAAATATAATCAAACTAAAAGAAGTGTTTGAATTTAGGAGTAAGTCCTGAGTGCTTTTGTCTTCATTTGGAAGAAATAGCCAGTTCTTATAATTCCAGACTTTGAAATGAAAAATGAATGTATAAATAAATCTTTGGACCTTTATTTTTGCATTGATAAATAGTTTCCTTTCGGCTCTTGAGCTCTTGAACTGGTCTAATCTATCAAAGCCTGCACAGAAAAATTTCAGAAATCCAGTAATTCTCTCTTTACATTAAACAATACCAAATATATACAGGCGCAATTAGTGAGGTGGTTCCGTGGGAACTTCAAACAACCTTTTCCTGTTTTTCTGAGAAACAAATGTTTCTTTCGCTCAGCTGTCCCAGAGTGCATTCGAAGACACTCGTCATTTCCAAACTTGTCAACGAACCACGCCCAGCTGATAAATTCTAGGGACAACTTTCTCTATTCAATATAAATTTACATATGTACCTTATGTAATATAATACTCATATAAAACTGATATTTCCATCCATATTGCGTATGCTCGAACGATTTCAGTCTGCGAAAGTTTTTAAGAACGATCAAAATGCAGAAACAACATTCAAATGTTAATTTATGATGATAATCTCGTGGTTAAAATGTAAAACGAAAAAAGTGGTGTTTTACATTTACTTAAATCTATTTACCCACCACCTGTCATTACTTTCTCTTATCCAAATATTCTACACCAAGATTTCACAAGAAATACATGTTTTGAGGTCCCATAATTCCAGAGAAAGAAAAATCCTTTTAGAAAAGAGTCCATTTGCGTGCACGTGTAACATTGTGTGTGTATGTGTGTGTGTGTGTGTGTGTGTGTGTGTGTGTGTGTGTGTGTGTGTGTGTGTGTGTGTGTGTGTGTGTGTGTAAACAGCATAACTCATAAACGAAAAGTTATTTAATTGCCAAACTTAACTTTTAAGTTAAACTGGCCTCGTAGCTACGTCGATAGAACACCTGACTGCCGTGCGGGATGTCCGGGCTCGATTCCCAGCTGGGCTGGGGATTTTTCTCCAACCAAGATGATTCTGCAGCTTCCCCAGAGTCTGGAAGTGTGAATGAGAGTGCCAATGTGTACGTCATCTAACGATTAAAACCCAACGAATACGAGTTAACACCTTCGATATGTTCCAAAGGAGAACGACCACCAATATGACCATTGCAGTTAAAGGAGGCGTATAAATGGAACAAATAAAAGGAAAATATTTAAGTGCATACCCCTCCAAGGATGTGACAAGAAGGTTTTCAAGAAAATATCCCAAACGTTAACCAGTAGTGTAAAATTTTGATTTTTCTAAAAGTGGCTCTAATCAATATACGAAATGTTTAAAGTATTTTTCTAACAAATTGAATGCATATCTTAAGTTTTCTGAAATAGCCTAAGGAGACATTCATTCTGAACGAATTTTGCATGCTGGTATATCGTAAGCGATACACAAAATATTACCACACAGAAAATGTAGAACTCGTTAAAGTACATAATGTATACCAATTTATTTATTTTATTAACCGGATCATTTCCGAGCTGTTCCTTGTTTTATTTTCAAATATAAACATTTTTAAATAGAAAGTCTCATTTATATACCCATATATATCTTAGTCATATGAATAGAAATAAATTTCATTGACGTCACACAGTTACCGGTACTAAAATAATTGACTATCGCTTAACGTCTACTTGCTGTATTCTGCTGTTAAAACAATTTCTGCAATTGTTTGTCTTGTTTAACATAAGTAAGCATTTGTAAGAATATTCTGTACATGCAGGACCAACACATTTTTTGCGTGGTTTTTAGAAGTGTTTTTATATCTTACTTTGTTATCAACTCCATAGTGTCGCCGATCGCGTTGTTGCTACAAGCGTGGCCAGCGTGCACAAAGAGACAGATAGTCGCAGCGCGGAGATAAAAGTTTGCCGAAACAGATGAAGATGGATGACTGGAAGGTTCGCTTTCTTGATTGTTACAGAACATTCGACTGGTTTCTACAACAATGAGGGAGATTTAAACGAAGCGTGACTCGCCAGTAGGAGCTGTCGTACTTGGGAATCGATAATTGTGCGCTTGCAGCTGTGATTTGAAAGTGAGCTCTTGTTTATTTACGTGTGCAGTACTGACGAGAGATTGTGTTGGTTTATGTTACGCCAGCTTGTTGCAAAGGGGTGTACAAACAGTGGCTCTCTACGGAAATAAAGAGTATTTTTAAATTTCTGCAAACTTGACTTTTACGAACCCACAAAGTCACAATATTAATCAAAATAATTATCATTTACAGAAGTAGTTTTTAGTTTTGTTTCAATGAAATGAGACTGTGCAAATATCTGTTGGTGTGAAACAAATGATAACTGGAAAGTTTTCGTACTTGCCAACTGCTAGCTGGCAGCAGTGGGTGAAATTTTCCGAGTCTGTCAGAGGGAAGCCTTCTCTTAGCCACTCGACGGTTGAACGGGTCCGAAAGGCGATAGAATTGCTAGAAATCTGAACGGTTATCTGTAAGTTACCTACGGTTCCCGCAGTTCATTGTTTCTTCTGGTCGATGTTGCTAGCCAAAACGTTTCGCATTTGTTTAAAAGTCCTTTCTGCGTTTAAACCCATTTCTGGGTGGGCAGCCAGAAAAAGCCCTCGGACGAAGGTGAGAAACAAGTGCCCCTCCGCTACCATATCATAGTCATATGTATTCATTAATAGACAGGAATTTCCAGAGATTAAGTTCACTATGATAACAAATTATATTGTACTTAACATTTGTGCTTCATGAACCGTGAAGGGGATGTGTATCTACGATAACGCAACGAAATAGACGACGAAGGGTATATCCGCATCCGAAAAAGGAATTTGGAGAGTGAAAGTTATATAAATACACACGCGCAGCTGTGGTAAAGGGAAGAGTCAGACGTGAAGCCTATTAGAGCGGTCAACTTGTTCGGTCTTGAATATTTGTCCGCTGTTGCAGAGATGAAAAGGACTTTCCCGCTCCTGGCGCGGGGTCGCTACCACCTTATAGAGATCACAGTTCCCGCAAGAGCAACGCCACACTTTCTCCGAATGATGTTTCTCAACTGAATTCGGCCAACTCTAAAACAGTTTTGAGGGTAACATTGTGTTTTCTCACCACTCGCTTTATTTTAGCGCAGTTAAGTTCAATAGGGCTGAGCTGACACTTGCAACGTGGTTGGTGTATGCCACCAATGACTCCAGAAACATGTCAATTTTTTATAGCCCCCAAAAAATTGAGCATAAGTTGTACACATAAACAAGGCTTACAATTTTTATGTAGTAAGATGTCTATTTCTTATGGTTTATCAGTTGTACAAAAGTTATTCAGAGGTCTTCAGAGACAAATCCCTGAAAATTCTAGATGCCTATACATTTCATTTGTCATGAAAATACTCGTGTCTTACATACATAGTATTTTAATAAAACAATTGAAGGTTATTTGTAAGAAAATCAATTTTTTGGAAGACTTTGCATTTGTGTTAATTTACATCCTCCAACGTTAAGTCATTTAAGAGAAAACTTCCAATATTATATCATATCGGATGGTGAATGTAATGATGTTCTAATGAGTACAGGATACATAGAGCTTAGAGCTACCGGACATTCATCTGTCGGGATTAAGGAAAACCTCCAACGTTAAGTCATATCGGTTGATGAATGAAATGATGTTCCAATGAATACAGGATACATAGAGCTTAGAGTTATCAGACATTCATCTTTCAGGATAAGGGAAAACTCCAACGTTAAGTCATATCGGACGATGAATGAAGTGTTGTTCAAATAAGTACAGAGTACATAGAGCTTAGAGTTACCATACATTCATCTTTCCGGATTAGAGAAAGCCTCCAACGTTAAGTGATATGGGACCAGTGAATGAAATGATGCTCAAATGAGTACAGAGTACATGGAGTTTAGTTACCCAACATTCATCTTTCAGGATAAGGGAAAACCAACGTTAAGTCATATCGAACGATGAATGAAATGAGTACAAGGTCCATAGAACTTAAGAGTTACCAGACATTCGTCTTTCAGGATAAGGAAAAACCTCCAACGTTAAGTCATATCGGACGATGAATGAAATTATGTTCAAATGAGTACAGGGTCCATAGAGCTTAGAGTTACCAGACTTTCATCGGTCAGGATAAGGAAAACCTCCAACGTTAAGTCATATCGGATGATGAATGAAATGATGTTCAAATGAGTACAGGGTCCATAGAGCTTAGAGTTACCAGACTTTCATCGGTCAGGATAAGGAAAAACCTCCAACGTTAAGTCATATCGGACGATGAATGAAATGATGTTCAAATGAGTACCGGGTACATAGAGCTTAGAGCTACCAGACTTTCATCGGTCAGGATAAGGAAAAACCTCCAACGTTAAGTCATATCGGACGATGAATGAAATGATGTTCAAATGAGTACCGGGTACATAGAGCTTAGAGTTACCAGACTTTCATCGGTCAGGATAAGGAAAAACCTCCAACGTTAAGTCATATCGGACGATGAATGAAATGATGTTCAAATGAGTACCGGGTACATAGAGCTTAGAGTTACCAGACTTTCATCGGTCAGGATAAGGAAAAACCTCCAACGTTAAGTCATATCAGACGATGAATGAAATGATGTTCAAATGAGTACCGGGTATATAGAGCTTAGAGCTACCAGACTTCCATCGGTCAGGATAAGGGAAAACTTCCAACGTTAAGTCATATCGGACGATGAATGAAATGATGTTCAAATGAGTACCGGGTACATAGGGCTTAGAGTTACCAGACATTCATCTTTCAGGATAAGAGAAAACCTCCAACGTTAAGTCATATCGGACGATGAATGAAATGATGTTCAAATGAGTACCGGGTACATAGAGCTTAGAGCTACCAGACTTTCATCGGTCAGGATAAGGGAAAACTTCCAACGTTAAGTCATATCAGACGATGCATGAGATGATGTTCAAATGAGTACAGGGTACATAGAGCTTCAGACATTCATCTTTCAGGATAAGAGAAAACCTCCAACGTTAAGTCATATCGGACGGTAAATGAAATGATGTTCAAATGAGTACGGGGTACATAGAGCTAGAGTGACTTGATATTCAGAATAAGGGAAAATCCCGGAAGAGTCGTATCCAGATAACTTTGCTGACCGAGAATCAAACTCGAGTCCTTTGGAACGTGAGTCAGATACGCTAACGCTACGCTGCAGTGACGGGCAACGCCTTCCACGTGAAGGGTAGTGTGTGTGGCATATTCGGAAGATGCTGGATTTGAATGTCGAGTTTGGTATTTAACCGACAGTTCTTCTCCCCCCCCCCTTTTTTTACAGTGCGCACTAAGACGTTTTTATGAAATTTTTATAGCTTTAGGTGGCTTCGGTGAAATCTCGACGCCGAATTTTTGAATGGGTTTCCCCACTCTCGGAAGAGTATCACAAACAAGGTGGAAGCTGTAGTGGGAGGGGAAGGCCATTGCATCAAACATTTATGGTTTCTTATGGGACTAGTTATGGCAGGATGTTAGGCAATAGATGCGTGCGACGAGAGTTACATAAGAGAAAAAACACTGTGGTGAGCCGAAAAAAATCAGGGAGTAGCTGCGGCGGAGAGCGGGAGGGAAGTCCAGGGGAGGCGTCGCGTTGGCTTCCCCTTAGGATACTAGTTCCATCATAACTGGAGGAGGAAGTCGTCGCCAGTCTGTCCTTCCGTATATTAAGGTAAGAGTAGTACACACGTGTTCCTGTGCTTTCCTTGAGAATTGGTGAATGTGCAATACTTCGGTCACCACGCAGAATCGATATCCAAGGTAGGCAGACGTCTTTGTGGGGTTTCTGCTTATAAGCGTGTGTATTACCTAGCAAAAACATTCACTGAAAAGCAAGGAGTGAGTACAGTGTTATTCAAACAGTGAAACAATTAGTGTATGTACAACTTTACTAGAAACATCATTAAGGTGAGTAACACTTCAAACTCCACTTCTATTGTGAATTATACATCACAATTATTTCTGGTAATTCAAGGTGGATATCACTTTATTCTTTTGGAACCACTTATCACCAACATCAGGAATTATTATTTTATTTAAAACGGCTTCTGAAATATTTGAATAATTTACCATATATTTAAAAATAGTGACAAATGAAAGTTGTATTTGTATTTTCTGGGAGTACCTTTCTACGTCGTCTTTATTCCAATGTTTCGGTAAGAGATAAACATTATCTTACTACGCAAAACAAACATATTTCATTAAACCACACATTTAGGTCAACTTACTCTGAATTGTCAACAACTATGCTTTTTTATTTTAATTTTTTGCATTAAAATGGAACAAGTGAGGTGCTTAATAAACGCAAAAGAAATTATAAGTACCTATATACATATAGTTACATTTTGTTCTTTAATGTTTGTTGAACTATTCAATTTATAAATCTTAAACTACATGAAACAGCCAATGATTTCCGTTGATATGTAATTACTAAATGAATAATTGGCAACCCGAAATAATACTATTAAAAATTCTTATACACGTAATTATATAACTTTCTTGGAAGCCCTAAAAAAACTTAAATGCTTGTTGATTTTTTACACAATATACAATTAAAATAAATCTATTACAGAACACGGAATATACAAGGAAATATTTGTATGTATTTGTTCCAGCAAGGGTGTGTTTTCCACCCACAACATTTTGTGAGTCTAAGGAAACATCAAACAAAGGAAACATGACAGCTGTGTAACATTAAAGCATCTTTCAGTAAATCTTTTCAAATATTTTGACTCTAAAGGAATAAAATAGCCAATACGGGGCATATATCTGTGCTGGTTTTCGACAAAATCCCCGTACAAAATGATATTTTACGTAACATTTTTCCTCGTGTTTACGTAATATTTAATAACTGCACGAATGACCGAGTGCATACTGCAGACGTGCAATTAACTTCACAGGTTTTATGGATGTTGACAAAAACTCTACAGTTTGAATTTACATCTTGCTTATAAGTTTGAAATAACCGAACTACTGCCTTCCATAAGGACATTTACAACACTTACTCTATTTAGCTAACGGAAGAACATTGTACTTTGTGGGAAAATTGGATATATATCCCTTTCATTGTAAATATGTTACATTTATTTTCGGATGCACTTGATGGTTTTGAAATAACCCCTTAGTAACCGGTTACACAAATCATAAACATTCATCGGCTACTTATCTCGCACATAATAGCCGAAGTACTGCATTCCAAATAAAAAATCGACATTGATATTCCATCCCAATTGCCTGTTTTGAGGCCCCTAGTGTCCAAAAGAACATTTTAGGAAAGCTTCCGCAGCCTGCGTGTATGTATGCCAGGGCGATATGAAGATGTTTGTGGAACACATTGTTAATTTCTTTAAAAAAAATGAAAATATTTTAATAAAAAATTAAATCTTTATCTTGAATTCCTTCAAAATAGCCTCTAAAGTTGTCTCCATTCTGAATGGTTTTATTATTACCGGTAAACCTTAAATAATATGACAAAATATTATATGTCTTACACTTACATGATTTTCTCGATCCATTCTTCAACAAAACATTTTTAAAACATATTTTTTCTATACTTAACAATAATCGAGATATATGTTCTTGGCAAAGAACTTTTATTGATATGTTCGTGTAGGTACAATAGAAAGATAGAAAATAACGAAATCATTGCTATGCATTGACTGAAATTTCGTTCCTTTTGCATTACTATGAAAACAAATAGTGACGACCTCATTTTTGAAATAAGCATTAGGTATTGAACAATAATTCAAAACAATTTCAAGGAATACACAAAAACGACGTAGTGCGTGATTTAGAGAGATCTATACTTTTTATGTAGTAAGGCTTTGTCATCTCTTACTATTTAACGGTTACGTAAAAGTCCTTGAGAATGAAAAGGACTTCAAAAATATCCACAGAAGGATTCTTTTTTAATTTACGTCCTCCAACGTTAAGTCATATCGTACAATGAATTAAATGGGTTAAATGAGGCTCAAATGAGCCCGGGTTCCCTGGAGCTTAGAGTCATCCGACATTCGTCTTTCAGAATAAGGGAACACTCCGGAGAAAACCTTATCCAGCTAACTCACACTGACCAATATTCGAACTCGGAACCTCATGAACCTGAGGCAGACACGCTACCATCTACGCTACCGAGGCGGGCCTTTGTCTATCTCTTCCTGTTTAACAATTATGTAAAAATCATTGAGAACGAAAAGGACTTCAAAAGTATCATTTGTCATGAAAGTATAGAACACTTATGGTATCTTTTTTTAACAAAAAAGGGCTTTTAGATGCTCTTTTGAGTTAATCAAAATTTTTCAAATCTTTCACGTAAAGGATAGTTTAAGACTGGAAGGTATTCTCGTGTTATCTTCTTGGAAGATTGAACTTGCGTAAATTAGGGATTTAGCCGTTGGTTTATGTTGGTGTTATGCTATTGAGACAAACACACACACACACACACACACACACACACACACACACACACACACACACACACACACACACACACACACACACACACACACACACACACACACAGGCATACCAGGACCTTTTCTCTCATTAGGGAGTCTCTAAACGTTTATTTCCGTTAAATTCCAATAATTCGATATCAAATTTCTGGTTGAAGTGCAACAGCCTCTCTGTCTAAAAAAATTTAGATTTCATTAAATGACAAAATTTATGTCACAGACGTTTTTGTTAAGTTAAATATTTTAGAGGTATTTCTTGGGATTCATTTGAATTTCCAAATAATTATATTTTTCTCAACTGAGATGTCATTTGTTTCTCGTGGCCATGCAAATTGCAAGAGAATATTTAAAAAACATTACATACCAACAAATCTTTAGCATGTGAAGCTTCAGAATTGAGGTGAAAGTAAAAATGCAAATAAAATTGACAGCAATTATTATGTAATTTAGTTGACTTCTATGCTTAAACTTCGTGATACTTCTAAATGTATTAAGTTGTAATCTTATTTGAAACTTACAGTTTAGGATATTATGTTCTTCCCAAATACTAAAATAATACATTTCCAAATTCAAATACACATAACCGTGTACAATTTAGGGAACACGCAACAAACTCCATGCCTTCAAAATAAATTTTATTCTAATAAACATATCACAGTAGTAAATACAGAAGTAAATATTCCTTCCAGACGTAATTTGATCTGAGCAAAGCAGGTGTTCTATAAACCATCCACATTCATATTATGATCTGGTAGAAGCATATCTAAATGTAAACATGGAAATAACATTAAAACATCTTAGAGTAAATACTTTAACGCGTTAGGCGTTTACATTGCAATAAAGTCGCCATTTGTGCGAGCTGTTATTACATTTCAAACAGAAATTGTTTTACAACACGCTATTTTCCTCACTGGTTACATAATTAATAACTGCACGTATGGAGTGGGTGTCAACTGCAATAACTTTACCAGTTTATGGATTCTAAGACATAGGTAACCTGTGTAGATGTTTCTACATAATGAATCTGCAGTTTGTTTACAACATTTAAATACATGCTATTCTTTTACACTGCAACAGTTCTAGCGTATACACTTATTAAGGCAACTCAATCAATCGATCTGTCTCGAATAAGCAGAAATAAATCCAGAAGTTAAATTACTAAAACAATTAAATGGCTCGATAGTTTTAATGATTTGGGAAAGTAGATTTATTTTTAAAAAACAAACATCGCTAACTGAATTTTGAAATACCAGCATTCGATTCTGCTTTTAAATTTGTTTTATTTTCAGATTTTGGTAGTACTAACAAGAGCATATTAACATCTAGTGTTCGTAACCACGACGACAGCTTTCTTTCCGACTGAGAATGTGTAAAGGTTCTACTGTAATTGCAATTCCACACAACTTATAGGAAAAATATCATAATTTCTTATAAGATAAGTGAAGTAATAAGTTACAAATTGTTATATTTGTATATAAGCAGATATACGTTTAGTTTCTTGTATTCCTTATAGATTTATTATATACAGTTAAGTAAAAGTATCTTGAATTCCTTGAACATTTTCATGAAGAGGTATCACCCGAAATAAACGCTTAACTTCCTTTCCGGGGTTTTACCTTATCCTGAAAGATGAATGTCTGGTAACTATAAGCTTTATATACTCTGTACTTATTTGAACATCATTTCAAGCATCGTCCGATATGACTTAACGTTGGAGGTTTTACCTTATCCTGAAAGATGAATGTCTGGTAACTCTAAGCTCTATGTACCCTGTACTTATTTGAACATCATTTCATTCATCGTCCGAAATGACTTAACGTTGGAGGTTTTCCCTTATCCTGAAAGATGAATGTCTGGTAACCCTAAGCTCTATGTACCCTGTACTTATTTGAACATCATTTCATTCATTGTCCGATATGACTTAACGTTGGAGGTTTTCCCTTATCCTGAAAGATGAATATCTGGTAACTCTAAGCTCTATGTAACCTGTACTCATTTGAACATCATTTCATTCATCGTCCGATATGACTCAACGTTGGAGGTTTTCCCTTATCCTGAAAGATGAATGTCTACTAAGTCTAAGCTCTATGTACCCTGTACTCATTTGAACATCATTTCACTCATCGTCCGATATGACTTAACGTTGGAGGTTTTCCCTTATCCTGAAAGATAAATGTCTGGTAACTCTAAGCTCTATGTACCCTGTACTCATTTGAACATCATTTCATTCATCGTCCGATATGACTTAACGTTGGAGGTTTTCTCTTATCCTGAAAGATGAATGTCTGGTAACTCTAAGCTCTATGTAACCTGTACTCATTTAAACAGCATTTCATTCATCGTCCGATATGACTTAACGTTGGAGGTTTTCCCTTATCCTGAAAGATGAATGTCTACTAAGTCTAAGCTCTATGTATCATGTACTCATTTGAACATCATTTCATTCATCGTCCGATATGACTTAACGTTGGAGGTTTTCCCTTATCCTGAAAGATGAATGTCTGGTAACTCTAAGCTCTATGTAACCTGTACTCATTTAAACAGCATTTCATTCATCGTCCGATATGACTTAACGTTGGAGGTTTTCTCTTATCCTGAAAGATGAATGTCTGGTAACTCTAAGCTCTATGTAACCTGTACTCATTTAAACAGCATTTCATTCATCGTCCGATATGACTCAACGTTGGAGGTTTTCCCTTATCCTGAAAGATGAATGTCTACTAAGTCTAAGCTCTATGTACCCTGTACTCATTTGAACATCATTTCACTCATCGTCCGATATGACTCAACGTTGGAGGTTTTCCCTTATCCTGAAAGATGAATGTCTGGTAACTCTAAGCTCTATGTACCCTGTACTCATTTAAACAGCATTTCATTCATTGTCCGATATGACTTAACGTTGGAGGTTTTCCCTTATTCTGAAAGATGAATGTCTGCTAAGTCTAAGCTCCATGTACTCTGTGCTCATTTGAACATCATTTTATTCATAGTCTGATATGACAACGTTTAGGTTTTCCCTTATCCTGAAAGATGAATGTCTGGCGACTCTAAGCTCTATGTACCCTGTACTCATTTAAATATCATTTCATTCATCGTTCGATATGACTTAACGTTGGAGGTTTTCCCTTATTCTGAAAGATGAATGTCTGGTAACTCTAAGCTCTATGTACCCTGGACTTATTTGAACATCGTTCATTCATCATCTTATATCACTTAGCGTTGGAGGACGTAAATTTAAAAAAGTATATTTTTTTTTTTTTTTTTTTTCAAAAATGGCTCAAAGAATTTCTGTTAAAATATTATGTATTAAAAACATGAAAATAACAAAATCTATATCTTGATTTTCTGGGAATAGTTTGTCAAATGTTCTTGCTTAAGTGGTAAACTCCCTTTGTATACGTAACTAAAAGTGTAAGGTTACAATTCATTAAAATTAAATACATAACGGAAAGAGCTTCTGATGTATCACGTTGACTAATTAACCAACTAGTTTTAAATAAAGTATATTCTTGATGGTTAACCCCACAAAAAGTTTTTGACACAAGCTGTGTACTTGAACGAGTTCTACATTTTATCTTGCTAAAAGATTTGGTCTATCACTTTGCAATTTCCCACTAAGTTTACTAATGGCGGCTCTTCCCTATATGTTCTGTGTGCGTGTGTTCGAGACTCAAACCTATCGCAATGGAACAGCCTGCCATCGTTAAAGCAGCACTTCGGTGTACACCAGTGGCCACCATCTCAATGCACAGTGTGCACGGTAGGTCGTGCAAGTTAACCCGTTGCACGCCGGAATAGTCTACCGTGCACTCCCGTAGCCTTCAGAGCAGTGGCGGAATGCCAATATTGCAATTTAAATGCACAATTGACTGTCAACAATAATAATCGAATTGTAATATGAAGGACATAATTGTTATATAAATTGTTTAATTGTTTCTTCATTCAACTATGTACTTTATTTTAATTAAAAAACAATTGAACAATAAATTGATAGTTTAAACAAAATGAAAATAATCGACAATCTACTTACAATACAGCAGTATTAAATAACAGCTCGAAGGAAAGCAATGAGCTCAACATATTACTCAGAAGTGGATCCTAGTTTTCTAGATTTTTGTTGTCTCTTTTGATACGCTAGTTTTTCAAAATTAGGTATCAATGTTTGTGCAGCAGCTAGTCTAAGTTGACGTTTTAAAGTCTGATCCGACAATTGAATTATGCAGCGGTTTTTGTTTAATTTCATTAGCAAAACAAAATTGTTCGTATATATGAGTGAAAGTGAGAGTGTGTGTGTCTGTGTGTGTGTTTGTGTGTGTGTGTGTCTGTGTGTGTGTCTGTGTGTGTGTCTGTGTGTGTGTCTGTGTGTGTGTTTGTGTGTGTGTGTTTGTGTGTGTGTGTTTGTGTGTGTGTGTGTTTGTGTGTGTGTCTGTGTGTGTCTGTGTGTGTGTCTGTGTGTGTGTCTGTGTGTGTTTGTGTGTGTGTTTGTGTGTGTGTCTGTGTGTGTGTCTGTGTGTGTGTCTGTGTGTGTGTGTGTTTGTGTGTGTGTCTGTGTGTGTGTCTGTGTGTGTGTCTGTGTGTGTGTCTGTGTGTGTCTGTGTGTGTGTCTGTGTGTGTTTGTGTGTGTGTTTGTGTGTGTGTCTGTGTGTGTGTCTGTGTGTGTCTGTGTGTGTGTCTGTGTGTGTGTTTGTGTGTGTGTTTGTGTGTGTGTGTTTGTGTGTGTGTGTGTGTGTGTGTGTGTGTGTGTGTGTGTGTGTGTGTGTGTGTGTGTGTGTGTGTGTGTGGATCCGAACATACTCATTAAACGAGCGGCATTGCTGTGTACTCGAGGAAATGTATTTCTTGGAAAAATTGAATAGAAATCACTCAAACTAATTCTATTTTGGAATTTTTATTTTTATTTGACGATTGCATTGCAAATCGATAAGTTCAAGTTGCAATTCAGATGGAACATTATGAACATCTGAAGAGTACGACTCAGCAAATATTTGGAAGATTCGCTCTAATTGCACTACCTCTTGAAAATTTTCTGAAATTTTTGGTTCAACTCTCTTAATATTTGGACATATTCTTGCAAGTCCGTGATGTGAACAACTGCTGAACTGTTGAGAGCTTTGGAAAATGTACCAAGTTCTTTGAAGTTAACTGCCTTTCTCATAAGGATAGTTTCATTTTGAATGCTCAAATACTATCACTTTCTCTAAGAAAAAATCACTCTTTCCATGAAGGCATAAATGTAGGAGTGGATGTACTACGTGTCACATTACATTCTCCAACCGACGTTATGTTTACGAAAACAAACCGCAAGAGACGAGACAACACTGCTTTCCAATTCCACGTCTTGTCTCAAACTGAAGTCGTATGGCACTCGTAGCAGTGCACAGTGTTACGCCATTTGCTCCAGCACAAAATCGATCCACTTGGTAACCGCTGGTGTACATGGCGAAGACATACACCACGAAAACCTAGAAATGCAACAAAACAAAAGGGAAACTATGCCTACTGATCATTGAAAATCACAAAAAAAAAAAAAAAAAAACTCAAGGTCAAAGTGGGAGATTCACAAATATCGCTGTGGTACTCCCCAAATGTGCAGTGAGGCGTTTTGCATTCTTGTATACACAAAATAGCTTAAAATAAATATGCAAATTACTGTTAAAATGCATTGCATTAACTTGCAACTCTGCAGTATACTCCAGTAACAAATGACTACTTTTCACAAAGCATTAACCTGCAATTATCGTCTATAAAAGTCGCGGACTATGATCAATGGAAATTGTTTTATTACGTTCCCTGCTTAATAGCAGACCTTGCATAAATATTCTCACGACTGGCACAAAAAGCCATTAATCAGCAGTGTATACTTTGTCTTGAATTATTATAAAGGAGGAGCCGGGTTCTAGTCCTGAACACTAAAACTTAAAGGTTTATTGTATTACCTCCTCACTTTACAATTAAGTACCCCAGTACCTTTAATGATAGACTGTAGGCTATTAAATATTTTTTTTATAAATATCATCTTCTGGGTATAGTAAGCCCAATAATTTAAACTTTTCGTACACAAAGCTTTACATTCAAAGATTACGAGGGTGTCTAAAAAGTTTCCGACTTCGACATAAAGATGGCAGCACTCGTAAACAATAGCTAGTGAATTTCGTTGTTCATCTGTTTACAGTTACTCACCAAAATTTCAGCCATTTTCGACGCTCAGTTGTTATGTAACAGTCGTTTGAGTGAGTTGCTGTGGGTATTTTTATGAGAATGGACAAAATCAAGTATCGAGCTGTAATTGAATATTTATTTTTGAAATCAAAGATGAGTTGGATTCTCTGTATGGGTACTCTGCACCATAATTTACCTCAGTGAAATTTTGGACGGCTGAATTTAAACGTGGCCATAAGAGCTTGGGAGACGATGAACGTTTTGAGATATTCAAAAACTGCAACTACAGACGAAAACGTCGCCAAAGTTCCGCAAATGGAAATAGACCACCGCCGAATTAAGGTGAGAGAGATAGTAGAGATGTCAAGAGAACGTGCCTGTCACATATTAAATCAACATTTAGACATGAGAAAGCTGTCCGCGCGTTGGCTGCCACGTTTGCTCATGTTAGACAAAAAACGTGTTTGAATGAACATTTCCAACGCTCTGTTGGCGCAGTTTAGGCGCAATAAATCCGAGTTTTGGCGCCGATTAACTACTGTAGATGAATCGTGGATACTCCATTATACGCCCGAAACAAAAATAGTCGAAACAGTGGACTGCAAAGGGAAAACCGACTCCAAAACAAAAAGCAAAATCTATTGTTTTCGTTTGGGAAAGTGATGGCGATTCCTTTAGGGGATAGTCATGGAGTTATTTTAACCGATTATCTTCAAAATGGAAAAACCATTACAGGAGCATACTACGCATCATTACTTGACAAGCTGAAGGCAGCACTTGCGGAAAAACGGCCACATTTGCAGAAAAAGGAAATCCGGTTTCACCAAGACAAGACAGAGTCTCACACCTCAGTGGTTGCAATGGCGAAAATCAACGAATTACGGTTTGAACTACTTGACTCACCAGATCTAGCCCCAAGTGACTTCTTTTTGTTCCCTCATTTGGAAATTACGCTTGGAGGACAGAGATTTTCGTCAAATGAAGAGGCAGTTACCTTCGTGAACCATTATTTTGCAGAGAAAAATGCTGAGTACTATTGGGACGGGTTACAGAGATGGGAGCATCGCTGGGAGAAGTGTGTAGAGTTACAAGAAGACTATGTTGAAAAACGGCGAGTACTATTTGGACGGGTTACAGAGATGGGAGCATCGCTGGGAGAAGTGTGTAGAGCTACAAGGAGACTATGTTGAAAAACGGCGAGTACTATTTGCACAGGTTACAGAGATGGGAACATCGCTGGGAGAAGTGTGTAGAGTTACAAGGAGACTATGTTGAAAAACGCCGAGTACTACTTGGACGGGTTACAGAGATGGGAGCATCGCTGGGAGAAGTGTGTAGAGTTACAAGGAGACTATGTTGAAAAACGCCGAGTACTATTTGGACGGGTTACAGAGATGGGAGCAGCGCTGGGAGAAGTGTGTAGAGTTACAAGGAGATTATGTTGAAAAACGCCGAGTACTATTTGGACGGGTTACAGAGATGGGAGCATCGCTGGGAGAAGAGTATAGAGCTTCAAGCAGACTATGTTGAAATAAAAACAAAATCGGAAAAAATGTCTTGTATGTTTATTAGGTCGGAAAATTTTCAGACCACCCTCGTAGTGCACAAGTAGTTCACTGGATCTTCTTTATGCATTCATCTACAAACTAGTTGTTATTAAGTTTATCACATAAATCTCGATAAACATTTGCACAATTGTTTTCACCATACAATTTCTTTCAGATACAGTAGGAAGGCGAGAATAAACGAGTGGGGGGTAAAATAAACCGGACTCCGATGGCGCTGCCACTCGTAGACGTAGTGCAGAGTTCTCACGCTAGATGGTGTTAGTAGAGAACTACATGAAACAGCTGTGCAGACGGCGTCAGTGTAGAGCTGAACGTGCAAGTGTGGTATTGTGATTCTCTGACTGTTGGCGGGTTACCTCTGCGAAGTCGTTATGGCAACTTTAAAACAACAAAGAGTGTGTGTGAAATTTTGTTTCCTGCTTAAAAATACTGCAAGGGAGACACACCAAATGCTTCAGGAAGCTTATCAGGAGGACGCTATGAGCCGCACACAGGTTTTCGAGTGGTTTGAGCACTTTGAACGTGGTGAGATGTGTGTTGAATACCAAGTTCGTTCTGGACGCCCTTCAACTTCGCGAAATGAGGAGAACATTGAAAAGGTGCGCCAAAAGATCAACGAGGATCGTCGCCAAACGATCGACCAAATTTCAGCAGCGACAGGAATCAGTTGGAGCTCGTGCCAGCGGATTTTGAGAGAGGATTTGCACATGAGACGTGTTGCTGCTAAATTTGTTCCGCGCCTTCTCACACATGAGCACAAAACCATCCTCATGAATGTGTGTCAGGACTTGAAATTGCACGTGATCCAAACTTCTTGAACAAAGTAATTACAGGGGATGAGAGTTGGTGTTACGGGTATGACCCAGAAACCAAGCAAGCGTCAAGCCAGTGGAGGACTCCCAACTCTCCCAGACCAAAAAAGCAAGGCAAGTGAGGTCAAATGTGGTGACGATGATCATTGTCTTTTTTGATGTTCGTGGAACTGTTCATCGGGAATTCGTACCTCCTGGCCAGACTGTTAACCAGCACTTTAGCTTGGATATTTTAAGGCGTCTGCGAGAGGATGTGAGGAGGAAACGCCCGGAACACTGCGATCAGGTGACTGGTTTCTGCATCACGATAACGCTCCAGCACACACGGCCTTACGAGTGACCCACTATTTGACATCTCAGAGGTGGTGTGTCCACCCCACACTCCGTATTCACCGGACCTAGCCCCGTGCGACATTTTCCTATTTCCAGGAATGGAAAAAAAACAGCTTCGCAAAGGGCACTGTACAATATCAAACTTGAAGAGTTCCAAACATGCTTCCCACAGTGGGAAAAGAGATTTGACATGTCCATAGCATTTAATGGAGAGTATTCGGAAGGTGACTGAAATGATTTTGTAAAAAGTTCCATCAATAAAGTTTTTATCACAACAATCCGATTATTTTGGGTCCCCCTCGTATCTTTGGTTCAAATATAGGAGAACAAATGATGGTCGCAAATTTCAGCTTGAAAGAAGTGATATTGTTGTTGCAAGACTAAATTTCTGCGCACAATGCTTTACATTAGTACACGATATTCATTGTGAAAAATGTTTCATAAGTACGAATTAACATCTTCCGTATTTATTAAGTATTGTAATGAAACAAAAATTGGTTTTAAGTCCATTACAGGTTATATACAAATACGGCATCACTAAAATAGAAACTATATTCACAAATCGTTGAAATGTCACTATTTTGTTTCACTTTAAAAAACACTTTCTTTCGTAGAACGCATCTAATTTAAATCATTTTGTTTTGTGTGTATATGAACGATAGCTACGTAATCGAACTGTTCTACAGTTCAAGGTTATAAGGTTCGGATTATGCGACAATCATTGTATATGTTCTCACACACATGCTGAAGTATTAAGCGAACTTCTCTGTCAGCATCTGTATCACTATACATCTCAGTATCTATATGATATTTGCTAGTTTGAACAAACAGAGATATACCTTCCATCTCTGTCGCCCGCTATCCGTGGAACTGGCAACGCCAAGAGAGTAGGATAACCGTGTTGGCTCAACACATGTTCATTCTTATTTTGTAATCCGATTTCTTTTGGGTACCCCATCGTACAATAAACTAGGCTTAGGAAACAGTCAACTCTCTTCAAAGACTGTCTCTGTTTCATAACTTTGGAATTCCATTCATTTTACAGTCAGAACATAAACTAGGTAGCAACTTTCATAGATAGTGACATAGCATGGATATCCCATATGAGAAAATTATAGCAATCTGAAAATTGCAAGTTAATAATACGGAATACATCGTAAATCCACAAAGAAAACAAAGTTGTCGTATACGTTTTTGTGTATTAAACTTTTGTTTACCCCTCACGCTTTACCAGTTGTTTGAAAGTCATTCAGAATTAAGAGGATGTCAGATATTTTGTTCCCAGAAAATTCAAAATATGTATATTTTATTTTGCACTTCAGTATGTTTAACCAACCCCTTCGCACCCTTTACCGTGTACCGTTTGACCTATCTGGATACAATTTTGAGCACCACTTATATTACAGAACCTGATAAAAACAACTTTCATAAACTGCAGATCCTGTTTGACCTATATGCACACAGGTTCTGCCACTTCCGTTATTTGTAGCATGTTCAAGTATGTCCACTTTTATGAAATATTATAGCAGTCACTATATCACTGTTGATCTTTTCATTATTTGTTTCATTTATGTTTACGATGAGCTTGTTTATTTTAGAGCTTCGAATCTATGCATATAAAATATTAGCAGCCTTTAAAGCATGCTAATATCAGCTATTAATATTCTAGTTACCTGTTATTCAACTTCGTATACGTTTTCCATGTTTAATTAAGTTACTATACAAGGATCCAGAGTAGGATCCATTTTGCAAAATCTACCAGCTTTAAACCACTTTGTTCTTTGCTTTGCCTTCCTCAAAGGAGCATCTGTTCCCTTAGCAAGTTTTTAAACTTACATCCTCCAAGGTTAAGTCATATCGGACGATGAATGAAATGATGTTCAAATGAGTACAGGGTATATAGAGCTTACAGTTACCAGACACTCATCTTTCAGAATAAGAAAAAACCTCCAACGTTAAGTCATACCGGACAATGCATGAAGTGATGTTCAAATGAGTACAGGGTACATAGAGCTTAGAGTTACCAGACATTCATCTTTCAGGATAAGGCAAAACCTTCAACGTTAAGTCATATCGGACAATGCATGAAGCGATGTTCAAATGAGTACAGGGTACATAGAGCTTAAGGCTACCAGACATTCATCTTTCAGGATAAGGTAAAACCTCCAACGTTAATTCATATCGGACAATGCATGAAGTGATGTTCAAATGAGTACAGCGTACATAGAGCTTAGAGTTGCCAGATATTCATCTTTCAGGATTAGGGAAAACCTCCAACTTTAAGTCATATCGGACAATGCATGAAGTGATGTTCAAATGAGTACAGGGTACATAGAGCTTAGAGCTACAGACATTCATCCTTCAGGATAAGGGTAAACCTCCAACGTTAAGTAATATCGGACGATAAATGAAATGATGCTCAAATGACTACAAGGTACATAGAGCTTAGAGTTACCACACATTCGTCTTTCAGGATAAGGGTAAACCTCCAACGTTTTATCTTGAAAGATGAATGTCTGGTAACTCTAAGCTCTATGCACTCTGGACTTACTTGAATATCATTTCATGCATCGTTTACCACTGGAGAAAGTAATCCGACAATTACCCATAAAACCTGGAGGAACCGTACTTTCCAGATCGGTACAAATGGCGGTATATGCTGACAATGTGGCAATTCTTGCAAGGAATATAAGAGCTCTTGAGGAGAGTTATGTAGTTTTGGAAGAGAAAGCACAAGATCTAGAATTGGTAGTGAACGTTAGTAAAACGAAATATATGAAGATGGGAGGTGATGGAGATGCAAGAAGGAGAGAACCTACAGCTAATTACATGAGAAAGAATATCAAAGAGTGGAAAAATTTCAATACCTGGGATCTATAATAACAGTAGATAATAAAACATCAGTGGAAATTCAAGAAAGAATAGAAAGTGATAGCAGATGTTTCTATGCCTTGCAGAATATGTTTAAATCAAGGAACGTCAGTAGGAATACTAAAATTAAAATATATACAACTGTACTGAGACCAATTATAATGGATGGTTTAGAAATCTGGATGTTGACAATCAGAGAAGAACAGTGGTTATTACGACAGGAAAGGAAGATTTTGATAAATATACTGTGACTGTGGGTTCGTCAAACTAAAAGTCCAATTGAACAAACTCAAAATGTTCTTTATTTCCACCTAATCACAGTTGGAACACTTGCCGATTACATAGAATTACGTAGGGCACAGAATTACAATTCACCAGTTCGTCTGTCAGAGGTCCACTCCACACTCACAATTACGTGCAACTCCTCTGATACACGCACGCATTCCGTTCTCTAGCACTGCGCCCCCCAGGGGCCTCCTTCGGTAGGTACGGGTTTGGTGCACCCGGGGTCCCTAGCCAACATTCTCCCTCGTGTGGGCTCCTCTTCGTGGATGAGGGAGACGGTCAACAGGCCCACCCACGTGTAGGCCGTGCGTGGAGACACGTGGAGAAGGATTTTAGATTCTTTTCTGGTTTGGGGTTTGGGATTTGGTGAAAGAGGTTTTTGGTAGGTTTTGATTGATGTTTTTTATGTACGTGTATTTTAATAGATTTTGTTACACTTGTATAGTTTTTGGAAAGTTTTATATCTGGCTTTTGCCATGACTAGTTTTTTAAAGGGCGCTGATGACCGCCGTAGTTGAGCGCCATCATCATCATCATCATCATCTAGCACTGCGCTCTTCACGGCTGCCTGCCAAGAACTGAACTGACACGTCCACTGCAGCCCTTATATAGGAAGATCGCTGTTTCTGGAAGCTTAGAAGCTCGGAACATCATCCCGAATGTTCCAGACTTCAGGGGGGGGGGGAATGAGACAGTACAGTGCCCTTGATACTTTCCTAAATATCCCTTCAGTTAGTGCCACAAGATAAATGGGTAGGCGTGAGCTAAACCTCCTGTCCCCCACTCAGCCGTCAGTTGGTCGTGCCTCCCTATAATTGTGTGACAATATTTGGAGTGATAAGGGACTTGGACGGCTGCAGAATGCGGACTAACTTGGAGTTACAGTGCCTATTTGGACAACCAAATATAGTAGTGAAAATTAAACAAGGAAGAATAAGGTGAATTGGCCATGTGCAGAGAATGCCGCAAACCAGAGTAGTTAAGAACATATTCATAGGAAAGCTGGATGGCAGAAGGAGAAGAGGAAGGCCCAGGAAAAGATGGGTAGAGATGTAGAAGATGACTTGAGAAAGTTGGGGGTTGAAGGCTGGAGAAGAAAAGCAGAGGACCGAGTAGAATGGAAGAGGGTGGTTAGGGAGGCCAAGGGCCACATGGCCTGTAGGCCAACTATCATCATCATCATCATCATCATCATCATTTCATGCATCGTCCGATATGGCAAAGTTGAAGGACTTAAACTTACAACAAAAAAGTTGTGCCTTGGTAATTTCCGAACATCGTTGGCATTGCTATGTCCCTGGTAATTGATAGCGAAGTTAACTTCTTTTTCTGGATATAACAATATTCCCTGGGCGTGCCCACACACATAGACACACAAATGCTGACAGGTGTAATAAATAAATCAGGCATTATGGGGCTACAGTGTAATTATAAATTATTTATTATGGTTCAAATTTAGAGAAGTACGTGTTATATACTTTAGTGGGAGCCGTCACTGGAGTGCAGTGATGGAAAGTGCAGGGTTCATGTAGTATCCAAGGTGTTTTGACAAGCCAAAAAAGTATCCTAATAAGTGTAATACGTATGTCGGCGTTCATCAAAGCCTAGGCCATGTCATGTCGTGTCATGAGGCAGAGGAGTGTGGGCTCAAGACCCGCCATGGGCATGCATGTCTGTTAGCGTGTGTGGCAAAGCAGAAATTAACAAGCAAAAAAGGGAAAAGCAAGGAAATGAATGAAAACAAAACACAAAGGCTTTCCCTATCCGCGGTCCTTTATTAATGGATATACAACCGATACTTTCTTATTCCACTAAAAGTAAATGTTGAAATTTCCCGGAAACATATATTTTAATGCCCCCTAATATTAACAATCATTTTTAGCGTGAGTGTGAAAAACGAAAAGTCGGATAACATCAAATTTGATTTTTACGTTTAGCATCTTTTGAGAATTCGATCAGAAGTTTTACAAGAAATCTTTCGAACCAAAACGAACTTTACAGGTAAAAATGTAATACTTTCTTTTCTCAAACATCTCTAATAATTCTGTTTAGAATACCATAAAATAGAGATAATATTCCTACCTACCTACCTGACTACATACCCACCTACCTACCTACCTACATACCTGCCTGCCTACCTGCCTGCCTACCTACATACCTGCCTGCTTACCTACCTACCTGCCTATCTACCTACCTACATACCTGCCTGCCTACCTACCTACCCACCTACCTACCCACCTATCTACATACCTGCCGGCCTACCTCTACCCACCTACCTCCATACCTAAAAACCTGCCTGCCTACCTACCTACCAACCTGCCTAACTACATACCTGCCTGCTTACCTACCTACATACCTGCCTACCTACCTACCTACATACCCTCCTGCCTACCTACCTGCCTGCCTAACTACCTACCTGTCTACCTACATACCTACCTACCCACCTACCTACATACCTGCCTGCCTACCTACCTGCCTGCCTACCTCTCCCACCTACCTATATACCTGCCTGCCTACCTACCTACCTACCTGCCTGCCTACCTCTACCCACCTACCTACATACACACCTACCTACATACCTGCCTGCCTACCTGCCTGCCTACCTCTCTCACCTACCTATATACCTGCCTGCCTACCTACATACCTGACTGCCTACCTACCTGCCTGCCTACCTCTACCCACCTACCTACATACCTGCCTGCCTACCTACCTACCTGCCTACATACCTACATACCTACCTACCTGCCTACCTACCTACATACCTGACAGCCTACCTATCTGCCTGCCTACCTACCTACCTACCTATATACCTGCCTGCCTACCTACCTACCTGCCTACATCTCTACATACATACGTACCTACCTACCTGCGTACCTACCTGCCTGCCTACCTTTACCCACCTACCTACCTGCCTACCTACCTCATACCTACATACCTGCCTACCTACCTCTATCCACCTACCTACATACCTACCTACCTAACTACCCACCTTCCTACATACATACCTACATACCTGCCCGCCTACATATCTGCCTACCTCTAACCACCTACCTACATATCTGTCTGCCTACTCACCCACCTGCCTACCTACCCACCTACCTACCTGCCTGCCCACCTACCTACGCATCTAATTACCTACCTACATACCTAACTAATTACCTAATACTTACCTACCTAATTAACTACCTAATTACCTACCTACCTACCTACCTACCTACCTAATTACCTACCTAACTACCTACCTACCTAACTACCTAATTACCTAACTACCTAATTACCTAACTACCTAATTACCTAACTACCTAATTACCTAACTACCTAATTACCTAACTACCTACCTACCTAACTACCTACCTACCTAACTACCTAATTACCTAACTACCTAATTACCTAACTACCTAATTACCTAACTACCTAATTACCTAACTACCTAATTACCTAACTACCTAATTACCTAACTACCTAATTACCTAACTACCTAATTACCTAACTACCTAATTACCTAACTACCTACCTACCTAATTACCTACCTACCTAATTATCTAACTACCTATCTAACTAGTTACCTACCAACCTAATTAAATACCTAACTACCTATCTAACTAATTACCTAACTACCTAATTACCTAACTACCTAATTACCTAACTACCTAATTACCTAACTACCTAATTACCTAACTACCTAATTACCTACCTACCTACCTAATTACCTAACTACCTATCTAACTAATTACCTACCTAATTACCTATCTACCTACCTACCTATCTACCTTATGTCTCCTTTGCTCACCAGTACTGGTGTTACAAGCATGATAGATGAAATCAGGGTTGGGAGGGTCGGCCCAACGCCTGGGATGAATGAATGATGAAGCAATTTGTGAAATCATAGTGGGGAAACCGGAGGACCCGGAGGAAACCAAACCCAGCGCTGTTATCCACAACAAATCCCACTTTGCGGTCTCCTGGGATCGAACACGGACCGCCTAGAAGAGCCAAGCGGTCTAACCACTCAGTCATGGCATGGCCGGTCTTTAAGACCCGAGGCGTGTCAATAAAGTAAGGTCTCCAAGAAGCTGGAACCCAGAGGAACGCTATCACGCGAGATCCGGCAACACTGGCATATAGCTTGGTTTCGCCCCTTCTAATCGCCACAAATCCCGAGCCCGTTACAACGTTTAGTTTTGACTGGGCAGCCGTTTGTGTAGGAGCTTCCTATCACTTCCGTAGCCAAGTGTGAGTTGCGTGTAGTGATCCGTTTATTGAGTGCCAAGGACACTACCCCCACTGAAATTCATCGTCAGTTATGCAAAGTCTATGGGCCACAGTGTATGGACGTCAAAAACGTGCGAAAGTGGGACAGAGAGTTCAAAGACTGACGTATAGACGTCCATGACGAACAGCGTTCTGGTCGGCCTTCGGTTTCAGCCAAAACAATTGCAAAAGTGGAGTAAAGAAATGCCTAAAGATCGGTGGGTGACAGTTGACGAGCTGTGCGAATCTATCCCTGAAGTCAGTAAGACTACGATTGACAAGATTTTGACCGAACATTTACATTATCGCAAGGTGTGTGTGTGTGAGGTGGGTCCCCAAAATGCTCTTGGCCCAGCTCGGATGGGCCATCCTCACCAACCCCCCTACAGTCCAGACTTAGCACCTAGTGATTATCATCTGTTTCCTGAGTTGAAGTCTCACCTGGGTGGAACAGATTTCCAGATTTGAAAAACGAGGTTGAGCGCTACTTGCGCAACATGGCGGGAGAGTGCTATGACAAGGGTATACAAAAACTGCCACAGCGCATGCAAAAGTGCATCGATCGCAATTGTGATTACGTTGAAAAATAGCTGTAAGTTCCACCTTTCGATCAATGTAACATTCATTGAAAATAAACATGTTTTAAATATTAAATAAAATTGGAGACTTAATTTTACTGACACGTCTCGTATAAACGAAACAAATTCTATTCTTCTTTTGAATGGTCAGGGAATAGCATTTGACCTCCTCTTTATTCTGAATGTCCAAACTGATAAACAACAACGTACAGACAAATCCCATCTCACAAAAGGTTCGTTAAAACAATAGATTTGTAACAAATACATTTTGCTTAACCATATCGTAAATATTCCTTGACACTGATTTACAATTTAACATACTTATACTCGACTCAAGTTTAATTTAATTTAATTATTTGACCATGTAAAATAAAACTTAATGCTTCAATTACCTTCATATGCTCAACATGTGAGTTTTAGAATTATCGTGTCTATCACACAAATACAAGAGCTGTTCAATAAAGAATGATCAAAATTTTTTACAGTTATAACTTTTCGAACTAAAATTCAAACTTATTATATTCTGTTAGCTTAATGTGAAACAAACACGCAATAGTAAATTCATTGTTGCTACTCCTGGTTCCCGCCTGTGAGAACCAGGCAAGTTCAGACATGTTCAGTATCGCCTACCACTGCAATGGAGGTAACACGCGAGGAACAATATGCGGCTTTGAAATTCTGTTTTCGTCTCAACAAATCTTCAGTTGAGGTCTATACAATGTTACAGGAGGACTATGGAGAGTCTGTTCTTCCCTACAGCACAGTTCGAAGTTGGTTTAAAATGTTTAAAGAGGGGAAACTATCAATTTCAAAGGAAGGTGGACGCGGTGCTCCAGTTACTACTCTTACGAAAGAAAACATCAACACTGCTGCTGCCATTGTGAGAGAAGATCGACGAATTACCTTAAGATCACTTTCTGAAATACTGAACATTTCTTTGGCTGCCACCCACATGTAGGTGACAGAAACATTACACATGAGACGTGTTTGTGCGCAATGTGCTCCAAGACTGTTGATTCACGAACAAAAGGACATTCGCATGCAGGTCTGCATGCAGCTAAAGTTGATGTTAGAGGAAGATCCAGAGTTTCTTTCAAACGTAATCACTGCTGATGAAACTTGGCTACATAATTTTGATCCTGAGAGCAAACAGCAAAGCTCAGTGTGAAGATCTCCTTCATCACGAAGCCCCGAAAAAGCAAAAGTGGTTGCTTCTGCTGGGAAAGTCACGGTCATCTCATTTTTTGAAAATGTGAAATGTGTAGTGTTTAACACCCGCTTTTACTACATACGGCACCGCAGGGGGTGACACTGATGATGCATGAGATGAAGATGGAGCACCGGTGGAATGAGATGGCGGAGGAAACCGGAGGTCCCGGAGAAAACCCGCCTCAACGTCGTGTTGTCCACCACAAATCTCATTTTGCGGTCGCCTGGGATCGAAGCCGGGCCCCCTTGGTGAGAGCCAAGCGGTCTAACCACCGAGCCACGGCGTGGCCTTATTTTTTGATATTCATGGAATGGTTTATCAGCATGTTCTACCTGCATACACATCAGTAACTGGACAACACCACAGGGATGTCCTCAAAACACTGCAAGTCCATATCAGGCGCAAAATACCACGTTTCCGTGAAGCAGGTTTGATGCTGCACCACGATAATGCGCGGCCGCATATTGCCAATGTTGTTGCTGAATATCTTGCAAAATTCAACGTGAAATGCATCCCTCACCCTCCCTATAGTCCGGATTTAGCCCCATGTGACCTTTTCTACTCTCTAACATAAAGAAACGTCTTCGTGGGAGCCATTATCCATCATCAGAAGCAGCGGTGAAGGCTGCGGAGGCGATTTTGAAGGATCTCAAAAAATAGTTTCCAGCATGTCTTTGGGATAAGTACATCGCATTCAGGGGAGACTATTTTGAGAAGGACCATCAAAATTATGAGGATGAGTAAATGTACGTTGTCAAAAAAACTGTGATCATTCTTTATTGAACAGTCCTCGTACATTTGCATGCAAAGAAAATTCCGAGCACAAAATATAGATATAAATCGATTACACTTACTCTTAAACACTGTAATTTATGAGAAACAAAACTACTGCTCGACATATCTTTAGCATGCAGATCACAAGTCCATTTTTAAAGCTAGACAGAGTTCCAAAATCATTTGAACAGTGGAGACAAATATATTACATAATGCTACTGTTAATATACTAAAAAATGGTCTTGAGCTATCACCCGAAACAATCTTTATTGTAAATGTAACATATAAAAGGAATCAATGTATAATATGTCGTATTATGTGCAAAAACAAACGCATAAAGGTTAAATTGCTAGTGTAATTGTTTATTCTCTTACCAGGATGTGTATATCAGTGCACTGCCGCTGTCAGGCCATTGTGAGCCGCTGCGAAATCACGCGATGCTTTGTTTTCGGAGGCCGCTGGATACAAACTGGTTGTCAAGATATCTGTTCACCTCAGCCACCCTGCAAATAGAGATTCTACAATAGCCATCACCATCTTCTTTTTTCACAACTTTAAACTCCCCTACTCCTTATACTGATGAGGCGGTGCTTAGATTAAATGGAAATAGGGATATGTTGGTGTTCATTTCAAGAAACAAGAAAAAGGAACCAACAGAACCGAGCTGACATATAAGAACAGTATAACTGGACTCTGTAAAGCCGTTTTAAACCGTCAGGTAATATCGGACGACGAATGAAGTGAAGTTCAAATGAGTACAGGGTACATAGAGCTTAGAGTTATCAGACATTCATCTTTCAGGATAAAGGAAAACCTCCAAAGTTAAGTCATATCGGACGATGAATGAAATGATGTTCAAATGAGTACAGGGTACATAGAGCTTAGAGTAACCAGATATTCATCTTTCAGGATAAGGGAAAACCTCCAAAGTTAAGTCATATCGGACGATGAATGAAATGATGTTCAAATGGGTACAGGGTACATAGAGCTTAGAGTTACCAGACATTCATCTTTCAGGATAAGGGAAAACCTCCAACGTTAAGTCATATCGGACGATGAACGAAATGATGTTCAAATGAGTACAGGGTACATAGAGCTTAGAGTTACCTGACATTCATTTTTCAGGAGAAGGGAAAACCTCCAACGTTAAGTCATATCGGACGATGAACGAAATGATGTTCAAATGGGTACAGGGTACATAGAGCTTAGAGTTACCAGATATTCATCTTTCAGGATAAGGGAAAACCTCCAACGTTAAGTCATATCGGACGATGAACGAAATGATGTTCAAATGAGTACAGGGTACATAGAGCTTAGAGTTACCTGACATTCATTTTTCAGGAGAAGGGAAAACCTCCAACGTTAAGTCATATCGGACGATGAATGAAATGATATTCAAATGAGTGCAGGGTACATAGAGCTTAGAGTTACCAGACATTCATCTTTCAGGATAAGGGAAAACCTCCAAAGTTAAGTCATATCGGACGATGAATGAAATGATGTTCAAATGGGTACAGGGTACATAGAGCTTAGAGTTACCAGACATTCATTTTTCAGGATAAGGGAAAACCTCCAACGTTAAGTCATATCGGACGATGAACGAAATGATGTTCAAATGAGTACAGGGTACATAGAGCTTAGAGTTACCTGACATTCATTTTTCAGGATAAGGGAAAACCTCCAACGTTAAGTCATATCGGACGATGAATGAAATGATGTTCAAATGAGTGCAGGGTACATAGAGCTTAGAGTTACCAGACATTCATCTTTCAGGAGAAGGGAAAACCTCCAACGTTAAGTCATATCGGACGATGAATGAAGTGAAGTTCAAATGAGTACAGGGTACATAGAGCTTAGAGTTACCTAACATTCATTTTTCAGGATAAGGGAAAACCTCCAATGTTAAGTCATATCGGACGATGAATGAAATGATGTTCAAATGAGTACAGGGTACATAGAGCTTAGAGTTACCTAACATTCATTTTTCAGGATAAGGGAAAACCTCCAACGTTAAGTCATATCCGACGATGAATGAAATGATGTTCAAATGAGTACAGGGTACATAGAGCTTAGAGTTACCAGACATTCATCTTTCAGGATAAGGGAAAACCTACACGTTAAGTCATATCGGACGATGAATGAAATGATGTTCAAATGAGTACAGGGTACATAGAGCTTAGAGTTACCAGACATTGATCTTTCAGGATAAGGGAAAACCTCCAACGTTAAGTCATATCGGACGATGAATGAAATGATGTTCAAATGAGTACAGGGTACATAGAGCTTAGAGTTACCAGACATTCATCTTTCAGGATAAGGGAAAACCTACACGTTAAGTCATATCGGACGATGAATGAAATGATGTTCAAATGAGTACAGGGTACATAGAGCTTAGAGTTACCAGACATTCATCTTTCAGGATAAGGGAAAACCTCCAACGTTAAGTCATATCGGACGATGAATGCAATGATGTTCAAATGAGTACAGGGTACATAGAGCTTAGAGTTACCAGACATTCATCTTTCAGGATAAGGGAAAACCTCCAACGTTAAGTCATATCTGACGATGAATGAAATGATGTTCAAATGAGTACAGGGTACATAGAGCTTAGAGTTACTATTCATCTTTCAGCATAAGGAAAAGTCAGCGTTAGGTCTTATCGGACGATGAGTGAAATGATTTTCAGATGAGCCCAGGGTCCACAGAGGTTAGAGTAACCAGACATTCATTTTTCAGGATACGGAAAACGTAGGGAAAAGCCTTCTTCCTCACCGAGATTCAAACTCGGGACCTCTTAAACATAAGGCAGATGCGCTATCATCTAGATACAGAGAGGGGCTTCCAGCAATCTATTTAATAGCAAGAATACATAACACCGTTAACTCCTCAAGGACGCTTCACGTCACGCAGCAGATTACATAAAATACATAAATGCACAATTATGACGTGCTAATACTACATTATTAAGTTTATATAATTTACTGAAAGTTAGTTAAGATGTCAACAGTGGCAGGAATGAGCAGGTTGCCTGGTCGCAACATAACGACAAACCTGTCTAAGAACTGAAAGAATTAGAATGTGAATAACACTCGGAAACCTTAGTAGCCGCTTTTAGAGTTGATGTGACTCAAGCACCGGCGATTTTTAATAGGAAAATACGACATGGCAACCACACATCTCGTGTTTCAAATGCAAAGCTGCCAACCTGTGCCAAACAAACAGCACCAAATCCGTAGCTCTGGATTGAAGTGTAGCGGTTCTTTTCGATTCTATTCCCTTTGTAAAAACAAACCACACCTGTGACGAAACGGCGTGCTTTGTTGACATTGTGCTATAATTTTTCTACTAAAGAAAGTGTACCAAAAGAGGTCAGAAAGTGATAGGCTCTTTAAGCCTAAAACCAGCTCTTTAGCTGTTCTGTTACGTTTTATTTACATTCTAAAACCTTATTATTGTTTTAAGGCGAGATATAGATTTGGAACTTTTAACCCTTAAAGATTTACGTTTGCGCACATTATTGCAGTTTCACGAAACTTTTACGTAAGGGTAAATTCGAAGCAGGGTTTCTATTTATAAATTATATATGACTCAAGCAAAAAAGAAAATACAGTACGTGGTATCCGATGAGTAAAAAGTATAGTACAATACTTGTAACTTTGTTGTTATAGTTTTTTGAAATGATATTTTTAGAAAAACTGTAGTATATCAACATGTTTTCATATTACTATGATTGTGAATAGATTTTCTTTTAATGGCAACGCTTTTTCTCCGTCCTCAGGTCTCTGAACGTAGAGGTAGATGTTTTTTGAACTGTAATTAAATTTATTAGGACGTACTACAGCAAATGACATTTAAACCAAGAAAATACATTGATAAAATATTAGTGGTGTTGTAACACATGGTGAATTCACTTCAAAAAGTGCTCAAAATGACCTCCATTTACTGCCAAACAATACCAAATGTCTTTGAAATTAATGTTTCCAACAACACTGTTTGCCAGATCAGCTGTATTTGTTGCCCAATTCTTCACTTTAACCCTTCAAGATTTCTTGGTCAGTCCTTTTAAACCCTCCACTTCAAATATCCCCACAAGAAAAATTCTAAGGGCCGTATTCATAGTTATCACTTTGGTCTTGACCAGTGTTTCTCAAAGCATGGTCGGCGGACCCCCGGGGATCCGCGAGGGCATGTTAGGGTGTCCGCGAGAGGATCCCTTTAGTCAAGTTATAATGTTGAGTTAAAACTATAGAAAACGTAGAATTGTGTTTACTAAGTCACTTATTTGCACGTTGCCGAATTACATTTGTTTTAGTTAACATTTTTATACAGCTATGTCGTAGCGATGTCACACAGCTGAGAGATGCAATCAACGTAACAGCTTAGAGCGTGTAGTACAGCGACGGAAGTTGCTACCAAAGGATGTACATTGTGCGCTTTCCAACCACATATATGTCCGAGCAAACATTTTCATTGTTGTGCAACATCAAACCATTGAAGAGAAACAGACGTACCAATATACTTGCCAAGGGACTTAAGAGGAAAAATTACCAACATTAAGCCTAGCTTAACTGAGCTTATTCAATAAAAAACAAAGTTGCATTGTTCACATTAATACTCCAAAGAACAAAGTTTCAAGCTTTTGCGACATAAACTGATGTTTTAGTAACCCAATACTAACTTTGTTGAAATGGTGGCCTCAGAACATTACGAATAACTTTTTATGTGTATAAAAGTAGTTTCTTTTCATGGAAAATAAATTCATTTTTATAACATGTGCGTAATGTTATTAATCTTTGGGTAATCCAAAGACTGTGGAATTTCAAATTTGTACTGATGGAAGGCTAAAGTTAAATAAAACTCTAGTTGGGCAAACTTGTATACAATTTACTTCAAATTGAAAAGAAAATTAATTTTAATAAAAATTTAAAAATATATTTTTTTATTTAAAGTACATTTTATGCACACGTTTATTTTATTTAGTTTAACTTTAATTTTTTTAATTTGTTGTTTATTAAATTTAAAACTAAATATACAACAAAATATCTTAAATTATACATACAGTGACTATTTAAATTCCAATTATAACATTCTACCAAAAGTCGACTCGTTTATATAAATTGAGTTGCCAAACTGTGGGGTTCCACGAACAAGTTGCTGGATGATAAAGGAGTCCTTGAGGCAGAAGAGTTTGAGAAACACTGGTCTAGACTATCTTCCGACTAACTTGGTCCGGACAAAAGACGGTCTAATTTTTTGGTATTCATAGAGGATAAAAAGCCTCGGACCAAGTAAAACCGCGGACAAGCACGGAGCATATGTTATACGACGTAGAACGGTACTTCTGCGCATGCGTGGGTTCCTTAGAGTGCTAACCAAACGACAGTGTACCTACAAGTTTATAAATCTCTGTGGTAGTTTCGCAGCTGTTTCTTAATCATTCTTACGGTTGCTGCTGCTGTTTGAGGTTAGGTAACAAAGTTTGCTGTGCTGTGAATATGGATAATATAAAGAAGCGTGGTATCAATTGGTCAGAGGAAGAACAATGTTTTCTCTAGTCCAAAAAAGAATGAACATTATAGAAAATAAATCCGTGTTGACGAATACAAATGTGAGAAAGGAGGAGGCATGGAGTTTGCTGATAATGCGGCTAACTGATGCAGGTCAGCAGTGTTGTCTTGATATCCTCCTCTTACATAATACCGAAGTTCTGTTAGGATTTGAGTGTCAGTCCTCGGTTGTCGTCCCTGGCGTACAAGTTAGGACGAATCATTTCTATCAGCTTTCTGGCGTTCGCTTTACTAAACCTGTACCTCCTTTTGAAGTTTATGTCATCGTACTTCGCAATAATGTCTATTCTTGGTAGATAAGTTTTCCTCCGTCGTCTTAGTTAACGAATTCTACACGCCACAGCTACATTCATCACTTCATTGTCGTCCATGTTGCAAAGATAATCCGCCTTTAATCTACCCCTCGGAGGCGGACCAAAATTGGAGTCGGACCAACGTGTTTGGTCCCCGAACTATCGCTAATTCCGGTTTATGATTAAGAAAACCGATGGTCCACCATTAGTCCACCGGAAGTAGCAAGTTGGTTAGGACTAAGTCTTACTATGAATACGGCCCTAAGGGTACAGGTCAGGAGATGTTGGCGGCCATTCAGTACTTCGTTTTTGCCAATCCACCTTCCCGGAAATTCATGATTTAGGTAATGCACCAATAACAATTTACATTTTGATAAAAGTTTAAGTTTTGAACAATGCAAACAGCAAACATTATTTCAGAAATACCTATGCATATGACATAAATTGAATGCCTTAACGAGAATTGTGTGCATATCGTAACATTTTCTCTATCCCTTACAGTCTACCAGTTATGAAAAAGTCATTTAGAATGAACAGGACTTCCGGGGACATTCCCACAATTGAGAATATTCAAGATATGTATTTCATTTGTCACGAAAATAAAATATGGCATTTCATTTTAAAATCATTGTAGCCATTTTTACGAAATTTAAACATTCGGAAATATTCTTTTATACAGGGTAGTTTGACGTAATAGACTTTCTTGAATATCGAGTTGCAATCTTGCAAAATCTAAACTTAAATACGAAAATTGGTATTTAAACGACTTCTTGTTCGAACCTGCTACTGGGAAAGGGATTCGGGGAGCCCTAGAACAATTCTGGTGAAATATCTGCAGAGAGTGTTTTGGTGGAGAAGCATACTTTTCCAAATCACCATGCGTAGCAAACAAAGTAAAAATTTAGTTACCCTGTGTTAAACTTCAATACACAATTTGTGGGCACAGACATATTAATACTTAAAATACAAATTTTTAGAAATAAATAACGTAGTTCCGAACACAAATTCCATAAGGACGTTTTTGAAAGCAAGTTTTTTGGAGCAAATCATTCTTTTTTAAATGTATGTTCACCAACGTTAAGTCATAGAGCACGATAAATGAAATGGGTGAAATGATACTCAAATGAGCTCAGGCTCCATGGAGCTTAGAGCCTATTTAACAATCATCTTTCAGGATAAGGGAAAACTCTGGGTAAAAAAGGTTATCCGATACTTCACCCTGGCCAAGATTCGAATTCAGCTTCTCTTGTACGCGAGGCAGTCTCGCTACATCCTAAGCTGTAGCGGACAACCCCCATTGAATGGTATAAACATAGTGAACTCAGGAAGAATAATGTTTTGTCCTGCAATTCGCTGTAATTCTAACTGAAAGTAATCTCTTGAGTATTTTCAATACACATAAGAAAATACAATAAACATAAATGCTTCATTGTCCGGAAATTTCGGTACATCGATATGCGTCCCAGTGAAATGTATACAAGTTATGAAGTATGCCTCTCCATTAACTGTCACAAGCTGCTTCTTGTTTAACACAAACTGTAGTAATGCACTGTCACGTTTAGTGAAAACAATATGCTGCCAAGTCAAATTTGACAATGCTAAACAAAGAATTATAGGAATAACCTTCTCTGACAGGTTTTATTTTCACGGGATGGTCATTTAAGATGTAGTATCTATAAATTGGGATTATATTATTATAATAATTGTTTCCCGAGTAGTTTCTTGAAAATTATTATTATTATTATTATTATTATTATTATTATTATTATTATTATTATTATTATTATTATTATTATTATTATTATTATTATTATTATTATTATTATTATTATTATTATTATTATTATTATTATTATTATTATTATTATTATTATTATTATTATTATTATTATTATTATTATTATTATTATTATTATTATTATTATTATTATTATTATTATTATTATTATTATTATTATTATTATTATTATTATTATTATTATTATTATTATTATTATTATTATTATTATTATTATTATTATTATTATTATTATTATTATTATTATTATTATTATTATTATTATTATTATTATTATTATTATTATTATTATTATTATTATTATTATTATTATTATTATTATTATTATTATTATTATTATTATTATTATTATTATTATTATTATTATTATTACGAAAGGATAGAGCCAGACCGAAAAATTCACCGCCATAGCCGGGATTTGAACCACGGATCTTCTGGTCTCCGTCCAGCCGCTCTAAACCATGGAGCTACTATGGGAACATGACGTGGCAACATGACATTAAATTCTCCGACTAACTCGTGTTTTTCCCGGTAAACCACTAGGAGTTCTCATAAACACATGAGACAATAACCTTAATGGCGACTTACTAAGCTGTAATTACTTTAAGGCCCGGGCTTTATAGTAAACCACTAGGAGTTCTCATAAACACATGAGACAACTACCTTAATGGCGACTTACTAAGCTGTAAGTACTTTAAGGCCCGGGCTTTATAGTAAACCACTAGGAGTTCTCATAAACACATGAGACAACTACCTTAATGGCGACTTACTAAGCTGTAAGTACTTTAAGGCCCGGGCTTTATAGTAAACCACTAGGAGTTCTCATAAACACATGAGACAACTACCTTAATGGCGACTTACTAAGCTGTAAGTACTTTAAGGCCCGGACTTTATGGTAAACCACTAGGAGTTCTCATAAACACATGAGACAACTACCTTAATAGCGACTTACTATGCTGTAAGTACTTTAAGGCCCGGGCTTTATAGTAAACCACTAGGAGTTCTCATAAACACATGAGACAACTACCTTAATGACGACTTACTATGCTGTAAGTACTTTAAGTCCCGGGCTTTATAGTAAACCACTAGGAGCTCTCATAAACACATGAGACAACTACCTTAATAGCGACTTACTATGCTGTAAGTACTTTAAGGCCCGGGCTTTATAGTAAACCACTAGGAGTTCTCATAAACACATGAGACAACTACCTTAATGACGACTTACTATGCTGTAAGTACTTTAAGGCCCGGGCTTTATAGTTCGGACCACTATTAGGTATAATTAATGGAAATTAATTGTTCTTTCACACTAGCCGTGTGTCGGACGCACTATGAAAGAATAGAGCCAGACTGAAAAAGTATTGCGATAGCCGGAATTTGAACCACGGATCTTTTGATCTCCATCCAGCCGCTCTAAACCATTCAGCCACTGTGGCCAACGTGGTAACATGATATTAAATTCTCCAACTGACTCGTGTTTTTTCCGGTAAACCACTAGAGCTCTCATGGTGATCCGTGTTTCAAATCCCGGCTATGGCATTGAATTTTTCAGTGTGGCTCTATTCTTTCATAGTGCGTCCTACACACGGCTAGTGTCAAAGAACAATTAATTTCCATTAATTCTATTAATATCATCATTATTTATTAATAATGTACATGTATCATTAAGAACCTATTATGCTTTCGGATTCGTATTCACGATGTTCAAAAGTGCACATGAACATATGCTTTGTACAAAGCAAGAGGGGTAGAAAAGGCAAAATGAAAGAGCATGCAGGAGAGGAAGGTATGCGTATTTTGCAAGTTTAAAGTAATTTCTCGCTCTTTATTTGATAAGTAATATCGCATGAAAGGAGCTAAATAGTACGTATTCATGTCTTATTTAATAAATGATCATTTCCGTAGCATAGATATAGTTTGGGAAAGCTGCAGTCCGTCTTTTTCCGTTATATCCTATTATCCCATGTCACGATCCATCACGTTTCACCTAACCTTCTAACTCAGTTCACACGACATGTTTGTAATATATTTTAGTTCCTCTGATTCGTTTCTCGTTAAAGCGTGTAATATACAACATATGAACCACAACTTAGTTAATAGACACTTCTAATAAACCGGTTTTTATTGCTGAGGCAAGAAAATTATACGTTTAAGCTTAAGATTTGAATAATTCGACTTCAGATGAATACTGCAATCGGCTGTAGTTGGAGAAGTGAAGCGTTTCCTATCTTTTTTTTTTTTTTTTTTTTTTTTTTTTAATAATTTGAGATTAAAATAATTTACCATGAGTCAAGAAGCCTTTATTTAACAATGGTGTTCACTTGTTTACGTTTACTTTTCTTGTAGTTAGTGTAACATGTGAAAATGTTAATGTTAGATACGAAGTGAGTTACCAGAGACCAGGTAATGACCTGTCGACTGCATGCTAGAGGTGTACCTTAATGTCAAGTATTCCTTCATCGGTTATGCACTGCCCATCTTCATTCTTCCCTCTTGCTTTAATAAGTCGAGATTTTCGCAATTATTTCCCACCCTGACTATGCAGCTTTTTTTTCCCCCTTCTCCAACAAGATATTCTTGCAGAAGCTAATTCTTCTATAGTGCGATCCATATAAAACTGAACCATTTTAACAGGCGATAACTTTTGGACCAAAAAGAGGACACACGTGCAACTTTGGGAGAATATAATACACAATTGGCAGACTACATTATACAATTTACATCTCAGAGAAAATGTTGGAAGTGTCCTCCACCAGCATCTATACATGTTTGTACTCGTCTCACCATATTCTCTGAAGTTTCACGGAGAGTATCCTCGCCAATGTTACTTATTTCGTTTCGAATGGATTCCTTGAGAACATCCATTGTGCGTGGCCTATTCTTGTACTCTCTAGTTTTTAGATACCTCCACAAGAAAAAATCCGGTAAGGTTAGGTCATGGGATCTGGGGGCCACAGACCTTTGGAGATTATTCGATTACACAGGGCAACAGAAAAAAATGAATGTTTTGAGCACTTTATGAGGAAATTCCTACTAATTTTGGATTGAGAAAAACAAATACGACAATGAAAAACTGTTATTAGCTCTAGTTTCTATGATATACACAAGGTGGAAGTATTACATATTAACGGATTGAGAGAAAAGGATACATTTTAATTACATACATGCTAACAACAATGAAAGTGCATTTGATTTTTTTAATTGGTAATTACATGCTAAGAGTTCTAAATTGCTGGAAAAATACTTCGCAGATAGTCGTGTCTGAAGAGAATCATGTGGTGGTCTATTGACTTCGTCGTCTTTTAGCTTGCCTCTTGTGATGGAGTTCCACAGAATCCCTATACAAAGACCAACAGTAATCCGCAAGCATTACTTCATTCCAACGACCCTGATATCTTTCTTCCATAACAGAAATGTCCTGATGGAATCTCTCCCCATGTTCATCACTAACAGCTCCACAACTAGGAGGGGAAAAGTCTAGGTGGGAGTGGAGGAAATGGATCTTAAGGGACATGTTGTATCCAAGGTTACGGTATTTTTGCAGGAGCATTGTCACCAAATGCTTTTAGTTGTCATCTACGGTATTTTTACAGGTGTGCCAACACCAAAAAAAGAATTCCTCCAAATTTAAAATCTTCACTCTAAAAATGAAATGCCACTTTATCTTCAAAACAACAGCTAATCTATCATATTTATGGTGATTTTTTAAGTAAACAGATGGAAATACATGTAAATTCACTATTTTAAACCCCGAAACATTTTCATTGTTGCCCAGTGTTATCAAAGAAAGTGGTTACAAGTTCCATGGTGTCATTAGATGTGTGACACGTTGCTCCATCTTGCTGGAATTTATCTTTTCTCAATTCGATATCATCCACAAATGTCTTGAAGATACCCATATCTACCTCAGTGTCTACAGTCGTATCAAAGAAAATGGGACCAGCGATCTATAGATGCTGATGGAGGACACTTCCAACATTTTCTCTGAGATGTAAATAGTGTAATGTAATCTCGCAATTGTGTATTATATTCTCCCAAAGTTTCACATGTGTCCTTTTATTGGTTCAAAAGTTATGGCCTATTGAAATGGTTCAGATGTATATGGATCACACTATATTTACTTCATGTTAATTATGCTAAACATTCATAAAACAGTGTAATTATATTTCCTTGTAGGTAGAATAGATAGTAAGTACATTATACTTAAGCAATATCTATCTTTTAAAATATCTGAGAGCTTCGAAATACAGTTCTCGCTGCAGTAACGAAGAAAAGTTAAAGACAAAAAACTGAACATTGACTTCCACTTGATACAAATACTTACATATTTGATTTTCAAATAACAAATATATCAAAGATATTTTGTGTATCTTGTACAGTTTACCAGTTATGTAAAACGTAACCAGAATAAACACGAAGGACTTCGAGGGCTATCCTAGAAAATAAGATTAATATTTAATTTGTCATCAAATATCTTAAAGATAGAGAACTTTAACCACAATCTTTACAGCGCTTTTGGAACAAATAAAAATTACCTTCCCAATATGTCCTATGAAAATCCAAACTACACTTTCTATGAACAAATAGCGGTATATTCTGTTTGTTTTTTGTTTTTCGAAACAACAGCTGACGATTTTGATAAATGGTCTTATATTAGATATATTTATATGAATAATAAAATATATATCTTGGATTTTCTGGGGAAAAACTCATAAAATTCTCTTCATTTGGTAGCAATTTTATAAAACATGAGAGACAAACGCTGTCTACACAAAAATGTAGATCTGCTTAAAGCTCACGATTTATTTCAAACGTGTAACATTAGCCACTTCTGAGGTATCCATTGCTATTGGTTTGAAAGGCTGGTAGGTGGTAGGGATGATGAATTATAAAGGAGAAAGCAGACTCAGAGGAGGGGAAGGTACTGGTATTGGTTGTATTGGGTGCTTGCGGTTTTCTACAGAGCAAATGGCATGCCGAAGGATTCTAGGTTCATTTCCGCCCTCCTTTTCTGCCACGACTACCTCAAATGACCTTGGTTGCTAATGTTACCTTAGAAACAAAGATGTTTTATAGGCTTTTAGAGCTCGTATTTCCCTGTAAATGATTGGAGAGTTCGACTCGCTCCGGGCTAAGGAAATTTAATGTCACCTCCGATTTTAGGACTTTCAAGGTCAACTTTCGGGCAAACAAAACGGGTTCAAAGCTATTAAAACATATATGTTGCAACCTCAAGACTTTCTCAATTAAATTCTCTATTTTTATTAATCATTCACACATTTAGTTGCAGGTATACGAAAGAAAACACTAGATCTTAAGAGACAGTCAATTGTTTTCGGTCAGAAAAATTGAAGTTGAAATCCCATTGTTTGAATCAGCATGAAAACCAAACACTGCGGTTTGTCTGCGTATAGCCAGACAGAAAAATTCAATGCCATAGCTGGGATTTAAACCACAGGTATCCCGGTTTCTGTCAGGTTGCTCTAAACCACTGAGCTATTATGGCCAACAAGCCGAAATGACATTAAATCCTCCAACCAATCCGTGGTTCAAATTCCGACTATGGCATTGAATTTTACAGTCTGGCTCTACTCATACAAACCTTAGGCTACACACCACTAGTGTTGAAGAAATTATTATTTCCATTGAGGTTTGTCGTTAAAACAAGCATTAAACATTTCAAAATTCTTCTTCTTCTTCTTCTTCTTCTTCTTCTTCTTCTTCTTCTTCTTCTTCTTCTTCTTCTTCTTCTTCTTCTTCTTCTTCACTCCATGGTTTGAGCATATCGCACGTTCCGGCTTCATAGATCTCTGCAGCGTTTCCTGGGTCGTCCTCTGTCACTTCTTCCTTTTAGATTATAGTTTAATACTGCATTTGGATATCTTCCATTCTTAATATATGTTCATGCCATTGTTGCCTTCGTTCTGATAGTTTGTCATGGATTGGTTCGATTTCTAATTCCTTTCTAATATCCTCATTTATTATTTTGTCCAATATTGTACAACCTTTAACACTTCTTAAAAATTTCATTTCTGCAGACTGTATTTTATTTAAATCCTTTTGTGTTGGCACCCAGGTTTCGCTTCCATATAGTAAAGTTGGAATAGCCATTATCTTATACATTTTCATTTCTGTATCCTTTCTCACTCTGTTTTTAAAAGTTCTTTGGATTGTCCCACATATTGCTCGGAATTTGTTTACTTTTTCTACTACATCAGCATCGTTTCTAAAACTCATGCTACATCCTAAATATTTAAAACTCAATATTTGTTCTAAATTCTTATTTCCTAAAACAATTTTTGATCTTACATTATAATTTCCTTTAAAATCCATACTTTTTTGATTTTTTCTTCTGATATTTTAAAATTATACTTTTGTACTATATTATTTAGAATATACATTGATTTTTGCAGTTGATTTTCATTCCGATGAATCAATATTTGGTCATCCGCAAACAGCAGGGTATTAATATAAATATTTCCTTTTATTTTGATTCCTTGGTCTACTAAAATCTTCCACATTTGAAAATTCAATGTAATAAATAATATCTCGGAAGTGGTAAAGTGTGTTACATCACATGATTTCCTCTACTATATGTTCTACAAATTATTCTTACAGAATCTGGATGTGCTATCTCTATACTAATATTCCAGATAAACTTTCAATTCATATGAATTTCGCTGTAGAATATAAGGTGATAGATTTATAAAAGAGCGTGCAGCTATGTGATAGCTACAGCCTGCATCCCGTTTACCGACAACCTATCCGGCAGAATCAGCAGAATTGTCGCCAAATACAACATTAAGACCATCCACAAACCACCTCCGAAGATGAAACATCTGTTGAGACCAGTGAAAGACAAATTGGACTTCCAAGTTCCGAGAGTGTACCGCATTCCCTGTGAATGTGGGACAGCGTATATAGAACAAATCGGAAGGACCATCACTACCAGAATAAACGAACATGAGCGCAGCATTCGTTTAATACAACCTTAGAAGTCTGGACTGGCAGAGCATTGTTTTGATAACGACCATCGAGAGATGACCATCTTGGCAAAATGCAACAGTTACTGGGAGCCTTAAGTTAAGGAGACATTGGTCATTTCCACAGAGAGGAGCACGCTTAATCGTGATACTGGATTTCAGTTCAGATCCTCTTGTAAACCGGCCTTAAAAATGGAAATCCGTCGACTTAAGGAGCATATATACAGCTCGATAATCAAGTATTTGCGTTGACACAATTAATTTTCTATACTCACGCCATCTCCTGACCAGGTATTTAATTTACTGATTGTTCAGTAATGCGAATATTGATAGTGTTTTGTCTTTGTTTATATTTGTGTTATATCCAGTGATTCATTTGTAGTTATAAAATTTAATAAATATCCTGATGATGGGAGCGATGTACGAACGCTCCAGAAACGTCGATTTCTAACCGTCTTTTCACCTGACTTGCTTCCCAATAAGAACTTGAACATATTCGTCGCCAGAAAAGTTTCAGGTCTTATAATATCTCGGAAATTGTAGCTAACAACATAAAAATATGTTTTAATGAGATCCTCATTTTTTGTGTAGTAAGGTTTTTTCTATCTCTTACAGTTAACCAATTATTCAAACTCAATTCTTAATGAAGAGCAGTTTAGAATTTTTCTCAAGAAATTGCAAATATTTGTTAATGATGAAATATCTCAAACATATGACATTTTAACCCAAATCATTATACCATTTTTGAAAATACAATCGCATGTTTGAAAATATCTTCCCTGTAAGGAAAGCTTTGTTGTCAGTGTATTTTCTTCAAAAACTTTCGTGTCGTATTATCCTAGAAAGATCAATGAAATACCAGGATGTACTTAAGCTACCCACACACACACGTGAATGCCTTTAAGTCTTAATTTAGTCTCAAATGTGCGGTCTGTTTATAGTACAACTTTTATACATCATTTTTAAGTCCTTACCACAAGTTCACAAGTATTTGTGAGCACATTTTGTGAGCACAAAATACCACAAGTATTTTCTTAAAGACCACTTTCTCTTTTAGTTGGCTTTTCTTTGGCTTCACTTCCAAAACAGAGGGGTTGTCTGTTACTGCAAAATTACGCATTATAGGGGATACAACTAATGCAGATTAGCAACAACCAAGATGGCCGATGCCAAATGCCACTGAAGCCAACATTTTATTTTTAGTCACTAGGTATTCGAGTTACTACAGAACTTGTTTCAAATTATGTATTACTTAGGCTTTCTGGTAGTATTAAGCGGCATTATCAAGAATTTACGTAATTATACTAAAATTATAAGCGTATAATTGAAATACCATCTTTGGTACTTACATAAAGACAAAAATTTAACTCACGCCGTAGTTAGAAGGCTGTTCAAAAAGCATCATCACCTTTTTTTGACAACGTACCTTTACTCATCCCCATAATTTTGATGATCCTTCCCAAAATAGTCTCCCCTGAATGCGATGCATTTATCCCAGCGTTTCTGCCGGTCTTCAAAGATATCCTGGAAACCATTTTTTGAGAGGTCCTTCAAAATCGCCTCCGCAGCCTTCACCACTGTTTCTGATGATGGATAATGCCTCCCGCGAAGTCGTTTCTTCAAGTTAGGGAATAGAAAATAGTCACATGGGGCTAACTCCGAACCATATGGAGGGTGAGGGATGCACTTCACGTTGAGTTTTGCAAGATATTCAGCAAAAACATTGGCAATATGCGGCCGCGCATTATCGTAGTGCAGCATCCAGCCTGCTTCATGGAAATGTGGTCTTTTGCGCCTGATATGGACTTCCAATGTTTTCAGGACATCCCTGTAGTATTGTCCAGTTACTGATGTGTGTGCAGGTACAACATGCTGATAAACCATTCCATGAATATCAAAGAATGAGATGACCATAACTTTCCCAGCAGAAGCAACCACTTTTGCTTTTTGGGGCGTTGATCATGAAAGAGATTTTCACACTGAGCTTTGCTGTTTGCTCTCAGGATCAAAATGATGTAGCCAAGTTTCATCAGCAGTGATTACGTTTGAAAGAAGCTCCGGATCTTCCTCTAACATCAACTTTAACTGCATGTTACCTCCATTACAGCGGTAGGCGATACTGAACATGTCTGAACTTGCCTGGTACTCACAGGCGGGAACCAGGAGTACCAACAATGAAACTACTACGCCGTGTTTGTTTCATATTAAGCTGACGGAATATAATAAGTTTGAATTTTAGTGCGAAAAGTTATGACGATAAAAAATTATGATCGTTCATTATTGAACAGTCCTCGTATGTTCACTTTACTGCATAGGTATTTGCAGTAAGTTGGCAAGTACTACAGAACGCGTATCAGAAAAAAAAAATCGCAACACAGAGATGTTTACCTCAGCTTATCGCACATACACGGGAAGTCCAGTGTATGTATAGTCTGTTCAGTTATAATCATGTCTTCTGGACAGCAACGTGTCATACATCGACAGGCGCGAAGAAACATATCATATAGACACACGCAGCTTCCAATCGCTCTATTTGTGTTTTGTAACTTACTGTACATCAACTCACTATTGCGAGGGCTGTTCAATAAAGAATGATCATAACTTTTTACGGTCATAATTTTAAGCGCATTAAAATTAATCTTATTATATTCTGTTAGCTTAATGTGAAACAAACACGCCGTAGTAGTTTCATTGTTAGTACTCCTGGTTTCCGCCTGTGAGAACCAGCAAGTTCAGACATGTTCAGTATCGCCTACCGCTGCAATGGAGGTAACATGCAGTTAAAGTTGATGTTAGAGGAAGATCCGGAACTTTTTCAAACGTAATCACTGCTGATAAAACTTGGCTACATCATTTTGATCCTGAAAGCAAACGGCAAAGCTCAGTGTGGAAATCTTCTTCATCACCAACCCACAAAAAAGCAAAAGTGGTTGCTTCTGCTGGGAAAGTTATGCTCATCTCATTCTTTGATATTCATGGAATGGTTTATCAGCATGTGGTACCTGAAAACACATTAGTAAATCAGTAACTGGACAATACTACAGGGATGTCCTGAAAACATTGTACGTCCATATCAGGCGCAAAAGACCATATTTCCGTGAAGCAGGCTGGATGCTGCTCTACGATAATGTGCGGCCGCATATTGCCAATGTTGTTGCTGAATATCTTGCAAAAATGAACGTGAAGTGCAACCCTCACTCTCCCTATAGTCCGGATTTAGCCCCATGTGATTTTTTTCTATTCCCTAACTTGAAGAAACGCCTTCGTGGGAGGCATTATCCATCATCAAAAGCAGTGGTGAAGGCTGCGGAGTGGATGTTGAAGGATCTCTCAAAAATGTCTTTGAGGACTGGCAGAAAACTTAAGACAAGTACATCGCATTCAGGGGACACTATTTTGAGAACCGCCATCAAAATTATGAGGATAAGTAAAGATACGATGTCAAAAAAGTTTGTGATCATTCTTTATTGAACAGCCCTCGTATTTCATTCTTCTAATCAACCAAATAAGACGCGATAAGAGACGATCACAGCACTGGTCGTGAAGGTCAATACGCCTCAACGCTCTGTCCAGTAATACTTCATTGAAACCAAAAATTTGACTATGTGGAAATGTATGCTTGGAATCCCCCTGAACGCGAGAGAAAAAGCAATTTCTAGAAAAAAAAAGACTGTGTAGCTATAATCAGCATCTTCTCCCCCCTCCAAATTGCCCTTTACTAGAAATTTTTTATAAAAGTTTGCTTTGTTAAAACTCACCATAATTATTTTGATTAAGGTACTATATTTTTAAAATATTGTCGTTACAAATGCAATGTACTTGTATGTATTTGAATTTTCTGGAAATGTTCTCGTAAGTCTCTTTTAAGTTGAATGACTTTTGCATAACTGTCACACCTTAAAAGATAGAATCTTGCTATGTACACAAAAAGTGGATATCTCGTTAAAGCACACGCCTTTGGCCCCGCCGCCTTAGATTCCAGTGATATATCCCATAATGGTGGAAAATCGTGAAAGTTGTACTTCAAGTAACCTTCGGTAGAATGTAAACACTAAACGTTGGTGCCCCTACCACGTTACTTTACACCACTACCAAGGTTCCTTTTATAGCTCGGAATAATACTGGCCTTCCTTCGATTCCTTTTCGTTTAACACGTCCAAGGAAGTTGTTCACCGCACAAATAAGGCCAAGCGCTTCTCTTTACTCTGGCACGTGCCAAAGTCTTCCGGAAGCTATCCCACTTAAGGTCATCCAGTGACGCTGCAGTTTTCGACTTCGCTAAAGTGCAAACCAGTTATTAATGAAATGGGTGTCGAATTTTTCTTTCTCTATCGCTTTCTTGTGTTAAATAGAGGAAGTATAACATTCCACCCAAAACTTAGAGAGGGAGATTTTTCGAAAATCCATTATTCCACGTCTTTTTACTATCAACAATTTCGGAGGCAAGGGGAATTACATAGCAACAAACTTTAAATTTTTGATCATAACTTAAACTCTATGGTGTTCCCAATATGGGAACTTCCCATATTCGCCCTGCACTTTCAAAAGCCGCGCCGTGAAATGTGTAAAAATGTGTAGTGTTTAACGCCCGCTTTTACTACATACGGCACCGCAGGCGGTGACACTGATCATACACGAGATAATGAAATGAAATGTGTAGTGTTTAACGCCCGCGTTTACTACATACGGCACCGCAGGCGGTGACACTGATCATACACGAGATAATGAAATGAAATGTGTAGTGTTTAACGCCCGCTTTTACTACATACGGCACCGCAGGCGGTGACACTGATCATACACGAGATAATGAAATGAAATGTGTAGTGTTTAACGCCCGCGTTTACTACATACGGCACCGCAGGCGGTGACACTGATCATACACGAGATAATGAAATGAAATGTGTAGTGTTTAACGCCCGCGTTTACTACATACGGCACCGCAGGCGGTGACACTGATGATACACGAGATGAAGATGGAGTACCGGTGGAATGAGATGGCGGGGGAAACCGGAGATCCCGGAGAAAACCCGCTCCAGCACCGTGTTGTCCACCAAAAATCTCACTTTGCGGTCGCCTGGGATCGAACCCGGGCCGCCTTGGTGAGAGCCAAGCGGTCTAACCACTGAGCCGGTTACACTGCTTGGTTCTAGAACCCTTCGAACTCAGGCGAATGCAAAAGTGAGATTTGTGGTGGACAACACGGTGCTGGGGCGGGTTTTCTCCGGGATCTCCGCCCTCCCATCTCATTCCACCGGTACTGTATCTTCATCTCGTGTATCATAAGGTCACCGCCTGCGGTGCCGTATGTAGTAAAAGCTGGCGTTACATACACTCACACACATTTGCACTTTCAGAATACTGGCAATAAGGCAAGGCTTACCTCGATCAATAGTGTAACAGTTGTTTAGACTTATATTTAAAAAGGGTTTGAAAAATGTATCAATTTACAAAAGAAAAACAAACAAAGTTGTGTAAAAATATATGTAATTTCTGATTGGCTGTAGTAATAATTGTATTACGTAATGTAGTGACGTAGTAGTAAATTGGCCAATCATATAAAGTAATATATGGGTAGCGATATAACGAAGGATTAAATAATCTTGGTGTAGAAACCGAAAGAAAATTCGTCTTTAAGGATTAATTCGATTTGAAATATAAGATTGATTCCGATCACAGTATAAAGTTCTATGATAAGAATTGTAATGGATTTGGTGTTAAAAGAAATAAACAAAAGATTGATTTCTTATAGAAATTCAAACTAAAAATCTTATTGATTTCTTCACACGTTACCATCCTTGTAACTTAGAGTTTTCATTGCTCGTAAGTAAGAATATAACAGAAGAATATTAAAAGCTACCCGAGGAATAATTAAGGATTTTGCTGATAACTTCTGGGAACATCTTCTTCATCAAGTCATAATATTTTGGACGAAGGTAAGATCGACGAAGTAAGACCAACGACGGGAAACGAGATACCAACACGAATCTTGCTATATATGTTGCCGCAACTTTGGGGCATCGAAACCCACAACAACGGAGCAATCCTGCTGCAACAGGAACTAGATAGAGAAATAAGCTTTTTATGAATTGTTTGTTCAGGAGTAAAGAAACTCATCACATTTGAATTTTTAAAATTTACAAAAGTCACATTCTTCAATTTTTCGTCTGCATGTCTGGTACGTCTAGCGCCAACGTGTTCAAATAAAGTTATTAAGTAACAGAGTACAAACCAACTTAACAAACGTTGCCATTTTATACATTTGTACACTGATTCAAGCTAATGCAAGCATCACTTGGTGGGCTGAGGGACAGCCTGAGGTGTGTGAACTGGAAATGGATTAACCATGAAGTGAAGGGATGTAAGTTTTACAGGGTGGTGGGTGAGAATTAGGTCGGTGGCAAAAACAATAGGGCTAGGTTTTGGCTGCTCGACGTCTGCAGTCTCGGGTGCAACTGCCCTTGTGAACCGCTGATGAGTAAATTTTGATAATCCAGACAAATTCTTGGATGGATCGTAATAGTTTTCAGGATGGTGTAAATACCATAAAGTTACTGGTTATGCCTGCATGCCAGGCGTGGAAGCCGGTATTGCTTAGACGAATTTTGTGGCCCAGCGCCTAATCTCACCTTCCACTTAGTCTTCCAGAGAAGCGTTTGTATACGTTAAAGTAGGAACCGCTTATAGCCCGCGATTACGCGGGCATAAAGCACATAGGAAGCACAGGAGCCTGAAAAAGACGTAACATCAAGGGGACCGACATCCCGGAGTGCAACGTGGAGTACAGCGAAGCCGAGTCTCCTCAACAAATCATAAATGTACTCCCAGAAAGTGAACCCTTTATCCACCTTCACTAACAAGTGTTTGATAGAATTTGCCCCCCCCCAACCCCATCCTTCGCCTAGAATAGGTGAACATGGGTAAATTGACAGGAAAGTGGCGCTTAGTGAACAAGATGGCTTAGGTGTTCTCCGGGTTGATGGTTAATCGCCAAAGCCTGCACCATTCTTGGATGAGGCAAAGGTGTCTCTAAATAGGGTTGAAGGTTCTGCGTGGTTGTTTGTGCAGGATAACAGTGCGTCATCAGCATACTGTGCTATATGGATAGGAAGGTCGGCCACATATACGTTGAGGAGCGTAAAGGACAGTACAGAACCTTCGGGGACTCCGTCTATATACCTTCGTGTAGATGACATTAGCGCCACAAAAACTGTGTAAGATCTTTCTATAAGGAAACAGTGAAGAAAGGGTGTTGCCTGTGTAGATATCCCCAGGTTAATGAGCTTATGCAGAAGCCTCGCATGCATAGATCGTAGAGAAGGCCTTCTCGATGTCCAGAGACACTGCCGCAGTGTGCGCTCTGTCACGGAAGCCCAGGGCAGCAACTACCACTACGCGCCCAGGACGAACACTAAATTGGTGTGGAGGTATGACTTGAATATGTCCCAAATAGTGGGAACAAGTGGGCTAGAAACAGACTCTAGAAAACTTTCAAGAGTACTGAATGGAGACTGATGGGGTGGTAGTTGCATGGACGTACCGGGTTTTTCCGGGTCTTTGCATATCACCCGGGCCTCCCACCACTTACGTGGAAAGTGACACTGGGCGAGACACATACTGAAGACACGTGTGAGAAAGAGCCTTGAATAGAAGGTGATTGAGCATAACGGAAAACTAATGCATACGCCTTGAGTCCCATTTATTTGTTTGTCCAATTCTCCTCCAACGATTGCTGAGAACGATACGTCAGAGTAATATATCCTGCAAATTTTACTTTTAATATCACTACTCGTTTGAAAAGCAGAATTCAAATATTAAATGTATAAACGTATTTAAATTTGTTATGATACTTGTGCATTTATGATTGTTTTTGTAAAAAGAACTCAGTGATATCTGCTAGTCAGTTTTTTAAATAGTTCAGAGCTCTGCACGCAGATGGCAGAGTACTTACATTGCGTCCAATTTTAATTTTAAAATTTGAATTGTGATTTAAAATAGCATTAACAGTTTGAATGGCATCTGAATAACCTGTAAAGTAACAAAAACTTGCTTTTCGGAATTGCAAATTTCGCTAAAACACACTTTTTTGGGATATGTTTGTGGGTGTATTTAGGGGTACGCATGTATGTGTTTAGGTTCGGAGTTAACACTTGAGGGATGTTGTTGACAAATAACGAGATAAAACTGGTTCTCGGCGTCCTCAGAACAGGTCGCCGTAGGGGTTTTCGAAGAACCCCAAAGACAATAAAAAACCATACCCAGAATTATAAACCCATGTAAATTTAGAGCCTGTAAGCCGGGCCCAAAGTACCGGCACCAGGCAAATAAGCTACAAATAAAAAGCCTTAAGCCTTATTATTAGTTTTCATTTTCAAATAATTATATTTTCTTAAATCCCTCTGCGATTTTCATCATGGTCATGGTTGCCTAGCAACTTCTATTCCAAAAATCTATATCTTATATGAACAGAAAAATATGTAGGTGGGTAGTAAAATATTATATTTAGATTCACCAAAAGTACGTATAAGAATATCTAAGCTTTTGCAAGAGTAACTTTATAAAAGCGAATAGAGAAAGTAGTCTCACTGTAAAAGGTCAAAATTTTTTTGACTATGAACCAGTCTCACAATTAATTCAGTTGTCAACATCAATGGTCCGGTCTGGATAAATAAAAATTGGGAACTGGTTTTAACTGAGAAGAAACCGCCACCTGAACTTCGTATGCACTGATCATTACTTATCCAAAGAAATACCTTGTCCCGGTTATGAAGGCCCTCCTTGGATTTAGGCAAATTAACCAAAGGAAGTATAACTTACTCAGGTGCGTCGACAGCTTCGACTTCAACTACTCGAGCTATTAGGCAAATTCCTTTAACAAGGTCTGCATTAATTATGGAGTAAGAGTTTCTATATCACTTACCAGCTATGCAAAATTTGAGTATTTTAGGGGATATTTTTAGAGTGCTGTAAAAGTACATTTCATTTATCATAAAAATATCTTAAATATATGGAAGTTTAATCAATATTGTCGGAGGCATTTTTACAAATTAAACAATTGAATATTTTATGTAAAGATACTTTAGAATAGACATTTTGTTAAAAAATCTTAATATTGCATCTTTGGAAGATGTCGAACTTACCAATAGTGGTACATAACCTAGTTTTTGAGTTATACTGCTGACAGACAACTGCACAGATACACTGACACATATAAACACGCAGATCTGTTTCGCCTGCCTGCATAGCCTACATAGTACCGTGTCTGCTGCACCTTCAGGAATTTCCTAATTCGAATGTTGGTCAGGATTAGTCCTTTGGATCAGCTTTTTCGGTGTTTATCCTTATCCTGAAAGATGAATGTCTGATAACTCTAAGCTCCATGTACCCTGTACTCATTTGAACATCATTTCATTTATCGTCCGATATGACTTAACGTTGGAGGTTTTCCCTTATCCTGAAAGATGAATGTCTGGTAACTCTAAGCTCTATAGACCCTGTACTCATTTGAACATTTCATTTATCGTCCGAAATGACTTGACGTTGGAGGTTTTCCATTAACCTGAAAGACGAATGTCTGGTAACTTAAAACTCTATAGACCATGGGCTCCCTTTAACATAATTGCATTCATCTTCCGATATGACTTAAGGTTGGAGGTTTTCCCTTATCCTGAAAGATGAATGTCTGGTAACTTTAAGCCCCATGTACCCGGTACTCATTTGAACATCAATTCATTCATCGTCCGATGAGACTTAAATTTGGAGGATTTCCCTTATCCTGAATGATGAATGTCTGGTAAATCTAAGCTCTATGTACCCTGTACTCATTTGTACATCATTTCATTCATTGTTCGATATGACCTAATGTTGGAGGTTTTTTCCTTATCCTGAAGGAAGAATGTCTGGTAACTTTAAGCTCTGAGTCCCCTGTACTCATTTGAAAATCATTTCATTAATCGCCCGATATGACTTAACGTTGGAGGTTTCCCCTTGTCCTAAAAGATTAATTCCTGGTAACTCTAGGCTCTATAGACCCTGGGCTTATTTGAGCAACATTTCAGTCATCGTCCTTTGTGACTTAACGTTGGAGGAGGTAAATACCAATGATAAAAGTTGAGATGTGTTTCTAATAAATGTCTTTTCTGGATTAGTGAAGTCCCAAAACATGTATTTCCGGTAAACTCTTGGAATGTTTGAGGTGGAATGCAAGTACACAGTAGAAAAAGAAAAATCTGCAAAACAGGTTATAACACGACGGACATGCCAAGTATTTTGCACTGGTGGGTCTTCGGCATCACGCTTCAGAATTCGCGTGACGCACGCTTATAGGTGTTACTGATATGCTGTCCTCAGCTTGGCCGTACACCGCAAAAATAAAAAAAGTTGTGATGTTTTGGCTACCTCATGTCCTGAAGTCACCTGATACAGCTGTGCGGCGCTGCAAGTACTGCAATTATCATGAACCTCCATGAAAGCTATGTCTGCTTGCTCACGACATTGGTTAACCCTCTGGCGTGTAATTACACAGAGTTCTTACTTATATTTCAAAGCTAAAACCACCAATGTAAACAAATTCCCTTGGTAACGCATGAGTTGCTTTCAATTGCATGCCAAACTTTCAAGTTATGCAAATCTTGTAAGCTTAAATGTGAAATCCAAAGAGTTCATTGGCCGAAACCTTGAGACACGACAAGGCATTCATCAACGATTCCTTTTCTTTTCTTTTTTTTATCGTGCCACTTGTACAAACACCTATGATCTTCGCTCCACCAATCAGCGACCTAGTAGCGTTCCGTTTCAGTGTCTGTCTCTTATTTCTTACTCACGTATGTTTACTAGTGGATCGTTTCCGATAGACTATAGTGTTAACAACTCAAGTCATCGGTTCAGTTTTTTCTCCCAGTGTTTAAAGGATAGCTGCGAATCAGGACACGAAAATGAGAGCATCTGTGAGTTTTGTGCAGTTAGGTGTATCCGCAAGGAGCAGGATTGGATCCAATGTCAGCATCTGGTTTAACCAACGATGTGTTTTAGTAGAGGTGACTGATTGCTTTGTTTATTTTCTATTGTCTACTCATTTTTTGTTTGTCAGTATGACGAAAAAAGGGAAATTTAGCATTAAGAGTAAAGACAGGTATAATGTTTGCTTTTGTTGTCTATAGTAGCTCGATTAAAGTGTATTTTTGCTGTTGTTAAAATGACCCCATACGACGTTCAAACCATTAATTTTGTTGAAATGTTTGGTGTAATATCGATAATGGTTTTGTGAACAGGACGTTTTGATAATTTCCATAAATGTCCCTTAAGAATATATGAATCATCCTTCCTAATAAGCAAAATAGCCTGAATGCTAAAGACGTTTCTTTTGTTAAAAAAAAAGAGGAAACCAAAACCATATCGACCGATGTATCATTCAAACACAAACAGAAAGATGTAGTTTGACGCAAGAGTTGTTTCTGCGTTTCCCCATCCGGTCACGCAATGGGATCCCCCACAGAACTAGTTTCTTGATGTGAACATTCGGAATAATTCCCCCGCACACTGTGTAATACAACTAACCACAAGAAACGCAATCCGTTTATCTTTTTGTCTTTGTCAATTTGTTGCCGATATTCGTTCACACCTTAGAAAAGTGTCACAATTGTCACCATTAAGTTGTCAACATATAATTCTGTCAGATGTGTTTCTTCTATTCTGCGATATTGTATTTCTGAACATGGTCTCGCCATGCTCTCTCATAAACTGTCCAAATGAAAAACAAACACCTCGACTGCATTCAGTGCCTGTAAGATACTATTTAAAACTACTTTCCATTTTAAAAAAGGCATTGTTTGAGGTACATTCACAAGACCTTCAACACTCACTCACGTTTATTTTTACACACTCCCACACACTGTTTTTACGAGATTTTTTCTCTATATTACTTGCCAATAATAGAGAAACTATGCTCAAAAATAAGCATTTCTTTACACCACATGCATTGTAAATGTCTGTAAATGCGTAGCTCTATTTCTGGCTTTGAAATTGCATGCCATTTCTATAACATCAGCAGTTTCTCTAACGACAGCTGTTCAATAATGTGATAAGTATTGAGAAATTCTTGACAATCACAAGCCGTTCTCTGAATGGTTAATAGTCCATAACAACGCTACTTGAAATAAATATTATGTTTGTAACAGTATTCACACGTGTTCACAACTCCTGCCGGGCGAGGTAATTTGCAGTCATCGGTCTTGCAGAAAGCATTCCAACTTGGTTCATTCATTATCGCGGTTATTTACTTGTAGCCACTGTAGGAAGTGGGACTTAAGTGATAGTCAATTATTCTAAGAACTTGTAGCTATGTGATGGCTTTAATATTCCATTTCCTTTTGCGTGTGTACGAGAAAGAAAAAGAGAATGGCGACTTTGAATTTTCAAAAAGAAAAGTGTTTGAAAATTCAAACTAATAACATAATATGGATAGATATAGTCAGACTGAAAAGTTCAATGTCATAGCCAGGATTTGAACCGGAAACCCTCCTGTCTTTGTACGGCTGATCTTAATCATTTAGCTACTATGGCTGGAATGGAATGTGTAGTGTTTAACGCCCGCTTTTACTACATACGGCACCGCAGGCGATGACACTGTTGATACATGAAATGAAGATGGAGCACCGGTGGTATGAGAGGGCGGGGGAAACCGCAGATCTCGAAGAAAACCCGCCCCAGCGCCGTGTTGTCCACCACAAATCTCACTTTGCGGTCGCCTGGTATCGAACGCGGGCCGCCTTGGTGAGAGCCAAGCGGTCTAACCACTGATCCACGGCGCGGCCAATACCATGGCTGGCAACATGCCAGTATGACATTAAATTCTCCAACCAACTCGTATTGATCTACCATGGCATATTGGAGGAACACCGGGAGGTCCATGAATCAAATCCCGACTGTGGCAATGGTTTTTTCAGGATGACTCTGCCTATCGAAGCCTTACTCTTCACACGGCTAGTGTGGGAGAAAAATGTATTTTCAATAACACAATATCTGCGAAATAATTCACACTAGAAGGAATTTATTTTATATAAATTGTGATTTTGTCTAACACTTAGCGTTTATCAGTTATACAAATACCATCCAGAATAAAGAGGACTTTTGAAGACATTTCAGAATATTCAATATATACATTTCATTCATCATGAATATAGGTTAACCCTGTGGTATTTTAATCAAAATTAGTTTGTCATTTGTTAGAAGATCAAAACTTTCGAAAATGTTTTCTTCTGATGTTTAGTTTTGTAACAGTATTTTTGGGTTATGTTCGGAGGAATTATGAAGGAATTATGAATTTATAAAAATATATGTAGTTGTGTGATTGGCCGAAGTAGTAATGGTATGACGTAATATGACGTAATGTGGTGACGTGCCATTGGATCGGACAATCACAAAATTAAGAGAGAAGTAACGATAGCTTCATAAATCAATAATCTGGCTTCATGGTGGAAAAATGACGCGGAGAAGATAAAAGTTTTGAATAGTAAGAAATAAATCAATAATCTTGGTTTAAAGAGAGAGAGATTTTTGTTGTAATGGTGGAATGTGATGGATACTGGTATTAGATCAGGAACATTTTAAGTTATAATTTGAATCTGTATAAATATAACCAATTACAGAATTTGACTTCTTTATTCCGAACCACGCCTTGAAACACAGATGTCTCATGACTCTTTATTTATAATAAGATGATACAATCGGTGACCAGAGGAAATAGCCGCAAAAACTCACACGAGAAGAGCAAGAATTGTGCGTCCAACATAGAAATCCTGTCCCAAATTGCACCCGAACGGCTGATGAAGACGAAGACAAATTAACGACGAATAGACACAAATTCCAGTCCCATGTTTCACCAATATCTACCTTTTTGGTTATATGTTTTCGTCTGTATACAAAATTGCTTACAAATGAAGGGGACATGCTCAAGATTTTCATTTTATTTTCTTAAATAATATATGGCTTCAACAATAATATTCATCAGAAATATGGCTTGTTACTTTAACAAGAGATTTAACACTTTCGTTAAGCGAACACTTGTTGGTGAAATGCAATTTTTGTTATAGCTATTGCTAAACTCGTGTTATGTCTTAACATCCGTTGGTGAAATCGGGCATAAATAGACTTAATAGTGTCTGCACTTGTAGCATTCAAATTACCCAGTACTGCAATTTGTTGCACATCATTTTTTGCAGTAGCTTTTCGTGGTAATGTAATTAGATTGTCCTTAGCTGGCTCATTTGTCAGATCCTTTCAGTCCACAACAATCTGTTGTGCTTAGGTCATTATAATATGTTATGCATTTTAAGATGTTATTGTTAATGAGAAATTAAACCCTGATGCATACTGGCAGTTGTTTATTCTTTCTTGCTTAGCCGTGCGTAGGACAAGATTTGGAAATGTACAGTCCGACTGAAAAATTCAATATCATAGCCGGGATTTCATCTTGTTTTAACCATTGAGCTACCATGGTAACATGCTAGTGCGACATTAAATTCTCCTACTCACTCACACATTTCCCGGTAAATCACAAAATCTCAAATTTAATTTAATATAATTTAATGACGACATAATTTGTAGGGCTAGGGCTTTATCAGTTAACATACTTTTAGGCCAATCAATTGAAATTGCTGCAGCAGCTCGCTAAAATTCAGCTATGTTTATTTTAACTGCGTGTAAAAACACCCCTTCTACTGCTTATATGGGAGAGTGATGTAGCTGTTCTCTTATTGGTCGACCACAACCGCCGAAATCACTTTTTATATTTTTCTGGGTAGTGTTTTTAAATTGATTTGCTGAGAGAATGCATGTGGCGTCTTTCTATAAGGGAAAACCCTTCTTAATTATTTTAAGATTTCTCCTGTCAGAAGTTTGCCTGAATGTAGCACTTGCGACCCTCAAGATTTATTGTTATTCTCGCATTTTGTTACCGAAACAAAACACTTCCACTGACCGAGGGTCCGTTTCAAGTTTGACATACTGTCCTCCACAGGAGAGTAAGTCTCCGAGGCCTGGGACGCAGAAGGGGAGGGGGTGTTCTCTTTATTGATATCAACTGCATGCCCCATTACATGGTAATATTACATGCATTACAATACATAATCTAATTTTTAATTGAATTTAAAATTAACTACTTTTTTATAAGTTAATTGAATGAATATATTTGCAGAATGGTTTAAGGTATTGCGCAATAAGTTCCTGGTTGGTTGTGGGCTATTTTCCTCCTTGTTTGTGCACTTCTGCACTTCTATCTGCTGTTTTGTGTCTTTACATTCAAAGATTAAATGGTTATTTTTAGTTAATTGATGGAAATTAATCATTTCTCCACAGTAGCCGTATATAGGCTAAGATATTTGATGGATAGAGTCAACATGAAAAATTCAATGCCATGGCTGGGATTTGAACCACGGATCTCCCGGTTTCCGTCCAGTCGCTCTTAACCTTTGAGCTACCATGGCCACATCCTGACATTAAATTCTCCAGTTGACTCGTATATTTCCCCGGTAGACCACTAGGGGCTCTCGCATTCAAGATCAATTTCCATCAATTAACTAAAATTATAAGAGTTAAATGATGAAGCCTGGGACGTAAGTACTTACAATAGTAAGTAGCCACAGACGGTGTATCCCGGATGCGAGAGCTCCTAGTGGTCTACCGGGGAAATATACGAGTCAAATGGAGAATTTAATGTCAGGACGGCACGTTGGCCATGGTAGCTCAACGGTTAAGAGCGACTGGATGGAAACCAGGAGATCCGTGGTTCAAAACTCAGCCATGGCACTGAATTTTTCATGTTGACTCGATCCATCAAATATCTTAGCCTATATACGGCTAGTGTGGAGAAATGGTTCATTTCCATCAATTAACTAACATTATAAGAGTTAAATGATGAAGCCTGGGACTGAAGTACTTACAATAGTAAGTCGCCACAAACGGTGTATCTCGGATGCGAGAGCCCCTAGTGGTCTACCGGGAAAATATACGAGTCAACTGGAGAATTTAATGTCAGGACGGCACGTTGGCCATGGTAGCTCAAAGGTTAAGAGCGACTGGACGGAAACCAGGAGATCCGTGGTTCAAATCCCGGCCATGGCATTGAATTTTTCATGTTGACTCTATCCATTAAATGGTTAACTGTTTGTCGGAGGTTACTGCTGTACATTTTGGATCATCAATAATGTGGAACCTGTATAAGTAGTCTTTAGTTTTTCCATGACCTGAGATTATAGCAGTAAGTTCTGGTGTAATGGGAAGTGTTTTCTTTAAACTATCTTTGATTTTTGGGAGGAAAGTTTTATAGAGGGCTCCTTTGTTTGTGCTGTTCCACCTATGTTGCCATTGTTCACGTCCTCTTTCTTTTATGGCTGCTTCGATCATCGAACTGGGAACCTTATTGTAAATGATTGGCAGTCCATCTTGAGCAGCTGCCTTTGCCAATTTATCTGCCATCTCGTTGCCAGGTATGGGCTCACCCATTTGAAGTGCATTCTCCAATGAGCTTGTTGCAGGGATGTTAGAGTGGCTGCAATCTCCTCCACGACTGAGCTGTGCTTGATGTTGTTTACCAGTGTGCCCAGCTATCTGAGTAAATTGCTGCTGTCGTTTCTTCAAGCGCTAAGTCTATATTGTTTTGAAACTCTTGTAGCACTTTCAATATAGCTATTTGTTCTGCTTGGTTATTTGAACACTTGCCATCCAATCTATGTTTTAGTTGAAGAATAAGTGCTTCGTGTTTGACAACCCCTGCTGAGCTCCAGCCCTGTCCGCTATTTTACTCCCATCTGTGTAGATTCTGAATATGTAATTAGTAGCTTCCTCAGCTTCTCTAATTTCAGGCATCGGGGAAGGTTCCCACACCCTCCCTGGACAGGGTTATGACACCCCATGTCAGTACAGCTACAGACCATTCAAAAACACTCTTACGGCTTCTCCTTTTGTGAATGAATCTTCTGAGTTTTAGTGTACAGAGTGAATAGGGCGCATGTTTTTAACGGTTCTAATCCTTGTGTAGCAGGCGTTCTCTGCCACACACATTCGCTGCCCTTGTCCCACTGTTCCCTTCAGGGACATTCTTTGCGTTGCTGAACGGTACATACACACATACATACAAGTTTTTACAAGCGTAATAAAATTTGTGATATGTGGAACCATATAAGATCTCGTTTATACATAATATATAGTAGACAAATTTTTAAATTTAACTTTTAACATATTGTGACTTTGTGGGTTCGTAGAATTAAAAGGCCGAGTTGCAGAAATTAAAAATCTCCTATTTCCGTAGAGATACACTGTTCAATTCCCACGTAACAACATTACATCACATAACAACACAATCTAAAACCTTCGATAGGGCAAACCGATGCAAAATGTGGCAAATATTTGAAGAACAGGGATACCCACAACAATTAGTAATGCTTCTACTTCCAAACGAAAATAAATGTGAGAAACAATGGTAAAATTTCTAAAAAAAAAAAAAAAATTCTTACTAATCAGGGTGTCAGACAAGGGTGTACTTTATCAACTACACTTTTTAGTATTTATATTGACGACCTAGTGTGCAAATGGAAGCAGCTAGTGAATGTTGGTTTTAAAATTTCAAATAAAAACTTTTAAAATATTTTATTGTTTGCTGACGACTTAGTTGTTATACAAAATAGCGAGTCTGCCCTGCAAAAATCTATTTTTAAACTTAGTGAACTTTGTAAGCAATATAATATGAACATTTCGTTTATAAAATCAAAGGTAATGGCATTCATTGGGAAAGAGCCAATTAGAACATAAATAGTTATAAATAATCGTTGCGTTGAACAGGTAAGACATTTTAACTACTTGGGAACTGATGTTAGTTATGACAAGGAATATGATGTCTACAATAAAATATGCAAATTGCAAAGAGTGTGTGGCACAATAAATAGAACATTTAGAAACAAAATACGTAAAGAAACAAAATTAAAGTTCTACAAAGTTATGGCTGTACCTATACTGACATAAGGAAGTGAGATTTGGACGTCAACTAAAAAGCAACAGAGTAAAATACAGGCTTCAGAAATGAAATTCTTGAGAAGTGTGAAAGGATGCGCGAAGAGGGACTTAATAAGAAATTAAAATATAAGAGAAGAGCTGGACATTTTTAGTATGAATGATAGGTTAAAAGATCTCAAACAAAAATGGAAGGAACATGTTGAAAGAACGCCAGATAATAGACTTGCATAACAAATATTACAGTATCATCCTAAAGGTAGGAGATCGGTGGGCAGACCCAGGAAACGATGGCTGGAGGACTTCGAAGGCGGAACAGGCACTTGATTGCCTATGCCATGAAGTGAAGAAGAACAACACAATCTTCCAAGGTCGATGACAACAGCGTCCAGTTCAGCTCTCGTTACAACAACACTCTTGTTACACAACGGTCTTTAGAACAACACTCTCAGCTGTTCTCTCTGCCTACTCACTCTGTTTACCAACTCACTTTGCGAGCCGTTACGTCCTTAAATACCTAACTCGTAATTCTAGATTGTTCTAAAATAAGCCATAACCCGAACAATCTCTATCAGTCCAGAAGTTTCTGGAATAATAAAGAAACCAAATATTCTATCACATTCTAGAAGCGTAACTTAATCTATGCCGGCAAGTCCTTTACCTCAGTTATCTCTGCTCGCCGGCGCTTGTTTACAATAGCCGCGCTATCATTAACTGCTTAGCAAGGCTCATTATTACCTGAAACTTTATCCGTCGACTGTTTTCTTATTTGTGCCGAAACTTTTTTGCCTGTTGCGGTGACAATATGATTCATTATTATTAGGAGCAGCGAGCACTGTTTCAAAATTGAATGTTCTTTCATATTTATCCGCAGCTCCAACACGAGAGAAACCAAGACCTATGTGGCACTAAAACAAATGCCACCTTAAACTATATTAACAGACGAGAATGTACCTGTTTTGTTGATTCGCTACTACTACTAGGGGGATTCTGGGTTTATCTCACCCACGGCTGTTTTAGGGCTTATTTCGCCCTCTTCAGCCAGCATATTTATTGGTTTGGGAGGCGGGAGAGATGGCTCTTTTTTTATTTATTTACTTATTTATTTATTATTATTATTTTTTTTTTTGCTATTTATATATATATATATCTATATGTTTTTTTTTCATTTATTAGATTCCGTGAGGTCGTCATCTAGATGTCTTTTGTCATTGCAGGAGTTGCCGTAGGTGTTGCTGTATTTGCCGTTCTTCTTCTTCTTTTGCTTCTTCGTGCTGTCTGATGATGGTTAACAGGGGAGGGTCGCTTGGATTTTTTTCCTGATGTATTTGTGATCTTTTGTATTGCTTTGCAGCGTTGATGATCTTCTGTCTGTGTGGTCGGTCTCTTGCATTGTCTATGTACTTAGTGGTGTTCTTCTTAATTGTGTCTTCTATTGTAGCCGTTTTTGCTATGTCGTGGATTTCATTACTTCTGCACCATGGTGGTAACTTCCTGGCTATTCTCAAACATTTCCGTTCGAACCCGGAGATACGGTCCTTTGTATATTTGGAGGTGATGGGCCATAAAGCGATTGCTGCGTGTGTGAATGTTGGTCTGATGATAGTTTTATATAGCTGGGTTAGGGTGCCTGGGGATAGGCCTTCCTTTCCAATTTTGGAGAGGAACCTGAGGCATGACGTTGCTACCTTTGCTTCTTGCAGTTTGATTTGGTAGTGAGCCTTGGTGGACAGTTTCTCGTTCAGTGTTACTCCTAGGTATTTGATTTTCCTTTGTGTCGGTATGGTGTGGTTGTTATAGGTGATGGTAGATGTCCTGTATGTTTCTTTGGTTTTTATCCGGAAAATGATGTATTGCGTTTTTGCTGGGTTTATCGTTATTCTCCATCGTTTTGCCCATTTGCTGAAAGTTGCTAGCTGTTTTTCTAGTCTTGGCTTGCAGTCTCGTAGTCTTCCAGTCGAGCACCAATATGAGGTATCATCCGCATATTGTGCCAGTCTGATTGTCGGGTGGATCGGCTGGGGAGTGTCGGCGGTGTATATTATATATACAACACCAACTCCAATACTCAGACCATAATGCAGATTCCAAGATGGCGCCCGTCGAAGCCCTGCGGCTCTGGTTACGTAGAATAGGAAACTATACACAATGGACAGAATATAATCCATATTACGGAGCAGCGAGGTAACTCCTAAGCATTTATCACTTTATGCTTTCAACTAAAACGTGTAATAACATAAATAAAGAGCATCATGACAAATCCTAAGAGCTTATAACATTATATAGTAGCACGACCAGTACTCTGCATTTTCCACCTTATACTTCCAATCAAAATTTAATTTATAAGGTATGACAACTCATAAGCATTAAACACAGCAAACTTTATCTTATTGGACTGTATCATCCTATCGTCTGTAGCAAGTACTAACGTTTCTTTTATATTGTTTACATAGTAACCTTTGCTGGTAAGGACATAGGTACTGCTTATACTATAATATTTAAGAGAACTCAACAAATTGTCCAGTTTACTCCAATTGTCACGTTTGAAGGTGTCAGTTCCCTCACACTGCAAGAGCCATTTAAAATTTTCCACTGGTAGGCTCATAATATTGCTTCTAGGTTATGAAATACTTTGAAACTTATTAAGTGAAGGAACATCAGTGAAGTTGGGATCTTGAACGTTATTGAAAAGAACGTAACTAATCGTCTTTAATAATGACTATCAATGGGTTAAAATCTCCTCACCACTTTGGTTCAAAACTGTCAATAACATCTTGTGCACACCAAATATTAAAATTATCTTCCCTCTCTGTAAAATGTCTTGGATACATTCTTCAGGATATCGTCTTTTCTGGTTGAGCTTTAATGTGTGATAGGGTGGCTGATTCTTAAAAATCGTGGGGTAGGCATCATCTATTAATTTCGGTACTTTTCGAAGGGCACGAATTTGTTCACCATCATTTACTGGAAATATGTCTTCCTTAACCTCAAAGCACTGTTCAAAATGATGAATACAAACTACAGTTTTGTCATTTACTTTAAAATCTTTACGATGTATGTTCCTGGTCCACTTATCCCATTACGATTTTTCCTTCGGAAATTTAAATGTCGTGTGAGGTGCACTACCATAGTTAGATTGCAGCTGGGAACACAATAACGATGCATTTCGACAATACTTCACAGTATATATTTAGGTAAACGTTATCACTTTATGTTAAATACTCAACTATAAACTAACTCGTTAGTCACTAATTGCCACTGTAATATGAATTACATTAATTCTTCAAACACACAATCAAAGTAAACAAACACACACTTTACTCTGTAGATATAACTACAACATAACAAGCTGGGCCACGAGCGCCGCCATTTTTCCTACAATCGATTCTCGTATTATGGTCTGAGTATTGGAGTTGGTGTTGATATATAGTAGGCCAGATATGGCGCTACCTTGTGCTGTTCCAGCTTCTAGCTTGATAGGAGCTGATAGTTGTCCGTTGATTTTTATTTGTGCGGTTCTAGTTGATTCGCCAGCACTGCTTAGCTTATAATGAAGTGATTGTATGCTTATCATACTGTTCTCCGAAGTATTTCTTTTGTAACATTTCGATTTTTATGCTTTTGACATCTCCCAGAACTTCGTACTCTATTTGGACTTCAATTGTATCCATATTTGTTATACCTCTATTTTATCTTTTATCGTATTCAAGTTAGAGATAAAAGTATTACGATTCAATAAAAAAAAGAATAAGGCTGTGAACATATGGAACAGGTTAACTGGACAACGTATTGCGATAAGTTGAAGATTAATCACATAAAAGATATCAAACCAAGTTCATTTATCGAACACACCGTATATGAAGGGTTAGTGCCATGTAATTGGTGTTGAAGCGTAGTTGGTAGTAATGGGTGGCATAAAAAGATATCGCTTTTATTGTGTGTAGCTTGTTTTAAAAATTATGGCACTAGTACCAGTTGTTTAAGAAACTGGTTTCAGTGCAATGGACTACAGGATACAAGAATGACAGTTTAGAAGCAATATAAAACCAGTTTAGAATGAACAACTGTAACTGTCATCTTATAAATAAGTGAATTTATCTTAGCAGTCACAGCTACAGCTGTTAATAAAAATAAAACCGCTATCTGTATAAAATATTCTAGTTTTGCTTGTGAGTATTCGTGAGATCAATTATGAAAAATTATGTAGTTATTTTTCCGCTACTAGTCCTTGAAATGATTTGAGTCACGAGAGCTTGTCGCTTTTACGCACTGTTTCATCTTTACACGTCACTTTCCCATGACAACGGGGATTAGCAATGGGGTTTTTACTAGTTACCTGGGAATTTATCTTTCAGGATAATAAAATGACCCGGAAGGTTGCCTTATCCAGATTACCCTTCCTGGCCAAGATTCTAATTAAGGACCTTTTGGATGTGTGACGGAGGAAGCATTAACTAATTAATTCGCGGTGTATCCTCCACAGTTCAAAAAAGTACTGATAAGTACAGACACAATTGAAAAAGTATGTATATCAAAAGCTACTTCACTTTTAAGTCATTTGGCAGGTGCTTCTGGGCATTTTTTTCGTGTTCAAAACCGTTTCATTTTGTATACCTATTGGCTAATTCATGGTAAGACACATAGTGGCGGAATGACGTCAGCTCCGTCAGCTCTAATCGCCAAATATGTCCCCGAACGGATGGCAGGTTAGCATGTGACGTCACCGCGCTGAATTCTGCTGCCCAAGAGGAAGGAAACAGTTCCAACAGCGTAGGAAAGACAGGAAACGTATCGGGTATTAATAATATGTACAACCTACATCTTGGGTGTTGTAATATTAATGCTGACTGCTTTAATTACACAATTGATCACAGTTTATAAATAATTATATTGTGGCTCTGTGCTATGAGAAAATATACAAAACTTCAACTCGTAGTTTATCTGAAGGTCAGGCAGGTTATAAAGTAAATAAAACATAAAGTAATTTTCTCTGCAAATTAGAGACCCATTCAGAACAAAATTACGTGCATATTTTCCGACATATTCTGTTTCCTTTTTCTTTAACTAGTTTATCAATGTCAAGATGTAATGTATGAGAAATTTGTAATCGAAGGCTGCATGTTAGATTGTGTACTGACAAGGTACTTCGGGGTTTGGACTTAGCTAATTTCATAACAAAAATAAAATTGTTCACACACATATGTCGAGCCAAACATACACAATGCCCGTGCGGCAAGTGAATACAAACACTTCCTCGATATTTCGGTGCATTATCTTACTGATTACATCGTCCGGAGCCCTGATGTGAACGTCGCCCTTTCTCATTTCTTGCAGGTCACACGGCCAGATTTCAGCACGATCTACACCGACGGTTCTAAATCTGCTGATGGAGTAGGTTATGCATACGTCTGTCCTTCTACTAATGCCCTGGCTCGATACCGCCTACCTATGGAGGCTTACAACTACACTGAAGAGGTTCTGGCCATTCGTGACGCTTTGCAATATGGGATTTCTCAGGGCTTCCCCAAACTGCTAGTCTTAACCGATGCGCAGAGTGTGTTGCAGAGACTCATCTCCTCGTTGGACGAGAGATATGCACTGTTATCTTTACGAGATGCTGACGTTGGTGAACAACGCTACCATAGCCGGACATCAAATTCACTTCCTTTGGATCAGAGGGCATGTCGGAATTCGATACAATGAAGTCGCCGATCTCCTGGCAAAAGAGGGACTCACCCAAGGCACCTTTCAAGGCATCCAACTGCCCTACACGGATTTCTTCCCGGCCCTTCAGCGTGACGCCTATTCCCGCTGGAATGACGCCTGGATTCGTTCGCAGTCCATCAAAGGCAAACTCTACGCCACCGTTCAGGCGCATCTATCCACGAGCCCTTGGTTCTCCAGCTTCAGGATTGCACGTCGACATCTCACCATCATTAGAATGCGATGTTAGAAAAAACCTTCAATGTTAAGTCGTACAGGACGATGAATGAAATGATGTTCAAATAAGTACAGGGTACATAGAGCTTAGATTTACCAGACATTCATCTTTCAGGATAAGAGAAAACCTCCAACGTTAAGTCATATAGAACGATGAATGAAATGATGTTCAAATAAGTACAGGGTACATAGAGCTTAGAGTTACCAGACATTCATCTTTCAGGATAAGGGAAAACCTCCAACGTTTAGTCATATCGTAAGATGAATGAAATGATGTTCAAATAAGTACAGGGTACATAGAGCTTAGATTTACCAGACATTCATCCTACAGGATAAGGGAAAACCTCCAACGTTAAGTCATATAGGACGATGAATGAAATGATGTTCAAATAAGTACAGGGTACATAGAGCTTAGATTTACCAGACATTCATCTTTCAGGATAAGAGAAAACCTCCAACGTTAAGTCATATCGCACGATGAATGAAATGGTGTTCAAAAGAGTACAGGGTACATTGAGCTTAGAGTTACCAGACATTCATGTTGCAAAAAAGAGGAAACCTCCAACGTTAAGTAATATCGGACGATGAATGAAATTACGTTCAAAGGTGTACAGGATACATAGAGCTTAGAGTTGCCAGACATTCCTCTTTCAGGATAAGGGAAAACCACCAACGTTAAGTCATATCGGACGATGAATAAAATGATGCTCAAAGAGTACAGTATACTTAGAGCTTAGAGTTACCAGACATTCATCTTTCGGGATAAGGTAAAACCCGGAAAAAACTTATCCGCATAACTCAACCTTACCGAAATACGAACTCGGGACCTGTTAAACGTGAGGCAGACACGCTACCACCACGCTACAGTGTTTTAATTGTAACGGCTGATAGTTATGCATGCAACTTATCAGTTCAAATATTACTGAATTCTCTTGAATTATTTTGTTACGTTGGGAAAATATTAAAGGGCATGTTGGAGTAAACTGCATGTTTCCTATAATTTAGGGATTGAGACGGTGTGGTAATTTTACAACGGGCTCCCCTGTCCCTTTGCAGACTTAACAATCGAAACAACGACACTGCGAACGTCGCAACTTTACCTGGGTCGATCTAGTTGTAAAACAATAACCAGTGTAAATAATACAGAAACAAAATTATAAATCAACAGTCGAGCTGATCATACACTGGTTTCAGGTTTGTTGTCTGAGTGAACCGCTTCAAGTTGAACAAGACTGCATTCCATCCTAGCTGCTTTCTTACTGGAAGGTCAAAACTCCTCTCCGAACTCTTCTTTTTCTTCTTCTTTCTCAACAGTATTAAGGCGATGCATTTCCAATTTCTCTGCCGGACACACAGCACATACGCAGAGTAGCTATTGTATTCTACCCCAAAAATTCGATATCTAAATTTCATCGGAAATACCGTTTTGAGATGCCTTGAATAAAATTTAGAATTTTTATATAAAAGTGTTTCTGTGTGAAATGCGATACTCGGTTAATCAATCAGATCTGGCATTTAAGTTTAGTCTACCAAAAATACAACAAGAAGAGTTCAAAAAAAGGTTCTACATTCCAAACTGGGACTGGAATTTGTGTCTAGCCGTCGTTAATTTATCTTCGTCTTCATCAGCCATTCGGGTGCAATTTGGGACAGGATTTCTATGTTGGACGCACAATTCTTTCTCTTCTCGTGTGAGTTTTTGCAGCTATCTATTTCCTCTGGTCACCAATTGTATCATCTTATTATAAATAAGTCATGAGACATCTGTGTCTCAAGGCGTGGTTCGGAATAAAGAAGTCAAATTCTGTAATTGGTTATATTTATACAGATTCAAATTATAACTTAAAATGTTCCTTATCTAGTACCAGTATTCATCACACTCCACCATTGCAACAAAAATCTCTCTCTCTCTCTCTCTCTCTCTCTCTCTCTCTCTCTCTCTCTCTCTCTCTCTCTCTCTCTCTCTCTCTCTCTCTCTCTCTCTCTCTCTCTCTCTCTCTCTCTCTCTCTCTCTCTCTCTCTCTCTCTCTCTCTCTCTCTCTCTCTCTCTCTCTCTCTCTCTCTCTCTCTCTTTAAAACAAGATTATTGATTTATTTCTTACTATTCAAAACTTTCATCTTCTCCGCGTCATTTTTCCACCATGAAGCCAGATTATTGATTTATCGTAGCTATCGTTACTTCTCTCTTAATTTTGTGATTGACCGATCTAATGGCATGTCACCACATTACGTCATATTACGTCATACCATTACTACTTCGGCCAATCACACAACTACATATATTTTTATAAATTCATAATTCCTTCTTAATTCCTCTGAGCATAACCCAAAAATACTGTTACAAAACTAAACATCTGAACAAAAACATTTTCGAAAGTTTTGATCTTCTAACAAATGACAAACTAATTTTGATTAAAATACCACAGGGTTAACCTATATTCATGATGAATGAAATGTATATATTGAATATTCTGAAATGTCTTCAAAAGTCCTCTTTATTCTGGATGGTATTCGCATAACTGATAAACGGTAAGTGTTAGACAAAATCACAATTTATATAAAATAAATTCCTTCTAGTGTGAATTATTTCGCAGATATTGTGTTATTGAAAATAAATTTTTTCTCCCACACTAGCCGTGTGAAGAGTAAGGCTTCGATAGGCAGAGTCATCCTGAAAAAATCATTGCCACAGTCGGGATTTGAATCATGGACCTCCCGGTGTTCCTCCAATATGCCATGGTAGATCAATACGAGTTAGTTGGAGAATTTAATGTCATACTGGCATGTTGCCAGCCATGGTATTGGCCGCGCCGTGGATCAGTGGTTAGACCGCTTGGCTCTCACCAAGGCGGCCCGCGTTTGATACCAGGCGACAGCAAAGTGAGATTTGTTGTGGACAACACGGCACTGGGGCGGGTTTTCTCCGAGATCTCCGGTTTCCCCCGCCATCTCATTCCACCGGTGCTCCATCTTCATTTCATGTATCAACAGTGTCATCGGCTGCGGTGCCGTATGTAGTAAAAGCGGGCGTTAAACACTACACATTCCATTCCAGCCATGGTAGCTAAATGGTTAAGAGCAGCCGTACAGAGACAGGAGGATTTCCGGTTCAAATCCTGGCTATGACATTGAACTTTTCAGTCTGACTCTATCTATCCATATTATGTTATTAGTTTGAATTTTGAAACACTTTTCTTTTCGCAAATTGAAAGCCGCCATTCTCTTTTTCTCTCTCGTCCACCGCAAAAGGAAATGGTATATCAAAACCATCACTTAACTACCAGCTCTTAGAAGAATTGACTATCACTTAAGTCCCACTTCCTACAGTGGTTACAAGTAAATAACCACGATAATGAATGAACCAAGTTGGAATGCTTTCTGCAAGACCGATGACCGCAAATTACCTCGCCCGGCAGGAGGTGTGAACACGTGGAAGCAAAGCGGGTAGACTATAATGAGAGGCGTTGACCATTTCTCCGAACAGTTACTACTTAGGTAGTAAAATAGGTAATGGCTTTGTGTGAACATATTGGACGAAGAGAAAAGAAACAAGTGACATACACAGTTATTGGCACTTGTACCCCAAACGTTCTGATATTTCAATCTACAAGATAACTAGTTGAAACAAGTGAAAATGTTTTGTGTGTTTAGGAAACGGCGAAAGTAAACGTTACCCTAATTCTCAATTGACATTTTTAATTAATTCCATACTGTCATACATTCACAGAGCGGAATAGTTCAGGCGGTTTCGTCTGTGGCCGATCTACATGACCCATGAGTTTTTCGTGGGTTTCCCGGGTCGCTGTCCCTCCGTTTCACCTCCATTATCATTTCACATCATCTCTCATCTGGTGGTCTCTTTCACGGTAGAAATGTCGGCGGGAGTGTCGACGGTGCATGGCCGGAGGATATGTTCTGAGGAAAATTACTTCCTCCTCCGGTAGGTTGGTTGCCGACCTCAGCTCCTCTGCTGGGACTATTTCGGGACCGCCAGCCAGAGGCTCGGATCCCCTGCCTTGGTACCATTAGCGCTCGGCTGCTGAGCTCGTTGCCGTCGCGCTGTAGGGGAGCGAGTTCGTTGTTCTGGCCTGTCGGGGGAACTCTCTATCCAAGTAAACTGCAGGGACCCTACCCTCTGTACTATCCTAACTCCTTGGGTCGGCCGCCCTCTGTCTCCTTCACCTCATCCTTCCAACCGGGGGGTGCCCCCAAGATGGGCCCAGCGTGGTGGCCTACGTACCAAATCCCCTCCATAATCAAATCCTAATCCTAAGCTTACATTCGGTCAAGAGAGGGAGGTAGATAAATGCCCATTGTGTGGAGAAGAGCATGCATTCTTCCACTGTACGAGGGCTGTTCAATAAAGAATGATCACAATTTTTTTTCCAACGTACCTTTACTCATCCTCATAATTTTGATGGTCCTTCTCTAAATAGCCTCCCCTGAATGCTATGCGCTTGTCCCAGCGTTTCTGCCAGTCTTCAAAGACATGCTGGAAACCTTTTTCTTGAGAGAACCTTCAAAATCACCTCCGCAGCCTTCACCACTGCTTCTGATGATGGATAATGCCTCCCACGAAGGCGTTTCTTCAAGTTAGGGAATAGAAAAAAGTCTCATGGGGCCAAATCCGGACTATAGGGAGGGTGAGGGATGCACTTCATGCTTATTTTTGCAAGATATTCGCCAACAACATTGGCAATATGCGGCCGCGCATTATCGTGGTTCAGCATCCATCCTGCTTCACGGAAATGTGGTCTTTTGCGCCTGATATGCACTTGCAGTGTTTTCAGGACATCCCTGTAATATTGTCCAGTTACTGATGTGTGTGCAGGTACAACATGCTGATAAACCATTCCATGAATATCAAAGAATGAAATGACCATAACTTTCCGAGCAGAAGCAACCAGTTTTGCTTCTCTGGAGGGTTGTTGATGAAGGAGATTTCCACACTGAGCTTTGCTGTTTGCTCTCAGGTTCAAAATGATGTAGCCAAGTTCCATCAGCAGTGATTACGTTTGAAAAAGTTCCGGATCTTCCTCTAACATCAACTTTAACTGCTTGTTACCTCCATTGCAGCGGTAGGCGATACTGAACATATCTGAACTTGCCTGGTACTCACAGGCGGGAACCAGGAGTACCAACAATGAAACTACTACGGCGTGCTTGTTCACATTAAGCTAACAGAATATAATAAGATTGAATTTTAGCGTGAAAAATTATGACCGTAAAGAAATTATGATCATTCTTTATTGGACAGCCCTCGTAGATTATATTGTAGTCAAACAAAGATATGGAGAAAGCAGGTCTAGCTATGTAAATGGGACAATTTGGGAGGCGAAGTAGTAATTAGAAACATTTTGTCAGTAAAAGGGGAAAAGAACAGGTAAAATATAGGGAATTATTTAGGGAAAGTTAAAGAGAAATTGCCAAGAACAATTAAGAGAAAAATGTAGATTAGGATAGGTGAAATGAAAATGTGTTAAAAGGAATGGAGGACCTCCAATACACAAAAACCTAGGGTTAGGTGTATGGGGACCAAATTATTATTCAGTGGCAAGCAACATGGCAGAATTTTCAGGATTTAGGAATATATGGCGTTTCCAGCATGGATTTTATAATTGTTATCTTGATTTTGTATTTCCATTTGATGATGTAAAAGGAAAAATGAGAAATTAATTACAAATTACAACCATACCTTTTGGCTTCATCCCTTCTTGACGGGGGCTGTTAGCTACAATGGATGCCTGTAAGTCTAAATATGCAAGGCATTTCCTTCCTTTTTATAACCTATATACGTATTTTATGGTTGTGTAAACATTGGAAAAATCATGTTTCCTTATGCCATGTAAATATAGTCATTTAGTGATATACAGTTATTTTCCAAATATAACGACCTCGTAAATACGTAAAGTATAGAGCTATAAACAGTACAGTAAACAAATATATACAAATTTAATAATTTGTAGCATTAAACTGCATTTATCAAGAAATGATGAAAGTTTTCTTATTAATTGATTAGTGATCGCAATTTCGTGAAAAAATCTTCCATATCATCAGCTAACAACTCCGTTGTCAAGGTCACGTTCACCAAAGATTACCATGTTTTAGCCAGTACTATCAAATCTGAAAATGAAACAAATTTAAAAACAGAATCGACTGCCAATACTTCAAAATTCATTACGTGATGTTTATTTTATAAAAGAAATATATTTTCCCAAACCATTAAATCTATAGGACCTTTTAACTGCTTTAATAATTTGACTTCTGGATTTATTTCATGGTTTAATGACCAAAAATGATCTGCTACGGCCGATTTATCACTTTGCTTGTACTTAATGTTACGAAAATTTTCTTTCGTTCTGGTTTCTAAATTACGTTTTGTCTTTCCAATATAAACTTTATCATAATCGAAACAATTAAATTGATAAATACCAGATGTTTTATTATTAGGAATTTTATCTTTTTCAGAGAAATGCAGCAAATTTTATACTATATTTATTTTGAAGAACTGAACTTATATCAAAGTGTTAAAAAAATTTAAAATGTTTATTAACCCAAAGAATCGTCTTTTATTTTTAAGGGTAGAAACATTATTAACAGTTGCTCACTTTCTTCTGGGGTATCGTCGCCAATGTTACTTATTTCAGTACGAATGGATTCCTTGAGAACATCAACTGTCCGTGGCCTATTCTTGTACACTCCATTTTTTAGATCCTCACACAAGAAAAGATCCGGTGAGGTTAGGTTAGGGGATCTGGGGGCTACAGACCTTTTGAGATTATTCGATTATCAAACAAACTGGTTACAAGTTCCATAGTGTCATTAGATTTATGGTACGTTGCTCCATCTTGCTGGAAATAACCTTCTCTCAATTCGATATCATCTCCGTAAAACTTCAGAGAATATGGTGAGACGAGTACAAACATGTATAGATTATGGTGGAGGACACTTCCAACATTTCCTCTGAGATGTAAATAGTTTAATGTAATCTTCAAATCGTGTATTATATTCTCCTAAAGTTGCACATGTTTACTATTATTGGTTCAAAAGTTATGGTCTATTGAAATGGTTCAGATTTATATGGATCACACTATACACTTAGTTTACTAGCATGAACACATGAAATTCAGGTTAACTTATTGTTAGCTGTATTAATAAATTAACACACATTTAAATGAAGTTCACAGGCAAAGCTGAAAGAAAATACAGCAATTTGCTGCGTTGCTTCTGAGCCATACTAATGAGCGCCGCCTTTTGCTTGCTAACAATTATTGCCCAGTGGTACGGGGAAGGCTCTGGTCAGGGTTATCGGTCGAGGTCATCATGTTTCTAAAAACTGTATATACCTATATGTGTATAAGTATTGCCTCTCTAAAAAAACACTATTATAATTTGATGTGTCTCTTACAGGCCCCTGGGAAGATTCAACAATGCGCTTCAAGTCCGCCTCGGTCATTGAAGCTTGAAATGGATAACTCTCCGCTATGAACATTTTTTGAAGAATCTTAAAGGTAAATTCACTACGAAAATTTTGAGTTATCTTCTTAATGAACTATCCTAAATAGCAGCAATATTTCAGCAATAATATTTTTACTTCTCTATCACGTACATAGTATTGCACTGCACCAAAAAATGCTATACGTAGATTTAAATAACAATACATGTTTTAAAGTCCTCTGAGTCAAAATCTTTTAGCAAAGATATGTACGTGAACAGAAGTTCAAAAAATAAATAATTAAATGCCTAAGAGTACCTTTATAATGGAAATGATTTTAGAATATTTCGTTTCAAAAATTGCAAACAATTTTTTTTAAATATTTTCATTAAAATGAAATTAATATGCATGATACGTGATAGAGAAGATAAAAAATATGTCATTTTATACGCAAAATTTGAATTCTTACGCAAATAAGAGATCGACTTAAAATCATATATCATATTTGAGGGACAACTTATTCCCGTATGGTATATATAAATACTGACGAAAAAATGGTATTCCTAGTTAGCATTCATAAGAGAACTTAGCATTTTCTGGAAAAGAATTAATTGAGAGTGATATGTGTGGCTGTTTAAGTATTCTGAAGCTATTTATTTCCTTTGAATTGTATAGCACTGTCTTGAAAGAAATACAAAAATACTTAAAATATTAACTTCACTGGGAGGGAAGAGTTAAAATTATAAGTGAAGGAAATGAGGGAAATCAATTAGTGGAAAAGTGAAATAGGTAAACAGAAATAAGCTGAAATTGAAATAAAAAATATAATTAGGAAGAGCCTCAAGGACTCTGAAAGAGAAGGAAACTTATAAACAAAAGTAATAAAAGTAGGTCGGTTTAAATTTGGGAGAAAGTTATCATAGGAGGAGAAGAGAAGAAAAGGGGAAAATTTGGAAATACGAATATAGGAGCCAAGAACAAAGCTGTTTCACAAACCCAATAAACCTAAAATTCTCCCTGACAGTTATCGTCCGATAGGTTTGCTGCCTACCTTGTCCAAACTCTTTGAAAATACACTCCTGGAAATTGAAATAAGAACACCGTGAATTCATTGTCCCAGGAAGGGGAAACTTTATTGACACATTCCTGGGGTCAGATTCATCACATGATCACACTGACAGAACCATAGGCACATAGACACAGGCAACAGAGCATGCACAATGTCGGCACTAGTACCGTGTATATCCACCTTTCGCAGCAATGCAGGCTGCTATTCTCCCATGGAGACGATCGTAGAGATACTGGATGTAGTTCTGTGGAACGGCTTGCCATGCCATTTCCAGCTGGCGCCTCAGTTAGACCAGCGTTCGTGCTGGACGTACAGACCGCGTGAGACGACGTTTCATCCAGTCCCAAACATGCTCAATGGGGGACAGATCCGTAGATCTTGCTGGCCAGGGTAGTTGACTTACACCTTCTAGAGCACGTTGGGTCGCACGGGATACATGCGGGCGTGCATTGTCCTGTTGGAACAGCAAGTTCCCTTGCCGATCTAGGAATGGTAGAACGATGGGTTCGATGACGGTTTGGATGTACCGTGCACTATTCAGTGTCCCCTCGACGATCACCAGAGGTGTACGGCCAGTGTAGGAGATCGCTCCCCACACCATGATGCCGGGTGTTAGCCCTGTGTGCCTCGGTCGTATGCAGTCCTGATTGTGGCACTCACCTGCACGGCACCAAACACGCATACGACCATCATTGGCACCAAGGCAGAAGCGACCCTCATCTCTGAAGACGACATGTCTCCATTCGTCCCTTCATTCAAGCCTGTCGCGACACCACTGGAGGCGGGCTGCATGATGTTGGAGCGTGAGCGGAAGATGGCCTAATGGTGCGCGGGACCGTAGCCCAGCTTCATGGAGATGCTTGCGAATGGTCCTCGCCGATACCCCAGGAGCAATAGTGTCCCTAATTTGCTGGGAAGTGGCGGTGCGGTCCCCTACGGCACTGCGTAGGATCCGACGGTCTTGGCGTGCATCCGTGCGTCGCTGCGGTCCGGCCCCAGGTCGACGGGCACGTGCACCTTCCGCCAACCACTGGCGACAACATCGATGTACTGAGGAGACCTCACGCCCCACGTGTTGAGCAATTCGGCGGTACGTCCACCCGGCCTCCAGCATGCCCACTATGCGCCCTCACTCAAAGTCCGTCAACTGCGCATACGGTTCACGTCCACGCTGTCGTGGCATGCTACCAGTGTTAAAGACTACGATGGAGCTCCGTATGCCACGGCAAACTGGCTGACACTGACGGCGGTGGTGCCCAAACGGTGCGCAGCTAGCGCCATTCGACGGCCAACACCGCGGTTCCTGGTGTGTCCGTTGTGCCGTGCGTGTGATCATTGCTTGTACAGCCCTCTTGCAGTGTCCGGAGCAAGTATGGTGGGTCTAACACACCGGCGTCAATGTGTTCTTATCTCCATTTCCAGGAGTGTATTTTTCTTCGTCGTCTCCATAAAACCGTATTATTCCACCCTTCCAATTTGGATTTCGTTCCAGGAATTCTACCTCATACCAACTGCTACGTTTAACACAAACAGTAATTCATAGTTTTGAGCAACGAAAGCACACAGCCGCCCTGTTGCTCGATGAAACACAGGCCTTTCATAAAGTTTGGCATGAGGAGTTAATCTTCAAATTCTATAGCATTGGCCTTCCGCAATAACTGCTCACTACCATTTGCAATTTTCTATCAGATTGCACATTTACTGTTCGCATTGGTGGTACGGAGTCCTCTCAGTGCCAGGCCGCGCCATGGCTCAGTAGTTAGACCGCTTGGCTCTCACCAAGGCGGCCCGGGTTCGACCCAGGCGACCGCAAAGTGAGATTTGTGCTGGACAACACGGCGCTGGGGCGGATTTTCTCCGGAACCTCCTGTTTTCCCCGCCATCTTCATCTCATGTATCATCAGTGTCATCGCCTGCGGTGCCGTATGTAGTAAAAGCGGGCGTTAAACACTACACATTATTTTCTCTCAGTGCCATATTACAGCAGGAATTCCTCAGGGATCCATATTGGCCCCTATCTTATTTAGTATCTATACCTATGATCTTCCTGACTTAGTCCCTAACTCCATAGCCTTATGCGTGGAAGATACTGTTTTTTAGATCTCTCTGCAACTATTCATAGGTACAAACCTCTCTCGACTGCCTCGTTGAATGGTTCGATACTTGGCGCATACGTCTTAACACTCAAAAGACCACAGCTAAGATTTTTAGCCTACTTCGCATCTCAAATTCTCCCGAATTGCATCTTAAGCATGAATCAATTCCCTGGCTACCTCCTACCACCTCCGTCAAATACCTTGGAGTAATGCTGGACACTAAACTTACTTGGCGAGCCCATATTGATCGACTTATCTCATTGGCATCGGGACGACTTTCAAAACTCGGTCCGCTATTTCATAGACACACTCCTCTTGGTATTGAATGCTTATCTACAAATCTCTTGTCCGGCCACTTATCACATATGCTTCCCAGGTATGGGGTTCGGCTAGCAACACTCATCTCCGAAGGCTACAGGTCCTGCAAAATCGATTTATGCGTATCGCCACGGATACCCCTTGGTACGTAAGAAATCAACAACTGCATAAAGAACTTGGTCTCCTTCCTCTTCACCAGTACATACGTCAGATCGCCTCTCGCTTCTTCTCAAACCTGCCAGATGTTCCAGGAACTGTGATGTAGACATCGGCGTACGAACCCGCCAGCCCACACGCCTGAAGAGACGAGTGAGTGAGTGAGTGTGTGGTGTTTTAGGGCCCGTCGACAACAAGGTTATTTGGGCCCGAAGTCAACACTAAAACCTAAAAGCTACACAAATTAAGCTAAAACGGTAAAATAAAATAAAAACACTCAACTATTAAAAGTACATAAAAAACCATCCAAAGACTAATAAGTTAAAATCTCTAAAATTAACAAATATAAAAAGCAAGTCATACTTGTTTATTAAAACCGATTTCGGCAACAAACCGCAGTGCCTTAACCACGGCCACCGGGTCGTCTCTTGAAACATCCAGCAAGTTAGATCCCAAGCCTACTGACTGGCGAACGCGGGCGTACTGCGGGCAATCGAGCAATACATGCCGCACAGTGAGGCGTACTGAACACGGAGCACACACAGGGGCTGATTCCCCTCTTAACAAATGGCCATGAGTCGCTCGTGTTTGCCCAATTCTCAGCCGGGTGAGTATCACCTCGGCTCGCCGGTTATACCTGCAGGAAGTTGGCCAGGGTTGTACGCTCTCCTTTATAGCCCGGAGTTGTGTGCCTTCCAAAGCTGTCCAGGAGTGCTGCCAAGCAGATAGGAGTTGGCGACGGAAAAAACGTTGCACATCCTGGTATGGCACCGTAGTTGTTAAACTTCGGGGCAAACGGCAAGCGGACTTAGCAGCCGCGTCCGCCTCCTCGTTCCCTGAAATCCCCACATGGCCTGGGGTCCAAGTAAAAACAAAATGGTATCCGCGACTAAGTATTTGCGAGATAAGGGCCTGAATTTTTAAAACTAGCGTGTGAGCTGCAATGTGCTGTTGCAAGGCCTGAAGAGCGCTTAGAGAGTCAGTGCAAACAATAAAATTGCCAGGAGCTAACTTATAAATAAAAAGGAGCAGATAGAGGATGGCATACAGTTCAGCAGAAAAAACAGAGGTGAAGTCCAGAAGGCGAAATTTATGAGCCTCACCAGTAATGACGAATGCGCAACCCGTAGTGCTACCCAACTGGGAACCATTGTAAAGCCCGGAACATAATTAGGGTAACGGTCCAGTAGTTCGGCAAAAAGTTGTTGGGATACCGAATGTGGGGTAGGTGGAAAGAGCGAGATCGAACCGCGCACGCTGGAGCTGCCATGTGGGATAACGACCCAGGGACGACCACTCCACGCGAGGCATTCGGAGGTCGTGTGTACGGGAGAGTTCCCGGAATCTTACTCCGGTTGGGCGTGTCCGAGAACTAGGGTGAATATAACGGTGGACTAAGTCGGGATGCAGAACTGGTTTAAAACATGGATGGTTTGGGTAACTTGCCAACTTTGCAACGTATGAACAGAGTAGTGTCGAGCGACGAATAGAAAGTGGAGGATCGCCGGAGTCGGCATACAAGCAGTCGACACGACTTGTGCTGAAAGCTCCTGTGGCAAGGAGGATACGTGTATGATGTACGGTGTCTAAAAGGCGAAGTTTAGAGGCGGTCGCTGCGCCATAAATAAAACTGCCGTAGTCCAGCTTGGATCGAACCAGGGAGCGATACAACCTCAACATCACCGTCCGATCGCCCCCCCCCCCCCCCCGCCAAGATACCCCAGATAAAATCTTGAACACCCGGAGGGAACGATCACACGAGGCTCGGAGGTGTCGAATATGATGCTCCCAGGTCAATTTTCTGTCCAAATAGAGGCCTAGGAATTTCAAGTGCGGGACAAACGGCAGGGGTGTGCCGTTGAAGAGACGAGTACCACAGGATCTCCTCCTTAGTGTCTCTGACTGAAAAACTATGAACATTGTTTAACAATGAATATTGTTCTTATCTCTTTGATTACCTGTGTTTTTATCAGTTTTTTTTTCTATCTTGTGTGTCATCCTCGTTTCACAGTGTTTAGTAGATAACAGGAGCCAACTTGGTTTTCCTTACATGTTCTTATGTAGCTTATAAAGGTTCAATTGGTTAACAGGGATCTGTAAAGCATATAATGCTGATCGATCATTAAATAAAAAATATCACAGCTAGAAGGAACTAACTAGCAGTCGAAAGAACCGAGGAAAAGTTACAAAGCACAAGCCTCTAGGCCATTGCAAGAATTATTTTATAGTCATTATATACTAATTGCTTAAAAATTTTGCATATTTTCGTCGTATCAGACACGTCCACGAGGCCATAATTATTACCGTGGTGGTTGATGGCAGTGTACGTCAATAGTAGGTCCTGCCAATAGATAGGTTCCCCTAACAGAGATGACACTAATATACCGACGAAATTGCAAATACTTTATAGTCAATGAATTATAATAGCATTAAATTGGCGTGTAGCACAAGAGTACGTTGATTTATTGCCTATCTGTAACCAGTAACTTGTTCACTTTATAATTGACAACCAACATCCGGTAATTTGTTTTACAGATAATTGGCGTGACCGTCAACCAAAAGTTAGTTTTAATTTTGTATTTATATTTATTATAATAGAGTGTAAAAATGATATATCACAGAAGTTTCAGCCCTACAAACCCAGTGGCGCTGAAGCGTGAATCCACTGATAGTGTCCGGCTAAAATGATGCTCAGTTATATGCATGTTAGCTTTTGTTTCAGTGGCACTAAGCGTCTCCTATGACAACCGGAACTAACCACGTGTTACGCGGAAGTTTAACCGACCGTGTTCTCAAGCAAATATCGGACTACAGGCAAATTTACAAATAAATTACTGAACAAAGGCACTGTCGTAGGTATCTTAATGTTTCCACACATGTGACCTACCATGCAAAGTGCATGGAAAACAAAATAAACCCTTATTCACTTCACATCCAAAAGACCATTTATTTGTCGTACTTAATTGCTTTGCACGTTCCATTTTTGTCATATATTTGTGTATAGATTAGGAGCAGGTCTTACCCTGTATTTCTGGTTTAAACGATTAATATAGAAAATGGGCTACTTGATAAAGTACTTGATGTGTGATCCATGATAAAGTACTTATTTTATTAGTGTTATAAAATACCAAATCTCAATACTCATGCTCTCAAGAGATGTTTAGTATTCCCAGTAGATGGAACTTTTATTTTAATTGCCTTTGTACAATGAAGGCAACACTAGAAAATAAAGATTAATTTAACTTTTAGTGCAATGAACAATGTGAAATGACGAATGTGATATAAAAACACAGTTCTCCGCTAACTTTTCCACTTCCCACTTTTACACTTATTGATAAAAGAAGAAGACTACCGAAATACGCAGGAAAGAAGACTACCGAAAACCTCGGTGGGGCCGCCTGGTGATCTAGCACACCTTCTACTAGGCTAGTCCACCTTCCACCTTCTTCTGCAGGCTAGTACCCGGGACTTATTACGCAACCCTCTGCCCCCTCCGGGCAGCCGTAGCCTGGCCGGAGGTATCCAATTTCCCGTGGGTGACGGGAACACACTGTCCTCTTGAGTCCAACCCAATCCGAACAACTTCCATTCAGGAAGGGGCTCGAATGTTCGGCCCGAGGTTCCTCTAGTCACGTCAGAGGTACAGATGTATTTTTTATCTTGAAAAGTGCAGAGCGATGCGCAGTGGTATCTGGACGAGTCCACCTCAGAACGGTTGCAACTGGAGGGAAGGGCAGGTCAGTTGCGTACCAGTTGCGAGCAAGTAAACACGTGCAGAGGTACTCGGTAACACTACAGCTTGTTTCAAAATGTGCTTGTCTCCTGGTTCCAAGAGAGCATTTATAAATGACGCCTCCTAGCAGCACATTAGGAAATAAAGTGCTACATTTAAAAACACGAGAAGTAATAACCAATATCCATAGATTTATAAAAAAGGAACAATGGTCTGGGTCAGCTATAAAAATCTGGGGAAGGGTATCTGAGGCAACAGTTGTGTCTGAAAGCAGTTTAGGAGAGTTATTAAGGAACGAAAAGACATTGGTGTTAGTGCAACAACGTCCTTCTCTATGCCCAGTAAACAAAGATTAAGAACATACACAAAATCAAATTTGGATGTTTTAATTCAGAAATAGTTAGGCGAACTATGAATAATTTTTAAAGCACAGAAAAACAAAGACCAACTTTGAAGAAAGTGCTTATGAAGCTAAAAACTCTACTGACTTCCAAAGCAGTGTCTGAACATTAAGAAGAGTTCTTTTGAAGCTAGGATTATTTGAATAAAAAAGCACTAAGCGTGACAGACAAATTTTAATCGAACATCGCACCATACATGCAAAAAGGCTTAAGTATTTATGAAATATTCGGATATACCGAAGTAACGTTTATATAGTTTATATGGATGAAACTTATATAAATACAGCACATAGTGGACCATATGCCTGGAGTGAAATACGTCACAGGGACTCTGCAGCGATATTGAAAGGCCGACAGTTGTTTATCATTCCTGCTGGAGGAGAACAGGGTTTTGTTCCAAATGTCTATGTACTATTTAAGATCCAACAAAAGCGTGGATATTACTACCATAGTAAGAGTTACAACTTAGTTTATAAGAGCTGCAAAACTGGCTTCGAGAATGAAATTTGTTTTTAGACACCTTATGCACCGCCCTCCCCTCTCGTAATCTTACGCGTGTGACGCATTGTGGCGATAGGTGCACTATCCCCACCACAGTTGCTACTCATCCCTACTGCGCAGGATTCCTGTCAAGATTAAATAATACATCTATACCACGAGTGCTAAGGATCCTCAGCGCCCGCACCACGACAGCTGAAGGGGACGGATGGTGACTGGCATGTGCTGCCAACGATAGACGTGCCAGGAAGTAACCGGCACGGACTTTTCCTACCCGTTCGCCTTAGCACTCCCCGGTTAAGTGAAGAGGCATTGCGGAGAAATATGAAATTTCATTAACTTATTAGAATTGTGTTGCGTGTATAGGCTGAGCAAGATTTGGAAATTTCTGTAATCATTATTCTGTAACATTTATTTTCAATGCCTTGAGTCTGGGCACATCTGTATGTAAAATTTGTATGATCAAGCGTAAATTCTGCTGACTGGCAAAGCATGTACTTTGGACTGTTAATCATACGTCCTGCTGGCTTAGGGAAATAATTCACAGGTGGCCTGCGACAGGCCTCAACTTGTTCTCCATGTTTTAAACAACGAATCACACATGCTGCTGATCCAGGGAAATAATGCTTAGTTGGTCAGTAACAGGTTTAAACTTGTTCTCAATGATGTAAATAATGATTTCATAATATGGTGCAAATTAACAGCGTGGGAATCGCTGAGTTGACTTTTTGATAGGACCCCTATTTAAGCTAGGTTGAGCTAGCCCCCGGGGGGAGAGACTTCACAGAGATTTGAGAGGGGACTTGCTGCTGGTCTCTGTAAGAATCAACAAGAGTTTATTTCAAAGTGCTACCACAAGTAAGATAGCTAGGAGGGCGTACCAGATCGTACATCTTTTGACAGTCACAAGGTTCAAGCCATGCAAACAACACATCACCAAAGGTAAAGTTGCATTATGTTATTATGTATTTAAATGTTACCAAAGCGCTCCTGATCTCATCCAGATACAGGGGGTGCCCTGTAGAAATACTAGGCTTCTTTTAAATACAGCTATTCAGTTCAGTTTGACTTAGATGTTTCTTTCGCTCTACCCTTTCAGTAGCTACACCCCCAGTTGCAGGTTAGGTTTGTAAGTCTTTCACCCCCCCCCTTACAATCCTGAACCACAACAATAGGAACCTAATGGTGTTCAAATAGAGAAGCTGTCTTCCTTCAGCTCCTGTGTTTTTTTGTTGATAGGCAAGAAATTTCATTGTATTTTGAACAAATAAGCATGGCCGAATTAAAAGTATGCAAATAATTTATTAACCATGTAACACCCCTTTTAAAGCAGCGTCATGGTACGGAGGCACTATCCCTGAGCCGACCCTACTGAAACCTCCCGCACGGAAGAAGCTTCCTATCTGTGGTGTATAGGTATTGTACTGCAGTGTATCCATGGTGATGGCGTAGGATTAAAAGTAATTCCTTTGTGTTTTCTGGTAACAGAAATGGTGTGTCGAAATGTCAATTAGTGCTAGATTTTTCTCCTCGTGGTTCCTTGTTTTCTTCCTCGGCTAGTTAGCATATAAATCTCAGAATAACGAGACGAGAGAATGTAGTCATATATTGATTTAATGTTTCCAGAATATCATCCACAAACACAACTCAAAAAGTACATTTTTATTATTCACTATAGTTCCACTGAAATTATACTTGGAACACACGAGCATGTTTAAAAGGTTAGGATGTGCTTGTACAGTTTACTGCAAATTTAAAAGACAGCTGAATGCTTATAATCATTGAAGTTTTTGCGCCAGGTATATACAAGGCGTGTGCGTAAAATAAGGTCTCCAATGAGCTGGAGCCGTGAGGAACGTTATTACGCGAGATCCGGCAACACTGGCGTGTAGCCTTGTTTCACTCCTTCAAATCTCCTCCACAAAGAACCCGTTGTAACCATTAGTCTTGGCTGGGCAGCCGTTTGCAACGGAGCTTCCTATCACTTTCGCCGCCAGTGCCAGTTGCGTGCAGTGATCCGTTTTTCTGAGTACCAAGGAATACTAAAATTAAAATAGCTACAACTGTACTGAACCAGTAATAATGTATGGTTCAGAAAGCTGGCTGCTGACAACCAGAGAAGAACAATGGCTATTACGGTGGGAAAGGAAGATCCTGAGAAATATATTTGGAATTAAAAGGACTTGGACGAATGGAGAATGCGGACTAACTTGAAGTTACGTGCCTATTTGGACAACCAAATATAGTAGTGAAAATTAAGCAAGGAAGAATAATGTAGATTGGCCATGTGCAGAGAATGCCGGAAGGCAGTGTAGTTAAGAACATATTCATAGGAAAGATGGATGGCAGAAGGAGAAGACGAAAACCCAGGAAAAGATGGGTAGATGATGTAGAAGATGACTTGAGAAAGTTGGGGTTAAAGGCTGGAGAAGAAAAGCAGAGGACCGAGTAGAATGGAAGAGGGTGGTTAGTAAGGCCAAGGGCCTACATGACCTGTAGCGCCAGCTATCATCATCATCATCATCATCATCATCATCATCATCATCATCATCATGCTCAAGGGCACTACCCCCACTGAAATTCATCGTCAGTTATGCGAAGTCTATGGGCCACAGTGTACGGACGTCAAAAACGTGCGAAAGTGGACGTACAGGCGTCCATGACCAACAGCGTTCTGGTTGGCCTTCGGTTTCAGCCGAAACAATTGCAAAAGTGGAGCAAGAAATGCTTAAAGATCGATGTGTGACAGTTCGCGAGTTGTGCGAACTTATCCCTGAAGTCAGTAAGACTACGATTGACAAGATTTTGACCGAACATTTGCATTATCGCAAGGCTGATCTCCTGGATCAGTTCGGAAGGCACATCCTCGCCCATGCCCCCCCCCCCTTACAGTTCAGACTTAGCACCTAGTGATTATCATTTGTTTCCTGAGTTGAAGTCACACCTGGGTGGAACACATTTCCAGACGGACTATGATTTGAAAAACGAGGTTGAGCGCTACCTGCGCAACTTGGTGGAGAGTGCTATGACAAGGATATACAAAAACTGCCACAGCGCATGCAAAAGTGCATCGATCACAATGGTGATTACGCCTTTCCATCATTGTAACATTCATTGACAGTAAACATATTTTCTATATTAAATAAAATTGGAGACTTTATTTTACGGACACACCTCGTACTAACAGTTGCGTTTCATTGTGACCATGTAGTTAAAGCGACATTTCCTCACAACTGAATCAACAACCTGAGATTTCTGGGAACTGATCTCTACTGGCAGTGGATAGCCGCGCGTTAGCCTCACTTTCAATATGTAGGTCCCGAGTTTGAATCTCGGTCAGGGTGACTTATTTGGTGTTTTACCTTATCCTGAAAGATGATTGTCTGGTAACTCTAAGCTCTATGTACAGATGTATTTTTTTATCTTGAAAAGTGCAGAGCGATGCGCAGTGGTATCTCGACGAGTCCACCTCAGAACGGTTGCAACTGGAGGGGAGGCAGGTCACTTGCGTACCAGTTGCGAGCAACTAAACACGTGCAGAGCTACTCGGTAACACTACAGCTTGTTTCAAAATGTACTTGTCTCCTGGTTCCAAGAGGGCATTTATAAATGACGCCTCCTAGCAGCACATTAGGAAATAGAGTGCTACATTTAAAAACACGAGAAGTAATAACCAATATCCATAGATTTATAAAAAAGGAACAATGGTCTGGTCAGCTATAAAAATCTGGGGAAAGGTATCTGAGGCAACAGTTGTGTCTGAAAGCAGTTTAGGAGAGTTATTAAGGAAAGAAAAGCCATTTGTGCTAGTGCAACAACGTCCTTCTCTATGTCCAGTAAACAAAGATTAAGAACATGCACAAAATCTAATTTGGATGTTTTAATTCAGAAATAGTTAGGCGAACTGTGAATAATTTTTAAAACACAGAAAAACAAAGACCAACTTTGAAGAAAGTGCTTATGAAGCTTAAAAATTCTACTGACTTCCAAGGCAGTGTCTGAACATTAAGAAGAGTTCTTTTGAAGCTAGGATTATTTGAATAAAAAACCACTAAGCGTGACAGACAAATTTTAATCGAACATCGCACCATACGTCCAAAAAAGCTTAAGTATTTACGAAATATTCGGAGATATCGAAGTGAAGTTTATATAGTTTATATGGATGAAACTTATATAAATACAGCACATACTGGACCATATGACTGGAAAGAAATACGTTACAGAGACTCTGCAGCGATATTGAAAGGCCGACAGTTGTTTATCATGCCTGCTGGAGGAGAACAGGGTTTTGTTCCAAATGCCTATGTACTATTTAAGATCCAACAAAAGCGTGGAGATTACTACCATAGTAAGAATTGCAACATAGTTTATAAGAGCTGCAAAACTGGCTTCGAGAATGAAATTTGTTTTTAGACACCTTATGCACCGCCCTCCCCTCTCGTAATCTTACGCGTGTGACGCATTGTGGCGATAGGTGCACTATCACCACCACAGTTGCTACTCATCCCTACCGCGCAGGATTCCTGTCAAGATAAAATAATACATCTATACCTGTACTCATTTGAACATCATTTCATTCATCATCCAATATGACAACTTGAAGACGTAAAATAAAAACAAATGGGTTGCCGATTCTGAAAGCAGGATGTACGAGAATTGTCTTTCAACAGCATTACAAAATTCCTATCGGCTGGCCCCGTAGCTCAGTCGGTAGAGCACCTGCCTACCGTGCTAGGGGTCCCGGGTTCGATTCCCGGCGGTGGGTTTTGGGATTTTTCTCCAACCAAGATAATTTCCCATCTTCCCCAGAGTCTGGAAGTATGAATGAGAGTGTGAATGTGTGCGTGATGTAATGATAAAAAAAAACCAAAGATGACAAGTGACATACCTTCAGTATGTTCCCAAGGAGAACGGCCGCCGATATGACCATAGCAGTTAGAGGCGGGGTATCCCAATCAGCCTGGAATTTTGGGATGCTGATGGAGAACACCTAAACGCATGTTTAAATCTTTTAAGTGTTATCGCATTTTGAAGAAACATACATTTGTTAAAATACGTATTTTTTTGAAAACAATTACAGTTTTCTTAGGTTCAACTGTTTCGGAGCATTTCATTCTATGTATTTGTTTATACTCTATCAAAAATTAATACATTTCTCAGAAATAGTCTGAAAATTCACGATTGTTTTGTTTAATTTCCATGAACTGAAGAGAAACAAAAATAATTTCTAACAGGTAACATCTTTCAAAATATAAACAAGTACGAATTAGCACTTACAGATGCTCTCTCACATCAAATTTGAAACTACTAATACTACTTATAATAACTTTTCCTTCAATTTCAATAGCTTTATCGGAATGCTTTACATATATAAACCGATGGTTCTATTATTGATGCAAAATGCCGATGTGCAATTGTTTACCTTGAACACACAGTATTACACACTCTACCTGACCATTTCTCTATTTTCTCATGTGAGTTATTCGCCATAAAAGGAATTTTGCAATTAATTTAAGAATCCGAAAATTCTAACTCCTGAGAAGAGCAATCGAGGCAGCCAATTCTTATTGCAATAAATGGGGTTTGAACGTGAATGAAAACAAAACAAAGATTATGGTCTTCAAAAAAGAGCACAGGTTGCGTAAGGATGAGAAATGGGAGGTTAATAGAAGAGAAATAGAGGTAGTAAGGAGATTTGATTATTTGGGTACAAGGTTGAGTTCAGATGGCAGCTGAAAAGAACAAAAAAAGATCTCTGCATCAAAAGGTAGAATGGCCATGAGAGTGATAAGATCATGCTACAGTAAACTGCCAGATATAAATGTCAAATGGTTGGAGAGGATTTATACGGCAGTAGTAGAAAATAGAATGTTACATGGATCAGAGGTTTGGGGAGTAGATGAGGCATGGAGAGAGACTGATAGAGTGCATAGATCCTTTTGTAAATACATATTGGGATTACCAATAGCATCACCTAATGTGGCAGCACAATTAAAACTAGGCAGGCATTCTACTAAAATTAAAATCTTGTCAAGGGCAATGAAATATTTATACAGAATCACTAACTTGGAAGATGGCAATATAATTAAAGAATGTCTTCATATTCAAAAGAGAAGTAACTGGGGTGGGTCTTGGGCACATAAAATGTTTGACTTGTTGAAGCAGATAGATATGAGTCACTCTTGGATAAATGCAGAGTATGGGTATAGAGGCTTCTGGAAAGAAGTTAAGCTAAGATTAGAAGATATTGACAGACAAGACATTTTTGCCAATACAAGTGACAAAAGCTCACTGAGATTTTATGGAGAAATAAAAACAACCGAAGGATATATAGATATATGTAGTAAGTTAGGGCGAGAAGATTTTGCTTGGGCGAGAACAGGAGTGAGAAACTTGAAAGGTATTGGTCAAGAGAGAGAGCTAGATAAATGCCCATTGTGTGGAGAAGAGAATGCAGATTTCCATTGTATATTAAATTGTAGTCAAACAAAGATATGGAGAGAGCAGGCTTGGCTACACAAATGGGACAATTTGGGGGACGAAGTAGTAATTAGAAAAATGTTGTCAGTAAAAGGAGAAAAGAACAGGAGAAATATAGGGAATTATTTAGGGAAAGTTAAAGAGAGATGGCTAAGAACAATTAAGAGGAAAATGTAGAGTGGGATAGGTGAAATGGCAGAAAGTGTAAAAAGGAGCAGAGGGCCTCCAATACACAAAAACCTAGGGTTAGGTGTATGGGGACTGAATTATTATTCAATGGTGGGCAACATGATAACATGATAGAATTTTCAGGATTTAGGAATATATGGCACTTTGCAGTATATATGGCATATTTCAATATGGATTTCATAATTTGTAATCTTGATTTTGTATTTACATTTGTTGATGTAAAAGGAAATAAATTACTATTACTATTACTATTAAACTGAAACATTATTAAACTATTGTTAAGAAAGTTTTCTGTAAATTTGTAGGAATGATCTGTACATTCTAAACTCCTTTTTGATAATTACTGACTTAGTGAGTGCAATTCTAGCCATTAGTAATAAAAAAAAAGTGCATTGGTTCAAGAAATAAAAACCTTATCCAATGAAGCTATCAACTCAGGCAAACAGATTGACATACTGTGGATACCATCACGTAGACAAATTAATGGCAATGAACGAGCAGATGCAGCAGCCCGCGAAGCAACCAGTTTACCTTCATATGAAACTATTTCAAGCACAACTTACCAACATTCTATTGTGTACATTAAAAATTACATCAGAAGAAACTGGGAGAATCAGTGGTATAGCAACTTTAACAGCAAACTGCATGATATGACTAACGGAATTAAGACCTCCTCTTAAACAACTGAAACGTAAGGAACAAGTGGCTTTAACTAGACTAAGAATTGGTCATTGCAGAACCACGCAGTCACATATCATATCCAAGGATCCAGCCCCCATATGTGAGATGTGTCAGACAGCTTTAACAACTGTACATATCATCAGTAAATCTGCCAAATTCACAAAGTGGTGACGAAGAAAAAGCTTCCATTTGATGATTCTACTGTACTTAATGATCCTAAAATGATCAGTAACATTCCACCATTTACAAAAGACGCTTCATTATCTCAGTTCTTGTAATTTTATTGCATCATTATTGTTGTAAATATTGTACTGTTGTTAATATTCCACTTTATTGTAAAGCTACCAAACAATGTTATAAATTATACCAATGTTGTACTTAGTGTTATACGAGGCTGTTGAATAAGGAATGATCATAATTCTTACGGTCATAATTTTCGCACTAAAATTCAATCTTATTATCTTCTGTTAGCTTAATGTGAAACAAACACGCCGTAGTAGTTTCATTGTTGGTACTCCTGGTCCCTGCCTGTGAGAACCAGGCAAGTTCAGACATGTTCAGTATCGCCTACCGCTGCAATGAAGGTAACATGCAGTTAAAGTTGATGTTAGAGGAAGATCCGGAGTTTATTTCAAATGTAATCACAACTGATGAAACTTGCCTACATCATTTTGATCTTCAGAGCAAACAGCAAATCTCAGTGTGGAAATCTCCTTCACCACCAACCCCCAGAAAAGCAATAGTGGTTGCTTCTGCTGGGAAAGTTATGGTCATTTCATTTTTTGATATTCATGGAATGGTTTATCAGCATGTTGTACCTGCACACACATCAGTAACTGAACAATACTACAGGGATGTCCTGAAAACATTGCAAGTCCATATCAGGCACAAAAGACCACATTTCCGTAAAGCAGGCTGGATGCTGCACCAGGATAATGCGCGGCCACATATTGCCAATGTTGTTGCCAAATATCTTGCAAAAATCAACCTGAAGGACATCCCCCACCCTCCCTATAGTCCGGATTTAGCCCCATGTGATATTTTTCTATTCGCTAACTTGAAGAAACGCCTTTTGGGAGGCATTATCCATCATCAGAAGCAGTTGTGAAAGCTGCGGAGGCGATTTTGAAGGATCTCTCAAAAAATAGTTGCCAGCATGTCTTTGAAGACTGGGACAAGTGCATCGCATTCAGGGGGGACTGTTTTAAGAAGGATGAAATAAAAAAGTACGAATTAAACTTCAAATCGTTTCTAATTAAATGTTTTATCACATTGAAAGTAAGCCAATGAAAAAATAGCGTCGTATATGAATACAAATTTGTAAAATTGTAAGCGGTAGAGAAAGACACGAAAACGTGCATGTCATATATTTTATGTAAAACGTAGCTTAATTATAAAAGGTATGACAGCTTCAAGTATTACATCTAAATGCCTTAAAAGTTACCAGTACTTTGCGGAGTTGTCCGGAAATGTCAGGACACCAGTTAAAGCAATGTAAAAAAAGGTCACCGGTGCCACATCAGGGATAATGTGGTGCATTGAATCGACACCAGGTACCTCCTCGCCGATGCATGACGGCCGCAATACCATGGTAACACCCATTTTTTGCGGCCAACCAGAAGCTGTTCTTACATTCGATTCATTGAACTGCGTCCACAAACCTGCCGGAGCACTTAACCATAATCGACCGCAAGTGAAGGTAGATATCAATTGCTTTGGTACTATTACCTTACTAGGAATTAATTAGTTCAAGTTTGTTCTAGCCTGAAATAGTTATAGAGAGCGAATACTTCCCACGTTACAGTACTCCATAACTCTATTTCGTGACATTTCTTCTGTTCTGTTGACATCAATAAGGACAAGTGTTTATAAAATTCTCTCCTTGATAAAGATTGCCTTAGTCAATGTTAATTGTAGCTGTTAGCAGCATTTATCTTCCAGCTTTGAATTATCACGTACTTATACACTAGTAGTTACTCGTTTGTTTTCTCGTAAACGTGCAAGGAGAGCGGGTGACGCACTTTTAACAATTTTGATTACGGCTTAGGTCTACATTCCTCTTGTAACCACGCGCAATAAAATGGCTAATAATACCATTTCTGAAAATAACTATCTCTGTTAACAAAAAGCAGGTAAAATAATAAGTTTTTCTAAGAATGAATTGTATAGCCATAGTTAGAAACTGTCACGTGAACACACTAGCTGTTTCTTTTTAATTTGCGTCTTCCACTGTTGCCATATGGACGATAAATGAAATGATGTTCAAATGAGCCCAGGGTCCAAAGAACTAATAGTTGTCAGACATTCATTTTTAAGAATAATGGAATAAATAAATAAATAAATAAATAAATAAATAAATAAATAAATAAATAAATAAATAAATAAATAAATAAATAAATAAATAAATAAATGAATAAATGAATGAATGAATGAATGAATGAATGAATGAATGAATGAATGAATGAATGAATGAATGAATGAATGAATGAATGAATGAATGAATGAATGAATGAATGAATGAATGAATGAATGAATGAATGAATGAATGAATGAATGAATGAATGAATGAATGAATGAATGAATGAATGAATGAATGAATGAATGAATGAATGAATGAATGAATGAATGAATGAATGAATGAATGAATGAATGAATGAATGAATGAATGAATGAATGAATGAATGAATGAATGAATGAATGAATGAATGAATGAATGAATGAATGAATGAATGAATGAATGAATGAATGAATGAATGAATGAATGAATGAATGAATGAATGAATGAATGAATGAATGAATGAATGAATGAATGAATAAATAAATAAATAAATAAATAAATAAATAAATAAATAAATAAATAAATAAATAAATAAATAAATAAATAAATAAATAAATAAATAATAAATAAATAAATAAATAAATAAATAAATAAATAAATAAATAAATAAATAAATAAATAAATAAATAAATAAATAAATAAATAAATAAATAAATAAATAAATAAATAAATAAATAAATAAATAAATAAATAAATAAATAAATAAATAAATAAATAAAATCTGAATATTCTACCCCGGCACCTAGACAACTATACCGGGGCATATATCCAAATTTTCTCTTTATTTTTCCATAAAATCTTTACAAATGTTATAATTATACAAATCTCTCAGAAAACTACTCTACAAAAATAAAATGAAATAAAATAACAGAAATAAACACAAAAAATCAAAAAACAAAAGAAAACAACTATAAAAATTACAAAATCCTTATTTCCTAAATCTACATCTAAATCTACTAATTCTGTAGTCCACCATGGCCTCTGCCATCACTCTCTCCCTCCGCCGCCCATGCAGTCAACTCCATTGTTAGATTATTCAATAATTCTTCCCGTCTTATCCTATTTTGTATTCTAGAACTCCTTCTTGGGTCTTGTACTATTCTTCGCCTATTATCAACTCTTTCTCCTTTGAATATTTTTACCTCCCATGCTTTCTTACTTACAAAGTTAGTCAAAACTTGTAATTTATTTACCAATTGTTGATCTCGAATTATGTCATATAGGATATATCCTGCTAGCGCATGCCTCTCTTCTTGTTGGTGAATTGCATATCTTCCACATTCAAATACTACATGTTCAGGATTATCTTGTTTGTTGCATAATTCACATATATCATTTTCAGTTTTATTGATTTTCTTCCAATAGGTCTTATAAGGTCCGTGTCCTGTTATATAATGTATAAATCCCTTTGTTGGTTGAATAAAATTCAATTTTAATCTCTCTTTGACGTTCTGAAAAATTTCAAACACTCTTCTACCTTCTAGACTTTCTGTCCATTCATTTTGCCATTTATCTTTTAAACTATTTTTAATCACCCAAGATTTGTTTGTTCTGACTCCAGTTATATTATAAACTTTTTCTAAGTTTCCTTTTTTCGCCCAAAATTTTGCACCCTTCAATCTTATTAATAAATCAATCGGCCAAATGGCCGTTGCTACTAGCAATGCCATAGTTGGTGTTGTTTTTACAGCTCCTGTCAGACGTAATAATACTTTTCTTTGCGTTCTTCTCAACAATCTTCTTATTTGCACATCATCCATCCTTTCTGCCCAAACTGCTGCCGCATACGTCATAATTGAAGCAAAAATGGTGTTATGATATATCTGTATGTTACGCAATATCCGGAAATCCTTATTCAGATAACTCACCCTAACAGAAATTCACTCTGGACTTCTTGAACGTGAGGTAGACATGCTAGCATTTGCGCTGCAGAGGCGAGCTTTTCACTAATTGCAAAAGTCATGCAAATAGATAACCATGTAAAAAATTCAGCATAAATTAAATATTAGAAGTGCATTATTTGTAATCAAAATAAAACTTGTGGAAACGTAGAGTCACACTGAAAAATTCAATGCCATAGCCGGGATTTGAACCACGGAGCTTCTGGGTTCCGTCCAGCCGCTCTAACATTGAGCTACTATGGCCAACGAGCCAACATGACATTAAATTCTCCAACTGACTCGTGTAAACCACTTAGGAGTTCTCATAAACACATGAGACAACAGCCTTAATGTCGACTTACTATGCTGTAAGTACTTTAAGGCCCGGGATTTATAGTAAACCACTAGGAGTTCTCATAAACACATGAGACAACTACCTTAATGACGACTTACTATGCTGTAAGTACTTTAAGGTCCGGACTTTATAGTTAACCACTAGGAGTTCTCATAAACACATGAGACAACTACCTTAATGGCGACTTACTATGTTGTAAGTACTTTAAGGTCCGGGCTTTATAGTTAACCACTAGGAGTTCTCATAAACACATGAGACAACTACCTTAATGACCACTTACTATGCTGTAAGTACTTTAAGGTCCGGGCTTTATAGTTAACCACTAGGAGTTCTCATAAACACATGAGACAACTACCTAAATGGCGACTTACTATGCTGTAAGTACTTTAAGGTCCGGGCTTTATAGTAAACCACTAGGAGTTCTCATAAACACATGAGACAACTACCTTAATGGCGACTTACTATGTTGTAAGTACTTTAAGGTCCGGTCTTTATAGTAAACCACTAGGAGTTCTCATAAACACATGAGACCACTACCTTAATGACGACTTACTATGCTGTAAGTACTTTAAGGCCCGGGCTTTATAGTAAACCACTAGGAGTTCTCATAAACACATGAGACAACTACCTTAATGACGACTTACTATGCTGTAAGTACTTTAAGGTCCGGGCTTTATAGTTAACCACTAGGAGTTCTCATAAACACATGAGACAACTACCTTAATGGCGACTTACTATGCTGTAAGTACTTTAAGGTCCGGTCTTTATAGTAAACCACTAGGAGTTCTCATAAACACATGAGACCACTACCTTAATGACGACTTACTATGCTGTAAGTACTTTAAGACCCGGGCTTTGTAGTAAACCACTAGGAGTTCTCATAAACACATGAGACCACTACCTTAATGACGACTTACTATGCTGTAAGTACTTTAAGGCCCGGGCTTTATAGTAAACCACTAGGAGTTCTCATAAACACATGAGACAACTACCTTAATGACGACTTACTATGCTGTAAGTACTTTAAGGTCCGGGCTTTATAGTTAACCACTAGGAGTTCTCATAAACACATGAGACAACTACCTTAATGGCGACTTACTATGCTGTAAGTACTTTAAGACCCGGGCTTTGTAGTAAACCACTAGGAGTTCTCATAAACACATGAGACCACTACCTTAATGACGACTTACTATGCTGTAAGTACTTTAAGGTCCGGGCTTTATAGTTAACCACTAGGAGTTCTCATAAACACATGAGACAACTACCTTAATGGCGACTTACTATGCTGTAAGTACTTTAAGACCCGGGCTTTGTAGTAAACCACTAGGAGTTCTCATAAACACATGAGACAACTACCTTAATGGCGACTTACTATGTTGTAAGTACTTTAAGGTCCGGTCTTTATAGTAAACCACTAGGAGTTCTCATAAACACATGAGACCACTACCTTAATGACGACTTACTATGCTGTAAGTACTTTAAGACCCGGGCTTTGTAGTAAACCACTAGGAGTTCTCATAAACACATGAGACCACTACCTTAATGACGACTTACTATGCTGTAAGTACTTTAAGGCCCGGGCTTTATAGTAAACCACTAGGAGTTCTCATAAACACATGAGACAACTACCTTAATGACGACTTACTATGCTGTAAGTACTTTAAGGTCCGGGCTTTATAGTTAACCACTAGGAGTTCTCATAAACACATGAGACAACTACCTTAATGGCGACTTACTATGCTGTAAGTACTTTAAGACCCGGGCTTTGTAGTAAACCACTAGGAGTTCTCATAAACACATGAGACCACTACCTTAATGGCGACTTACTATGCTGTAAGTACTTTAAGGCCCGGGCTTTGTAGTAAACCACTAGGAGTTCTCATAAACACATGAGACAAGTACCTTAATGACGACTTACTATGCTGTGGGTACTTTAAGACCCGGGCTTTATAGTAAACCACTAGGAGTTCTCATAAACACATGAGACAACTACCTTAATGGCGACTTACTATGCTGTAAGTACTTTAAGGCCCGGGATTTATAGTAAACCACTAGGAGTTCTCATAAACACATGAGACCACTACCTTAATGGCGACTTACTATGCTGTAAGTACTTTAAGACCCGGGATTTATAGTAAACCACTAGGAGTTCTCATAAACACATGAGACCACTACCTTAATGGCGACTTACTATGCTGTAAGTACTTTAAGACCCGGGCTTTGTAGTAAACCACTAGGAGTTCTCATAAACACATGAGACAAGTACCTTAATGACGACTTACTATGCTGTGGGTACTTTAAGACCCGGGCTTTATAGTAAACCACTAGGAGTTCTCATAAACACATGAGACAACTACCTTAATGGCGACTTACTATGCTGTAAGTACTTTAAGGCCCGGGATTTATAGTAAACCACTAGGAGTTCTCATAAACACATGAGACAACTACCTTAATGACGACTTACTATGCTGTAAGTACATTAAGGCCCGGGCTTTATAGTTAACCACTAGGAGTTCTCATAAACACATAAGACAACTACCTTTATGACGACTTAATATGCTGTAAGTACTTTAAGGCCCGGGCTTTATAGTAAACCACTAGGAGTTATCATGAACACATAAGACAACTACCTTAATGACGACTTACTATGCTGTAAGTACTTTAAGACCCGGGCTTTATAGTAAACCACTAGGAGTTCTCATAAACACATGAGACAACTACCTTAATGGCGACTTACTATGCTGTAAGTACTTTAAGGCCCGGGCTTTATAGTAAACCACTAGGAGCTATCATAAACACATGAGACAACTACCTTAATGACGACTTACTATGCTGTAAGTACTTTAAGGCCCGGGCTTTATAGTAAACCACTAGGAGTTCTCATAAACACATAAGACAACTACTTTAATGGCGACTTACTATGCTGTAAGTACTTTAAGGTCCGGGATTTATAGTAAACCACTAGGAGTTCCCATAAACACATGAGACAACCACCTTAATGGCGACTTACTATACTGTAAGTACTTTAAGGTCCGGCCTTTATAGTAAACCACTAGGAGTTCTCATAAACACATGGGACAACTACCTTAATGGCGACTTACTATGCTGTAAGTACTTCAAGGTCCGGGCTTTATAGTAAACCACTAGGAGTTCTCATAAACACATGAGACAACTACCTTAATGACGACTTACTATGCTGTAAGTACTTTGAGGCCCGGACTTTATAGTAAACCACTAGGAATTCTCATAAACACATAAGACAACTACCTTAATGGCGACTTAGTATGCTGTAAGTACTTTAAGGTCCGGGCTTTATAGAAAACCACTAGGAGTTCCCATAAACACATGAGACAACTACCTTAATGGCCACTTACTATGCTGGAAGTACTTTGAGGCCCGGACTTTATAGTAAACCACTAGGAGTTCTCATAAACACATGACACAACTACCTTAATGACGACTTCCTATGCTGTAAGTACTTTAAGGCCCGGGCTTTATAGTAAACCACTAGGAGTTCTCACAAACACATGAGACAACTACCTTAATGTCGACTTACTATGCTGTGAGTACTTTAAGGCCCGGGCTTTATAGTAAACCACTAGGAGTTCTCATAAACACATGAGACAACTACCTTAATGGCGACTTACTATGCTGTAAGTACTTTAAGGTCCGGGCTTTATAGTTAACCACTAGGAGTTCTCATAAACACATAAGACAACTACCTTAATGAAGACTTAATATGCTGTAAGTACTTTAAGGCCCGGGCTTTATAGTAAACCACTAGGAGTTCTCATAAACACATAAGACAACTACCTTAATGACGACTTAATATGCTGTAAGTACTTTAAGACCCGGCTTTATAGTAAACCACTAGGAGTTCTCATAAACACATGAGACCACTACCTTAATGACGACTTACTATGCTGTAAGTACTTTAAGGTCCGGGCTTTATAGTTAACCACTAGGAGTTCTCATAAACACATGAGACAACCACCTTAATGGCGACTTACTATGCTGTAAGTACTTTAAGACCCGGGCTTTGTAGTAAACCACTAGGAGTTCTCATAAACACATGAGACAACTACCTTAATGGCGACTTACTATGTTGTAAGTACTTTAAGGTCCGGTCTTTATAGTAAACCACTAGGAGTTCTCATAAACACATGAGACCACTACCTTAATGACGACTTACTATGCTGTAAGTACTTTAAGACCCGGGCTTTGTAGTAAACCACTAGGAGTTCTCATAAACACATGAGACCACTACCTTAATGACGACTTACTATGCTGTAAGTACTTTAAGGCCCGGGCTTTATAGTAAACCACTAGGAGTTCTCATAAACACATGAGACAACTACCTTAATGACGACTTACTATGCTGTAAGTACTTTAAGGTCCGGGCTTTATAGTTAACCACTAGGAGTTCTCATAAACACATGAGACAACTACCTTAATGGCGACTTACTATGCTGTAAGTACTTTAAGACCCGGGCTTTGTAGTAAACCACTAGGAGTTCTCATAAACACATGAGACCACTACCTTAATGGCGACTTACTATGCTGTAAGTATTTTAAGACCCGGGCTTTGTAGTAAACCACTAGGAGTTCTCATAAACACATGAGACAAGTACCTTAATGACGACTTACTATGCTGTGGGTACTTTAAGACCCGGGCTTTATAGTAAACCACTAGGAGTTCTCATAAACACATGAGACAACTACCTTAATGGCGACTTACTATGCTGTAAGTACTTTAAGGCCCGGGATTTATAGTAAACCACTAGGAGTTCTCATAAACACATGAGACCACTACCTTAATGGCGACTTACTATGCTGTAAGTACTTTAAGACCCGGGATTTATAGTAAACCACTAGGAGTTCTCATAAACACATGAGACCACTACCTTAATGGCGACTTACTATGCTGTAAGTACTTTAAGACCCGGGCTTTGTAGTAAACCACTAGGAGATCTCATAAACACATGAGACAAGTACCTTAATGACGACTTACTATGCTGTGGGTACTTTAAGACCCGGGCTTTATAGTAAACCACTAGGAGTTCTCATAAACACATGAGACAACTACCTTAATGGCGACTTACTATGCTGTAAGTACTTTAAGGCCCGGGATTTATAGTAAACCACTAGGAGTTCTCATAAACACATGAGACAACTACCTTAATGACGACTTACTATGCTGTAAGTACTTTAAGGCCCGGGATTTATAGTAAACCACTAGGAGTTCTCATAAACACATGAGACAACTACCTTAATGACGACTTACTATGCTGTAAGTACTTTAAGGTCCGGGCTTTATAGTTAACCACTAGGAGTTCTCATAAACACATGAGACAACTCCCTTAATGGCGACTTACTATGCTGTAAGTACTTTAAGACCCGGGCTTTGTAGTAAACCACTAGGAGTTCTCATAAACACATGAGACCACTACCTTAATGGCGACTTACTATGCTGTAAGTACTTTAAGGCCCGGGATTTATAGTAAACCACTAGGAGTTCTCATAAACACATGAGACCACTACCTTAATGGCGACTTACTATGCTGTAAGTACTTTAAGACCCGGGCTTTGTAGTAAACCACTAGAAGTTCTCATAAACACATGAGACAAGTACCTTAATGACGACTTACTATGCTGTGGGTACTTTAAGACCCGGGCTTTATAGTAAACCACTAGGAGTTCTCATAAACACATGAGACAACTACCTTAATGGCGACTTACTATGCTGTAAGTACTTTAAGGTCCGGGATTTATAGTAAACCACTAGGAGTTCTCATAAACACATGAGACAACTACCTTAATGACGACTTACTATGCTGTAAGTACTTTAAGGCCCGGGATTTATAGTAAACCACTAGGAGTTCTCATAAACATATGAGACCACTACCTTAATGGCGACTTACTATGCTGTAAGTACTTTAAGACCCGGGCTTTGTAGTAAACCACTAGGAGTTCTCATAAACACATGAGACAAGTACCTTAATGACGACTTACTATGCTGTGGGTACTTTAAGACCCGGGCTTTATAGTAAACCACTAGGAGTTCTCATAAACACATGAGACAACTACCTTAATGGCGACTTACTATGCTGTAAGTACTTTAAGGCCCGGGATTTATAGTAAACCACTAGGAGTTCTCATAAACACATGAGACAACTACCTTAATGACGACTTACTATGCTGTAAGTACTTTAAGGTCCGGGCTTTATAGTAAACCACTAGGAGTTCTCATAAACACATGAGACCACTACCTTAATGGCGACTTACTATGCTGTAAGTACTTTAAGACCCGGGCTTTATAGTAAACCACTAGGAGTTCTCATAAACACATGATACAACTACCTTAATAGCGACTTACTATGCTGTAAGTACTTTATGGCCCGGGCTTTATAGTAAACCACTAGGAGTTCTCATAAACACATGAGACAACTACCTTAATGACGACTTACTATGCTGTAAGTACTTTAAGGCCCGGGCTTTATAGTAAACCACTAGGAGTTCTCATAAACACATGATACAACTACCTTAATGACGACTTACTATGCTGTAAGTACTTTAAGGCCCGGGCTTTATAGTTAACCACTAGGAGTTCTCATAAACACATGAGACAACAACCTTAATGACGACTCACTATACTGTAAGTACTTTAAGGTCCGGGCTTTATAGTAAATCACTAGGAGTTCTCATAAACACATGAGACAACTACCTTAATGACGACTTACTATGCTGTAAGTACATTAAGGCCCGGGCTTTATAGTTAACCACTAGGAGTTCTCATAAACACATAAGACAACTACCTTTATGACGACTTAATATGCTGTAAGTACTTTAAGGCCCGGGCTTTATAGTAAACCACTAGGAGTTATCATGAACACATAAGACAACTACCTTAATGACGACTTACTATGCTGTAAGTACTTTAAGACCCGGGCTTTATAGTAAACCACTAGGAGTTCTCATAAACACATGAGACAACTACCTTAATGGCGACTTACTATGCTGTAAGTACTTTAAGGCCCGGGCTTTATAGTAAACCACTAGGAGCTATCATAAACACATGAGACAACTACCTTAATGACGACTTACTATGCTGTAAGTACTTTAAGGCCCGGGCTTTATAGTAAACCACTAGGAGTTCTCATAAACACATAAGACAACTACTTTAATGGCGACTTACTATGCTGTAAGTACTTTAAGGTCCGGGATTTATAGTAAACCACTAGGAGTTCCCATAAACACATGAGACAACCACCTTAATGGCGACTTACTATACTGTAAGTACTTTAAGGTCCGGCCTTTATAGTAAACTACTAGGAGTTCTCATAAACAAATGGGACAACTACCTTAATGGCGACTTACTATGCTGTAAGTACTTCAAGGTCCGGGCTTTATAGTAAACCACTAGGAGTTCTCATAAACACATGAGACAACTACCTTAATGACGACTTACTATGCTGTAAGTACTTTGAGGCCCGGACTTTATAGTAAACCACTAGGAATTCTCATAAACACATAAGACAACTACCTTAATGGCGACTTAGTATGCTGTAAGTACTTTAAGGTCCGGGCTTTATAGAAAACCACTAGGAGTTCCCATAAACACATGAGACAACTACCTTAATGGCCACTTACTATGCTGGAAGTACTTTGAGGCCCGGACTTTATAGTAAACCACTAGGAGTTCTCATAAACACATGACACAACTACCTTAATGACGACTTCCTATGCTGTAAGTACTTTAAGGCCCGGGCTTTATAGTAAACCACTAGGACTTCTCACAAACACATGAGACAACTACCTTAATGTCGACTTACTATGCTGTGAGTACTTTAAGGCCCGGGCTTTATAGTAAACCACTAGGAGTTCTCATAAACACATGAGACAACTACCTTAATGGCGACTTACTATGCTGTAAGTACTTTAAGGTCCGGGCTTTATAGTTAACCACTAGGAGTTCTCATAAACACATAAGACAACTACCTTAATGAAGACTTAATATGCTGTAAGTACTTTAAGGCCCGGGCTTTATAGTAAACCACTAGGAGTTCTCATAAACACATAAGACAACTACCTTAATGACGACTTAATATGCTGTAAGTACTTTAAGACCCGGCTTTATAGTAAACCACTAGGAGTTCTCATAAACACATGAGACAACTACCTTAATGACGACTTAATATGCTGTAAGTACTTTAAGGCCCGGGCTTTATAGTAAACCACTAGGAGTTCTCATAAACACATAAGACAACTACCTTAATGGCGACTTAGTATGCTGTAAGTACTTTAAGGTCCGGGCTTTATAGTAAACCACTAGGGGTTCCCATAAACACATGAGACAACTACCTTAATGGCCACTTACTATGCTGTAAGTACTTTGAGGCCCGGACTTTATAGTAAACCACTAGGTGTTCCCATAAACACATGAGACAACTACCTTAATGGCCACTTACTATGCTGTAAGTACTTTGAGGCCCGGAATTTATAGTAAACCACTAGGAGTTCTCATAAACACATGAGACAACTACCTTAATGGCCACTTACTATGCTGTAAGTACTTTAAGGCCCGGACTTTATAGTTAACCACTAGGAGTTCTCATAAACACATGAGACAACTACCTTAATGACGACTTACTATGCTGTAAGTACTTTAAGGCCCGGGCTTTATAGTAAACTACTAGGAGTTCTCATAAACACATGAGACAACTACCTTAATAACGACTTACTTTGCTGTAAGTACTTTAAGGCCCGGTCTTTATAGTTAACCACTAGGAGTTCTCATAAACACATGAGACAACAACCTTAATGACGACTTACTATACTGTAAGTACTTTAAGGTCCGGGCTTTATAGTAAATCACTAGGAGTTCTCATAAACACATGAGACAACTACCTTAATGACGACTTACTATGCTGTAAGTACATTAAGGCCCGGGCTTTATAGTTAACCACTAGGAGTTCTCATAAACACATGAGACAACTACCTTAATGGCGACTTACTATGCTGTAAGTACTTTAAGGCCCGGGCTTTATAGTAAACTACTAGGAGTTCTCATAAACACATGAGACAACTACCTTAATAACGACTTACTATGATGTAAGTACTTTAAGGCCCGGGCTTCATAGTAAACCACTAGGAGTTCTCATAAACACATGAGACAACTACCTTAATGGCGACTTACTATGCTGTAAGTACTTTAAGGTCCGGGCTTTATAGTAAACCACTAGGTGTTCCCATAAACACATCAGACAACTACCTTAATGGCGACTTACTATGCTGTAAGTACTTTAAGGCCCGGGCTTTATAGTAAACCACTAGGAGTTCTCATAAACACATGAGACAACTACCTTAATGACGACTTACTATGCTGTAAGTACTTTAAGGTCCGGGCTTTATAGTAAACCACTAGAAGTTCTCATAAACACATGAGACAACTACCTTAATGGTGACTTACTATGCTGTAAGTACTTTAAGGTCCGGGCTTTATAGTAAACCACTAGAAGTTCTCATAAACACATGAGACAACTACCTTAATGGTGACTTACTATACTGTAAGTACTTTAAGGCCCGGGCTTTATAGTTAACCACTATTAGGTCAATTAATGGAAATTAGTTGATCTTTCACACTGGCCG